>CM075671.1:207717470-208449970 GCA_037962975.1 Clitoria ternatea | reverse complement strand
AATAGATTATATCTTAAATGTATAGATTATGAATGGATTGAGGTATAAATGCATGTTTGTGATTGATAAATTATGATGCTTTGATGTTAATTATAATGATAATGATGTTTGCATTCTACCCCATTGTTATGTGAGTGTTATATTGATTGATGGATTCTTAAATGAATTGGTTTCCATTCATATTTATATGTTGATAGTGAATTGATGATATGATATTGCATTGGGTCGCAATGACAACTCATGTTATATGTTGATGATGATTATTAAGCTTGAGGTAGCTTAGTGAATGTTGAGTTGTAATTGTTTGTTGCATGCTATGCCTGTTGATATGTTGAGATGAATATCATTGGTGATGGAAATTGATCTAGTCTCGATACCGGCGTAAGGACATGAGGTAATTTCATCCGCTCTCACGCTCACTACCAATTTCGTAGGTAATCCTCCAGACTGTAAATCTGTATCAGACGTCCTTCTATACTGGTATGTCCAGGTCAGCGCCTCGTACAATGAATGGGCCCAAGATGTCCAACCCCCAATGGTGAAAATTCCAAGTACCTCATTATGGGGGTCAATTATTTTACTAAGTGGATTGAGGCAGAACCCGTGGTACACATCACTTTAGCCCAGACCAAGCATTTTGTGTATGAAAATATCATAGCATGATTCGGGGTACCAGCACAGATCGTCACTGATAATGACACCCAGTTTACTGACAAGAAGTTCATAAAGTTGTTGGAAGGATTGGGGATAGTCCAAATTTTCTCATCTGTTTAATATCCGTAAACCAATGGCCAAGCTGAGGTAGCCAACAAAGAAGTGTTGAAGGGCCTCAAGAAGCATCTGGGAAAAGCTAAGGGTGATTAAACCAATTAGCTGTGTCATGTTCTCTGGGCTTACCACACCACTCTACATTCTTCAACAAATGAGTCTCCATACCGTCTCACCTATAGCGTCGAGGCCATGATACTGGTAGAACTTCATACTACCTCGACAAGGGTGGAATATTTCTCAGACGAAAATAATAATTCTAATATGGCCTCAGAGCTCGATGTTGTCCAAGAGCTCAGGGAAGAGGTATACGTTAGGGACCAGGCTATCAAAGCAAAAGTCGCCCTAAGATACAATAAACGTGTCTAGCATAGGGCCTTTAATATTGGAGATCTGGTATTAAGAAAAGCTAGTATGGGGAATAAATTTACGTACCAGGGCAAGTTAGCACCTACTTAAGAAGGTCCCTATCGCATATCTAAGATCGCTGGAAAGGGCTTGTATCGGTTGGAGAATCTGGATGGCATACCAATTCGTAATAAATGGAACGTACAAAATTTAAGAGTTTATCACAGCTAGTTGGTAAGCCAACATGTACTCTTTTTCCTACCTTGAGCTTTTTCCCATTGGGTTTTTCTCAAGAAGATTTTAACAAGGCATGACCCTAACTACGCTTTAATTGTACATTATTCCTTTTATAATGAGAAAGTCCATTATCAATTACAGTTTATCTTGTTACTGTTCTTTACTTTATGTCTTTAAGCTTTACGGACGGTGTGAAAGTGACACTCTAGACGGATAATCTCAATTACGTATTCTGTAATTAATGGTATAACTCTATGAGCGGCACCCCAGCGAGACTTCTCCCCGACGAGTGGCGAGGATTGGTCCTTATCTAAGGCCATACCAGACCCCAACGAGAGGCACCTCAATTACCTATTTTGTAATTGGCCAAGACAAATAACCCTCTGGACGGATAGTCTCAATTACATATACTATAATTGACAATATAACTCCACGAGTGACACTTCAAGTAGTTTCACCCCAATGAGAGGCGAGGATTGGTCCTTATTTAAGGTCATACTGGGCCTCAACGAGTGGTGTTAGTTATTTTTGTGTAGCTTAACGAGGGAGACTCTTAAAGAACAAATTTGTATGGGCAAATGCTCAAGCTTAAATCGAAATAAAAAATCAAAACCTTAGGAGAAAGCTCTAAGGTAAATATCTCGTCAATGATTTAGTAAGATATGCCAAAAAAAAATCAAGAAGATTGACTTAGCAAAAAAGGTAACATATATGTCAAGTGAAAATTTTAATATCGAAGCTGATCTCGAAACACAGCATCATTTACTAAAATCAAAAGTCAAAGGAGGAGGAGCATCATTGGAAATTTTTTCATGTGCTTGGCCGTCCTCTGGTGCTTTACCTTCTTCTCTAGCCTTGTCCTCTTAGATCTCACTTCCTCCGGCATCACCTCCCTTGGGTCCTTCTTCTTCAGCGTCCTCAGGGCCAGGAGTGGCTGGAAGAGGTTCCATGCTTTGGCCCTTGGGGAGAGATGGCAGCTCGTACAAGCAATCATCTGGTTGCTTGTTTTGGCCATATTTTACTACGACGAGTTTGCCTCCATGGAACTCATAAAAAGGGTGCAACCCATAAAGGTTAAGCTTCGCTTAGGGTTCTTGTAGAAAATCTGACAGATGGCTAACCCAAAGGATTCATACGCCACCTGAGTACAAATATCTATAGCTTCTTTAGCCTGAGTTGTAGCAATGGTCGGGCTTTCCTTTAGTGCGGCATTCTCTTCCTTGAGCTGTTCGGTGTTAGAGCTTTCCAGCTTTAGATCTTCAATTTGTTATAGTAGTTCCTTTTCCCTCTGGGCCTACTCCCTAGCCTGCTTAGAACGGCTAGCCTCCGAGGCCTGCAAGTCTTCGCTCAGCTTAGCAGATTTTTCTTTTTCTGCCTTACGGTCCTCCTTCAGCTGGGAAACTTCCTTGGCCTCTTCTTACAGCTTAGGCACCGTTCCCTCCAGTGTTCTCATAGTGTATTTGAGCCCACCGATATCTGATTCCAGCCTTTCAGCGTAATCCTTGGATTTCTTCAGGCGGTCTTTAGTGAGCTTTCTAGTGGCCCTGTCCTTCACGGAGGCGATAATCATTTATTCCACCTTGGCACCCAACTTGTCAGCTTCAGTGATGTTGTCCGCTATTTTACCATGAGAATTAATGAGGTCGTACATTTCAGCTAACTGCTACCTCCTAGCTTCATAGGCCTTATTAATTTCCTCAACCTCCAACGTCGGCCTCAGATTGTAGCTTGGCTTCGAAAGTGTAGCTAGCATGAGCCCTTCATACTTGAGGAACGGCGTCAAAAATAAAGTGGTAAGAGGAGAGCTGGACATTACTGGCTAGGGCTCTATGGTGTGGGAGTAGTTGTAGTCGCGGTTACTACCTTCTTCCCTTTTAAGATGTTGGTCATATCAGTGTCCTCAGCGTCTTCTGCTTTTTAATCGGCTGAAGGTGATAAGGATCTTCTTTTCTGGTGTCTTGGCGATTCTTTTTCTTTTTCTCCTTCTTTTCTAGTTTGGCCTGGGGTTGCCTAGCTTTCTCACTTGGTTTCCTAGCCTCGTCGTTTCCCTCTTTTAGGGGGATCTCACCAGTCGCGGAGAAGGTCAGGAGGATGGTTTCAGCTTGTGCCCTGACGGCATTCCTCTTCGGCTGAATATTGTTTTCTCCAACGGATAGATACGTGTCAACTATCATTGATGTTAATTTGTTCATGGCAGAAGACAACCCTTTTATTTATTCTGTATAAACAAACTAAAGCATAGTTAGTTTCGGTCAATAGTAAATATAAAAAATCAGATGATTAAGGGCAAGGAATTATAAATTACTAAGATATTCATTCTGGATGAAATTTCCCCCAGAAGACGCTTGCAGGAAAATGCTCCACAAGACACAAAGTATGATTTAAGGGCACCCAACACCATCATAGAATAAGGAGATAGCTCATGCTCTTCTATAAAGTAAGCTTGAGAAGTGAGCAGGAAGTGCTCATAGGTCCAGTTCACCGGGAATTTTGTGAGGCCATCCTCAGCCTTCTAGAAGACTGGCTTGTTCAGTTGAACCCGGATCCTCGTGTAGTAGTGTTTGAAGGATCTATCATCCACTTTGGCAGACTCTATGTAGGCCTCAAAGTCTACAAGTTTTGAGTTACACCAGAGAGTGACAAAGCTTATTCAGCCCTTCTTATTCGCCCGGTGTATGATAAAGTGATTTTGATATATTGGAATGAAGAGTTCAATGAAAGAGAATCAAGTTTGTATAATATGAACTCAATATAATGCTTGTGCCAAGTTTAAACACAAAAGTTGTAATATAGTATAGTTGTCGTTCCACTAGGGAGGTGTTAGAATGAAGATCTTAGTTTTGAATTGATTAGGTAGAAGGTTTTTAGTTTGTTTTGTTGTGAATGATGTTGAATGAAAAAGTAATAAATAACAGAGAGTGAAATTCTGCAAAAGATAACAGTAAATGGTTTTTTGAGAGAAATCAATTTGGTAAAACAGGGATTGGCTTCATCACATCTTCACCTTCTGTAAGCTGCATAAGTTTTTATATAATTAAATTGAAAAGATAATTTCTACGTTACAATCATAGTCATTTGTATCGATCCCTCGACTACAAAATTCATAAGAATGATTTCAAACCGCTGATCCCTCAGTCACTTTGAAATCATCCCAGCATTATCGATCGATTGTTTTGACATTTATTGCGTTAGACGCCATCCCTGGCTACCTACTCACAATAAGTATTTCTTTCAGATCTGCTTTTAAAAGTCACTTCCCAGCATACTTGAGAAAACTTAAAACAAGAAAATAGTGATCAAGTACTTTCAGGCATTAAACTCAGAAGGAAATACAGAAACTTATCAAATCTTATTACTAAATAAAAACTTACAACAGCATTACTTCAGTGTTGGATGGATTACAGCCAATCCCATAAGGGAGTTTAGTTACTCATGCCTTGCATTTTCACCATCAAAAGAATGAATACAGAAAATAATGGAAAAAATTGGATTGTGAAGGAGATACAGGGGATTAAATCTGATCATCATGTCTTGTTTTCTGCTTGATTTATAGGGGTTTTGGTTCAGCTCCCTTTGCCACTTGCATAAACCCCATGAAGGAATATTCAGAGACATGCAGAAACACAAGAAAATGGTTGAGTTGGCATCGCACCATTGGTGAATATTAAATTAGAAATCCCATACTGCATGAGTCACGCTTGAGCTTGATGGTCACGCTTAAGCGTGAAGATTCCTGATGGTCAATAATTGTCTCACGCTCAAGCTTTCTTAACCACGCTTAAGCGTGGCCTTTTGTTTAGCATGCGCTTGATCCATGCTTTCTTCACGCTCAGGCGTGCTTGGACACATGCTCAAGCGTCCCTTTCTTACGCTCAAGCGTTGGGGGGGGGTCTGATGGTACTTGCTTCCTTGTGATCCACGCCTAAGGTTACGCTCAAGCGAGCTCTTTTATTTCAACAGATATATTCCACGCTCAAGCCACGCTCAAGCGGGGTCGGGCTCACGCTCAAGCGGCTCCTTCCCACGCTTGAGCGTGAGATGATCCTGATGCTTCTTTATTTTCTCTGTTTTACGCTTAAGCGTGGATCCTGTTGCAGTCAAGCGTCCTTCTTGTCTTGTGCTGGTGCTTCTTGATTTCTTCAGGACTTTTGTCATATTTCTTCAAATATTTTGACAATTCAAGCTTCTTTACACAATACATTATTTATAATAAAAATCATGCTCAATTATGTATTAATTTAGTTAAGTTATTTAGAAAATGAGTCCAATTGAGTCATGAATTTAATCATAAAATAAGCACTTATCAGCGTACTACTTGGCAGTAGTAGAAAAACATCACCACCGTGGGTGTGAAATTGAAATGCTCTTCTAGAACCTCCAAAGCGTGAATAAGACCCCATCCATTGGGATGTACTTAGGAGGGGAAAATTCTAAGAACCTCAATACCCCCATATAGAATTTCATCAAGGGAAAACATACTCCTAAGTTCAAAAAGACAAAGTCGTGCATGAACATGGAGTGATCGTCCGATATGGCGTGGCAAATTCTGTCGGTGGGCAGGGGTGCAAATACCCAAACCGTTCTCTTAGCCATTCTTCCACGAACATTGTGAATCTCGGAGCTAGCCTTCCTCCGTCTTCTCTGGCATGCCGGGATGCCATTTCATGAATTTTGTCTTCTACACAGCAATAGGGGTGCATCTCATGGAGCTTCACCTAGTTCAGCCGGTGTGCCACCACGTTTCTGTATCTCGATAATGGTTTGTCCAGAGGTTCCCTCGCCAGCTATCTTACATATAGTAAGGTTGAAAATCTGGGAGCTGTTGTAAAAAGCCACATGGTCAGAGAGATAACAATCAACACTCACCTCGTTCTCAGAAGAGTGGCTTGCCCCTGAGCTAGAGGAGGAGTCCAAATAGGGCAGTACCACCCTTTGCCTCGAGTGAGATATGTTCCCCCTTGTTGGATGACGTGGCTCGACCCTCAAAGGATTTACAGAAATCCTTCCTCCCTTATAACCTGAGGGCCTTGCATGGACTC
Source organism: Clitoria ternatea (assembly GCA_037962975.1). Classification (NCBI taxonomy): domain Eukaryota; kingdom Viridiplantae; phylum Streptophyta; class Magnoliopsida; order Fabales; family Fabaceae; genus Clitoria; species Clitoria ternatea. The sequence continues at coordinate 208,443,578 of CM075671.1, read as the reverse complement.
TTCCCCCTCTATGAACAAGACCAGCGTGATCTCGTCTAAAGCGCATGGTGATTACACTAATGCAGAAAAATGGAACCGAAGAAAGGAATGAGGTAGTTACCTAAGGAGTTTTGGAAGTGATAGATGGTGAAGAACTTCACTAAGGGTACAGAAGTAGCTTTTTCTTTAGGGAGAGATTTAAGCAAAGTTTCCTTAGCCGTGGAGTAAAGTGATTTCCAAAAAGTTCCTGAGTCCCCATTTTATAGCTATGGAGGGAGCACAACCACCAGTCAGGGGGCACGTCATCTGTCAGAAAACGTAACTCCCCAAGGGCTCACGACGGTGTCATTTCAATTGAAGGTGCGTAACAGTGGTGTCATTTCATGAAAAGTTGAAATTTGATGGACCAAAATTTTTAAATTTTGGGCCCAATACCCATGACCCGTGATGGTTGACAATCCTCGTGAGTGTAACCATTAGTGCTCATATGTTTTTTGTAATAGCTGCCCATTATTGGTGTCGGGTCAAGATCTGGGAGTTACAAACCTTAAAAGTGAGGAGTTATGAAATTCAAGAAGTTCCTAAGTTTCATATGCCAAAGCAAGGCGTTGTCTGAAGCCGGTGTCCACAACTACAAAAGGAGGACTCCAGAGAGAGACTACAGAGCCAGTATCCACATCCGTAAGAGCAACTCTAGCAAGGCTGTATAGCTTATATGAGAAACTAACTCAGTCCCTCAAACAAGTTAGGGGGCAAATGATCCGGTGTTGATATCGACACAAGGACATGAGGGACATAAGGGTAATTTCATCCGCTCTCACGCTCACTACCTGTGTCGTAGGTAATCCTCTAGTATGTCCAAGTCAGTGTCTCGCACACCAAAAAACTTCTATATCACACGACAAAAGGTACAAGGTACTAGTACGGGGGAACGTTCACAAGAGACGTAGATCCACGCGTGTCGTATGTCAGATTCGTATCCTATATAGTGTACTATTAGTCCCCTAACCCTAGAGACTCTTTATTCTCCATGCACGCATATAAATACCAACGATTTCACTACTCTGGTACGTTAGACTTGTTCTAAAACTTACGCTTGAGAAATCTGGCATTCCATTGTTGGTTATTAACTTAAGCATCAGAGAATCTTCACAGGTGACACCATCTTTTACCCTTCATCAACATGAAAGCCCGGTGTGTAGCATCTCCAGGACATCAAGACCTTTATTCTCCTATTGAGATAAAGGACACAATACCGGATACCACTATACCGGTGTACAAATCACTCTTAATAGTTGACATTTGTGGCTGGTCCTATACCAGATCATTGACCCTGGTTCAGACCAGTTCAATAACCAAGTGATGGCCCTTAGTGATGGTAATCAGGTGGTCTATGGATAAATTGATTTTATGTTGTATAACATTGCATATTTTAAATGCACATAGGATTGTAGGGGCCTGTGATGTCGGCCCAGATGAGAAGGCGACCTTTGGATAGGAAAAGACCCTATATGGTTTCCTTCGGGATCCAAAGTCGCCTTAGATTGGGCTCAAGACTGGCGCAGAACACCTAGTTAAGTTGTTGTTGTCACTGAGAGTGACTAGTGTTACATTATGGGCGAGCGGTTTGGTACTGGTAAAATAGAATTGATTATATGTTGCAAAAATTTATACACTCTAGTGTAATTCCAATTAGTAGAGTCAGATTTGCACGAATATGCATTTGTATATAAATATTATGATTTAAATACTGTGGGATAGCTTATGATGCATATTGATATAGTTGATTACATTTAAGGTATTGTAATTGTATTAAATGATAGTGTGTGTGATAATGATCATGACGAATTATTGATTAGGTGAGGAACTGGATGTTTGATTGATAACTTGTGTTGAATTTGGTTCAGTTCTTGTCATTTTATATATATATATATATATATATATATATATGCTTACCCCTAAGTTGTGGTTATTTTCCAGTGGATGTGGACCGAGACGATGCTTGGTGGTTGCTCGGTTGGAGATGTTACAGTCTTGGAGACTTATGTGAATATATATGCATATATAGCATTTGGTATTGGCCGGCTCTTTGTAGATCTTAGTGTATATATATACACACATGCATACATACACTTGTGAATGATTTGCTGTTGATATATGATGATTCTTTAGATTGATGAACCATGGATGGTTCTATTATGCTAATATTAATGAATGTTATGCCTATGAATTTTTAGAGAATCATGTGTTTTGGGAATTTCGAGTGATCAAATTGATTTGTAAAAACCGGAAACAATTTCCTCATACTTGTATTAAATAAGTGTTACATATACGAATTATGTATAACTTCTATATGTATAATGATAAGTGCATTGTGTTTTATTCTTGGTTATTTTTAGGTATAGTTTTTAGGGTTTTGCATATTATTTCTACCTGATTCCCTTGATTTTGATTTCTTTCCATACTTACTGCTTGGTTGTTCCTATTTTTGCAGGATTAATGATGTTCTAGGTCTATTTTAAGGAAAAATGGAAAAATGGATGAAAGAAGAGACCTTTGAGACCCTTGGAAGTGCATTTTGGCAAGGTTGGAGGAAACCACTGCCAGTGGTGGCTAACCACTGGCCGTGGTTGGCTCTATTTAAGGGCAAAACATCATCAGCATCACAACCACTGGCCGTGGTTGCCACCATTACCAGTGGTTGGCACTGTAGAGCAAAACAGAGTAAGTTAGAACCCACCACTGGCCGTGGTTGGCTCTGTTTGTTTTAGAAAATACGAATTTATGGAACAGAACCCAAACCACTGGTCGTGGTTATCCACCACTGGCCATGGTTGTCCCCTACGAGGCCCAAACTTTTAATTGTTTATGGTTTTTAATAGGCACTCTAAGGGATTTGAAGGGAATCTATTCATAGACAGATTTTGGCACATCTTTTGGGAGATTTTGAAGAACTCTTTGGGAAGATTTCATTGGGAATCAAGAGTCAAATTCATCAAGGGCAATCAAATCTGTAGATTTGGGAGGAAGAATTAGAAATCCTAGTGAGAACTAATTTGTATTTTATGAATCCCTAGTTTACACTTTTGATATCTTTTATGTTTTGCATTGATTTTGTGATGTGTGACATGATGAATCCAATCCTTATGGCATACTAAACTCTTTTCTTGGGGCTAAGGATGTAGTATGCCTATGTGTTACAATTAATTATTCTTTATATTCCAATTCATATGATTTTAATCTCTATTCAATTTATGTATGCCTAATGCTTCTGCAAGACTTAGAGATAAGTTTAGATGATCACAAATTTTATGGGTAATCGAGAGATTGGCATGTAATTTGAAAATACCTAAATTGAACCTATGATTTTGATTTACGAAAGTAAGTGAAATTGTTTGAGGGTTTAATCAGATTTCCATAGAACGTAAAGGACCTAATTAACAAATTGAACGTGGTTCTTTGGGAATTAGGCACGTTAATAGGCTTTCGAGAGGAAGGTATTAATTAACTTAGGGGAATCTGCCTTAGGAACGAAATCGTATAATTAGATAGGTGAGTAACCTTTAATTTTGATACTGGCATATGAACCCTTATTACCCCAAGATATACCTTTGATTTAATTTCCCAAACTTGCTCTGATTTTCTTTTACAAAAGACGTTGAATTTTTTGTTCTCTGATTTACTGTTCACAATCGTTTTGGTAATTCATTTTAATCTAATTCCACTAGATAATTGAATCACCATTATAACTAGTACTTAGGCACAATCCCTGTGGGAACGATATCTTTTTATTACTTCGATACCCCGTGCGGTTAGGGTTGGCTATCAAATTTTTGGCGCCATTGCCGGGGATTGTGTTTTCCCCCAATATTAGCTAAGCAGTGTTTGATTAGACTAGTCTGCATTATTTGCATTTTCTATTTTTTCTGCATTTTCTATATTTCTCAGTTTTATTTCAGTTTTTCTGTAGAATTACGCTTGTTTTTCTTTGTTGTTTATAAATTTGTGTAGGCCCCTTTATGCGAAAAAGTGACAGCTTTGAGCATGTATTTGATCCTAAGATTGAAAATACCCTTCGAAAGATCAGAACTCTTAGGACAAGCATTGAACAAAACAGGCACCAACCTTCAAGTTCAACAGGCTAAACACAAATGGAAAATCAAGACAATAGAGCACTCCGTGATTTTGCAGTGCCTAATGCGATGGGTCAAAGGTCTAGCATCACTAGACCAAACATTGAGGCGAATAATTTTGAGTTGAAGCCATCCTTGCTCTCGATGGTTCAACAAAGTAAATTTGGAGGATTGCCATCCAAGGATCCCAACTTGCATCTCCAGATTTTTCTTGAGTATTATGACATGCTCAAGGTAAATGGAGTCTCAAACGATGCAATCCGGCTGAGGCTTTTCCTGTTTTCTTTAAGGGACAAGGTTAGAGCTTGGTTGTATACGCTTTCAGAGGGGTCAATCACTACATAAGAGCAACTATCTCATGCCTTCCTCAACAAATATTATCCAAGCAGCAAAACAGACTAGTTGAGGAAGTAAATAATAACTTTCACTTAGAAAGATGATGAAACTCTATATGATGCCTGGGAAAGGTATAAAGAAATGCTCTGGGAATGCCCACACCTCGATATTGAGCGCTGGTTGACAGTGCATATATTCTATAATGCGCTCACTTTGAACCAGAAGGTAACCTTGGATGTTGTAGCTGGCGGTATGAGTAAGAACATGGAAGAAGGTTACAATCTCATTGAAGAGGTTGCCCAAAATACATACCAGTGGTCTTTAGAAAGGAGTTTACCAAGAACTCTAGGTAAGTACTCTATTAATGTTCTCTCTTTATTAACTGCTAAAGTAGAAGCATTATCTGTTAAAATTGATAAATTTGATAAATTAGGAACAAGTATTCTAATCTTGTTTGTGAGCTGTGTGGTGTTTTAGGTCATAATATTTTAAGATGTCAGCTTGGAGTGACTTAGAATGTCAAGCCAAAGATGCAATAGGTGGATGCTATTGGAAACTACGGTGGAAATTATGGCAACAATTTCCAACAGCCACAAGGACCGCCCATTTTCCAAAATAGACCACCTCCCTATCAAGGCAACCCGAGTAATTTCTGACAGCCACAAGGACCACCCAGTTTCCAAAACAGACCACCTCCCTATCAAGGCAACCCAAGTAATTTCTGACAACCACAAGGACCCTACATTCCGTAAAAATCAAAGCTAGAGTCCTTGATGAAGACCTTTGTGACCACCTAGTTAAAACAAAATGATGAATTCTCTGATGCTATTAAGAAGCTAACCTCCAAGGTGGACACTCTTGCCACCCATAATAAAATGTTAGAGAACCAGATTGCTCAGCAGGCCTCATCCTCTCAGAATGCAAAGGACCTTTCCTGGAAAGCCTAAAACGGGACCGTCTAATCACACCATGGCTATCACTCTTAGGAGTGGTACACAGTATAATGGGCTGGTTAGTTTGACTGAATAAGAGGACAAGTAAGAGAAGAAGGGGAAAAAGTCTCACTCTCATCCTAAAATTGAAGAAGAGAAACAAAGTGAAAAGAATAAGGAGGTGAAACCATATCAGCTTCTAGTTCCATATCCTCAACGCTTGGCCAAGGCTAAGCTTGATAAACAATTTGGTAAGTTTCTTGAAGTTCTTAAGAAGCTTTATGTTAATGTTCCTTTTACAGATGCCTTGCAGCAAATGCCAACATATGCGAAGATCTTGAAGGACATCTTATCCAATAAAAGGAAATTAGAGGAGGATGGTAAAGTAGCACTCACTAAGGAATGCAGTGCTTTGATCCAAAGAAGCTACCACCCAAGCTTCAGGATCCAGGTAGTTTTTCTATCCCTTGTGTGATTGGTGACATGGCTATTGATAGAGCATTATGTGAGTGAGTAGCTAGCTTTAGTTTAATGCCATTGTCTATTATTGAGAAATTGGGATTGGGTGAACTAAAACCTATTAGTATGTCATTGCAATTAGCAGATAGGTCTGTTAAATATCCTGTGGGTATTTTAGAAGATGTACATATTAAAGTAGGTAAATTTTTTATTCCTGCCAACTTTGTTGTTTTGGAAATGGATGAGGATTCTATGGTCCCTATTATTCTAGGCAGGCCATTTTTGGCAACCGCGGGTATGGTAATAGATGTTAAAAATGGAAAATTATCCCTGACTGTTGGAGACCAAAAGGTAGATTTTAGTTTGAAAGATACTTTAAAGAAACCTTTTGATGATGTTTGCTATGTGGATTTTATTAACCAGGTGGTGAAGGAAGAAACTCTTCCTAAGGATCCATTTGAATTTGCTTTATTAATTGAGCCTGCAGGAACATCAGATTGTTTGGAAGAAAATGCCCCACTTAAACATGATACTGAAGTTATGTGTGAGAAAGTGGTAAGCTCAACTGTTGAATTGAAGCCTTTACTGACTTCACTAAGGTATGAATTTCTTGGACCCAACTCTACATATCCTGTCATTGTAAATGCTGACTTGAATCTATGTGAAACTGAGAAGCTTTTGAAACAACTTAGGTTTTATAGGAAGGCTATTGGTTATAGAATGGATGATATAAAAGGGGATTAGCGCTTCCTTTTGCATGCATAGGATAACTGTAGAGGATAAGAGTATGCCCACTATAGAACCACTTAGGAGACTAAATCCAAAAATGCAAGAAGTGGTTAAGAAGGAAATTTTAAAATTGCTTGATGCTGGTGTTATATATTTTATTGCTAGTAGTAAGTGGGTAAGTCCAGTTCATGTGGGGCCTAAAAAGGGAGGGATAACTGTTGTGAAAAATGATTAAAAGGAACTAATTTCTACTAGGATAGTTTCTGGGTGGCGTATGCGCATTGATTATAGAAAGCTAAATAGCGCCACAAATTTCCCTCTTTCTTTCATTGATCAGATGCTTGAAAGGCTTGCTAAGCACTTTTATTTCTGTTATTTGGATGGGTACTCAAGTTTTCATCAAATCCCCATCTATCCATCTGATTAAGAGAAAACTACTTTCACTTGCCCTTATGGGACATATGCGTATAGGATAATACCATTTGGCCTGTGTAATACACCTGCGACTTTTCAAAGGTGCATGCAGGCCATCTTTTCTGATTTGATTTAGAATACGATAGAGGTTTTCATGGATGACTTTTCTGTCCATGGTTTGGATTTTGATAATTGTTTAACTAATTTGTGCCAAGTCTTGCAGCGTTGTGAGGAGACCAACTTGGTCTTAAATTGGGAGAAATGCCATTTCATGGTAAGAGAAGGTATAGTTTTTGGACACTTGGTGTCTGAGAGAGGAATTGAGTGGATAAGGCCAAGGTGGAGGTGATTGAAAATTATGCCCGCTGACCAATATGAAAGGCATTCGAAGCTTTCTTGGGCATGCCAGGTTTTACCGACAGTTCATTAAAGACTTCAGCAAGATCACCAAGCCTCTGACTAATCTTTTTGGTAAGAATGTTGTTAGTCCTCAAATTTACTGTTATTTTCATAATAAAAAGTGTTTATTTTAAATAAAATTAGTTTAAATTGTAATGAATTTATGTTTTTAATTCAATAAATGGGTTTTATTGGAAATAATCTACCTTGATCAATTTTCTCTAGTTTTATAGTGAAAAATTAAAAAAATCAAGAGAAAATTGAAGAACTGGAAAGCTGACGCGTAACATCAACACCACACGTAGCGTAGGAAATTTTGATGCTGACGCTATGCGTCACAGCCACGCGTAGCGTCAGAGCTACGTGGACTCTATTTCCAGGTGGACAAGCACTCAGTCAAAAGGCCAAATAATGGCCAATCCAATCAAGCAAAATGCCAAGCCGAATTGGGAGACATGTGGAACTATTGTCAGGGCATTATTGGATTTAATTAATCTTAATCATGGCCACTTAATCGTGTTTTTAATGGTGGCTGAGTCAGGAACCTGACGCTACATGCTAGGCTGACGCTACGCGTTAGGACCCTTCCTCAGCCCTATAAATAGGGCCATTCTCCACACTTCCAAAGCATCCCATCTGAGAATTCAGAGCTTCTTTTCTCTCCTTTCACTCGAGTTTGAGTGTTCTTTTGTGAGTTTGTAAGGTTAGAGTGATTTCTAGATATTTGAGAGTGTTGTGCAGTATTGTGAGCTCTTGTATCGTGAAGTGTTTCCAAGTCCTCATAATGTCAAACTCTGTAAGTGTTGTTTTTACTTTTACCATGTGTAACTAAATTGTTTATGTTAGAATTTGGTGAGTCAATCTATTATATGATGTTGTAATTATAACCTCTACATATTTATGATTCAAGTACATGTCAGTATTTCAATCTTTTATTAGTATGAACATCAAACGGAAGAATGATTTTCATGCATATTGAAACTTGTTTTATTAGTGTGAATGTCAAATAGGAGAATGATTATTCATGTCGTATTAAAATCTGTTTTAATGAAAGTAAAAGTTGAAATACCCTTAATATGCCAATTACTAGGAATAGAGTTGGTGATTATTGTTGCCATAAGGCCAGTACTTAATGCAAGTTTTTACTGAGAAAGCTCATAAGGGATCGGACTTTACAGTGACTACTTAGAATTTATATCACGAGGGATCGGTTATAATGATTTTAAGCTGCAATGACATGAACTTGAAAATTAAATATGTATGTTTGTAATCACTTCATTATATTTTAGTGCGAGGATCCTAATTCCAACATAATTTGTCAATCTGTGTTTTTACTTTAAGTATCTGAGTTATTCTGAATTACATCTCAATTTTTTAAGATAAGTTTTATAACTACCATCTTTTTACCACATGAACAAATCAATCGTCAAATTTTGTGAATATATAAATTATTTATAAAGCATTCTTTTGTTAATAACTTTTGATAAATTTACCATAGTAAATAAGAATTACTGTGAGTTACTAGAACTTTCAATCCCAGTGGAATGATATTTAAATTTGAAAACTACAAACGATTGGTGTGCTTGCCAATTAAAGACCCAACAGTACCAAGAGTTTAACAAGTTTTGTGGCGCCACTGCCGGGGATTGAACTGATTTAGTAAAATAGTAAATTTTTAATTACTGTGGTAAAATTTTTTTACCTTAGTTAAATTTTCAATTTTTTTATTTTTACTTATTCATTTATTTATTTACTTTTTCTTATCATTGTTACACTAACTTTCTTTGTCTGGTTTGTGTATGCAAACCCGATCTACTACAGGGAAAATTTATTTTTATCCTGAGATCAAAAAGTTTGTTAAGAAAATCAAGTCTTTGAAATATAAAAGACAAACTAATTCTTCTACTTCTACTTCTACGTCTAAAAATTTGAAAATTCAAATATAGCTGCTGAACAAAGGAGAACATTGGGACAATTTGCTGCTATCAATGGACCACCCCGAGTTTTGGGAATGTTCCAAAGACCTGTTGCTGCAATGGAGATTAAACCTGCTCCTTTAAATATTATTCAAAACAAGCAATTTGCTGGTTTAAATAATGAGGAACCATATGAACATTAAATCTTGTCCACCTGGTAGTTTTACAAACTGGTCCGATGTTGAGAGAAAATTTTTGGAAAGATTTTATTTACCTTCAAAATATTTTGAAGCAATGACAGCCATACATTCTTTTTCACAAAATCACGATGAATCACTTGGTGAAGCATGGGAAAGATTTAAAACGCTTCTTAGAAAATGTCCAAACCATAATTTGGATGATGCTGGGAAGGTACGAATCATTTATCATGGTTTATTACCTCAGTTCAAGATGATGTTAGATGCATGGGCAGGTGGTTCTTTAATAAACAAAACTATTGAAGAGGCAATATCAATCATGGAGTCTATGTCAACCAGTGACCGTCAAGCAAAACATGAAAGAGGTAATACACCAAGGAAACCAGGTATACTTGAGTTGGGAGTAAATAATGCAGTTTTAGCTCAACAAAAACTGCTAACACAACAAATGGAGGCAATGAGCAAACAATTGGAAAAACATCAAATTGCTCAAGTATCATCACTACCACCCGCTCAATTAAAACAATGTATGTATTGCATAGGTGAACAACCATGTGGTTATTATGCCCCTGATAGAAATGAACAATAGCAAGCCAATTTTTTGAACCATCAAAGAATACCATTAGGTAACTTTCCTATTAATTATGGTAATGCTTTTCCTAACAATTATCCGCAGGGATGGCAGAATCAGAACTTTGGTACTGGACCTTCCAACCATCCTCCTAACAATCAGTTTAAGCAACAACAACAATCACAAGCTGACAATGCAAGATTGACAAGGATTGAGGAATCTATCCAACAGTTATTGCAGTTTGTGGAAATAAATGAAGCTGCTCGGAAAGCATCAGACTTATAAATGGGTCAGCTTGCAAAGGAAATAGCTGAATTGAAAAGTTCTGGTTTTACTACAAACACTCAGAACCCAAGGGATCAATGTAATGTTGTTTTCTTGAATGTTGTAAAAATTGATTGTAAAGAAAATTGTGAAAAGAAAAAGAATGATGAAGAAGAAGAAGAAAAAGAAAAAGAAAGTGGGCAAGAGAAAGAAGAAGAGAAAAAAGAAAAAAATGAAAAAATTAAAAAAGAAAAAAATATTCAAGAGTCTGTGGAAGTAGAACATGAAACAATTTGTAATGAGGTCTTGCAATCTGACACACCGGAAAAATTTAAAGATCCAGGAAGTTTCACCATTCCCGTTTCCATTAGAAATATCAACATCAGGAATGCTTTATTGGATTTAGGGTCTAGCATCAATCTAATGCCTCTAGGTTTGATGAAGCGTGTGACAACCCAAAAATAGGGGTAAATTTTTCGCGTTTTAGTGTATTTAATTCAAGATAATTGCAAACGATAAGAATACATAATTAATTATTCATTCGTTTATTTATTTATTTATTTATTTTCCCTGGACCATCAGAGACCTGTCTCATATATGAAGATATGAGAAGGTAAATCAAGAGGAGCAGTTAAGAATAAATGCCCCAATTAAGAATAGCGGAATAAATTAAAATAGGGTAATGCTGTGTGATTGAAGTCGAGGAGAATAACTATTTTAAAATTTAAGAAATCAGATCTGACTGACCCAAAATATCCCAGAAGCAGTGTGGGATCAAGATTTAACAAGAGTGTAGAAGAAGAACAATTCGATCAAGTATTTGGAAGTAACAGGGGTCCCTCTCGCTCAAGCGAATCCCCATTCGCTCGAGCGAGTGCCACATAAAGCACACGGGCATGATAGAAGGGAACAGGTTCAGGAGAAAGAAAGTAACAGGGGGAGAGCTTCGCTCAAGCGAATCCTGACTCGCTTGAGCGAGACACATAAGCCTCGCTTGGGCGGAGATAAGGCGCCTGGGCGAATTCCGACCAAAATCAGCTGCAATACCGACTCGGACAGCTAGGCTCGTCAATATAAGGTTCCAAACAGCAGAGTCTCCCCAAAACCGACTCATTTCACTCGGGTTTCCATTGGCAGGATCCTCACCAGAACCGACTACTAACATTCAGGTCTCCCACTCAGCAAGACAACCCTGACCGACTCATCCCTCACTCAAACCTCTACTCGGTAATTTCAGATCAGACCGAGTCCTCTCTCACCCAGTCTTACACTCGGTACGATCATGTCAAGTCTGAGTCTTCCCTCACTAAGCTTCCCACTCAGTAAAGTCCTTATAAAATCCGACTATCCACCTAGTGAGTCACTCACTCGGAATTTCATTCCAGAGACCGACTCAATACTTGTTCGACCATCACTCGGCAATTATTTCCAATACCGACCACCTTTCTTTTCCACTCAAGAAGACTGGACAACTCACACCGAGTACTCACAATCGGTACCATCCCACTCGTGATTGCACATTAGAGGCACTCCACTCGGAATAGATTATCCTGGGCTCGGAATTTCCTCGTTCGGACTCCATCACCCAGAATGTCTTACTTGGAGACCTTCCTACTCGGAATACCACCTTCTTCCTCACATGGAGAATTTCTGACTCAGGCAAGCTCATTCGGATTTTACTCAGAAGGTTCTCCACGTCGTAAGTTATATTCCAAAATTCATACTGGGATGGGATTCATCTTGGATTTTGTCTATTCTATATTCACCCGTCCCGCTTGAGCGAATACCTTCCTTAAGGTCCCTCGCTCAAGCGATATTTGTCCAGTAACCAATTCCCTAATTCTCCTAATAATCTCGCTTGAGCGGACTGGCCCTTCGCCTGAGCGAAATCAGACCAGTGGCTAACTCCTTTGCCCTCGCTCGGGTGAAACCCCATTCGCCTGAGCGAATTTCCTCCAGCGTCTTAACACTGATACAGGGGCAAATTCGCTTGAACAAGACTCACCCTCGCTCAAGCCATAATTGTCCAGTAGCTAATTGTTTTTTAGGAGGGGCTCTCGCTTAGGCGAGGACCCACCATGCTCGGGCGAGATAATCAGAAAACGTACAGGAAGTGAAATTTGAACAACACATCTTGTCAAGACACCATTTAAGCCAATTCTACATAATTCTTTCCCTCAAAATCATTCCACCAGTCCATTTAAACTTGCTCCCTACGAGCCAACTCACACATTTATATTATAACCCATTATGTGACTACCAATTTTACTCCATTACATATTCTACTCCACAGATTTATACTCAATTAAGATTTTTCATTCATACACCTAACCATGAGGGGAGTTCATACCAGGTTCTTTCCACATACACCTATAGGGTCAGAAACGAAAATAAGCCATACACAAAAACTCTTATTTTCCTTCATGACCCATGGAATTCCCATTACCCATACAATTTTCCTGACAATTCAAATCTATTCAATATATACATAACATCAACACCTTACAACTATTTCCACGATTACAAAATCATATATTACCGGCCAAGGCATTCTTTACCAAAAAGTGAGGCTTCCTTCACACTTCTCCTCCACAAAATTGCTCCAAGCAAGTCCTACAACACAGGAGCTAAAAAGATATACCACAGGGAGAGTGAGTATACTTTCTCAATGATGAAAATCCAACAATTAAGACAATATATGCATGAATGCAATACAACTATCCCCTCCTCAAGAGGAGTTCATCCAATATTAAATCATTCAATCATTAAAACTCATACAATCACAATTATTCATTAGATTTCTCAGATTCACATTAATCAAATCACAATCATAGTCAGAAATTCTTAAGAGGGAATCTTCACTCATACCCTACACAACCTAATCACCGGGTGTCACTCTATGCCATGCTTCAAAGGCTTATGCACATGCTAGTGTTTGAAATGCATATGCACGGATCCGATTTCATTTCCTCGGGTGATCGCAACCACCATAATCATATAATCATTCTCAATGGTTTCCCGCCTCGCAAGGGGTACTCCCGCCTCATGATCGCAACCATGAGCATTCAATCACAATGGTCCCGCAGGACCTTTTATTTCAATACCAGGTGATCGCAACCATCGGTCTAATAATCATAGGAACTCGCAAGCCCTTTTTATATTTCCAACATCAAGTGATCGCAACCACTTATCAACATCATCATGATATGCATGCCATGCAATGTATGCAATGTTTATGCATGCCTCAACCTCATTAGGATTATCTCACCCTCTCTTCTAGGGTACATTCATTTTCAACCACACAATTATCCACCAATTCATACACAAACATCAATCCTTATATTCAAGAAACATTCTAACCAAATATTTTAGGCACTCATCATGTCTTATATGAAATCAATAATGCATTAATGCATAATATGCCAGTCATAGCCTCATTTAGGTTTCATCATATAAACACTCATTTCAAAACACCATACACAATTCTCATTTCAACACATGGTATCATATTTAATCAAGACAACATGCCATATCACATTAATACATACATTATCATCATAATTCTCATACATTTAGAAAATACACCCCTCTCCTACCTTAGGAGAAGTACACCTCCGAGTTTGACGTTCCCGCTTCACCAGAGTTATCAAGTCCTACAACAATCATTATAGGACCACATCAATTATTTACTCAAAAGCCATTTTAATACACACACATATATATATATATATATATCTATGTACACATGGTTCTCATCATGTGGGAGTTGTCATAAGTTTATTCTTTTGCTTACTTAGGCTTCGGGAATTCCTTCCCTTAACTCACCCCTCATTATTATTAAAGTAGCAACCTATATTGTTAAGTTATCCATTTACCAAACTTACATTTAATCCCATTTCATGTGGTTTCTATTTATATATTCCAACTACATCCCTAATCATCATCAAATATTAATGTTTCTTCATTTATTACATTTCCCCATCAATAAATGTTAATCCTTTCAATATTATACATTTCCCCAATTTCAATAAGTTAGGGTTTTCACCAAACCCATCATTCATCATAAATACTCATCATCCCTCAACCCCATCTTCACAAACTTCTTTTATTACTCATAAATACCCTTATTATTCCACCCACACCTTAGGATTCATGCATTTAATATTTCTTTTCTCTACCCACAACATTTAATACCCCTCCAAGTTACCATCCCCTATTCCCTAGACTCCAAACATAAAAATGGCGGTAAAGGGCTTACCTTGCCCTAAAATGAAAATGGAGTTTAAGAGGGAGAAGGAGGATGACGAAAATGAAGAGGAGGAGGAGAAAAGCTTCAAGCCACCATGCCTTCCTTCAAGCTTTAAGGGTGGACAAAAATAAGAGGGAAAAGGGCACCAATTTGTTTAAGCTCATGGGGAAGAAGAAGATATGAAGAAGAGAAGAGTGAGGGAAGAAGAAGTGTGTTTTGCCTAAAAAAAAAGTAAGTCACGGAAGTAAGAGTGAAAGAGTGAAGGTTTCCTTTTTATTTTTCTTTCCCTTTATTTTAACTCTTCTGTTTTTCATTAAACAGGCTCCTAGTTCGGGCTCAATACTTATTCTAAAAATTATTCCGAATATATATTCGGATTTCCCATAATATCATCTACAGCCTTGACCAACAGCATCTCAATCGGAGATACTTGGTCCGACACTCATATTCTATCTGGGTCAGTTTTCGACCTATCCGGTCATAATAATTCACCAACAATCTCTAAAAGTCTTGTTTAAATCATTTCAAGAATTTTGGGATATTAGTTAGCCCACATTTAATTATTCAACATTTATTTTCTTAATTTAACTTCCTACTTTAAAAATTCAGGGTGTTACAAAGCGTATTGGTGTACCAAAAGACCAATTGGGATGATGGAAAATGTATTGGTAAAAGTCGACAAGTACTACTTTAAAGTTGACTTTGTGGTACTGGATATGAAGGAGGATATTGAGATCCCCCTATCCTTGGAAGACCTTTCATTTAAGACTGCAAGGGTACTGGTTGATGTTGACAAAGAGATAATTGTAGTCAGAATTCGTGAAGAGGAGGTAAACTTCAATGCCCATCTCAAGATAGATGCTGAGAACAAAGTTTACCTATTAACTGAACAAGGTAAATCTCATCCCAATTCTTTAAATTTAACCGATTGCTTACATGATGAAAGACAGGTAATCAAGCATCGGAGAAGAAGGAGGAAGAAAAAGACAGGTGTTTCCTCAACCAAAATTGAGAAACCACCTGATTAATCTGAGGTAATGTCAAGCTAGAGATAGTAAATCAAGCGCTCAATGGGAGGCAACCCATTATTTCTTCGTTAATTTTTATTTATACAAAAAAAGAAAAAACATTTAAAAATGTGTGTTTTATAAAAATTCAATTTTAATTTGACTTTTTTAAAAAAAGGTTTTTAAAACTGAAAGAAAAAAGGTTTTAAATTTTGAAAAAAATAGAACCCGACGCTACGTGGATTCTGAATTTTTAACCTGACGCGTAGCGTCCATACCACACGTAGCGTCAGGACCAGCGTTCAGTTTTTTGAAAACTGGACCCCTGAAATAGAGGCCCAAAATCAAAACTTAAAAAACTTATTTTGCCTCTACATTCACTTTCTTCAGAAATCCTATTTTCCAAACCACTTTTAAAACTCTTAATCTTCCACTTTCTCTTCATCAAGGAATCCAAGTGAGTATCCTAATCCTTTTCTCTTTGATTTTTAATTTTTAATCTTTAGAAATGCATGATGTTAGGATAGGATAGACGACCACTGGGTTTGATTGTTGTTAGAATAGGGAAATAAGTGGATTGATTGAGGTTTGGAAGGGGTTGCTGTTACGCAAACCCTATTTTTGCAGTTTCTGTTCTACGAGCCCACGCGTAGCGTGGGTAGAACAGGACTGACGCGTAGCGTCCCACCCACGCGTAGTGTCAGCCCCTATTTTGGATTTTTGTTAATTTTTGTGTTTTATTTTCTGTTTAATGTATATATTATTTTCTGTTGTTTTTAAAAAATAAAAAAATAATTTTTTTTATTTTGTTTGTTTGTTTTTCTTTTAAATTAATAAAATTTCTTAAATTGTATGTTTGTTATACTTTCTTGCCTAAAAATAAATAAATTTGTTAAAATTTTGTAAATATGTGTGTTGTGTAATTTTCTCATTTTATATGTAAAATTGCATATTGTGTATGTTATACTTTTAAAAATCTAAAAATATGTATGTTTAATTTTTGTTTTGCATAATTTATTTTATTAAAATTATACAATTCAAAAATATGTTGTTTGTATGCTTGGTAAATATTTTGTTGTGATTAAAATTTTATGTTGTGTGAATTTTGTTTAAAATTTTGCATGAGTTTTATTTTTGATGTTTGATTATAAAAACCAAAAATATGTATGAATTGCTTTGGTAATTTGTTGTTTAAATTTTTGTGTGTTTATTTAAATAATTTTTTTTTACAGATGGCACCTAAGAAATCCATTCCCATTACAGGTCCCAAGAGACAAAGGAGGACCACAAACACTGATACCACCTCTGAAGATCCAGATCTTCAGGGTGAGAAGCAGCTAGGACCTAGAGATCCCACTAGATTTTGCACTAATGCGAAATGGGCCAGTTTTCATCAGATAAAGGGCCAGAGACTGATCTGGGAGAGAGTCCTTGACCTGAATGCTGGACACTATCCTGAGTTGCAGGATGAGATCCAGAGGAGGAGATGGGGACCCCTATTTTCTCTATTGACTGAGGGGGACCCCATACTAGTTATGGAGTTTTATGCGAATGCCTACAGGACTCGTCAGGATTCACCTAACATTGGACACCAGATGAGGAGCTTGGTGAGGGGCAGGCATATTACTTACGATCGAGATGCCATTAGTACCCTACTGGGTAATCCTTGGGAGCCTACTCCTGAGAGTGACACTTGTTTTTCACTACTAGAAAAACCCTTAATAGCCACTGCCCATTAGCGACCACGGATATCCGTCGCTAGTTTACGACCACTTCAGCGACCGAGACACAGAAGGGACCATAACAAATATAATTAGTGACCGCATTAGAGACCACTATCACTCCGTCGCTAAATTTAGCAAACCGCCGTCGCTAACATCGTCGATAAATTTCCACCGTCGCTGAGGCGGTCGCTAACTTTCACTTCCCTCCATTTTTTTGGTTTCCCCCCATGGTTTTGTTGGCGCCAAACATTAGTGACGGTGTGTCTCGCTGTCGCTATTCTCAACGACGATGTATGGCATCGTCGCTATTACATAGGCACTCCATCAGCGGCGAAGAGATGACCGTTGCTATATTTAGAATATCAGCGACGCAATAATGCCGTCGCTATATTAAAAGTTAGAGGGATTTCATATATAGCGACGGTATTTGGGCGTCGCTAGTTTGGAATTATAGAGACGATTTGGGGTGACCGTTGCTAACAATCCATTTTTTAATATAGACACGGTGTTAGCGACGTGTTTGTGGCCGTCGCTAAATGTTTTAACTTAATCGACCCCCACCCTTCCCCTCTGGCACTCTCACTCTCAGCAGCCCTAAACACCCCTCTACTTCTCCTCCCCGTTGCTCCTCTATTTTTTGAGCTCTCTTGATGATCGACCTGATCGCATCCTCCATTCGCCGTTCGCCGTTCTCCGTTGGCATCATCAGCTCCGTGTGCCATCTTCATCGAGGACGTCACGGGAAGCTTCTCCTAAAGTGTTGTACCGTCTGTCCTTGTCGTGGTCTCATTCCTCCGCCACCAAGAGCTACTCTAGCCGTCACAGGCCATACCTCAAGGTAATGTACCTCAGTTTGAATTTTATTTTAGTTTCCTTGGGGTTTGACGAAGTATAGAGGGTTTGTGGGGGTGGGGTTCTGATGTGTTCTCTATGGTGCTGTACATTGATGACAAGTGAGGTTCTGATGTGTTCTCTGGGTTCTGATGTGTTCTAATGTACCTCAGTTTGAATTTTATTTTTGTTTCCTTAGGGTTTGACGAAGTATAGAGGGTTTGTGGGGGTGGGGTTCTGATGTGTTCTCTGTGGTGCTGTACATTGATGACAAGTGAGGTTCTGATGTGTTCTCTGGGTTCTGATGTGTTCTAATGTACCTTAGTTTGAATTTTATTTTTGTTTCCTTGGGGTTTGACGAAGTATAGAGGGTTTGTGGGGGTGGGGTTCTGATGTGTTCTCTATGGTGCTGTACATTGATGACAAGTGAGGTTCTGATGCGTTCTCTGGGTTCTGATGTGTTCTCTGCAGTTCTCTGTGTTGCATGTTCTATGTGTTCTAATTTGTGTGTGAGCGTGTTCTCTGTGGCTGAATGACTACTATAAATTATGCACCTTTGGTTCTATCTTAGGACTATGGAATTTGCAAATTTCATAGTTCAGACTATGTAATATGTGAGACATATAATTAATGATAATCAAATTAGTTTTGTTGATGAAATTAATTAGGTAATGCTGTTATTGGGTGGAAACTCAATATTGGACACCCTTGATTAAAATTGTTCATATTGGATTTGCATTGGGATGTTTTAGTCAGAATATTTAGAATTAGAAGCAATGTTGATATAAGTTTTGATTTGGTGTGTTCTACATTGGAAAATCCTGTTGAGGTTTTGGGCTTTTTGTTTTCCTAGTATATTATCCAAAATGACAGATTTTATTTTTCCTATTAATCCAACTTTTGAGTTTATCAAGAAAGCCATCAACTTTTGTTTTGTTTTAATTTTGTAAGCCCACTGATGATATATACAGGCTTAAGGCCTTTGCCTTTAAATATTTTAGAACATTTTAAATTTTTATTTTCATTTTTATGCTCTTGTTATAAAGTGTTGAAGAATGAAGTTGTGAAATAGTTGTCAAATTAGTTTACAAAGATTGAATACTAAAGTTTAAAGTTATTAGTTTTAGGTCAAAGTCAAAGTAAAGTTAAAAATTGATTGTTATTTTTTAATTTTATCAAATAATTTAATTTTATGATTTAGAGGATAATAATGATATTAATAGAGTTGGTAAAATGTTTGAATCAAACTTGGACCTACTAAATGAAGGATATTTAAGAGAAATTATATTAACACCATGTTTTATTTGTTATTTTCACCCATGTTTATGAGTTTTTGAACCAAAATAACATTTTATTTAAATTATACTGATCCATGTAATTCATGATGACGCTTACTATTGAAACCTGTAAATTCTGGTTTCCAACCTAAGTCCGTGTTCCAACGCTTTCATTCAAATGCCATAAACTCACCTTTGGTGGCTTCTATTTAGTACCCACCCATTGTACAAGCCCATATCATATCCACGCAATACATGCCTATTGAGAGTTTCAAAATTAGAAATGTTTCATGGCTAAATTCATTTTCTGGAAGTGGCATTGAAGTTACATTGGTTTTGAGATTTAATGTGGTATGATTCATTTAATCTTGTACTGAGTAAAATAATTTTGTTCCTATAAGAATTGAAAGAACACACCCTTTATTTTAGAGTTTTTTCATTGTTTTAATTTTATTATATGTGTCATTCACTTGATATAATAATGTTTAAATCAAAAAAATTAACATCATAATGAAATTAAGTCTTTTAAAATTCTAACTAATTTTTTTTAATTTGTAACCTTTGTTTGAATCAAATATATATCAACCAATAATTAATTGATGTGAAGCTAAACCTTGTAACCTTTGTTTTAATAAAATGCAAACTATAACCCCAAAAACCTCCGTCATACATACAACTCATCAAAATAAACAAATATAGAGTTTTGACTATGTATGTGTAATCAGATTAGGAAGGTCTAAAAGCGGTTATGGCGCCGCCATGGCGTGGCGGAAATTGAACGGCCCGATATGAAAGGGTCATGGCGTTGGGGTTTTTCATGGCGCCGCCATGGGCAAGGCGCAATATCGGTGCATGGCCGGCCATGGCGGAAATGGGAGAAAAAACAAAAAAAAACGTTTTGGGCCCTCGACCCGGTTTCTGACCCGGCAGCCCAAACCTTTCAGGTTTCCCTTTGAACCCTGAAAATGAAGAAGAAAACCCTAAAAAAGCAAAGCCACTTCCGTTTCCTAGTTCTCCCTCCATTTCCGATTCCCCTCCGGCGGTTTCCAAGGCGTTTTAGCACCCTCCGGCGCTTGGGTCTTCTTCTCCAGTGAGATTTCCTCATTTCCGGCGCTTGGGTCTTCTTCTCCAGTGTGATTTCTCCGTCTCCAGTGCTCGAGCGAGATCACCACTACAGCAGACCACTCCATCACCACCACAACAGATCACTTCATCACCACTACAGCAGACCACTCCATCACCACCACAGCTGACCACCCCATCACCCCCACAGCTGACCACCCCAGAGCAAACTCCTGGAGTTGGTGGCTTGGAGGACCATGGCCATCAGGCCACCCCACCTCCGGCATCCCCTCTGCCCATGTTGGTACCCGTGCCGGCTGGAGACGAGTAAGTGACTAAAACTCAAATACTTTTATGTTATTTGTATGGTACTTTATATTAAACTTTAGTGGAAAGACTTGTTAGTTTATCGTATGTTACTTTAATTAGTACTTGTATAGATTAAATTGTACTGGGAACTCTTCTATTTGTAACAGGGTAACTATTTAAACTTGGAAATGTTACATTTACAGGGGAGACTTTGTCAGAATTTCGGGAGTCTCCCTAGATTGTGTGTTGTTATACTCCTGATATAATTGTTGTCATTACAGCTTTGTTGATAGTAGCCGTACTACCAAAGCGATTACTAAGGTTTTAAAGGCCCAGTGGGATGGTCCATATATATCTTGGACAGATGCTGGGAAGGTTGTCCAAGATAGGTGGTTTGACACGTTCTCGGTAAGTTACCACATCAATTTGTTGTGAATTGATTTGTAAAATAGACCTCTTATTAATTTTGATTTCTCATTTCATTTTACAGTGTGATTACCAGTGGGCAAAGGGTATAATTGATGAGATTAGGAAGGTCTTTGCCACAAAGACCTCCAAAATCATCAAGAGTACCCTTTGGAAGGTGAGGGACAAGGGTGAGCGCCCTCGTTGGATCCCGGAGGACCATTGGGACGGGATAGTCCAAAAGTGGGGCGGTGTCCCGTTCCAGCAGGCGAGTGCTCAGAACAGGGCAAATAGAGCCACCGATGCTACAGCCTCAGTTTACACTAGGGGTAGCATTTCAACCCTCGAGCACAAGAAAAGATTTGTAAGTATATTTATGTTAAACATTTCTATTATGATTCGTCTGACATGTTTACAAATAATAATCTAAATGTTTTTTGTCCACCACAGGAGCTGAGGGAGCACCGGGAGCCTTCTTTGTTTGAGGTCATGCAAATGACCAAGAAGAACAAAGCCAGTGCATAGGTAAACCAGAAGACTATAGATCTAGCGGTATTTACTTTTAACTTACACATGCTTATAATTTACAAATCAGCTTACTAATCCTATCAGTGTTTTTTAATTTATAGGAGGCGTATCAGGCCAGGAGGGCCGAGAAGGAGGCGGACCTGGTGGCTTCGACTCCTGAAGGGGAGGTTCCTTCCACCCTATCTTGTTCCGACGACAATGCCATCTATATGGAGGCTGTTGGAGGTGTGAACAAGAAATGGAGGGTCTTTGGATTGGGTGGCGTCGGCACGCAGCTGGCGAAAAAGGGGAAGACCCCTTCCTCTTCCTCTTCGTCTGGTCTTCCGACTGAGGTTGTTCAGGTAATTCAAAACCTGAACGACGAGCTACAGGAGGAGCGACGTCAGAGGCAGCTTTTGCAGGAGCGGGCCGAGGCGGACCGACAGCGGGCCGAGGAGCAGCACGCCGAGACTCGTCGGTAACTTGCTCAGCAACAGGAGCTACTGATGCAGTTGATGGTGAGACTACCTCCCCCCACTTCCCAGGCGCCCCCACCACCACCACAGGATCCCCCACCCCCATGATTGTATTTTTATTATGTATACACATTGTATATTTCATTTATAGTTTTTATATTATATTCCATTCTGTATTTATTTTGTCATTCTTCATTTATTTTGTCAATATTTTGTCAACATTTATTTATAGTTTTTATATTATATTCCATTCTGCCTTATTATGATTATCATTAATAATTCAACCTATTTGATAAATAACTTTAATCCATTATTTTGTTTTTAATAATAATTAAATATTTTAAAAAAATTATTCAAATTTAATTATAAAATTTTATCACCCAATACAAAATATTAATGAACATTTTTAAAGTTAAATTAACAAAACCTATATATATTTAAACAATTTAAAAAAAATAAAAAATCCCATTAGCGATGGACAGATGTGGTCGCTATATAAAGACTAATAGCGACGGAGAGTAGTAGTCGCTGTATGGCTAGCCATAGCGATGGATACCTTGGTCGCTATAAGGCTACTACTAGCGACAACTATAATTAGTCGTTGTATGCCTACTATAGCAACGGTCGTAGCTGGTCGCTGTTTGGCTACACATAGCGACGGATAAAGATGGTCGCTACATAATACTTATAGCGACGGGGTAAGGGCGTCGCTATATGTCTACTAGTAGCGACGGGGTACTGATCGTCGCTAAACGTGGTCGGTTAACGACGACTGAGATCAGTGAAGCAGAGACCATGTTAGCGACGGTGTTACGCCGTCGGTAATTTAGCGACGGTGTTTCTGTGGTCGCTGATCTATCTTCGACGAAGGTTTTAGTGACGGTTGTTTCGCCGTCTAAAATACCGTTGCTAGTCCTATTAGCGACGGTTTTTGCATCGATTAGCGACCAATTCTTTCTGTCGCTAACAGATGTTTTTTTAGTGGTGTTTGGAAGGAAAACAAAAACAAGGTTGCTACTGAGGATAGTGATTTAGGATATTTCCTAGATCAGGTTGCTCACTTCTTGAGCAAAGATGGAATCTTCTTTAACCTGAGTAAGGTTGGAAGAACTCCATCAAACCTCCTTAAGACCCAACTGACCCCATAGCTCAGGCATGGATGTACCTTATGCTCTATAACATCACTCCTATTACCCACCTTTCTTCTCTTCCAGTTGGTCGATGCTGCCTTCTTTACTCTATTTTTCAGGGCCATACCATTGACATTGCTGCACTCATATCTGAGCAGATTCACCTTTATGCCCTAGGGTATAAGGTGAACCATCCTATTCCTTTCCCTCTCATAATTTCTGCCTTACTAAGGAGGCAAGGAGTTGTTGTGCCATCACTAGAGTTTACTAGTTCTTCGGGGAGAGTCTCCAAGGTCTCAGTAAACAGAGATTACTTTGTTCAGCAGTGCGAGCTTCCTCATCTAGAGTAGGAGGCTCAGCCTAGACAGAGACAGAGGAGACCACCAGTTTAGCCACCTTCTACTGATGCTATTTCGGATGGATTTGCCAGGATGACCCTAGAGCATCAGTATATGATGCAGATGATGGCTGCTTCTCATCGTGCTTCTATTCATTTACATGATGCATTTTACCAGTACAGGATATAGGGAGAGGGAGCACCATTTATGACACCTGCTGATTTTGCTTCCCATGTAGCTTGGCCTGGTGATTTTCCCACATATCCTGAGACAGGTGGACCGTCTGGAGCACATGCTGATTCTGAGGGTGATGCCGATGAGGAGGATGATGATGAGGATGACCACATGGAGGACTGATGATGTTATCTTATATATTCTGCACTTTTATCATTTTACTTATGTTTAGTTTTACATTTATTGGTTTGATATTTGGTATATTTTGATTTTGGGGATTATATTATGGTTTATTTTTATCTGTATGGTTTGATGGTTAGTTTTGTTAGTTTTTGTGAAAAATATATTCTGAAAAATTTATGCGCTTAAAGTTTTGAACAATAAACCAATTCTAAAATGAGAAAAATCTTTTTATAAATAGGGCATTTAGGTAAACTGATTACAATGAGCTTATCAATTATTAAGCTAATTTCAAAAACCCGGTGAGCTGAGAGATCTTTAAACACTTGAAGGTTTCGACATAACTTCTTTCAAATTAATTTTGCTTAATTCTTTTACTTGTGTTCTTGTACAGAGGATCCAAGAGCATGATCAAGGCAAATTCTTTGGTAAACACAAGAAACTAGGGCCAAAAAGCCTACCATGGTAAAAATATATTTATCCTTTGATAGCCAATTTTGAGCCTAAAAATAGTTTGCTTGGTACCCTTAACTCTTAATTAATCTTTACCATTCCCTTTACTTGATTGAATAGAAGAGCATAAAATAAAAGAAAAATATTTTGAGTGTTCTTACAAAAATGGGGAGTGAAAATTAACAACTTGATTCTTTCAAAAATATCAAAATTGTGCATATAAATGAAAAATGAAAAGAAATATATGCAAAAATAGTGAAAAGAATCAAGTTGGGGGTATTTATCATCATCAAAAAGGGAAGTAAGAATTTTGGGTCAAGAAAAGCACCCTAAAAGAAATTGTTAAATGCTCTTTTATTAAGTCAGGTGTTTGAAATCCAAGAAAAACCATAATTTCTTGTAACCCAAGCCTCATTACAACCTTTAAAAAGACCTTGTGACTCTTGTGTAACTCTGTATAAATGACCATTGACAAGATGAAAATCAAAATTGAATTTGTTTGATTTTATTATCGATTGAGATTAACGGGTTCCTTTTCATAGAGATAAACATTTGTGAGGTAAACCTTGAAATAAGCTTGATTTATTGGTATGACATTGTAAAACTTTTATCTTTAAGCCTTAGTTACATAAGATTCCTCATTTTTATTGGTAAAATTGTAAATCACTTTTTACAGTAAATTTTCAGACTTAACTTTATTTTGATTTTTCTTTCTTTTGCTCGAGGGCGAGCAAAGTCTCAAGTTGGGGGTATTTGTTAGTCCTCAAATTTACAGTTATTTTCATAATAAAAAGTGTGTTTATTTTAAATAAAATTAGTTTAAATTGTAATAAATTTATGTTTTTAATTCAATAAATGGATGTTATTGGAAATAATCTACCTTGATCAATTTTTCTAGTTTTGCAGTAAAAAATTAAAGAAAATCAAGAGAAAATTGAAGAACTGGAAAGCTGACGCGTAGCATCAACACCACGCATAGCGTAGGAAATTTTGATGCTGACGCTACGCGTCACAGCCACGCGTAGCGTCAAAGCTACGTGGACTCCATTTCTAGGTGGACAAGCACTCAGTCAAAAGGCCAAATAATGGTCAATCCAATCAAGCAAAATGCCAAGCCGAATTGGGAGACATGTGGAACCATTGTCTGGGCATTGTTGGATTTAATTAATCTTAATCATGGCCACTTAATCACGTTTTTAATGGTGGCTGAGTCAGGAACCTGACGCTACATGCTAGGCTGACGCTACACGTTAGGACCCTTCCTTAGCCCTATAAATAGGGCCATTCTCCACACTTCCAAGGCATCCCATCTAAGAATTCAAGGCTTCTTTTCTCTCCTTTCACTCGAGTTTGAGTGTTCTTTTCCGAGTTTGTAAGGTTAGAGTGGTTTCTAGATACTTGAGAGTGTTTTGTAGTATTATGAGCTCTTGTATCGTGAAGTGTTTCCAAGTCCTCATAATGTCAAACTCTGTAAGTGTTGTTTTTACTTTTACCATGTGTAACTAAATTGTTTATGTTGGAATTTGGTGAATCAATCTATTATATGATGTTTTAATTATGACCTCTACATATTTATGATTCAAGTACATGTCAGTATTTCAATCTTTTATTAGTATAAACATCAAACGGGAAAATGATTTTTATGCGTATTGAAACTTATTTTAATAGTGTGAATGTCAAACGGGAGAATGATTATTCATGCCGTATTAAAATCTGTTTTAATGAAAGTAAAAGTTGAAATACCCTTAATATGCCAATTACTAGGAATAGAGTTGGTGATTATTGTTGCCATAAGGCCAATACTTAATGCAAGTTTTTACTGAGAAAGCTCATGAGGGATCAGAATTTACAGTGACTACTTAGAATTTATATCACGAGGGATCAGTTATAATGATTTTAAGCTGCAATAACATAAACTTGAAAATTAAATATGTATGTTT
This sequence comes from Clitoria ternatea, assembly GCA_037962975.1. Lineage (NCBI taxonomy): Eukaryota > Viridiplantae > Streptophyta > Magnoliopsida > Fabales > Fabaceae > Clitoria > Clitoria ternatea. Next base: position 208,417,187 of record CM075671.1, on the reverse strand, counting down.
GTAATCACTTCATTATATTTTAGTGCGAGGATCCTAATTCCAACATAATTTGTCAATCTGTGTTTTTACTTCAAGTATCTGAGTTATTCTGAATTACATCTCAATTTTTTTAAGATAAATTTTATATTTACTATCTTTTAACCATATTAACAAATCAATCGTCAAATTCTGTGAATATTGTATAAATTGTTTATAAAGCATTCTTTTGTTAATAACTTTTGATAAATTTACCATAGTAAATAAGAATTACTGTGAGTTACTAGAACTTTCAATCCCAGTGGAACGATATTTAAATTTGAAAACTACAAACGATTGGTGCGCTTGCCAATTATAGACCCAACAGTACGACGGGTTTAACAGATGTGCCTTTTGTTTTTGACTCATCTTGTCTTGAGGCTTTTTGCAGGATTAAACAAGCTTTGATTTCTGCTCCTGTGGTACAACCCCCTGATTGGGAACTCCCATTCGAGTTGATGTGTGATGCTAGTAATCACGTAGTGGAGGTTGTGCTTGGGCAGCGAAAGGATAAAAAGCTGCATGTGATCCATTATGCTAGCCGTACACTTGATGAAGCATAGGTAAACTATGCTACCACTAAAAAGGAATTATTGGCTATTGTCTTTGCTTTTGATAAATTCAAATCATACTTGGCAGGCTCGCATGTTACTGTATATACTAACTATTCTGTCATCAAGTATCTTTTACATAAAAAAGAAGCCAAGCCTAGGCTAATTAGGTGGATTTTGATTTTGCAAGAATTTGACTTACAGATAAAAGATAAAAAGGGTATTGAGAACCTTGTTGCTGACCACCTATCTAGGTTGTCATCTGAAAAAGATGAGTTGGGCGATGTTGTTCCCATCAATGAGTCTTTTCCAAATGAGCAACTATTGAGTCTTAGTGTCCAACAAGTGCCTTGGTATGCGGATTTTGTTAATTTTCTTGCATGTGGAATTTTACCCCCTGATCTTGGTTTTTAGCAGAAAAAGAAGTTTCTTACAGATGTTAAGCATTACTATTAGAGTGAGCCCTTCCTTTTCAAACAATGTGGAGATGGTTTGATTAGGAGATGTGTTCTGGAGGATGAAGTCCATGCCATCCTGGACCATTGCCACTCTCTTTCTTGTAGAGGCCATATGAGTACATCGAAGACCGCCTCGAAAGTGTTGCAAGCTGGGTTCTACTGACCACACTTTTTAAAGGATGTGCGTAAGTATATTCTGACTTGTGATGCTTGCCAATGAACAGGTAATATGGGTAAGAGGCATGAAATACCACTTAATAACATTTTACAGGTTGAGTTGTTTGATGTGTGGGGGTTGATTTCATGGGACCCTTTCCCTCTTCTTTCGGAAATCATTTTACTTTGTAGCAGTAGGTTATGTGTCTAAATGGGTGGAAGCCATTGCTTTACCTTATTCGGATACCAAAACTGTTATAAAGCTTTTCGAAAAGATAAATTTTTCAAGGTTTGGGGTCCCCAAATGCATAATTAGTGATGAAGGCTCTCATTTTATTGATAAAACTTTTCAGACCCTTTTGAAGAAATATGGAGTGAGGCATAAGGTTGCCACACCTTATAACCCTTAAACTAGTGGGCAGGTTGAGGTTTCTAATAGGGAGATAAAAAATATTCTCCAAAAGGTGGTCAATACGTCACATAAGGATTGGTCTATTAAATTAGATGATTCCTTATGGGCGTATCGCACCGCATATAAAACCCTATTGGAACCACACCTTTCAAACTAGTATATGGGAAGCCTTGTCATTTGTCTGTTGAACTTGTGTATATATTGTTTTGGGTGATTAAAATGCTTAATCTTGATCATAAGGTCATAGAAGAGCATAGGTTATTGGAGCTAAATGAACTAGAGGAACTTCATTTGGATGCGTACGAGAATGCTAGAATTTATAAGGAAAAATAAAATGTTGGCATGATCGTCACATCCTTCGGAGGACATTCAATCCAGGTGATATGGTCTTGTTATTTAACTCCAGATTAAGGTTATTCCCAGGTAAACTGAGGTCTCGATGGTCAAGACCATTTAGAGTTTTGAAAGTATTTCCCTTTGGCACTATTGAGTTATAGAGCGAAAAGTCCAGACCATTTAAAGTAAATGGGCAAAGACTTAAGCACTACTTGACAGGCAAGCCCATTCATTGAGCAAGTGCTTCGGATTTGCTTGATGCATCGGATTCGTAAATCTAAATGGGTAAGGCGTCCGGCTGAAGATGTTAAACTTAGCACTTGTGGGGAGGTAATGTCACACCCCAATTTTTTAGACCCGAGTCCCGATGTAATCAAGATAATAATTAATAAAAAAATGAGTAAATTTTTTGCATTTAAAATAATTTCAAAAACACCACAAAGATTACATCAGGACCCAAACCACAAAAAATTGAAGAATGAGATTTAATAATTTATAAACTGGATCACTAATTACAACGCCCACATATGTATACAAAATAGTTTAAGTTTACAGCGGAAGAAAAATATATATACAGGGCACCTGCCTAGTTCCATATATAAAGATTTGGAAAAAGGCTCAAGCAATGATGTAATTTCATAATATAAGCCTATTAGGCCACAATTGACTATGCACCTAAATCGTAATCATACATCATCAATTATAAGTAGCGTTTACTTGAAACATCCCTCACCAAATGGTGTCAATTCAATTATCATCATCTTTAGTATGCATTATCTTAGTCATTCATTACAACATATTTAACAGCCGCTGCCGGCCAAGGATTTCTGTTACAACTATTTACCTTCCTCAAAAACTTTAGCTCAAAAGCACACTCTCATCCCATGACAACCCTGCATCACAATGCTAAAAAGGAGACAACATGGGAGAGTGAGTTATACATTCAAAATGGCGAATATAAATACATTATGATTATGTGTACATGCATTCAACCAATATATGTGCTTTGCTATAAATCGTTAATTCATCATTAAACCATTATCAAGATATTATCTTAGGCATACAAGCCTCATTATTCACAATTCATGTCAAGCACAAGCACAAGCACATACACATTCACATAGCCCTACATCATTATGGGTATTCACAATTATCATCATTAAGTCATTTAAATCTTTAATCAATTAAAACTGAAACATCCAAAACCCGTTTAATCAACCCGAGTTAGTTCAACAGTAACCGAAGCTAGAAAAATTAAATAATACCCAAAAACAGGGGAGGTTTTTCCTAAAGAAAATGAAACCATTAGAACCAGGTAAAGTGAAAGAGGAGGGGAAGAAAGCAAGAGGAGTGAAACCCATTCCCGGCGGAAGGATAAGACGCCTAAGCGAACCCAGCAACACCACGCGTACTCGCTCAAGCGAGATCTGACTCCGCTTGGGTGACACCACTCGTAGCCTTCCCTCAAAACCACACTCGCTGCAGCAAATCCCCACTCGCTGAAGCGAAAAGCTACATTCGGCACTCGTTCACTCCACTCGGCATTCCCTCACTCGGATTTCAGCGCCTGATTCACTCGGAAAGGTCCACTCTCAATTCACTCGGATTAGCCCTTAAACATACCAGCTCCATCCAGAAAACATAACACATTCCCTGACTTCACTCAATCGGAATACATATACGGCAACTCGGAAATGGTTCCTATAGCCACTCACTCGGAATCTATGAAGACTTCTCACTTGGAATAACTTTCACGTCCTTTTTACCACTCGGGGTATTTCACTCATTTTACGCTCGGTAATCATAACTTTCCCACTTTAGTTATCCTGCTAAATCAAGACTCACTTAGATTCCTTTGCTACTAATAATCTATTACAACGGGGTCCACTTAAAGCCTTAGGTGTCGCTTTTCTGTTGGGAACCTTCACTCCGCGGATTCTCACTCGGTAATTGTTAATTATTCTACACTTGGGAAATCCTAACAGTTATCACTCGGAAAGTATCTAGATCAATCCTCACTCGGTGATCCGTGCTCATTCACTCGGTAATACCTAAACTCTTCGACACTCAGAATAAATCACTGTCTCACTTCCCCCATCAACTCTTAATCCCATTTCTACCCATGGTTATACCAACCTCACACACTCAGTAAGTACATATACATATATTACTCGGATCGTTCACGCAAGATAGAACATCACACAGTATGATAGATATAAAGGGATATAAATAATTACAGGCACAAGGTCACGTCTTCTACCCAAGAGGGTTCAAGTTCTAGTATAAAGAGACTACGACGGAAATACGAGCCGGCCAAGGCTTAACAAGGCATATGCACAGCATATACATGAACACATAATTTCCATAGTGCACCCGCACTTCACTCGGCATTCAGCTCTTCCTTCATCCTTCATTCTGAGAGACATTCACTAAAAAGTATAGCCACAGTAGGGGTGAGCTTTTACATATAAAATGACAGTCAATGACTCGGTATCAGTATCAGTACGCACACTCATGTTCACTCGGTCGCATTCAGATTAAACTAAGGCCATGCAGATTAGAATAATATCAATAACATACACTCACATACATATTACGTGAAGTTCATTCTCATTCACACAATCACATGCATCGACTCACTCGAAATTCCTTCGTATCACTCCGAGTCATACCACGCGTACTATCCTAATCAACATCATATCTACATGCATGCCTGCGGATCCGACTTAGGCAGTGACTTTCAGTTACAGGTTCCCTTTACTGGCCTCTCGTCCATTAGCTCTTTCCGCGTGGTACCGGCCTCCCATTGACGTCTTGAGACCTATCTCTAGCTCCCACGGCTACCACAAGCTCTCACAGGATCTAGCCAAGGCCTGTAGCTGGAAATCATTCCTTTGGGGCTCCTGACCTTCCATGGGTCACCCCATTCCTACACATGCAGCTTATGCGTTTTGTCAGCAAGCATCATCACTCATCCGACACATTCTTCGTAACCATCAAAGTGGAACCGATTCAACATAGTTCTTACCTTTACTCGTCAATCATACCAGCATGTACAGCAATCAAACAGTTCAGGGTAATAACATCAGACGAACCAACTAACAGCCACACATTCATATCCTCATGGTATTAACAGTAGTAGAACCATGCATCACACTCGTCTATGTGTAAAAGGCTATCAAACCACATCACCACCACCTTGAATACATGCACAATATTGTATAACTATTAACAAGATGCTACTAACATACACATGGAATCTAAAGATCAACAATCATGCATCGCACACAGTCGTCACAGACACATACACACACACTTAAAGCAATACATTCATTCGGTACCGTTCATGAACCATGCATTTGACATACAAGCGCCCCCTACCTACAGAAGGGACTCGGGAAGCTCCTTTGTTTTCCCGATGTTCGGTCCGCTGCTCTGTTTGCCTTGTTCAGTCCCCCTTCGAATGCAGTCGTACTCTGCAATCGGCTCGGGGACAGAAAGCTGCTCTCTCCTGCTTCGGTGGTCGTCCTTCACCAACAGAAGGAACTGAGTCTTCTGTAGCACCGTCTTCGTGGGTCTCCGGAAACAGGGAACAGCGAACAGGGGAGAAGAAGGAGAACGAAGAAGAAGAGAAGACACGAGAAGAGAAGAGAGAATAAAGCAGTGGAGGAAGAGGGAGTCTGAAGAAGGATGCGTGACATTAGTGACCATGGGCACATATATATATATATATATATATATATATGCGTGCACGAGGAAGAGAAGAGTGGGGTGGGAAAACGTGAACCCGACAGTCCACTCAGCCACAAGTACCAATCACCATCATCCAGCCATCATCACTATTCATAATTAAGCAGCTATTATTTCTTAAGTTAAGTTAATTGGCTTACTTATAATTAACAAGAATTTTCTATTTTGCAATAATCATTTAATGGCTTAATTCCGGTCGGTAGTTTAACTTTCAAATCGGGATGTTACAAAAACTCTCTCGAGAGGTTCTCATCTCTGTTTGGTCATCTCCATCTCAAATGCCATGTACCTATGGCTAATGCATATGCCAACTGTTTAGTGCATATGCAATGCATCCATTTCAATCACCCATGCGCACATGGTATCTCAAGTGATCGCAACCACTTATAATCAATCTCATATTGGTTTCCCGCCACGCATGGGGTACTCCCTTTTCATAGAATCCTGCAGGATTTTTCATTGTGATCGCAACCACATATCAATCAATTCATATTGGTTTCCCGCCACGCATAGGGTACTCCCCTCATAAAATCCCACAGGATCTTTATCATTTCAGTACTCGTGATAACAACCATGTTCATCATTCTCAACATACTGGTGATTGTAACCACCTTTATTCATTCACATATTGGTTTCCCGCCACGCATGGGGTACTCCCTTCATTTAGTCCTGCAAGACCATTCTCATTGTGATTGCAACCACATAATCAATGCTATGTTATGCATGCCATGAATGCACAGTACAACAACGCACATACTAGTCTTAACCTCTCAAGGATATCTCACCTTCTCTCTTAGGGGTATACTTTATATTTAGTTTTGTCATTATTGGTATACAATTAGTTACAAGGCCCTTCAAGGCTCAACATTCACATTTACATCAAACCACGCATGGTAATCAAAAGCATATCAATCATGATAGCATTAATCCATGCATGGAAACCAACAAGGTATTTCAAAACATACATTCAGCAACCACCATTGTATCTCATACATATAAGTCAATATTTGCATTAATCATAATGGCACCACACTCATTAATAATAACAATCACTACTTATTCCAGGGTATGTTCAACAACAATACCCCTTTTCATTCAACATCAACATTTATCATTCAATATATATGGTATCATCCATCTATAATTATCATTGGCATTATTTCTAATTCATCATTTTATAATAGCTTATTGCCATTCAATTGTCCCCTCATTAGTTTCATCATCAATTAAAGTGTGTCATACAATCACATCATTTATTTTTCATCACGATTCATAATATATCAATAGTGGTAAAGCATACATGTTTTCATAACATAGCATAGGCATACACATACCTTGCCATGGCCTTAAGCCATTCCCCAATCACCACTAAGACACACCACACATATACCCCTAATGTAATCTCTTGTTTTTACATAATAAAAGGGGTTTTGGGTAATAATAAGCTCATATCAAATTTCAACATCAAGGTATATAAGGAAAGTTCATTTTTAGTCTCAAAAATAGTGGGACATGTCACAAATATCACCTATTAGTCCCAATTTGACAACCATGAAAAGTTGGGTCCAAAACCTTCTTAAACTTGAGTTTTACAATGTAGTAGGTCTAGTATTTTACACCTAATGAGAGTTAGAAAACTCCAAACGGTATAAAAATAGCAAGGAAAAAGCAACAGTTGGAAATTTCCTAACAGTGGCCAAACCACTGGCTGTAGTTTCCCATCATTGGCTATGGTTGGCTCTGTCCAAACCACCAGAATGGAATTTTTTTCACGTTTTGAGACAGCACTAACCACTGGCCGTGGTTTCTCACCACTGACCATGGTTGGCTCTGCTGCAGACTCCATTCTGCAGCTTTTTGGCCTTTATGTTTTTGCCAACTTTAGGACCCCTTTTCACTAGGCTATTCAACTCCAATTTGTATGAAATTTTATACACAACTTACCTACCCTAATATCAATTACATGGCTAAGTTTCAAACCAAAATTCCATCCCAATCAAAATCTAAGCTATAGGGTAGTTTTATGCATATTTTGGGTATTTTACATGACATACCAAAATGCAATTAGCTAAGTTTTGGTCTAAACTCTCTATGGACTCATATTCACATATATAAATGTGACTTGCTCCAACAAGTCTCATCCCATAATTCATTTCCTAGATCAAAGTATGTGCCAATAGCATTTCAAGCCCTTTTTGGCTAAACTAAGCATGTCATTCATCAAAGTCACATGGAATTCTCAATTCACAAGACATACACATATTTCAACCCCTCATGGGTTATTCATTAACACATCACTCCCATCAAAGGGACAATAAATATTCATCATCAACATATATACACAAATATCATCCTCAATAGCCAACAATTTATCACTCATATCATTTCACTACAAACATGGCAAGGCAAACATGAGTACTATCACATGCATTAATCACTAATCATTCTACTCATGTATTTAGAATGTAACCTCCTCTCCTACCTCGAGAGAAGATACCATATTGCTCAGAATTCCATCTCCTATTAACACACACATATATGCATGTGCACTCAATCAATAAGCCATCACAAGGCATTATTACAAGTTTAAGTAATTAACAACATATCTTAAAGTTCAATATCAAGTCCTAGACTTGTTAAAGCATCAATTTACATGCTTATGTTAGGTTTCGGGAGTTCCTTTCCCAAAACCATGATCCTCTAAGTCTAAAAGGGCCAACTATACCCAACATCAACAATATCTCATCCTTTCATCATCTAAGATACATTCCATATTACATCAATCATTCAAATACCATTATTGTCACTTAGAGTTCAACATGGGCCATCTTAGCCACATATAATCCATCATCAATCAACAAATTCAATTGGCACCTATCATGGTATAAGACTTTAACAAACCACAATTTTAATTCATTAATCCATCACAACCATTATGGTTTATTGTTCAATTCCTTATTTAACATTTATGACAATATTCATTTTATAGGTTTCATCATCTATGGCCCTCTACCATTTTAATCAACTCTCAACCTTAAATATCATCCATTCACTTTCAATTTAATCCTTCTAGTCATAATATATGCATTTCCCAAAATTTAGGATTAAGGTTCATTAAAATTCAATAGCCATCATACTCATTGTTTCAGATTATCTACAACTATATTACAACCTTTAACATACTCATTATAACATCCTTAATTTTTAAAAATAATTTTCAATAAATCAAGTAAATTTTTCGTAAATAATTTAAATTTCCAAACAGGAATCGGATTCAGCATTAAAAATACCGGTTATACATCAATCCGACCGACCCATTTAAAATACAAATAAATATAAATAAACTTTTCACAAATAATTCCAAGATTAAAACGAAATCTGAATTAAATAAGATTATTTTCACTTTACAAAAGCCGACTGGCCACTTTATAATACAAATAAAATACAACACTCGGTAATCACAAGAGCCGGCCAAGACTTCTACCCAAATAACTATGTACACTACGTATTGTGCATACTAATACATAATGCTCCAGTCGGTCGAGTGACTTCAAGTGCCATCACTGTGTCCTCTATCCACTGTAAAAATGATAAGTAGGGGGTAAGCATAAACATATCAAATAATAGTTATTGAATTGGATTAAAAGTCCAATCCATAACTATACAAATAACATATACCGAGCCATATGAAACAACATAAATAGTATGTTATTCTCAACAACATATATATCAATGCACACAGGTACTCATTCAGATAAATCCATTATTAAGTCTTTTAATTGTGTTGCAACACTGGCTCCCAGAGCCATAACTCAGCTCTTAGCTGAACCGGCCATTTTACTGGTACCAAACCGTTTACACCCTTATGTGACACTATCACTCTCAGTGACAACGGTGAGTGCCACGGGCCAAAACCAACCGTTTACACCCTTTTGTGACACCATCACTCTCAGTGACAACAGTGAGTGCCACGGGCCAAAACCCTGAGCCCCGCTCAAGATGTTGCCTTGAGTCCCACCCAAGGATTTGTCTTTTGTGGAAACCACATCATATTTCATATTCAACCATCACACATGTATCTCATGCATATACATAAATATCATGAATCATCATCAATCTCATCATTCACATACTAACATCTTTAATATCATGAACGACAACAACATATATAAACTTAATATGAATGGAAAATAATTAACATAAAATATGTTATTCAATTGGGGTCTCACTAATTTGCACATAGCATACATATAACATATTAACACCCCAAATCTATTCATAAACCATCTATTTGAGATATACGCTCCCCCTACCTAGAATTAAGGAGTTCCAGCAGCTTTAAAAACTATAACCAAGTCACTGCTCCAGAATTCCGACTGGAATTGCAATTCCTGCACCAGTCCCAGGCTTTCCTTCGTAAAGAGAAGAAAAAGAGATTTAATTATCTTCGTTCGATAGCTTCCAGAGAATTGGAAAGTAAGGCTAATGATTTCACCTTTCTAAGAGTTCTTCCTTTAATCCAACAATGGAAGGATTTATATATATAATTCATGCAGAAGAGACGTGAATGAATTGAAGTATTCTGACACACATCTCTTTCATGATAATGAAAGGAATAAGATATTTAATGAAAAGGGGACACCACATTAAAAAGGGTCCCATACTTAGAAAATATCTTGAAAAGTGAAACTACTAGAAAGTAGTAGAACAGATTGAAGTGTAAAGCTTCAGTAACTAAAATAATCGTGAATTCCGACTCGGTTTTCAATTTATTCCGACTCGGTTTCAACCTTCTGGGCATATCTTTTCGAGAAAGTTTATCATTGCCTCCATCCGCTCGGAATTCCTTCATTTGGAGGAAATTCACTCGGAAAGGTTTCATCCCATGAAACACTCAGCTTTCCTTCCTCGGAAATGATCCTCTCGGAATGTCTCATTCAGACGGTTCACTCAGATATACTTCTGCCCGAGTCAAGCCATTTACTTGTGTCACTCGGAAGTCTTCCATTTCAAAAGATCACGCGGAACTCGGAGTTTAATCCTTTCTCGGAAGTCTCCACTCGAAAGGATCACTCGGGGTCAAGAACAATCCCGAAGACAAAACCTGAGCATAAACTCTCGGTAATCATTAAATATCGACCTGAACATAAATTAAATGAAGGGTCCACTTCTCGGGAACAAACCACTCGGAATTATTCACTCAGAAACACATTCATTCGGAATTAAAGTCTTCCTTTTTCTAGAAACACTCTTCCTGGAAAAGACTTACTCGGTGCCATCTCACTCGAAAGTGTCATACTCAGAGACACTTCACTCGGCAAACCATCCACCCAGATATACTTCATTTAGGAGTTTTCTAGTCAGAAATATCTTTCCGAGAAGTACCTCTACTTCTCTCGGAATAGCATATTTAGAAACGTTTTTTTCTAGGAGACAAATCCCTCGGAGGCATTTCACTCAGATTTGCCTCATTCAAAAGCGTCTGATTCTGACAGAGTTTTTCCTCACTCGGAAATGACTCTCTCAATCATGTTTCACTCGGAAAACATCTTAACTTCACTGGGAAGTAGTCTTCACAGTCTGATTTCACTCGGAGTCATACTCTTTTCACTCGGAAAATCTTGTTTTTAACATTTTTCACTCAGAAATTCATTCGGAATTTCTCCATTAATCCTTATTAAATTATTTTTCTAAAAATCATAAAAATTGGGATGTTACATTTCTCCCCCTCTATAAAAATTTTGTCCTCGAAATTTAATAAATTACTTAGGCACGAATTGCACATAAAACCCATAGGTATATAACTCACGTTTTTCATAACAACGAGTATTTTCAGGTGTCTAACATACATTTTAGGAATAAAAAGACGTATGGCACCCGGATTAATATTACTGAGAGCTCAGAACCCTGAATGATTCACTCATTTTGTACCCGGTCACCAACTTGTTCAGCTTCTTTCGTGTGAATGGTAAACACTCGACCAGCAACTTGTGGATTAACATTCCTATCCTGGTCATTTCTTCCAATCATTAAATTACTTCATGCACCATCTCCTCTTCTTCCTCTATTTCTGACTCCCTGGCCTCGTCTTCAAAAACCCTTCTCGATTTATGCCAGTATTAAGCTCGGTCGGTTGCAATTGAGGACAATTAGGACGAATGTGTCCTTTCTCATTGCATTGGACACATATAATTTCATCTTGATTGCAGTCACTCGAAAAATGATTACCACCACACTTGTAACATTTAATGTTCCTCGGATAACTCACCAATCGGCCACCAAAATTCAATCGGTCTCGAGATTTAGAGGATTCACCTCTAACAGACTTCCCATGCTTCTTATAACTGATCGGTGATAACTTAGAAGAATTATCCGATCGGCTACTTGCTCCAGTGGAAGCTTTATCGTCTTCCTCATATATTCGACACTTGTTGACAAGGATCGGAAAACTCCTGATTTCTTGGTGTCGGAATGCCTTTTTAATCTTTGGATTCAAGCCACTTTCAAATTTGATGCACTTGGATCCTTCAGTACCCGACATTTGAAAAGGAGGGTAAAATAAACAAAGCTCCTCAAATTTTGCCGCGTACTCTACAACACTCAAATTTCCTTGTCTGAGTTCCATAAATTCCAACTCTTTTTGGCTTCTAACAGTATTCAGAAAATATTTTTCAAGGATAGATTCCTTGAAATTTTCCCAGTTCAACTCAGTTCCCATGGTTGTCAGTCGGTTTTTAGCCATTCTCCACCAGTTTTCAGCTTCCTTCCGAAGCATGAATGTAGCGTATTCAACCTTCTGTGCCTCAGTGCACTGCAAACTGCCAAAGATCCGTTCAAGATTCTGGATCCAGGCATACGCTCGGTCGGGCTGAAATCCTCCATAGAATTCAGTCGGTTTTCGTTTGAGAAAACAATCAATACTATGATTGTCACTCGGTTGAGGGGTATTCTGCCTTTCTAAGATGTCTGCCACACGCTGGAAGGCAGCAACCATGACATCCATACTATGAGGGTCCATTTTCCTATTCTGAAATAATCATTACACTTTAATGCCTCTCATGGATATGAAACAATGTATTTATAGTTGATTTCCTCAACTATAATACGTAACAACAATGATATGTTTTCACTCAACTCATAGCATTTAGTAGCTAAACCTTGGCCTTGGACTTTTCAAGTCTGCTCTGATACCAAAATATAACATCCTTAATTTTTAAAAATAATTTCCAATGAATCAAGTAAATTTTTCATAAATAATTTAAATTTCCAAACAGGAATCAGATTCAGCATTAAAAATACCAGTTATACATCAATCCGACCGATTAAAAATAACAGTTAAACATATCAAATAATAGATATTGAATTGGATTAAAAGTCCAATCTATAACTATACAAATAACATATACCGAGCCATATGAAACAACATAAACAGTATGTTATTCTCAACAACATATATATCAATGCACACAGGTACTCATTCGGATAAATCAATTATTAAGTCTTTTAATTGTGTTGCAACACTGGCTCCCTGAACCATAACTCAGCTCTCAACTGAACTGGCCGTTTTACTGGTACCAAACCGTTTACTCCCTTATGTGACACCATCACTCTCAGTGACAACGGTGAGTGCCACGGGCCAAAACCATTTACACCCTTATATGACACCATCACTCTCAGTGACAACGGTGAGTGCCACGGGCCAAAACTAACCGTTTACACCCTTATGTGACACCATCACTCTCAGTGACAACGGTGAGTGCCACGGGCCCAAACCCCGAGCCCCGCTCAAGAGGTTGCCTTGAGTCCCACCCAAGGTCTTTTGTCTTTTGTGGAAACCACATCATATTTCATATTCAACCATCACACATGCATCTCATGCATATACATAAATATCATGAATCATCATCAATCTCATCATTCACATACTAACATCTTCAATATCATGAACGACAACAACATATATAAACTTAATATGAATGGAAAATAATTAACATAAAATATGTTATTCAATTGGGGTCTCACTAATTTGCACATAGCATACATATAACATATTAACACCCCAAATCCATTCATAAACCATCTATTTGAGATGTACGCTCCCCCTAACTTGAATTAAGGAGTTCCAGCAGCTTTAAAAACTATAACCAAGTCACTGCTCCAGAATTTTGACTGGAATTACAATTCCTACACCAGTCCCAGGCTTTCCTTCGTGAAGAGAAGAAAAGGAGATTTAATTATCTTCATTCGATAGCTTCCAGAGAATTGGAAAGTAAGGCTGATGATTTCACCTTTCTAAGAGTTCTTCCTTTAATCCAACAATGAAAGGATTTATATATATAATTCATGCAGAAGAGACGTGAATGAATTGAAGTATTCTGACATACGTCTCTTTCATGATAATGAAAGGAATAAGATATTTAATGAAAAGGGGACAGCACATTAAAAAAGGTCCCATACTTAGAAAATATCTTGAAAAGTGAAACTGCTAGAAAGTAGAAGAACAAATTAAAGTGTAAAGCTTCAGTAACTAAAATAATCATTAATTCCGACTCGGTTTTCAGTATATTCCGACTCGGTTTCAGCCTTCTGGGCATATCTTTCCGAGAAAGTTTATCACAGCCTCCGTCCGCTCGGAATTCCTTCATTTGGAGGAAATTCACTCGGAAAGGTTTCATCCCATGAAACACTCAGCTTTCCTTCCTCGGAAATGATCTACTCGGAATGTCTCATTCAGACGGTTCACTCAGATATACTTCTGCCCGAGTCAAGCCCTTTACTTGTGTCACTCGGAAGTCTTCCATTTCAAAAGATCACTCGGAACTCAGAGTTTAATCCTTTCTCAGAAGTCTCCACTCAAAAGGATCACTCGGGGTCAAGGACAATCCCGAAGACAAAAACCCGAGCACAAACTCTCGGTAATCATTAAATATCGACCCGAACACAAATTAAATGAAGGGTCCACTTCTCGGGAACAAACCACTCAGAATTATTCACTCAGAAACATATTCATTTGGAATTAAAGTCTTCCTTTATCCAGAAACACTCTTCCTGGAAAAGACTGACTCAGTGCCATCTCACTCGGAAGTGTCATACTCAGAGACACTTCACTCGGCAAACCATCCAGCCAGATATACTTCACTCAGGAGTTTTCTAGTCAGAAATATCTTTCCAAGAAATACCTCCACTTCTCTCAGAATAGCACATTTAGAAACCTTTTTTTCTCGGAGACAAATCCCTTGGAGGCATTTCACTCGGATTTTCCTCATTCAAAAGCGTCTGATTCAGATAGAGTTTTTCCTCACTCAGAAATGCCTCTCTTAATCATGTTTCACTCGAAAAACATCTTAACTTCACTGAGAAGTAGTCTTCTCAGTCTGATTTCACTCGGAGTCATACTCTTTTCACTCGGAAAATCTTGTTTTTAACATTTTTCACTTGGAAATTCATTCAGAATTTCTCCATTAATCCTTATTAAATTATTTTTCTAAAAATCATAAAAATTGGGATGTTACCCTCATCAACTTAAAGTCATCACTATGCCCTCTTGGTTTCTCAATCCTCAACATCTATAATTAATGTCACTCATTTAAAACTCATTCCCACATACCAAATCACTCTAATATCATTTTATCACAATGTTCTCAAGATTTTCCATAAGCCCCAAATCCCAATCTCTAGGGTTTTCACAAAAATTCACTATCATAAACTCCAACTACATTCATGCCTCATTTCAAACATCCTTAGGCTAATAACATTGCATTCCAATCATTATCAACATCAACAACAATCTGTAATGGTTATCTACCCTAGGGTTGGGTTCCATATGCAATCTCTCAACACAACAATATCTAATCATCATTTGCTAAGGTTCAAGAATCTTAAAGTCACCAAGAAAGGCCATTAACTATCAAAACACATACCTTTTCCTCAAGCCCATAAGAAAAATGAAATTGGGAGTGGAAGATGAGGAGATGATGAAAGATATCCTCCAATGTGCCTTCCATGCCTCATGGACCCATGAAATCCACTTGCTTTTGAGTGAAAAATGGTTGGCGGAGGTAGTAAAGGAAGTGAGTGGTTTTGGCTCCATAGGGAAGAAGAACGAGATGGGAAAATGAAAAAGAAAGGAGAAGAGAAAGGGGCCAACAAAAAAAGTAAGGAAAAGGAGGAGAGAGAAAAGCCAAAAGTTGTCCTTTGCCCAATGGTCCATGCACACACTTGTCTTTTGCTTTTTGATCAACAAAACCCCTTTTGTCCAATGGACAAAAGATATTAGAGAAAATAGAAAAGGTGTCCATGATGAATTAGGGAGGATAAAGGGAGTTTAACATTTTCTTTTAATTCATTGTTACTCGTATTTTTACCATTTATTAATATACGTCACATCCAAATAATTATTTCCTTAATACCAAAAATTATTCTAACTATATCCCCATAACCACAATAACTTTCTAAGCATTCTAGACCCATCAAATATCCAATTCAATTTGGTGGTTCCCACACCATTCATTACATCATCTGATTCCAGTAAATCTTAATTTACTGGTAATTCACCTCTAATGTCTAATTAATTCTTCTACATGTATTTGGCCATAAATAATTAATTATCATCATCAAATGTATTTATTTCTCTAAAATTTGGGATGTTACAGGTAACCCTATAATTGTTTATATCTCTGTGTTTTCTTTGAATGTTTTAGTTGGTAAGGATAAATAAAAAAGAAAAAAATCAAATAAAAAGAAAAACAAATAAACAAGAACTTGATGGTCTATTAGGTTGTGGAGTAAGGCATGATTTTTGATTATCATGATGCATATCCTAATTTAAATTAGATGAATGTGTGCCAAACTTAGTGTTTTTGCATTTTGTTTTATGACACATAATAGTGGTAACCACTGGTTGTGCATTGCCACCATTGGCAGTGGTTTGGCCCAGGCATTTTCCACTAAAAATATGAAATTTTTGGGCACCATACATAGGGAACCACTGGCCGTGGTTAGCACTAGAAGTCCCCTCTCTATTTTAAGTTTTTCTGGGCATGAAACACAGGCAACCACTGGCCGTGGTTTCCCACCACTAGCCGTGGTTGCCAACAGGGGACCTTTCCTTTTTATGCAAGAGATTTTGGCCAAAAACAGAGGCAACCACTGGCCGTGGTTTCCCACCACTAGTCGTGGTTGCCATCAGGTACCATGATTTATTTGCGTGCTAAAATCTGGGCCATAACAACACTAACCACGGGCCGTGGTTCAGCCCAGCGTGGGGGTTTTCAAGTTTTTAAATACTCCATGCCCTAATACCCCTCTTTTATGCATTGCCTTATTGGTTCCTTCACCTATATCTTTTGAAAACACCAAGCAAGCTACTTGAGAAACTCAAATCCCTTTCAATATCCTTACACATCATCATCATCTTGCTACTTGAATAATCTCTTCTCATATCTAAATCAAGTAAGCAATTCTATTCTTTCTTATTACTTTAGGTTTCTCATTTGGTTTTTGGGGGTTTCTAAAAAAATTAGGGATTTAGTATGAAAATCTTAAAATTGATTCAATTAAGCTTTCCCTAATTGCATTGTGATGAATTTGAATATTGTAAAACCAAATGGGTAACACTAAAATCTTCATGAACTTTATCTAGTGTTCATACTTTTTCATGTACCCCATTTGTGTTCATATGCAAATTTTGGTCTTTGGTGGGGATTGGATGTTTGATTGGTGGTAAAATTCTAAATTTGGTTGTTTATTTTGGGTATTGAGCTTGATGAAGGGTAACATTGCTCTTGAATGTGGTATTTGGCACTCATTTATTTAGTGCACACCAAGTGTTTAATGAAATGCCCAAGAGACAAAATTGTTGCATGGCTTGAATGTGCATGTGGTATAGTTCACCTTTCATGGTATTTAATTATTTATATATATATATATATATTTCTCTCATAGATACCATGAATTTATGACATTATCTAGGTGTTATTTCTTGTCATGATGCAAAACTTTGGAGCTTTGAATTAAAATGCTTATTAACCCTCCTTGTATGGTTTTATTAGGTCATCTCTAAGTTTTACATTCAATTCCATGGCACCAAAGATTCCCTCTAAGAAAAGGAAGACCAAAGGTTAGTCTTCTAACTACTTCAACCTGAATGATATTGAATGCCCATCAGAGGGGAAAAAGATGAGGTTAGAATCTTTATTGAGTAGAGAGATTATTCCCTCTAGATTTTTCTATAAAGATACTTTAATGGAATTGGGAATTTTTGAAGATACCTTACGCTTGTGTCAAAATATGGGGTGGGATTCCTTTATTGAATTATTTGAACCCGTGTATGAGCGTACTTCTTTAGAATTCCTAAGTTCAGTGGAGGTGAATAGGTACCCAACTACCGATGGATAGGAAATATCCTTTAGACTGAACAATACTGATTATAGAATGAATGAGGATAAGGTAGCTAAATCTATGGTTTTCCCCTGGGGGTGCTGCTAGCATCCCGAGGGATTTTAGACTAGGATACTTTTGGTCCTTTATTTCAAGCGCACAGGGTAACTATGATGCTTCCCCTTCCAAAGCTTCCTCCATTCATCATCCCGTTTTCCAATACCTTCAACGGTTTATGGTCCGTTCTATTTTTGGTAGGTATGATAGCCTCGGTACCGTCCGACAAGCTGATGTACTTTTCTTGCACTTTATGCTTGATAGTACTCATATTGACTCTGCTAAATGGTTAATTAGTTAATTTTCCCGAGTTGGCAATGCCACTATTGGTAAAATTGTTCTTGCAGGTTACATATCTTGTAGCAAGGTATATGGGTATAGATTTAGAGCAGAATAATCTTCTTCACCAATCAAATAAGGTAGATATAGGTGAATTAATAAATATGGGAATGATTGTAAATGAGCATAATGTATATTTTTTAGTCATACATGGTTTTTCTGTTCCTCACCCTTTGGCTGATCCTACTTTCACTAGTTTGGAAGGTAAGACATTTTTTCTTTTTGCAGATAAGGATGATCATACTCCACTTTCTACCAAGATGCCACTACCCACCGGGCCTCCAGAATAGGGTGAGCCCTCTCATTTTTGTGAGGAGCCACCTTTTTCCATGCAGCAAATGTATACTTTGCTTTAGCAGATGTCTGCTAAGCAAACTGGTCAGGGGGCCTGCATTGATCAGATTTCTGACTGGGTAGATGTCATGTATGATTGGCACACCCACCAGGGTCACTTCCACCCCCTTCTCCATGACAGGTATCAATTGAACTTTTGTGTCCTTTTACCCCTGGTTCTTCAATTATGGCCCTCTGTGGTCCCCTTGATATGGACATTGAGGACAATGTCTAGTTTTAGTTTGGGGTGATATGTACACAAAAGTTCAGCTTGTTCTTACTTTATTCTTGTTTATTCTTGTTAATTTTATTTTCTAGTTCATTTGCATGATTGTATGTTTATGTTCTAGTTCATTTGCATGATTGTATGTTTATGTTCTAGTTCATTTGCATGATTGTATGTCTGCTCATATGCCTTGGGCTAGCATTGATTGCTGATTGCAGTTATTGTTATCTATATGACATGTGATGTAGATTGGTTGGATCTTAAGCATTGCTTAAGTGAATCTTGTAATTAAAAAATAAAAAAATATAATAATTTTGGTTACTATTCTTACCAGAATAATCACTCTGCATGATGACTGTGTTTCTTTGATTAGGCCAATTACCTATGTGAGCTTTTGAGCCAATAGGGTGTTCAATGCATTAAATTGTAAATGACCCATGATTCTTTGACTGAGTGATTCATACATTTGATGGCACTTTAGAAGTTGGCTTTCGACCAATTCAAAACAGTTTGTGAATGCATGCTTGGAATGAAAAAGACACTTTAGGTTTTGTTTTCTTTAACCTTAAAATTTATTGAAAGTGTAATCCATTCGTTGTCCCTTTTGAGCTATGAAATAAAATGATTATTTTCTTTCAAAACCTTTTAACATAATGGTTTCTGATTCACATATAGAAGAGGCAAAAAGGGTAAGCTAACTAAAAGTGGTTGAATTGAAAAACAAAAACCATGATAGTTTGGGGTATGTGATTCAAAGAAAAGGAAAGATAAGGAGTTTGATCTCAAATTAAAAAAGAAGAGAAAAAGAAAAATGAATCATACCCTTTATGGTTTGAAGGTATAAAGAGTTATTGAATTGAGGTTTGCTTGCCTTATTGTGATATTGCTCTTCTTACAAAATTAAGCCTTTTGCATTTCCCTTTTTCTTGATTTCCATTCGAATGTTATGAATCCCTGGCCCCATTACAACCCTTTAAAAGACCTTTTGATGAATGCATGTTTTCTTAATAACTGTGGAGTCTGTGGTCAATTGCTAGGCCTATGGTAGTGTTTAAAATGTTGTGGTCTGAGTGGATTGAAATACAAGCACATACATTAAGTGGAAAGTGAGAAAGAGTAACCTAAGTTTAATCTTAGTGAATATGGTTTGACTGTTAGTTGTGGTATACTCTGATGGTTTATGCAATCACTTAAAAACACAAAAACAAAAATATAAATAAACACAAGATTCCTTAAGTTTACTTGGGTCTGCTGGTTTTTCATTATATGCTTGTATGGATTCAGTGATTGCTTAAGGACAAACAATGTTTTAGTTTAGGGTATTTTGATAAGTGTGCATTATGTGTTATTCTTGGTTATTTTTAGGTCTAGTTTTTAGGGTTTTTGTATATTATTTATGTCTGATCCCTTGATTTTGATTCCTTTCAACACATACTGCTTGATTGTTCCTATTTTTGTAGGATTAATTATGTTCTAGGTCTATTTTGAGGGAAAATGACAAAGTAGATGAAAGAAGAGACCTTTGAGACCTTTGGGAGTGTATTTTGGCAAGGTTGGAGGAAACCACTACCAATGGTGGCCAACCACTGGCCGTGGTTAACACTGGAAAAAAGGAAATTGGTGGCAGAACCCACCACTTGCCATGGTTGGCTCTGTTTAAGGGAAAAACATCATCAGCATCACCACCACTTGTGGCGCCCTAAATCCACTATTCAACATTATAGTTATCTACTTATAATTAATATAAAGTAAGGAAATTTTTTTTTTCGCGCTTATTTTATCACTTAAGTAAGGCATACCACAATTCAAGACTTATAATAACTACCCTAGATCTAATTAGAAACTAACCCATATGTGAAGATATGAGAAAGTGAAAGTTAAGCAAGTACCTAATTAAACACATCAACGTATATATATAAGATTGTCATGCACCAATTCCTCTAATTCTCATATTAGTTATTAATCCTTCAAGTTTAAGATACCTACCCATAGACACACACATTCAAGCCTAGTAATCCATAATCATAAACACCCACATCAAAGTTTTTCCAAGACTCTAATTAGGTGACAATACCATACATACATACTAATAAATCATCAAACTTTGCTCCTTATCAACTAGGCCTCCTAATATACTCATAACTAAGAGGTATACATCATATTATCTCATCCTACATACCTTGTACCAATTGTATGATAAAAATTCAACATTTACACTAACATGGACAAAGCTTCATAAATTCACTCCATAACTACATCTATGCAATATACACCATTTTGTGACATAATATCAACTTTCTTGCATAATTCCTCTTCCATAAAGATTCATGATCATTAACCACTAATATACCAATAAGTTCATAGTTCAATCTCTAAATTCAAATGTACTAACAATTAATCTAACAAACTCATTCAGAGTTCCAAAAACTTAGGCATATACATCAATAGTCAAGCTATACAAAATAATGCCTATACACAATAAATTCTACCAAGAATTTAAATCATCATTTTCAAAAAGATTGCCGGCCAAGGGAAACAATGTACTCTCTTCACACCACGCTGCCCCTCCAAAGAGAGCACCACTCCTCCAATCCAACCTACATCACAACGCTAAAATGGACAACATGGAGAATGAGTATATTTTCTCAATGATGAGCAATTATAATGATAAGTCATGCATAGTGAAGCAATCATACATATTTTCCTTCAACATATCCAATCTCATTGGTACAACATATAGGCCATAATTTGACAATCAAATACATATATCATATATCATAATGCCAACTTATGTCAAAAGCCTTAAATATCATTCTCATGTCACCACAATAGCCAACAACACTAACATTATTACCCAATTCAAGATACTCATGAGTCATAATCATTCTAGGCACTTAAATTCACATGCCATGTACTCACAAATAATGCATATGCTATCCAATAAGTAATACATATGCAATGAGACCAACTTATATAATTTCATTTTCTCATCATGTGCATATTCCACTCATGTGACTACAACCACGCATAGTTGTTTAATATTTAGAACCAACACAAGGTTTCTTTCTCAAGATCAACGCAAGATCAATAAAACATGTCACATGGTATACACTACGACCACGCATAGTCGTTTATAAAATCAACCAACGCGAGGTTGTTATTCTCAAGATCAATGCAAGATCATTATTAATCGCACATGAGATATGTTATACATGTCACAAGATGCAAGAAGTGCACATGATGGTCTCAATATCTCACATAATCCCACTTCATTATCATATACAAGCCAAAAGGGAACATCAAAGTATATCACCACCACAATCATCAATTTATCACCAATGTCATTCAAGAGTCCTACTTTAGACACTTGTCACACATAACAACAATAGAATCAACCAAGGCCAATATGCAATTATACATCACATATACATACATTATCAACACTAAGGTCATGCATTTAGAAAATAAACTCCTCTCCTACCTCAAGAGAAGTATTTCGATGGGTTTGATGATCCCGCTTCGCAAGTGTTTTCAAAACCTACATAATTAAGCATAAAGCTATATCAAGCACCATTCTACAATTAGGTTGGTGTAAATCACCATATTGTTTTCCATAAGATTATATTTAGGCATGTACAAAGTTACATTAAGTTCAAGTCACTTTCTCTTTGAAGTTTTAGAATTAAAGTCATCAATTCTACACTTTCCAAGGTCTCAAAGATCCATAATCATAGTTATAATTAGTCCAAGGTCCAATGTTTATTTATTAAGCTTCACAAAGCTTCTACTTAGCTTTATAGTCCACCTTAATTATTTATGGTGTTCTAAATCCCTAAAAAATGACAATTCTATCATTACTAACAATTTATCTAATTGATTCTTTTACTTCTTAAATTGTCTAATTGTGTTAGTAATGATTTCTATGCTAAAACAAACCACCTTAAGTAGATTTTACACCTATCATTCACCTAAGACCTACACCATGTCCATTATCACCTATATGTCAAGCTTCTCCCTACAAACTAGTCACTTTTTCCCTACTAGTCTACCAATTAGATTCCATTACAAGTCTAATCCCTACATTTATCCTAATTGTTCATAATCTACCACTTCATGCTTCCTACTCCTATTAAAGACCAAATTCACATTCTTACAATCCTATTTGTTTCTAACCATTAATAAATTCCACAACAACTCCACTAACTCACTTTTAGACACATTTAATATTTCTAAGGCCATACTCACTTTTATATCCTAACTATGACCTAAGCTCTTTTTAATTCACCATTATGCCAAGATTTCCAATCATACACATCCACACTTTTTAATTTCATTTAGCATCTTTTTTTTTATGCCTAATGTACTCCAATGAAACTCCATAAACTATAATCCATCAGTCTCACTTTAGTGATCAAGTTCCTAATTTAATTTCTCTTCAATATTACACTTTCTCTTACTTAAATCATCTAACATTAATTCTAATTCTTAATCTGTTTTTCCTATTGTTCCATTAGTACTCAAACAAGCCAAGACACTTAAATTCACATACAAGCCCTTTGACATTTCCATTTTATCCATAATAGCTCCTAACTTAATCAATTTTCCTATTCTTCAATCCAAATCTCCAATTCATTTCAATGCACTAATTTAGACTTCATAATCATTATGAACTATGCAAAATACTTTTAGACTCTAATTTGTAATTTATGCATCAATCAAGTAAGTTACTAATTTCTAGTTTTGCACCTAATACCATCTAAAATCAATTCATTGATTCCAACAATAATTAATCTAATTCTAACAACCAATTTACATAAATGCCAAGCCACTAGGAAAATTATTCAAGCAACAACAACAATAACCTAATGGTCTCCTAACCTAAAGTTTAGGGTTCCACATGCATAATCTTAATTTTTTTTAACAACAATCTCATATTCCATCACATATTATGCTACTAATTTAAAGTATATTGAAGGTTCCCTACTTACCCCCAATGGAATTCTAAATCCCAAGTTCAAGAGAGCAAATGGAAAAGGGGTAAAGGGGGGTCAAGCTCCAAGTACCACACCAAGCTTCACCAAAGTGTAGAAAACCCACCTTAAATCCTAAAATTCGTCACAAGCTTGGGTGAGTGCAAAGAGGAATTTTTGGTTTTAACATGGTGAAGAGGAAGAGGAAATTGAGTGGAAAAAGAGAAGATGAGGTGAAGAAGATGAAGCCTTAGAGGTTTTAGGCTCTTACCTTAATCCTTTCTTCAAGAAATTTCAAAAAAACACCATGAAAGATGGCACCCACATAACGCATAAGAGAAGAGAAGAGGAAGTGGAGTTTTTTTGGTTTCAAGTAGAAGAAGAACAGCTGCTGGCGTGAGAAATGCAGGGGAAGAGAAAAGAAAACTCATTTGTCCTATATGCCAAATTACAATAATACCCTCCATTTAAATTTTTTGGCTCCAAGGCCCAAATTTTTGGCAAATTCCTAAGTTGGGCTTCAAATTCTGATGGGGAACAGCCCATGATGGTGTGCACGGCCAGCCCACTTGGTTGGGTGAGATTCGTCGTGTTTTGGCTCAAAAACAAAGCGTTTTGGTCGCCCGGGGCCCCCCGTACGTCTAATTAATCATCTATAAAATTTTCCTAGTTTATTTTTGGGTTTAAAATATTTATTTGAGTGTTTTCTAATACTCAATAATTATTTTTGGGTTAATAAATTTTTGAGGCCCAATTGAGGCCCGTTGCCCGAATCGATCGTTTCCGACATCAAACAACGCCGATAAATCCTAAATAATTCACAATAAATTTCAGGAACGCTCAAATTAATTTTAGCTCATCTTTGGGACATAAATATTCATTCCCAATATTTATCTAATGTTTCCCGGCCTGTTGGGCCCGTCTCTGTATTTTGCTCGTATGTCGTTCGTCAATTAAACGATGACAGTAATCGCCGTATTCGTCGTATTAACTCAAAGGGTCCATAAATAATTTTCTACATGTATAGGGGATCAAATAATTATTTTCTATAATTTTTATATTTATTTACTCTAATTAATTAATTTTACTCAAATTTATAGGATGTTACACCACTGGTCGTGGTTGCCATCACTGCCAGTGGTTGGCACTGTGGAGCAAAGCACAACAAGTCAGAACCCACTACTGACCGTGGTTGGCTCTGTTTGTTTTAGAAAATGTGAATTTATGGAACAAAACCCAAACCACTGGCCGTGGTTGTCCCCTACAAGGCCCAAATCTTTCAATTCTTTAGGGTTTTTAATGGGCACTCTAGGGGATTTGAAGTGAATCTCTTCATAGATAGATTTTGGCATATCTTTTGGGAGATTTTGAAGAACTCTTTGGGAAGATTTCATTGGGAATCAAGAGTCAAATTCATCAAGGGCAATCAAATCTGCAGATTTGGGAGGAAGAATTAGAAATGTTAGTGAGAACTAATTTGTAATTTCAGAATCCTTAGTTTACAATTTTGATATCTTTTATGTTTGGCATTGATTTTGTGATGTGTGACATGATGATAACAATCCTTATGGAACACTAAACTCTTTTCTTGGGGCTAAGAATGTAGTATGCCTATGTGTTACAATTAATTGTTCTTCGTATTCTAATTCATATGATTTCAATCTCTATTCAATTTATGTATGCCTAATGCTTCTGCAAAGCTTAGAGATAAGTGTAGATGATCACAAATTATATGGGTAATCGAGAGATTGGCATGTAATTCAAAAATACCTAAATTGAACCTATGATTTTGATTTACGACGGTAAGCGAAATTGTTTGAGGGTTTAATCAGATTTTCATAGAACGTAAAGGGCCTAATTAACAAATTGAACGTGGTTCTTTGGGAATTAGGCACGTTAATAGGCTTTCAAGAGAAAGGTATTAATTAACTTAGGGGAATCTGCCTTAGGAACGAAATCATATAATTGGATAGGCGAGTAACCTTTAATTTTGATATTGGCGTATGAACCCTTATTACCCTAAGATTTACCTTTGATTTAATTTCCCAAACTTACTCTGATTTTCTTTTACTCCGATTTACCTTTGATTTAATTTTGATAGCCAACCCTTATTACTCTGATTTACCGTTCACAATCATTTTGGTAATTCATTTTATTCCAATTCCACTAGATAATTGAATCACTGTTATAACTAGTACTTAGGCATAATCCTTGTAGGAATGATATCTTTTTATTACTTCGATACTCCGTGCGCTTGCGGTTGGCTATCATATAATTTATGGTATTTGAATGACGTGTTGATGGCATTGAGTTTTGTGGAGCTACATAGAATTAGTGTGGAGTAAGTAGGCTTAATCAACTAGATAGGTGTTTTGGAGGTCTGGCAGGTGTAAGAACCCCCGGAAGGCATGTATAGATTCTTAATAACATTTATAAGTTAATGAAGTGTCAAATAGTGATTTGTGTTGTATTTGGTGTTGCTATAAATCGAGTTTAATGTATTTTAGAGCATAAATTAGTCATATAATGGAATTTTGACAAACGGACTACGCTAGCAGGTCCAAAATGGTGGAATCATAGTGCCCACAAAGTTTGACAATAATTAGAGTTGAATCAGGAAAATTAGGTAATGATGAAGTTTGTTAAAATTATCAATCTGTAAGTCTCGCTTAAGCGAGCCTTTAAGGGAGAAGAGAGTTAGTTTTTGGCAGAAACTTGCTTAAGCGAGTTCTTTCTTGCTTAAGCGAGAGTGAGCCTATTGGTCTCAATGTGTTTCTCACCCAAGCGTGGGTAGACTCACCTAAGCGAGAATGAGAAGGGGAGTTTCTGCCATAATCTCGTTCAAGCGAGGATGGGTTCACTTGAGTGAGGGTGTTCTTGGTGTCTCTATGACAATCTTGCTCAAGCAAGGCTAGGCTTACTTGAGCGAGGCCCTGTTGGAATGGTTCTATGAGAAGCTCGCTTAAGCGAGAAGAGGTCGCTTAAGCGAGAAGCCCCTGGCTCGCTTAAGCGAGGGTTTTTCTACTGGTTTTTACGAGGGGCTTAGGTATTGGTTTATGATGGCGTCTCATGGCATAGTCTTTCATTTCTTATTATTTATGGTTAGGAAATTTTAAATGTGAAAAATTCTTTCTGATTTTTATTAAACCCGGAATAAATATTAAGAATTAAAGAAGGCATGTTATACCAAAACTCCCCTGCATTAGACAGAGATTTAGTAATTGATTATTAAGCCTTTGATAATCGATTACTTTATACAATAATGCCCAAAACTAGAATTTTATTAACTTCTACACATTCATTACCTATCTTACCTATATCCAAACATCCCCAAACTTACTACACAGTACATA
This sequence comes from Clitoria ternatea, assembly GCA_037962975.1. NCBI lineage: Eukaryota > Viridiplantae > Streptophyta > Magnoliopsida > Fabales > Fabaceae > Clitoria > Clitoria ternatea. The sequence goes on along the minus strand of CM075671.1, from coordinate 208,389,853 downwards.
TACACTATTTCCAAGCTAATAACCCAAGCCCCATGCCAAAACACCTTCCCAATTAGATTTCACGTGCACCAAAAGATTCTGGTCAAAAATGGGTAATTAACATGGCACTTGAGATCCTAATTAGCAAACTTTGACACCAAACCCTTCCACACACATTTCAATATATCTATTTAGGACTTATTTACCATATTGCCATACAATTTACATACACATCCATTCATAGAATCATCTAATGCATGCATTGTACCATTCACTACCTTGACTCCTTTGCCAATTTCACATACATTTGTACATGATATGCAAATCAAGCATTTATACAACCCTTGGACACATTCTCCATAAGTTCGTCTCACTTGGCATTACATTTAAATTCACCATATTTAGATCATGCATAATCATGGGATTCACATATACCAACCTATACATATTCACATCCATAAGTCATAACAAACCTTTATAGGTCCCAATCTCAATTCAAAAGATTCTACTACATATACATATACACACATACAAGCCTTCCTATACATTTTAAAATATCATCCAACAAAAAATGAATCAACAAGTGGTCCCCATGTATTGCATTCCCGTATTGGCGCTCATTCACCATTCATCATCCTAAAAGCTCACTATAAAAATCCACAGCTTAGAGAGTGAGTATATGTTTCCAATTAACAAATAATATAATAGGTATACTACATTAATTGTCTGAGTTAATCATTCACAATCATATTCTATATATCATACTATCATTCATCAAAATCCACATACTTTAGCACCATTATGCTATGCATGAATACTTTTAGTCATAAATACGTAAATGCATTTTGAATCCATTCTCTGGTGGGAATTATACTACAATACCATTATGATATACCATATAGGTAAAGTATTTACTGGTGTACCATACCACCACCCATTGTGCAACCTTGTGCCACTCTAAGTGGTTGCGGCTTCCCATTCTCACAAATTAATGGGGTTTTAGGACGAATCTAAGATACGCTGACCTAGAGTGTCCGTGCTCTCATTAGCCCATAGAGTCCTTGCTCTACACAGGAAGCCACTCCCTACTAGGGCTAGCTACAAGAGTACCTTGCATCCTTTTGGGCATCATAATACACATGATGCATGAAGATATCATAACCATATATGCATATATAGATTTTAATTATCATTATTATCATCATCACATTCTCATCAACCAGTTCTCAATGACATTATCATCCTCATACTTTCATTATCCCAGTATTATGGGCATAGCCACATCCATCATAACAACATTCTTTCATCCAATTCATTTTATCACACATCATCGTAACATATTCTAAAAATTTATGTGCTTTCTAAAAAAGTCATGCACACCATAATATCATCATTATTTCAATCATCACAACACAATTATCACAACTTTGATAGGTCAATCATTCATGACACACTCATTCTTCACATATACAAACATTATCAATTTTAATAATTCACAAAATATCAATCCATTATATTCACATTTAATTTAGAGTTTCTTATTTATTATATATGTAATCAAAACATAATACTCCCCTCCTTACCTCAAGACATGTACTTAGATACTATGGAGGGTTTCGCTTCCATAACCAATACCGAACCTACACATCGAAACACATTGGTTTTACTTCTGATTAACCATACAACTACAATTTCAAATTAAATTACCTAACCTAAGAACCCCACACCCAATTATAACTAAGAATTGAACCTAATTTATGAAAAGGGTTAAGTTACGTAACTATGGGTTACTGGACACAAAGTTGAATGAAGAATGGGAAATGTTTTGGTTTCTAATGAATTTTAACGAGCTTGAATTGATTCTACAAGGTTTAAATTATAAGGATTTTAGCTTGATTACAATGATTTAAAACAAGGTAAACCATAGATTCTTAGAATTCTTACCTTAGGTTAGAATTTTAGAAGAGGGGTTCTACCGATGGACGGTGATGCCCATGGTTTAGAGAAGGGAGAGGGAGGAAGAAAGGTGATATACTTCAAGCCATCATGAATGTGAGGCAAAAAGGGAATGATGGAGGCTTACTTGTTGTTGCTCTTGGTTGGAAGAAGGAAAGGAAGATGAATAAATGGAGAAAGAGGAAGAAGATGATGTCACTGTGAGGAAGAAAGGGAGAGCTTTGGTCTTTTTTTGTTTTCGACATTAGGAGAAGAAAAGAAAAGATTAATTAGTTTAGGACAAGAGTGTTTTGGTCCATTTACATGTTTAATCAAACCTTACTTAATTTATCCCATTAGTTATTTAACTATCGTCAACCAGTTGGAAATTTAAATTAGCATGTTACAAGTAAAGTGAAATAAATTGTTTTTTAGATGAAGTGAAATCAATTTAGTATGTTAAATGAAAGGTTATCAGTTGTTTAAATATGAAAATTAATTTCATTTTGAATTGTATATGTAGTTATGCTTTAATCATTAAATTTAGTATACTAAATAAAAAGTAATAGATTATTTTAATATTAATTCAATTATTGGTCATATTATGGTCGTGTTTAGTTCATAAGTTTTCTAAAAAAAATGAAAAATTATTTTTAAAAAGTTGGTAAAATAGAAAATGTGTTTGTTTACAAAATATTCAAAGAAAACTAATAGAAAACTGAAAACTGGGTTTTCTATTTTTTCAAGAAAAACAGAGAAGTCTTTAAAGAAGTTTTTCAAGAAAACTGAAAAGCGGAAAAAAATTTCAAGAATTTTTCTATTTATTCCAGGAAATAAAAATTTTAAAAAATAAGCAGGAAATTTTTCCCAAACTAGAATAATTTTCTGTAAATAAACGCAGCCCATATCTTCTAAATAAGCATTCTAAATGAGTATTATTTTAATATTATAATTATTTTTTAATACTTTAATATTATAGTTATTCAATCACTAGACATATTAAGTTATATGTATTTTGTAATTGGCGGGGAGTGATTAATTGGTGACACGTTCTTAATCAACCTTTATATTTTTTGTTTTTAAAAAACTTTATATGTTATATAATAGATAAGAAATGATAAAATTAAAGAACTTTCTTTTTTCTTAATTGTTAACAATAAAAATTTGTAATATATTTAAATATAAATTCAATGCATATAATATCTTATAAAATTTATAAATAAACTACTATTGTCTACATATTTATTATATTAATATGAATTCTGATTTAATTATTCTAAATCGTGAATTTAAATGTAATGTTGAATTAATAACAAAAAATGGATTGCCTCTCAAGAGGATAAGCTTCGGCTAAATAATAATAGTAATAATAATGGAGTTTGAATTGTATGCACGTTGTAGTTATATGTTACAAAAGAAAAACAATTTACATGCTATAATAAATGAGAACCAATTAATGATATAATATCATGATCCTGAATTAATTGGTTGTAATAACAATGCATTTAAATTTCATAACTTAATTTTTTTTTGCATAATGTCTAACAATAATTATCAATATTGTAACTTAAATATAAATGTTGTAAATACACATTTATTATATTAATATCCATTCTAGATTTAATTATTCCAATTTGTGAATTTAGATGTAATATTGAATTATCTCTAATTACATGGAAAAAAACTTTACATGGTATAATAAATTTTACTTATGTTTTCTTTTATTCATCTTAATTTCAATAGCAATAATAAAAAATAGTATACATTTTAATTAGTTATATATATATTTTTTATTTAGAAGGGGAGTTTAAATTATACAATTTTATTTTCAAAATGGAGATGCATGTAAAATAATATGTTTTTAAATATATCTATCAAGTACAGTTATATTTATGTATATAAATTGTATATATTATTTAAGTTTTAAAACATAAATTGTTAAGAGATTAAATACCCTAACATAGTAAAATAAAACCATATCTTGAGTGAATAGAGCAAACTATTTGGTCAGTCTTTTACTGTTTGGTACATTAATTGTTAGAATTAAGAATTAATTTGTGGGCTTCTGGCCCTCACTGGATACTCAACGGGGGAAAACCTTACAAAAAAGGAAACCCATACCTTGAATGGAATATAGTCAACCTTTGTACTGCCATGGCTTATAGAAAGGACAATCATAGACCTTGCACTAAATTTGGAGTGTCTATCATAGAATGCATTGGACCTTGGACAATTGATCTTATTTATTAAAAATAATGTTAAATGACATATTTAAAAGAAAAATGATATAGAGATTGGATTTGGATTGAGGAGAAAGCATCATGTATGACATAATGTTAACAACTACATGTTATTGAAACTCAATTATGAATGTATATAAACAACAAAGTAAAGAATTTATATTTTATTTGATCAAGGATTCTTATATTTGTAAGTGAATGGATGACTTCTAAGAGTTTATTAATTGCACTGATCTTCACTTTTGTTCATATACACCTTCATTGTGGATAAGATTCTTAATTTACACACAACGTCAATAGTTTAGCCACATTGTTGGGAGACGATTGGCAACGCATAGAAGACGTCAATAGAAAAATGACAACTTGGTGTAAAAAGTGGGAAACTAGAGTAATCATGGGTGAGAGAAGAACTTATAATAAGATACTTCACTCTTTTATCTATTTACAATGACACATAGTTTTATATGAGTAATTATTATCTTGATAGTGTAAAATACAATTTTATTTTTCAAATTTATCCTTATTTAAAGTTAACTTCACTATCAAATATTAATTTAACAAATTTAAAAACATTAAATGCTTAAGAGTAAACTAGAAAAAAATATAATAAATGCTCCTAATTTTTTAGTAGAGAAATAAGAAGGAAAATAAGAAGAGAAATTACCACTTCATTCATACCTTAAAAGTGACGTCATCATGAGGGATTGGTTCGTCAGGGACCACACGGATCATGGAAGAGATGGAGGGCTGAGATGAAAGCCCAAGAAGGTTAGGTGTTGCAGAAAAAAATGTGTGGGAAGAGTGAAGTCTAGCTGTCTTGCATTATGGAGTTTGAATGAAGGGAGCAGATGAAGCCTAAGTTGACCGTTGATCATCCAATGGTCAAAACCAGGCGGGTGGGATGCCTTGGAACGAGACGGGGCATGCATGATAGGTGTGGGTCCCGCAACGAACAAAGATGATGGCTCCTAGAAACTCATGTGTATAATGGAGGGCGTAGATTACCTAGACTGACGCGGAGAGAGAGAGAGATTATGGAGAAAAGACATTAGTCACAACATTAGTGTGAACAAAAGCCAACATTAGTAGAAACTAATGAGTTCTATCCTTTCACTATAGAACTCTCAAGCTCAAAAAAATTCTCTTCATCTTCAGGAAGATCTGGAAAGGCTTGGTAATGTTGAGAGGCATTATTACAAAGATATCAACTAAAGAGTGAGATATGAAACATCAACTTACGAGAGAAGAGGATGGTAACTCTAGTTCATAGGCCACGACACTGACACATCAAAGAACCTTGAATGGGCCAAAAAACCCTTAGAGAGTTTCTATGAAGCACAGCGTCACACACTCTATTGTTGGTACTACTGTAGATGGAGAAGGACAAGGTCACTAGTTTCAAAGGTAAGATCCATATGATCTTTATTTGTTTGTGTTAACATACATTGGCATATGCATTGTAAGTTATGCTTGAGTTTGTTTAACAAGAGCTATCTCTATTGTAGGGAGGAATCCAAAGATGAAATAGAATTGAAGCTAGGTGTATAGTTGATGAGAGGTAGGGGCAACGTCCGTACAAGGCCTGGAAAGGGGACATGTCGATGGCTGTATGGAAAAAGGTATTAAACTAGTATTCAACCAAATGAAAGAATTTGAACTATTGTTTCAAGTTATCACTAGCAAAGAAGTGGAGGTAGGCCTTTAAACAGTGGTTGGTGACTTCAGATTGGCTATCTGTTTCAGGATGGTAAAAAGGAACTGAACTTGATGGTGGTGCCTTATAGGAGAAATACTTCCAAAAAGCACTTAAAAATAAGGGGTCTCGATAAGTAATAATAGACTTAGGGATGCCATGGAGCTTGTAGATTTTGTAGGAGAAACGGGAGAAAGATCCTGAGAAGTTAACTTCTTGAGGAGGCCGAAAAGGTGGACATATTTGGTAAGTCTGGCATAAATAACCCATATGATTTTATGACCAAATGAGTTAGGGAGATGTATGATGAAATCCATAGTGAGTTCCTCCTAAATATGATTAGGGGTTGGAAGAGGTTGTAACAACTCGACTTTCTTTTGTGGCAGGTACTTGTTCATCTGGAAGGTTTCATAATGGTGGATAAACTGCTTGACATTTTTATAGAAGCAAGACCAGTAGAAGGCAGCAGCAATATGAGCCAGTGTAGGCATGAGACCAAAGTGACTGACTGCGAGGCTTGCTTAAAATTCTTAGAGGATATGATATTGCATGCGAGGTATATCTAGTATATAGAGTTTGTCTTTAAAATACAGTAAACCATGGGAAAGACAAAAATTGCCTTGTTTTATAGACAGGGACTGAAGCTTATGAATGAGTTGTCAACTCACTGGGTCTGTCTGAAAATAACTTTAAAGTTCATCCAACAAGGCTGGAATAAGGGAGAAGATGAAAAGTAAGAGAGAGACCTCATCAGTATAACTGTAGGATAAGGCATCGATTACTTTATTGCTAGAGCGTGGACGTTAAAAAATCTCAAAACTATAACCTTGTAGCTTAGTGATCCATTTAGCTGTTGTAGTATGTAAAACGTTTGAGAAACTAGATATTGCAGACTCTTTTGATCTATAAAAATATAAAAATGTCTATCAATTAAGTATTGACGCCATTTTTTAACTGCCTTAGTGACAACGTACATCTCTCGAACATAGGCTGAGGAAGCTTGTATCTAAGGACACAAACGCTTGCTGAAGAAGGCAATAGGATGGTTCTCTTGAGAGAGGATAACGTCGACGGCCAAGGAAGAAGCAGTTATTTCTACCATAAAAATTTTGTCAAAATTGGAAAGAGTTAGGATAGGCAATTGTATCATTTTCTATTTTAATTATGTAAAGGTCACCGCGGTGGATGTACTCTGAGAGAAAATAGTGGAATGAAGCAAATTAGTGAGAGGAGCAGCGAGAGAGGCACAATTCTAAAAAAAACTTCCTGTAAACCCCGGTGAGGCCTAAAAATCCTCTGAATGCTATGAGTGACCAAGGTTCAGACAAGTTTAAGATGGCTTTGACCTTCTCAATAATAAGAGTAACTTCTTTAGCTGAAATAATATGACCCAAGTAGCTAACAGGAGGGACAACAAAAACACACTTAGCGAAATTAGCATAAATTTGGTGAGTAGAAAGTAACTCAAAATTCAATTTCAAATGGGTTGCATGATCAAATATGGTAGGGCTAAATATTAGAATATCATCAAAGAAAACTAAAACAAAACGCCTAAAGTCAAGACATAAAAGATTATTCATGACAGATTGAAAAGTGAAAGGAGCTTTAGTTAAACCAAAACGCATAACTAAGAACTCGTAATGACCATTAAAGGTTTGAAAAACAATTTTTTGTGTGTCTTGAGGTGATACCAGTATCTGGTGGTAACCCGATCTTAAATTAACCTTAGTAAAGATAGTAACATTTCCCAACTCATTTAGCAGCTCATCAATAGTGGGGATAGGAAAATGTTCAGGAATGGTAACAACATTAAGAGCCTAGTAATCGATACAAAATTTCTATGTTCCATCTTTTTTACACACCAATAACACTAGAAAGGAGAACGGGCTAGTACTGGGTACAATAAGTCTGTTGGCTAATATCTCTGAGATAATGAATGTCATGGCATCTATTTGGGAATAAGGATATTTGTATGGTTTAACTTTAATAGGTGGTGTATGGGGGATTAGGGGAATGCGATGATCATATGGGCGGGGAGGGGGAAGACCTTGGGGTTCAACAAAGACATGTTGGTATGAATTCAGGATATTCTAGATTCAAAGGGAAGGTCAGAGTATGATGATTTGGGGTTTTAACTATAGGTAAGGTGTATGTTGGAAAGATAGACGGTGAAATGAGGCAATGGAATTTGTATGGGTTAGGTGGTGAAGTTGATGAAAGGAAGCAAGGGTAAACAGGTTTAAGATATCTCCTTTGAGGGTGATAGGTTGATGTTCATGATTAAAAGTCACGGACGGAATAGCAAAATCTGATTGGATGTGGCCTAGGTAGATAACCATTTGATTCCTAAGACAATACCAGCACCCTCTATAGGCAGTAGGTAAAAGGGAATATTAAAGAAATGATCTTGGATAGAAAAGGAAACTGTAGGGTAAAACCCAACGCAATAAATATGCTCACCATTACCCATTAAAATAAGAAAGGTCAAAACAGGTTGAATGAGTAGCTTGAGATGGATAGCCAATCGTGTTTGGATGATATTATGGGAACTGCCTGTATCCACAAGTACCAAAATAGGTAGGCCAACAAGGCGACCTTGAAATTTTAGGGAACAGGGAGAAGGTTGGCCGTTAAGGACTTGAGGGGAAAGGTGAAAGTGAATGGCATCTGGGGAATCCGGTGGGGTGTGTGGATTTGGTGGACTAGGCGGAGGTATATTATGGGGTGATTTAGGGTTGGAAACAAGAGGGGAATTAACATCATCATCATCCAATAACAAAAGAAAATGGTTAGCAGAGCATCAATGGCCTGGGATAAATTTCTCATCACAATTATAACATAACCCTTGGGCATGTTCCTGCATTTGGGCTTGAGTTAGTTTTTTGAGTGAGAAATGGTATGGCTGAGGTTTGGAAGGAGGGACAAGGGAAGTAGTAATAGAAGGTAAGGAAGTAGTGGGGATGAAAGGAGGTAATAGAGAGGAGGTAAAGCGTGGGGCTTTATGTTTTTGATCTTTAAGTTTGTCTTCAATTAATTTAGTAAGATGAATGGCTTGATGGACAGAAACTAGGTTCAGAATAGCAAGTTCCCTATGAATCTCAGGTATTAATCCAGAAATAAAATAACTGAGTAGTAATTCTTGGCTGAGACCCATGATCATATTGGAAAGCTTTTTGAACTTGGTCTGATAATCGAAAATAGAGTCATATTGATGAAGCTTAAGCAGTTCTACTTGATGGTTGATGGTTTACATAAGTTGAAAAGCTTATATCTAAGTAGATTCACCTTTATGCCCTCAAGTATAAGGTGAATCGCCCTGTTCCTTTCCCTCTCATCATTTTTGCCTTACTAAGGAGGTAAGGAGTTATTGTGCCATCACCAGAGTTTACTAGTTTTTTAGGGAGAGTCCCCAAGGTCTCAGTAAACAGAGATTACTTTGTTTAACCAATCAATAAGTTGGTTGTTCTAGTACATCCATTAGCTAAGGGTATCCCTTTTCATGTAAAAGGCAGCCTAAGAAAGACATTTATCCATGAGAATTTGGTAGACTAGAAAGAAATGTTCAACTTGAAAAAGCCAATCAAGTGGTTCAGAGCCATCAAACCCATTAAGAGTGACTTTGGGGTTCTAGTGTCTAATTATGCGTTATGGTTATGAGTGAATACAATAGAGTGTAAGGGTCATGGTGTATATGGGGATAAAGAGGTGAAGAATAAAAGGTTGAGTAGTGGTGTAGGTGTTAACTAATGAGGATATAGGATGGGAATAATGGGGCAAATAGCCAAATTGGAAGACATGAGTAGAGGGAGGTATATGGACAGAAGTGGGAAGAGTAGTTGTAAGAGGGAGTATAGGTGTCCCAACTAAAATAATGGTAGTAGGGGAGCTAATAGGGAAAGAGTTGGGGGTACCTAAGAAGAAGGGAAGAAAGACCTCTGGCTGGATAGAGATGTTGCCAGCAAGTTGGCCCATCAGGGCAGCAAGGGATTCCAGGAGAGCATTTAGCTTCTGCTCTAAACTATAATGACGGGCATTGTTGAGTTGTTGTTGGCTCTTTAGTTGGGTATAGAGAGACCCTAGACGATCCTGTAACTGGGTGTCAAGTTGGGTATGGAGGGAGCTCATTCTCTCAGTCAAGATTTAAAGGGCTTCTTCCACATCCTTAGATGTGGTAGGTTTATGAGGCATGGAGAAGGAGAATGAAAGCACCAATTTGATAGGCAGCTAGGGTTGGGAACACTACTACTAAACTAAGGAAAATAAGAATAGAAATTACCACTTCATTTATACCTCTTCAGAAGGAAAAATACAACTTTAATGTTCAAGGTAAAGACAAGAAGGAAATTAGAGCCATACACTTGGCAAAAGATCCAACCAAAAAAATAAAAAAAAATTATATATAATCCTTAAGCTAAACTAGAGAATTTTTAATTTGGTTGGGCCTAGTCTGTTGGAGTTGGGTCTAAAGCCCAACATCCCCTGTACTACTTACAATTGCCAATTGTATATATTCAGTCTTAACTCCACTTCAGGACAAGCTTCAAGCTTGTGTATATCACAAGAAATGGAAAAAAGTACAACCTTTGAAATTTTCTGGAATGCCAAAAAAAATAAAAAATAATGTAACTTTATGACAAATTGTTGCAAAAATCATTCAGGGTGCTAACAATGAAGAATCTTACTTACAAAGTATGTCAGAACACTGATTTTAATCTTCCAAAGACAAAGTAATAACTCTTAAAAGCATTTTGAAACCAATTTTCCATGCATCCACTTGCTTATCATGTGTTTTAGTAAGTTCAAATATCATTAGGGTCCTAACAAAACAATTTTGTTCAGGCATTTTGTCGAACATCAAGAAGATATGCCCGATATCACAAAAATTTGATGTCTCTAAGAAAAGAACCCACACACAGATAAAGTCCAGTTGAATAATGATAAGAAGAACAAGAAAATATTCTAGTTAAAGGCAAAGGAAAACAGATAATAAAGAAGCAAATCAAGGAACACATATCACCTGTAACACAACCAAGACAAGGAAATTCAAAAGCCATGAAAATGGAGAAGCAACATTGCAGGTGTTGTTTAAATGTGTTATGGCAAACCAAGAAAGAAAAACAAAAGAAAGAGTAATTCTAGAAAAAATATATATATATATGGAAGAGTAACTTGATGCATTGTTTTCTCCAAATGAATGAAAAATTTCCTTTATATCATGGTTCATAGGTATATATCAATAAAACTAAATTATCAATTTCATCTTATATATTTAACACAAATTTTCATTTAATCTTGCATGTTTTAAAAGTTTTAGTTTAATTAGTTACATTTGGAAATCAAGTTAGTGTTTTGCCATTAGCTAGTTTGACAATGTTAGTTGGGTCAATCATCTTTGTGAAGAAGAAAACTGAAACTAATAGTTAGTTAAGTTTTGGTTAATCAATTAGTAAGGCATCTAGTTAGTTAGTTAGTTGAGTTTGTTACTCAGTTATAGATACAACTCCTCCCACCTCCTTCCTTATATAATCATGCATAAGGTCTGTATGACATAGTTTATTGTAATTTCTCTTTTCTCATTTCATGTTCCAATTCTTTCAATCAAGTTTTTCTTCTCTCAAACATATATCGACTCAGATACCTTTATCTTCTTCATTGATATTTTCATAATACACGAAAAATGAATAATATTTAATCACAACTAATTTGATTCCCTCACAACTATTCATATCACACCATCACCTACATTCATTCTTTCAAATTTTTCATTCATATATATAATTGTCCCGCTCAAGCACACATAATAACAAGTTCGCTAACATGTATTTTGGTCATTTGCATTTATTTTAGGTTTCAATTTGATCCCTTACATTAAAAAATGTTTCAAAATAGTCTTTCCTTTTACAAATTTGATAAAGTGAAGCCACATTTTTTTGTTGTCTCAATAGGTGATCAATACGCATTTTTAAGCTTGAGTGAATTTCACTTTAATAACTTAGATATGGGAAAAAATCATCTGCTAAAGTGAATTTCTGGTGCTTGGAGTCTGTTTTCCCCCGATTTAGTTTGCTTAAATGGAAATATTTCGCTGAAGCAAACTTGGTCTGCATGTTCTTCTAGAAGCCTTTTAGCTTGGATCGTTATACTTTGAAAGAGTTCAGTTTTACCCCTTCATTAATATTTGTCGCGACCGAGATCGCGGCGGGATGGCCGATCCTTAAAAATAAAACGGTTTTTTCGAAATCCTTTCGAAAAGAAAACAGGGAGTCGCCACCAATATTTTTTAGGATAAAAATATCGGGAAAAACCTCTTTTAAAACACTGGTTATAAAAATGAAATTCTAAGTTCGGGAGTCGAATTACAGGTGGGGAAGGTATTAGCACCTCACAACTGTCCGTTATAAAACGGTTACCTCAAATTGATAACGCGCACTTCAAAATAGCCCAGAAATTATTTTTAACTTCTTTTAGGAAAAGAAACCTACAAAACGACAAAGCAGACACAAACAGATAAAACAGACCAAATAGTGACAGTAAGAAATTTGACCAAACAGCGACAGTAAGAAAACAATAATGATAAAAGACTAAACAGTGACAGTAAGAAAACAAATAATGACAGTAGAAGGTTTAAAACAGTAACAGTAAGAGATGGCAAAGCAATGACAGTAAGAAACTCGACAAAATGACAACTATAATAAAAAAAGTAAAACAGAGTGAAAGTAAAGGTTAACAGGACGTCTCATCCAAATTAACCTTAATTTGTATATAAATTTAAATATTAAAATAAAATTAATGAAATAAAAAAAGTTAATTAAAAAAATATTATATTTTTTTATAAAAATATTAAAAAATGAGATTAACAAAACGTCACGTCTAAATTAATCTCATTTTAAAGAAAATATTATTTTAAATATTAACATATGAGATTAACAAGACGTCGCGTCTAAATTAACCTTATTTTAAAGAAAATATTATTTTAAATAAAAAATATTGAAACACAAGATTAACAAGACGTCACGTCTAAATTAACCTCCTTATGACAATAAAATTTTAAAACATTAATTATATAAAATTAATCAAAATCATAACAGAGACATAAAAAATTATAACGAGAAAGTGGGTCCGACAGGAATTGATTCCCGCTCCTACGTATTCTCAAATGTATTGAGAAATCAGGGTTACGTAGTTCTTTAGAATTAATTTTTGAAATAATATTAAAATATTTAAAACTTATACTAAAACTTATTTTTAATTGATTTGATTTTTTAATAATGAAAGAGATTTAATAGAAGGAGAAATACAAGACGAAGTACTTCGTACGTGCACAATCCTTCGAAGTCTAGTAACAGCGATGTAGGCAAAAGTAATTTTGCACGACATCACTCATAAGATTTTGAAACAATTATTATAAAAGGATATATATATATATATAAACTTAACATGAAACTATTTATTTTAATTTTTACCAAAGAATTTAAGTTTTAATATTTTTACCATAAAATACTAAAAATATATTTTGATTTTTGTGATTTTTATTTCACTTCTAACATAAACATATTAAAATTAAAAAAAATTGATTTATTATGACTAAAACTAAAAAAAATGTTTTTTATTTTTTTATCAAAAATATATATTATTATTTATTTTAAATTATAAACACAAAATTAAAACATTTATTAAATATCCTAAAAATAAAAAATATTAAAACACTTATTTAACATTGGGCTTTTAAAGTCTATTTCCTAAGAGGGAAAAAAAAGAAAGGTTTTTTAAGAATGGGCCTCACTAGTTGAGGCCCAATTAAATTAACCTAGAAACAAAAGAAACAAAAGAATAGAATGAAAAGGAGAGGGGGGCTGCTGGTTTTGGAGGCTGAGAGAGAGTGAGCGTGAGTTGCAGAGAGAGAGAGAGAGAGAAAAAGGAGAAGAGAAGAGACCGAGAAAGGGAGAGTGGGTCGGAGGGGGACGGTGGCCAGTTCTGGGCGGCGGCCGGAGAAGGAGACCGGCGGCTAGCGTGGACGGCGGTGCGATCCTGGAAGCCGGCGGGGAAGGCCACGGCCAGGCGGTCTGGGCTGGATCTGGAGGTCGGAGGCCGCATGGAGGGAGAAGAAGATATGGTGACCGAGAGGGAGAGACGTCGGTGGGAGGAAGAAGAAACAGAGGAGATCGATGGCTAGTGGTTTTGGAGTTCTCTTCCTCTTTTCTTTGCTTTTGTTGGGTTCTTGGTGGGTGGGTATATATATTTTTGTTTTCTGGGTTTTGATTGAAAATTGTTATTGTTGGATCTTTTGGAGAGGAAGAAGATATTCTGTTTTTTTAATTTCTTGTTTTTGGTTCTGTTTTCTTTTTGCTGTTGGTGAAAGGAGGAAGGTGAGGATGAAGGAGATGAGGAAGGTGGTGCCGTGTTTGATGATGGTGATGGAGATGATGAATGTGCTCTGATGGTTATGGAGAAAGTGGAGGAGACAACCTCCGGATCCTGCTTCAGGATTCCCAGAGTGGGGGCCAAAATTATTATTATTAATTATTATTTTATTTATTCTGATGTTCACAGTTGCCCCTCTTTACTTTCTTTTCACGATAATATGAATGATCCATTCATATCGAGGAAAGGAAGTAAAGATGTGAACATGATCTCGACACCAACAACTTCAAAATGAAAACTTAAATAGTGTCAGCTTTGGCAGTCGAAGAGCTTAAAAGTCTCAACCTTGGTGATGAGAGCTTGAAGGGGACTAACTTTGGTAAACAGAAAATCTTGAGAATGCCTATGCTTGGCCATGGAAGCTTAAAAGTGCCTGTCTTGGGTGATGAAAGAAATTTGAAAGGTGCCTATCCCAGGCGATGAAAGGAATTTAAAAGTGCCCATTCTAGGCGGTGGAAGAAATTTAAAAGTGCCCATCCTAGGCGATGAAGGAATTGAAAGTGCCCATCTTAGGCGATGAAAGAAATTTAAAGGTGCCCATCCTAGGCAATGAAAGAATTTAAAGGTTCCCATCCTAAGCGATGAAAGAATTTAAAGGTTCCCATCCTAGGCGATGAAAGAATTTAAAGGTGCCCATCCTAGGCAATGAAAGAAATTTGAAAGCGCCCATCTTAGGCGATGAAAGGAAATTGAAAGTGCCCATCCTAGGCGATGAAAGAAATTGAAAGTGCCCATCCTGGGCGATGAAAGGAAATTGAAAGCGCCTATCCTAGGCGATGAAAGAATTTAAAGGTGCCCATCCTAGGCGATGAAGGAAATGAAAGTGCCCATCCTATACGATGAAAGGAAATTGAAAGTGCCCATCCTAGGCGATGAAAGAAATTAAAAGTGCCCATCCTGGGCGATGAAAGGAAATTGAAAGCGCCCATCCTAGG
Source organism: Clitoria ternatea (assembly GCA_037962975.1). NCBI lineage: Eukaryota > Viridiplantae > Streptophyta > Magnoliopsida > Fabales > Fabaceae > Clitoria > Clitoria ternatea. The sequence continues at coordinate 208,374,650 of CM075671.1, read as the reverse complement.
CGATGAAAGAATTTAAAGGTGCCCATCCTAGGCGATGAAGGAAATGAAAGTGCCCATCCTAGGCGATGAAAGAATTTAAAGGTGCCCATCCTAGGCGATGAAAGAATTTAAAGGTGCCCATCCTAGGCGATAAAAGAAATTTAAAGGTGCCCATCCTAGGCGATGAAAGGAATTGAAAGTGCCCATCCTAGGCGATGAAGGAAATTTGAAAGTGCCCATCCTAGGCAATGAAAGGAGGCTTTGAGAAGTGTCAGTTTTGGCGATTGAGGAAGAGTCTTTAGGAAGTGCCAGCTTTGGGAAGTGCCAGCTTTAGCGGTTGAGGTTCCACTGGGGAAAAGAATTTGAGAAGTGCTAGCTTTGGCGATTATGGTTCCACTGGGGATAAGAAATTGAATGAGATAACGAGACTCCACATGACTTCTTGTTATAACAACCTGCAGAAAAGGGATAAGTATAGCAACGACAAAGTAAATAGAAATCTGAGGAGACTCCCCATGGAACCATGATCTCTTGAGGTGACTCATGACTGAATAGAACGAATGAAGTAACTCTAACTTCAAAGAGCGTGTCTGGGCTCAAGTCTTCATAATGATCACCTGAGGTGAGATCGAGCAATAGGAGCATCTTGCCCCCCACAACTTTAAATAATTATATTTTTTATTTTATTTTGATAAAGGAAAACACATGTCTTATCATATTCATGAAATTCACAATATAAACACGTATCGAAAAAGGGTGAAATTTATTTATGAGTTGAGTAAGTACATGGAGAGGGAAGTAGGGAAAACAAAAGAAGTCTAATACACAGGTTGATAATAGAAGAAACAGGGAAAGCTTGCTGATCTTTTGGTGAACCTTTGAGGATAACGCGCATCTTAAACCCCATATCATGACTTCAAGCTCACCCTTCGACTCTGCTTCTAAGAAAGCGATTCAGTCATGATCTATGTGCCCCAGTTTGGACTTGCACTTTTGCATGGGAAGTCTCAGTCATACTGTCAGGATTTTGACCCTAATTTTTGCCTGAGCCGCCTTTTTAGGTTTTCGACTCACCGGGTTGCTCTAACTTTTGCCTAGGCCGCCTTTTCAGGTTTTCAGCGTAGCGAGCATCTTTTTTACTTTTACTTTTTCTTTTCTTTTTGTTTTGATATTCTTTTTCTAGGAAAAGTATTTCTTGACCGCATCCGCATTTATGGGCATTGGTAAGTCCTTACCGTCCATGGTCGTGAGTATCAAGGCTCCCCTAGAAAAGGCTTTCTTCACAACATACGGACCTTCATAGTTAGGTGTCCATTTGCCCCGGTTGTCTTTTCGGATTGGCAAAATTTTCTTGAGGACTAAGTCTCCTTCCTGAAATTGTCGAGGTCGTACTTTCTTTTCAAACGCTTGTTTTATACGCCTCTGATACAACTGACCATGGCAGAGGGCATTCAGTCTCTTCCCATCTATCAGGTTCAATTGGTCATATCGAGCTTGGACCCATTCAGCCTCTTCTAGTTTCACCTCCATTATCACCCTAAGGGATGGAATCTCTACCTCAAAAGGTACAACCGCTTCCATACCGTACACCAGAGAAAAAGGGGTTGCCCCTGTTGAAGTTCGAACCGAGATGCGATATCCGTGTAGAGCAAAGGGAGCATGTTGCTATAATCTTTGTAAGTTACGACCATCTTCTGTATGATCTTCTTAATGTTCTTGTTGGTAGCCTCGACTGCCCCATTCATCTTCGGTCGATAAGGAGAGGAATTGTGATGATGAATCTTAAAGCTTTCACACAATTCTTTCATCATCTTGTTGTTTAAATTCGTGCCATTGTCAGTAATGATTTGATTTGGCAAGCCATACCGACATATCAATTCTCGCTTGACAAATTTGACCACAACGTTCCTTGTCACATTGGCGTATGAAGCTGCCTCCACCCACTTGGTGAAATAATCAATGGCAACTAAGATGAAACGATGACCGTTTGAGGCTTTTGGTTCAATGGGTCCAATAACATCCATGCCCCACATTGAGAAGGGCCAGGGTACCGATAAGACATTCAGGGATGATGGGGGTGCGTGAAGATGATCAGCGTATATCTGTCACTTGTGACACTTTCGAACATAAGTGAAACAGTCAGCTTCCATGGTTATCCAATAGTATCCAGCCCTCAAGATCTTTCTTGCCATGGCATGCCCATTGATATGAGTTCCAAAGGATCCTTCATGAATATCTGCCATGATCTTGTTTGCTTCAATAGTATCGACACAACGAAGGAGGATAAAGTCATGATTTCTCTTGTAAAGCACATCACCATTCAAGAAGAAACCCATTACAAGTCATCTCAAGGTCTTTTTGTCATTCTCTGTGGCACCCTCAGGGTATTCTTGACTCTGGATATATCTCTTGATATCATAGTACCATGGTTTCTCATCTGACTCTTCTTCTATTACTTGGCAGTACGCGGGCTTGTTGTGTCTTTCTACCTCAATAAGGGGCATATCACAGTCATTGCTCAATTTAAACATCGATGCAAGGGTGGCCAAAGCGTCAGCCATTTGATTGTCATCCCGGGAGACATGGTGAAAAGAGATGTCATCAAATTCCTTGATTAGCTCCTTGATATGAGCTTGATAAGGGACTAACTTGCTGTCCCTAGTCTCCCATTCACCTTTTAGTTGATGAATGACCAAGGCAGAATCCCCATAGACTTCTAACTTCTTCACTTCTACATCTAATGCCGCTTGGATCCCCAGAGAGCATGCCTCATATTCGGCAATATTATTAGTATAGTCAAAACAAAGTTTGGCACATACAGGGATGAATTCTTTATCTGGTGAAATTAGGGCGGCCCCAATCCCATGCCCCAGTGCATTAGAAGCTCCATCAAATCTCAAAATCCATTTGTCTTTTGGAGTGTCTTCTTCATTAAACAATGCCAAGATATCCTCATCCGGGAACTCAAAGTGCATGGGTTGGTAGTCATTTACAGGTTGATGGGCTAAGTAGTCTGCCAAAGCGCTCCCTTTTATGGCTTTCTGAGTGACATAGATTATGTCATATTCAGTTAATAGAACCTGCCATCGAGCGATTCTTCCTGTTAAGGCAGGTTTTTCAAAGATATACTTGACAGGATCCATTTTGGAAACAAGCCAAGTAGTGTGACTTAACATATATTGCCTTAAACGTCGGGCTGCCCATGCTAATGCACAACAAGTTCTCTCTAAAGCCGAATACCTCATTTCACAGTCAGTGAACTTTTTGCTCAAGTAGTAAATGGCATGTTCTTTCTTTCCAGTCTCATCATGTTGCCCCAATACACAACCCATAGATTCATCCAACACTGTCAGATACAAGATCAGTGGCCTTCCAGGAGTCGGCGGTACCAAGATCAGTGGCTCCCGTAAATACTGCTTTATCTTCTCAAAAGACATTCGACAATCTTCATTCCATTACGTCGGTTGGTTCTTACGGAGTAACTTAAAGATCGGCTCACAAGTTGCTGTCAGTTGTGAGATAAACCGAGCAATGTAGTTCATCCTTCCTAAGAATCCTCTGACTTCTTTTTCTGTACAGGGAGGAGGCATTTCGAGAATCGCTTTGACCTTGTCAGGATCTACTTCTATTCCTCTATTACTTACAATGAACCCTAACAGTTTGCCTGATCTTGCGCCAAAGGTACACTTAGCCAGATTCAACCTGAGCTTATACTTCCTTAACCTTTCAAAAAGCTTTCTCAGATCAACAATATGCTCTTCATCAGTTCTAGATTTAGCAATGATATCATCCACATAAACCTCTATCTCCTTATGCATCATGTCATGGAAAAGGGTCACCATTGCCCTTTAGTAGGTTGCCCCAGCGTTTTTCAAACCGAAGGACATCACTTTGTAATAGAAGGTACCCCACAAGGTGATAAATATGGTCTTCTCCATGTCTTCGGGTGCCATCTTAATCTGGTTATACCCGGAGAAACCATCCATGAACGAGAAGATTGTATGTTGGGCTGTGTTATCAACCAAGACATCAATCTGTGGCAGAGGAAAATCGTCTTTGGGACTAGCCCTATTTAGGTCCCGATAGTCTACGCACATTCGTACCTTTCCATCTTTCTTTGGGACAGGGACGATATTTGCTACCCATTGAGGATACTTTGCCACTGCTAAGAATCCGGCATCAAACTGCTTTTTAATTTCTTCTTTGATTTTCAAGAGCATTTCGGGCTTCATTCGGCGTAATTTTTGCTTTATCGGGGGACAGTCTGGCTTTAGTGGTAATTTATGCTCAACAATGCTAGTATCAAGGCTGGGCATGTCTCGGTAAGACCAAGCGAAGATATCACGGAACTCTATTAATAGCTTAATTAGTTCTTGCCTCCGCTCCTTACTCAAGAAGGTACCAATCTTGACTTCCTTCTTATCCTCTTTATTTCCCAAATTATTAATCTCAACTATCTCCAAATAAGGCTGAATTTCTCTATCTTCTTGTTCCAATAACCTTGTTAACTCAGGTGAAGGATCACAAACTTCCTCATATTCCTCATCAGCATAGTCAATCGGGTGGTCAAAGTCATGAAATGGGATTGCAATCTCATCATTCTCAAGAGGATCATCTTTAGATCTGCGTTTATTCAGGTTATTATGGTGAATAATAAAAACGAATAAGTAAAGGATAAGGGAATCAATGCAAAGATAGGGAAAGCAAGAAGGATTAGAATTCAATACATATTTATTGTGAAAACTGAAAATGATAAAAACATGTGTTTGCCCTTATTACAGAAAAATACCCCAAAGCCTTAGGCATAGCAATGAGGCCAACAAGTCATTAAAGTTTTGCCAATTACTTTGATAGAACATTTAAAGTTGTGGGCCGCTCGATGGCTTCCCAGTTACAAAGATCTCTATCTGGTGAGCAAGGGATCACAAAGCTTCCATCTTCATAGGGATTATCTTTAATAGCAACTATTTAATCAGGGGGTACTAGACCAGCACTTCGGAAGCTCTGGTAGAGGTCACATAGGGGGACTCTAGCAATGCGGGGTTCTCGACCCTCTAAACGGGCAATTCTCCTCTCTTTCTTTTCTTCTACTACTCTTCTTCTGTCAGCTGCTGAAGGTTGGTATCCCAAACCATACCTGTCTTTATTTTCTGGAAGATGCACCAGTTCCATTCTTCCTTTTAAGCCATGCCCCAAGCCTTTCCCAGGTTGATATCCCCTTTGTAACATCATTTTGGCCATATCAGGGATGCATTTGGCATATGGGCCTTTATTTCTACACTTTCTTCTCCAACATATGTGGTATTTGCAATCTCCAAAGCTTGAAAGGAAGTTTCAAGTGCCTCTTCTGCAGCTTCGATGTAGGGGGTAGATAGGGGTTTACTGACCAGAAAATCTTCTTCACTAGAAACGATAATTAGTTTATTATCAATAATAAACTTTAGTTTTTGGTGCAAAGTAGAGGGAACCACTCCAGCTGAGTGGATCCAGGGCCGACCCAACAAGCAGCTATAGGCAGGCATAATATCCATCACTTGGAAGAGAACCTGGAAAGTACATGGCCCTACTTGAATTGGAAGCTCAATTTCACCTATCACCTCCCTTCTAGTGCCATCGAATGCTCTCACCACCATAGAACTTGGTTTCATATAGGTTCCATTAAAAGGGAGCTTGGCCAATGTAGATTTTGGCATGACATTTAATGACGACCCATTGTCGACAAGCACCTTCGCCAATATGTGATCTCGACACTTAACTGAGATGTGGAGGGCTTTATTATGCCCCATTCCCTCCACAGGTATCTCATCATCTGTAAATGATAGATAATTGTCAGCAGCGATATGCCCCACTATTCCTTGAAATTTATCAACGGTGATGTCATGAGTTACATGAGCCTCATTAAGCACTTTCATCAAAATTTTTCGGTGGGGCTCAGAATTCAGCAAAAGTGATAAAAGGGAAATCTTTGCAGGGGTATTGTTCAACTGGTCTATCACTTGGTACTCACTCTGGCGAATAAATTTCAAAAACTCTTGAGCTTCCTCATCAGTCACAGCTCTTTTGATTTCTCCATCAATGTCCCCTTTGACCAACTTGGCCTTTCCACTACTACCAGCTCCACTCACTGGACTTGGTTCCTTCCTTAATTTTGGTGGGGAGTAAACTCGACCACTCCGGGTCACCCCTCCTATCCCTGATATGTTTGACAAAAATGGGTCATTCATTTTTGAGCTTTCAACTATTACCTCCACATTATATTTCCACGAAACAGCGTGAGAATCTTTGAATGTAAAAAGGAGCGGGTGTCTGGATTGTGACAGGATGATGCGTAGGGCTTATAGTCGTTGAGGGGTTCTTGGTGTAGTAAATTACCAGTGGTTTAGGAACTGACATTCCTGTTTCCCCATGAACCATGTTCACATCACTGTCATGACGCCTATAGACTTGGAAGACATGACTATCCATGAGTCCCTGGAGTACTTTACAAAAATTTTGGTGGCTAATAGTCTGCTCCTTATCATTTTCACAGTCCTAAGGTTTTCTTATTAAACCTCTCCTGAATAATTGGGCATGAATCTCCTTAAATGGTGTCTTGACATCAGAGACATTCGTCACATGCTCCTCATCTCCTTCCACAGCATTAATCTCAGGACCTTGATGGTTAGGCAAGGGATTTGTGGTCACATTTGGCATTCCTTCCTTAAAATTTAACCAATTGGCTTTGATTAAATCTCGCACTCTATATTTCAAGGCCATACAATTTTCTGTGGAGTGCCCGGCTGCCCCAGCATGATAATCACATTGGGCATTTGGATCATACCCCCTAGGGTAGGGAAGTTCCAATGGTTTTGCAGGACAAGGGACTGCAAGGGAATATCAAATAAGGTGAGGTAGAAGTTAAGTGTATGTCATAGGAATTGTGTCAAATTGGACCGGTGTTCGTTCATTATTTGGTCTTCTTTGGTTTTGGTTGGGATTAGGTGGTTGAGGCCATTGTTGCAGAGGATTGTACTGGGTTGGCTGTGGATTCGGTGCCCTGATGATGGGTGGACGGATGTGGGATTGTGGTGATGCGGGATAAGGGATCTGGTTATGGGTAGCGGCTGCCATATGTGGGTATGGAGCATGAGGAAAGTGATTGGTATGTTGAAAAGTGGTAGGGCCGAATGGTCTGGATTGAGCTCTTCTTTGGTCATAAGAGATAGAATTGGTTTCCCCATCTCTCTTTCTCCCCTCACCTAGTGCTGATCTTTTTGCAGTGGGTGTCCCAAATGTGCTTTTGGAAATCTTCCCTGTCCTTAAACCACTCTCTATTCTTTCTCCAATAATAACAATATCAGAGAAATTGGATGAAACACTGCCGATCATCTTATCATAGAAAGGTGATTGGAGTGTGTCAATAAACATGGTGACTACCTCTCTTTCAGAGAGTGGAGGATCTACTTGCGTTGTGCATACTCCTTGAATGTCTCGTTATCCTTCTTTGACATGTTTTGGAGTTGAATTCTATCAGGCGCCATGTCTAAGTTATACTTGTACTGCTTCAAAAAGGCATCCGCCAGGTCTTTCCAACAGCGAATACGAGTTCGCTCCAAATGAGTGTACCAAGTGAGTACAGCCCCAGCTAGGCTGTCTTGAAAGCAATGTATCAACAACTTGTCACCGGAGGCATGGGAAGCCATCTTTCGGCAATATATTGTAAGATGATTTCGAGGGCAAGTCACCCCTCGGTATTTGTCAAAGTCCGGCATTTTGAATTTTGGTGGAATAATGACATCTGGGACTAAGCAGAGTTCAGAAGCATTTGTTAAGCCAAGGCCTTCCACACCTTCCACAATCCGCAATCGCTCCTCCAGGATCTCTATCTTCCCTTTTTGCTGGGACTCTGTGGTTGTGCCATGATCAATAACTGGATTTATCGTTTGAGTCGCATCTCACGGGTTGGCAGTGTAAGAATTTATGTACCCATACGGGTAACCGTAATATGGGTAAAAAGGCATTGTCGAATGAGCTTGGTTCATCAGGTTAGTGTTTTGCGCCGGACCCTGTGATTGGGCTGTTGCTTGGGTGATGGGGATTAGCTGAGCTGCTTGGGCGGTTTGAGTTTGGGTGGTTTGAGCTGGGGTGGTTTGAGTTTGGGTGGTTTGAGCTTGGGTGGTTTGAGGACCTAGGGTTTGGTTGACTGGCGGAATGGTTGTTTGGGTAGGGTTTGGAACTTGGGGGTTTGTCCACTATAGGGTATTGCCATCTTGGGAATTGATTAATAGAGGAGGGAAATATCCTGGAGGTATGCCGTATGGTGGAAAGGGTACAGGGTTACCGTCTGAGCCAATGAAAATATGTGGTGGCGTATAACCATATGGCAAGTCATGAGGCCTGGTGTGGGAATCAGCAGGTTGATTGGGACTCCCAACATTAATAGTAAGGGGAACTGTCATGGGATTTACAGCCTGGCCCGACGTTGGACCAAAACCTGGGGGATACGGTGGAGTAGGTGTTTGTTCCTCATTTCCCGCAGAAGGGCCCCTTTCAGTGATCCTCCTTTCCAAGAGCTTCGTTAGTTCTGCAATTTGTTCCCTTAGCTGATTATTCTCATTCTTAAGGTTCTCATTCATTTGTTCTGTTTCAGCCATGAGCTTCCTCTGTAGTCGGGTTCCGTAAGGGTGCGTCCCCGTGCTGCCTTTAGAAAGGAATACAAAATTTAGAAAAATAAGCAAACAATAAAATCAAGTAAAATAAGATTATGCGGGAAGCGATGTCAGAACTTGACGAATCCTTCGACCGTTCCTCAGAACGTCACGTTCAAAAGTACTAAGTAAAGCATTAAATAGAAATTAACATGAGATAGTTGTGAAGACAAAGGAATCCATCATCTCGAAAAAAGTACATTACTGCCATAAAGTGCTGGGTTACAAAGCAGGAAAATAAATCAGTCATTCCTAGCTCGGGCAATCATTTCCCTCATTTTATAAATTCGTCCTCTATAGTAATCTAAGAACGTTGCAATTTCTCTAGGAGTATTGATAGGGTTAGCAATTCCTTCAGCTTGTTTGAGTAAAAACGGGAGGTCTTCTAGAGCCCCGTTAGCCAGGTATGCCAGTTTAGCGAAACGATCCATCCACAAGTGAACAGTTTCATCTTGTTGTGTTAACTCAGCTTCCAAGAGGCGTATGGTCTCTTGACAGTGTTGTTCAATGTTCATGGCGCGTTGTCGCTCCCCATTTATCTCTTGCTCGCAAGCCTTTACCATTTCATTGAGCTGTTGTTCTAATTTATAGACTTGTGACTGTAGAAGCTCTTTTTGCACCAAGATACTCCGCTCATTTTCTTTTGATTGTGCCAACATATCCTTTAGAAGATATTTCTCAGCCAAGATGGTATCATTTTGTTTGCTCTTCATTTTTAGCTGAGAATTGGCCGCTTGAAGACATTGGTCTTGTTTTATCATGTAGTCTTCATCAATCTTTCATTTTTTTCTAATCTCTTCAATGGTTTGCTTGTTCTCCAAGTTCTCCCTTTTCTGAAGGGTGTATTCTTGTTGACATTTCAGCAAGTCTTCTTCTAACTTCTTGTTCCTGGCAGTCAGTTCCTCTATTTTGGTCTTTACCGCCTTGGTTGCTTTATCTTCCATAACAAGTGATGGAGCATGAGTGTTTTCCAGGAGATAAGAGGGACTTCTGAAGGGTAATTTAACAATAGAGACCCTATTCAGGATCCATTCATGATATTCTTCTATGACAGCATGGCTCTGGGCCCCTAATTCCTTTCCTTTTTGGTGGACTTTCTTCCATGCATTCGCTATATCCCGAATGACAGAGACATAGCTTCCCTTTGAGTAATATAAGATGAAAGGAGTGAGAGACTCTTCATCAGGTGGTCCAAGCAAAGGATAAGCTAGCTGACGCTTGGCTATGATGGGATTATAGTTGATACATCCTTGCGTACCAATAAGGGGAACATTTGGGTAATCTCCATAGTGATGAATGATGGATTCAACTTCTAACCATTGGGGATACCATTTGACTTTCTCAGCCGTGAGCCCTACAAGGTGATTGGCCCATTCACGCCCACTTTTCACTGCTAGTTGGCATAGTTTTAGATCAGAAACCGGATATTCCGCGTTACAGACTTGGTGGAAAACATAAGATGTGAGCCATACATACAAAGCAGGTAAACAACAAATAACTCTCTTTCCACCTTGTGTATGGCAAAAATCCATAGTACAGTACACATTTGCCAATACAGCTGTGACAGGATTCTCAAGCCTGTGCTTGCGAGCTAGGAATACAGCGATAGCATCATAATCCACATAGTTGTCAATGTTGGGGAACAAGACAACACCATAGATGGTAATGGCTAGAGTATCCATGAAGGCTTCCCAATCTTCCTTTTCTGCCAGGACCTGCATATGTTTCTCGAGAAATTCCCGAGTAAATCCGGGGGTCTGATTCCTATTCAGTTGTACACTCCTTAAAGTTTCGGGATGGATCTTCAGAACACGTTTGATGGAAGTAATAGTTGCATGATGATCAAGATGACGGTAAGGTATCTGTCCTTCCAAAGGCATCCCCAAGATTTGTTCGAATTCCTTAATAGATGGGGCCAACTGAAAGTCTCTAAATGTGAAGCATCTGAGAGGTGGGTCGTAGAACTGTGTTAAGGTAGTGATCGCCTCAGTTTGCACTTCCACTTCTAAGAGCTTTAGAATCCTCCCATACTTTCTTGTACAAGCCATTTTCTGTGTTAGGTTTAATTTTCTCCCCATTGTTTGTAGACTACCCATGTCGATCCTCTTGGCCTTAACGTGTAATATTTTTCTCAATTCGGTTACATTTGTGTCACAACTATCACATCTCATGTTAATTTCCATATTGCTCAAAGGTACTCGCTAAGTTCCAAACAGCTTCCTGCAAGAACAAAAAGAAAGGAAAAAAAATCAGCTACTGTCATGTTTTGTAAACCGTTACTTCCTTATTAATTTATTGGAAAACATTTTCACTTTGAGAAGTAGCGGTCGGCAAAACTCGTGTGAAACTAAAGTCGTGTGGGTCATGGATCTTCCAAACATCGTCAATACTCTACTTGAAGAGAATTTTTGTTTTCATTTTTTGTTTTGACGATTGGGAAGATTTATAACCCAAGACTCAGAAGTACACGAAAAGAGAGGGAACTGTTCACTTGTTAAAGGATTACTAGTTTTTTAAAAAAAGAAAGTGAGTCATTTTTTTTGAATAAAGTAACCTTTTGAACATGTAAGCAGTTCATCAATTTGGATTTAAAGGGGAAAGCGAGAATGAGATAAGGTATAGTAAAGTCTGCCCTTTTGTGCCTTAAGTCAGGTTTTACTGAAAGTCTTTTCTGGGACCTATAACTTATCTAACAGTGGATTCCTCACATTGGGTGGCTTGTACTAGACTTCTAAAAGGTCACTAGAGCCAAGATCCTACTCATGATGTAACCACAACAGTAGGGAATCTACTAGGTGCGTACATCATGAAAGGTCGAACTCTAGTTGAGGTTCTTACGATCGCCGGATGGGAAGTACATCCCAAACGACACCGCTACCAACCTCTCCTAACTTAAGCGTGATTTGGGCCCGGGTATAGGGCGCTACTCATAAGTGTGTGAAAATTGTCAGTGTAGTGTGTGAAAGGGCATTCAATACCTGTACCTTACCCCATCCTGCACAGAGAACAAATACAGAACAATAACACAAAGTCGTCTACCCTAGGGTTCAACAATCATACAGAATTTAACAGAAAATAAATGACAAAATACATACAAAACAGAAACCACATACATACATTGATAAAAAAATAAAATAAAATAAAGGAAGAAGTTAAATAATTAATAGACTATTTAAAAATATGCGCTATCAACTTGATTGGCTTGACTCTCTAAATTATCCCCAGTGGAGTCGCCATCTGTCGCGACTGGGATCGTGACGGGATGGCCGACCCTTAAAAGTAAAACGGGTTTCGAAATCCTTTCGAAAAGAAAAAAAACAGGGAGTCGCCACCAATATTTTTTTAGAATAAAAATATCAGGAAAAACCTCTTCTAAAACACTGGTTATGAAAAATGAAATTCTAAGTTCGGGAGTCGAATTACAGGTGAGGAAGGTATTAGCACCTCACAACTGTTCGTTATAAAACGGTTACCTCAAATTGATAGCGCTTATTCCAAAATAGTCTAGAAATTATTTTAACTTCTTTTATGAAAAGAAACATACAAAATGACCAAGCAGACACAAATAGAAAAAATAGACTGAATAATAACAGTAAGAAATATGACCAAATAGCGACAGAAAGAAAGAAGAAAACAGCAACGATAGAAGACTAAACAACAATAGTAAATAAAATAGAAGATATAAACAGTAACAGTAAGAAATGACAAGGCTATGACAGTAAGGAACTCGACAAAACAACAAATATAAGAAAAAAAACTGAAACAGAATGAAAGAAAGGTTAACAGGACGTCTCATCCAAATTAACCTTAATTTGTACATAAATTTAAAGATAAAAATAAAATTAATAAAATAAAAAAAATAAAGCTCTTAAAAAATATTATTCTTTAATAAAATATAAAAAACATGAGATTAACAAGACATCACGTCTAAATTAACCTCATTTTAAAGAAAATATTATTTTAAATAAAAATATTAAAACGTGAGATTAACAAGACGTCGCGTCTAAATTAACCTCATTTTAAAGAAAAAATTATTTTAAATAAAAATATGAGATTAACAAGACGTCGCGTCTAAATTAACCTCCCTGCGACAATAAAATTTAAAATATTGACTATATAAAATTAATTGAAATAATAGCAGAGACAGAGAAATTAGTAACAAAAAAGTGGGCCCGACAGAAACTGATTCCCGCTCCTACGTATTCTTAAATGTATTGAGAAATCAGGGTTACATAGTTCTTTAGGGAAAATTAATTTTGAAAGAAAAATATTTAAATTATTTTTAATTGATTTTAATTTTTAATAATGGAAGAAAATTAATGAGGAAGGAGAAATACAAGGCGAAGAAGATCGCACGTTCATAAACCTTCGGGATCTAGTAATGTAGGCAAAGTGATTTGCACGACATCACCTATAAGATTTTGATTTAATATGAAAGATTATGTTTTTTTATAAAAGATATGCTTAGATTGTAATACAACTTTATTTTTTAAAAATAATCATAAATGAGAAACTAATTGTCCCTTTATTTTAGAAAAGATATTTATTTTTTATAATCATTACTTTAAAAAAAGATATGTTTAGATTTTAAATTTATGTATTATTTAAGATTCATCACAAAATAAAGAAACCATTTATTGTTATTTTAGGAAAGATATTTTAGATTTTATCACAAGGAAATATTTAACTCTATTATTTTTATTCACTTTCTTTTAAAAGGATTATTTATTTATTTTTAAAAAACTATTATTTTTTTTTAATTTTGGAAATATAAGATAAATTAAATGGGCCTTAAGGGCCCAGAACAAAAAAAAACAAAATAAAAGAGAGGAGGGAGTTATAGTAATGGGCCTCACTATTTGAGGCCCAAAATGAAAAAAAACCTAAAAAAACTAAGACTAAAAGACAAAGAAAGAAAAGAAGGGAAAGAAGAAAGGAAGGGGGAGGGGGCGGCGGCAGAGAGAGAGAGGGAGGAAGGAAGAGAGAGAAAGAGAGGGGGTAGACCGAGAGAGAGGGAGAGTGGATCGCCGGTGAGGGGGAGAGGAGCGCGGAGGAGAGGGAGAGGGAGAGTGAGTGCGTGACAGTGCGGGAGAGGGGAAGTGAGTGAGTGATGGAGAGGAGGTGGAAACCGAGAGGGAGAGGGAGAGCAGGACAGAGAGAGAGAGAGATCAAAAGTGAAGGAGAGAGAGGGGTCCAACCGAGAGAGGAAGGCCGGCGCCAGTGAGGGAGAAAGGAGCGCGGAGGAGATCGGGCTCGGAGCTTGGTGGCCGGCGGTGGTGGAGATGGTACTGGCCAGCGGTTCGCAGAGGGAGAGTGACAGAGAGGCCTTCCTTCTTCCTTTTTCTTCTTATTTCTTTTTGTTGTTTTCTTGGTTTTGTTTTAATGGTTTTTTGGGTTGTTTGAGAAAAAGATAAGAAGATTTGATTTTTTTGTTGTTGATGGTTGCTGTGTGATTTTTGTTGTTATTGTTTTAGGTTCTGGTTTGGTTTTGGGGTTGCTATTGGGAAGTGATGAGGTGAGGGAGATGAAGCTTGGTAGTGCTATTGGGTCTGTTTTTCTTTACTGTTGGAGGTGAGGGATGAAGGTGATGATGGTTGTTTGAGGAAGATGAAGGTGTTGAGTTTAATGAAGGAAGGTGAAGGGGTTCTGTTCGTTGGTGGTGTGGGTGGGGTGATGAGATGTTGGTTCTGGTGAAGGAGATGATGATGGATCAAGAAGATGAAGAAGGTGAATGTTATGGAGAAAGTGGAGGGGACAGCCTCCGGATCCTGCTTTAGGATTCCCAGAGTGGGGAACAAGCTACAGGAAATCAGCAGAAAATGGGGGGTGGGGTTTTCTTTAATTTTTTTAATAAAAGGTGAAAAGGATGGTGTCTACAATATTTATATAAATGATGGTGGAATTCATTAAATTTATAAGCATATATTACCAAATTGATATAATTTTCATTTAGAAAATATAATAAAATTAATAACTAACATTTGTCTTTTGGTGATCAAATACAATCTTATACAGAAAATTTATTACGATTAAACTCATTTTTATCAAATTTACTCGGATATAATATAAGAATCACTATTAGCGTCTGCATTCACGTTGATACCCTTCCTTAAGTTTTTGTTAAAAAAAATGTTTTAAAGAATATCCATAACTTAAAAGAATACATCATTTCTTTCCCTAACATGTTGCCAAAACCTAAATCCCATGAATAAATTATGAATTTTAATATGGGGATAAATTAGTGACAGCCAAAAACTGTAATATGAATACCGAATAATGGCATTCCATATATAGGTGTTGTTGACAAATCACACATTATTGCCTATATTGATAAGTGCACATCAATAGGAAGCTCGTAATAATGACTTAACATAAATGAAAAAAATTAACCACCAACGCAAACCTAGTGGATACTTTCTGCAAGGAAAGTGAAACCTCATAACTATTGCTAAAAAAATACTAGTATTTGGTGACAACAAAACAGTCTTTTGGTTCTTTGAAGTTTTAACTTTAAGCTTTCACTTTAGTTTGACTTACGCTAATCTTTTAAATTTCAAAATAGATTTTTGTTTCTTTGAATGTATAACTACGAAATCCTAAAAAATTACTATAGAAAAAAAGAGTTTATTACTCAAAATGTCACTTGAATTACAGAGGGAGGCTCTGAAACCATATTTATACATCAAAAGAGGGCCTAGATCTCGACCCAATATCTAATACTAGAATTGAGGAGATAAAGATAATCTCTTAAAATAAATGGATAAAGGGGATCTTAGCTAA
Organism: Clitoria ternatea; assembly: GCA_037962975.1. Lineage (NCBI taxonomy): Eukaryota > Viridiplantae > Streptophyta > Magnoliopsida > Fabales > Fabaceae > Clitoria > Clitoria ternatea. The sequence goes on along the minus strand of CM075671.1, from coordinate 208,359,204 downwards.
TCCGGAGAGAACATAAGCTCCCCAGTCATGAGCTCTCGGCCATCGGGCGAGCCAAGTGACTATATACTAAGTGGTTTGTATGCCATATGATTTCTAGTCGTGAGCTTTGTTGTTCCTCCGATCAAGATTTTAGGATTTAACATAATTTGATGAGCTGAGTCGTACTTATCTTATTGTTATTCTGGCGGGCCTTGTTAAAACCTCTCAGAAGAAAAACCCAGTAGGAAAAAACCCCTCGAGTAGGAAAAAAATGCCCCCGTTACATTCAACTGTAATACATATTTAAATGTGTAGCGTTTCACGTCCATGAGATGTTTATCCCTGTAACTCTTCAAGTTAGTATGCTCCCTTACCGATGACTTCTCTTACCCGTTGTGGGCCTTCCTAGTTGGCTGCTAGATTCCCGTCATCTTTAATTCTTCAATTGCTTTCAGCTACTCTTAAAATTAGATCTCCCCTTCAAAAAGGTCATGGCCTGAGTAGTGTGTTCCATTTCTGATTGGATTTCTATTTGGAGGCTTGTATCTTTATGTAGGCTATGTTTTGTTTTTCCAGATTAAGGTCCAGGTTGTAACACCCTAATTCTTAATAAATAATTAAACCCAAAACAGGGAAAATTTTTCACAAAAATTAACCACTGGTCAAACGGTATGGGAAAGAAAAGGAAGGCAAGGGAAAATGAAAGAACATTCATACGTATAGCATTCGGTAGAAGGGACAAGGCTTGAACCAACCCGTTCAATTCAACAAAATGCATCAACGCCTGGGCGAAATCCATGACAACGCTGACTCGCTCAAGCGAGGCCCAACGTCGCTTGAGCGAGGTATGACAATGCAACAGCAGAAGGAGGATGTGCTCAAGCGAAACCACACCCCAGCATCCACTCGCTTCAGTGTGATCCCTCACGCTTGGGCAAAACAGTTCTAGTCGCTCGGGCGAGGAACGATTCGCCTAAGCGATACCCACACAAGAGTCTTCCTAAGATTTGGTGGAATAATGACATCTGGGACTAAGCAGAGTTCAGAAGCATTTGTTAAGCCAAGGCCTTCCACACCTTCCACAATCCGCAATCGCTCCTCCAGGATCTCTATCTTCCCTTTTTGCTGGGACTCTGTGGTTGTGCCATGATCAATAACCAGATTTATCGTTTGAGTCGCATCTCGCGGGTTGGCAGTGTAAGAATTTATGTACCCATACGGGTAACCGTAATAAGGGTAAAAAGGCATTGTCGAATGAGCTTGGTTCATCAGGTTAGTGTTTTGCGCCGGACCCTGTGATTGGGCTGTTGCTTGGGTGATGGGGATTAGCTGAGCTGCTTGGGCGGTTTGAGTTTGGGTGGTTTGAGCTGGGGTGGTTTGAGTTTGGGTGGTTTGAGCTTGGGTGGTTTGAGGACCTAGGGTTTGGTTGACTGGTGGAATGGTTGCTTGGGTAGGGTTTGGAACTTGGGGGTTTGTCCACTGTAGGGTATTGCCATCTTGGGAATTGATTAATAGAGGAGGGAAATATCCTGGAGGTAAGCCGTATGGTGGAAAGGGTACAGGGTTACCGTCTGAGCCAATGAAAATATGTGGTGGCGTATAACCATATGGCAAGTCATGAGGCCTGGTGTGGGAATCAGCAGGTTGATTGGGACTCCCAACATTAATAGTGAGGGGAACTGCCGTGGGATTTACAGCCTGGCCCGACGTTGGACGAAAACCTGGGGGATACGGTGGAGTAGGTGTTTGTTCCTCATTTCCCGCAGAAGGGCCCCCTTCAGTGATCCTCCTTTCCAAGAGCTTCGTTAGTTCTGCAATTTGTTCCCTTAGCTGATTATTCTCATTCTTGAGGTTCTCATTCATTTGTTCTGTTTCAGCCATGAGCTTCCTCTGTAGTCGGGTTCCGTAAGGGTGCGTCCCCGTGCTGCCTTTAGAAAAGAATACAAAATTTAGAAAAATAAGCAAACAATAAAATCAAGTAAAATGAGATTATGCGGGAAGCGATGTCGGAACTTGACGAATCCTTCGACCGTTCCTCAGAACGTCACGTTCAAAAGTACTCAGTAAAACATTAAATGGAAATTAACATGAGATAGTTATGAAGACAAAGGAATCCATCATCTCGAAAAAAGTACATTACTGCCATAAAGTGTTGGGTTACAAAGCAGGAAAATAAATCAGTCATTCCTAGCTCGGGCAATCATTTCCCTCATTTTACAAATTCGTCCTCTGCAGTAATCTAAGAACGTTCTAATTTCTCTAGGAGTATTGATAGGGTTAGCAATTCCTTCAGCTTGTTTGAGTAAAAACGGGAGGTCTTCTAGAGCCCCGTTAGCCAGGTATGCCAGTTTAGCGAAACGATCCATCCACAAGTGAACAGTTTCATCTTGTTGTGTTAACTCAGCTTCCAAGAGGCGTATGGTCTCTTGACAGGCGAGTACCTTATTCACTGGAGCGAGAAGTTCACTCGGCATTCGTTCACTTCATTCGGTATTTCCTCACTCAGATCCCAGTGTTGGTTCATTCGGAATGATCCCCTCTCAATTCACCTGGATTGGCCTACACAGTACCAGCTTTACTCGGAAAACATATCACACTCCCTAACTCCATTCGCTCGGTTCACCATATTGACCACCCGAGGAATAATTCCCTTAGCTACTCACTCGGAATCTATGAGGACTTCTCACTCGGAATAACTTTCACATTCTTTCATCACTCGGGTATTTCACTCGTTTTTCACTCGGCAAGCATAGTCCTTCCTACCCAAGATCTCTTGCGAACTGAAACCTCCCCTGAGAACTTCCTAACCTTCTCTAAGCTCACTACACGGACCTCTCTCGGAATCTGGAAGTTTACTCTCCAATCGGAAAACACTCACTCAACCAGTTTTCGCTCGGAAATATGTTTAATTTCTCTATTCAGATATCCTAACAGTTTATCATTTGGGGGAAAGACATCCACGACGATCCTCACACGGAGTTATATAGCCTCATTCACTCGGAACATCTACTTCTTCCTCTCACTCGGCAACAGGGTCATGGATTCACTCTCTAGGTCATATCTTGGCTTCTTTCACACTAAGTCTTACCATTCTTACGCACTTGGACATATGAACACATGCATACTAATCAGACATCACGCAGAGAAAGGGATAAACATGCAGCATGGCACACACATAACCATATATATATAAGAGTGTATATCGATAGTTACAAACACGTTATCATGTTTTCCTAACCCAAAAGGATCTTGTTCTGTCTCAAAACACTAACATCAGACACGAGCCAGCCAAGGCATGATCAAAACCTTACACACAGTATCTACATAAATATATATATAAGGTTCCCTGGTGCACTGCTAGTCCACTCGGCAAATAGCTCCACTTCACTCGTAGTTCCGAGGAATGTTCACTGAAAATATTGCCACAGCAAGGGTGAGCTTTTACATTTAAAATGACAGTTAGTGACTTAGGAACCCGCATGCTTTTCATCACACAATATCACATTTCAAGCAACCATAACGTTAACTATCCTCCAGATTATCTTTCCACAACAGTACCATGCAGTCGAAATTCATTCATTCATTTCTCATTTATATCATTTCCAGCTTATATATATATACATGCAACACAAGAAATTCACCATAGCATAAGAGCATACATATACATCTATATATCTAGTGCACACAGGTCCACTACAGTCGGATCCGACCCCCACTTAACTAATTGTTACGTTGCAACATAGGCTCCAAGCCTTTTTCCTCCATCTTCAAACTGGTTCGGCCGTTTTACAGGTACCAAACCGTTCGCCCTCACATGTAACACAATCGCTCCAAGCGACCACGGCAGTGCTACGGGCAGCTCCGAGTCCAACCCGGTGGCTTGCTTGAGTCCAACCCAAGACTTTAAGCGTCCAACGCTAGTGCACTCGGCACTGCCTTGAGTCCAACTCAAGGTCTTTTAATTACATTCTTTCGTGTGTGTCTGTCAGTGAAATATTATTCCTCCTTTCATTTATCATAACCATACTCTGCATGCAAATCATTTATCGTCTTATAGCAACACCGATTCATTTACAACACTCGCATGCAAGGCAATATAGGATAGCAACCAGGATCTACCCATCGTCCCCCAAACAGAACACCCAGAAGTCACACCATATGTTTTCACGTCATGCATGCACAAGTGAATAATTAACTAGACTCAGTATGGCAATTTAAGGAACATGCACCACACTCACACACGGTCTCATGACACATACATGCATCCGCATCCCAACAGTGTACGTATATCAAATATAAGTGATCTACCATCGGATTCTATCATCGCATGCCTCAGTATACAAAAACCATCTATCAAATATACATTTCATCACAAACACCCATAAACACACATGCATGCATAAAAGATCACTCAGAACCCATTCACGAGCCATGCATTTGAAATGCAAAGCGCCCCCTACCTACTGAAGGAAATCGAGGGGGGTTCTTCTGTTTCCCGACGTCGGTCCTTTGTTTCTGTTCGCCTTGCTCAGGCTCACACTCGTTCAGGCCTCCTTGGTCGTAGTCGCACTATGAAACAGGGGCTGTTTATCTTCCACCCTGACGATCTTCCCTTACCAGCAGAGGGAACTCCAAGTCTTCTGCAGTATCGTCGTGCATTTCCAGGAATGAAACAGTGACAGAGAATGAGAGGACGAAGAATTAGGAAGAGGAGAGAAGACACAAGAAGATAAGAGGGAATGAAGCAGTGAAGGAAGAGGGAATCTGAAGGAAGGTGAGTGACCTTCATGATCATGGGCTTATGTATATATATATATATATATATATATTTGCACGAGGAAGAGAAGAGTGGGGTGTGAGAGTGCGAGCCCGGCAGTTCCACTCAGCCACGCGCACTGAACCCAATCATCCAGCCATCATCATTTTTTTTTATAAAAGTAATTCAGCTATTGTTTCTGAAGTTACGAGAAATCCCCACTTTGCAATATTCGTTTTAATGGCTTAGAATCCGTTTGGCAGTTAACAGTTAATCTCCTATTTTGAAATCAATTCTTAATGGTTTATTTTCATTCGGTATTTAATTTCAAAATTGGGATGTTACACAGGTCTTCTCTTCTCCTTGTGTTATTTTCTTCTTTGTCATAGGATGTTCTTTTGAGAGAGGGCTCTGCTAGTTTTCACAGGAATCATTGCATCTACTCCGTAGGTGGGCAAAATGGTGTTTCATGTTTTGCACTTGGAAATTTTTCATTTTAGAACGTAATTGGAATTTGGCCATTGGAATTTAGAATTTGTCATTTTAGGACTTAACATAATTGAGCTTTTTCCGTTCGAAAATTGAATTTTGTCATTACTCTCTTAGTCAGGATTTTATAACTTATCGTAAGAGAATTTTTCCGTTACCCCCCCAGTCAGTGTAAGGGACGCCCTTAATCCGATAAATAATGTTAAAGGTATCAATATTTAGATAATGAAAAGTGGGATGAATTTTTTCATGATTTTAAACCATCGTTGGATAAAGAACACCATAAAATAAAACTTTAACAACTACCCGCACCATTTGACGACCTATCTCATATATGAAGATATGAGAAGGTAAATGATTTATACTAACGTTAACTTAAAGTAAACAATTACGCGATCGCCATGCAAGTGTTTAGCGCAACACATATATTAATTCGAAAGCAAGAGTGGATGCAATAAGAAATGCAAGAATACTCAAATTGATTGCCAAAGTTTAATAAAAACATGTACATTCACTTACATAAACATGCCATGAAGTAAAGAAGTGCAAATCCTAACCCGGAATGGCATAAAGTATGAAAATTTAACATTTGGACACAACCACTGGCAGTGGTGGCAAACCACTAGCCGTGGTTGTCACTACCATAATGCCAGAAACACCTATTCTAAGTTAGAACCAACCACTTCGGTGGTGGAAAACCACTGGCCGTGGTTGGCACTGTTTCCATGGCCAATTTTTCATAACAAAATGCACTTCTAAGACAGAACCCACCACTAGCCGTGGTTGGCTCTATTTGCACACCCAAATCTTGCAAGACAAAGGTACCAAGGGCAGGACCTGCCACTGGCCGTGGTTGGAAACCACTGGCTGTGGTTGGCCCCCTGTTCCACCATTTTCTGATATTAAAAAGAGCATGCCTTTGGGACCTTAGTGCTTACAATGCCTATGATTTTTGGGACACATTTTCATCAAGATACACTCATGATAGGGTATAAAACATATAAAGAACATCTCAAACATATCAAGACCTTTCTTACATCAAATTCAATCACCTCAAATCAAGCATTAAACATGAATAAAACATGTCTCAACATTGAATCTCAACTTAACAAGGTTTATATTTCATCCCACTATGAATTGTTCTTCAACATAAGCACCAATGCCATCAAAGTAACTATCAAGCTATCATTGTCAATATTCACATGATTGTTTACAAAAGAATTGACTTATTGTATACATATATATACACAAAAGAATATAGGACCAAATATATATATACTTAGGCTTTAAACACCACATCTACGTCAACACCATTATCATCAAACACATGCATAATCCAAAACTCAAATGATTACCGGCCAAGGCACTTCCTATACCGCTATTATACCTTCATCAACAAAACGTAGAACTCCAAAATAAGGTAAATCTCACCTAATATGTATCCTGTATCACAAAGCTAAAAATAGACAACATGGGAGAGTAACTTTAAATTTGAAATGACGAATATTAATACGTTTATGATTATGTGTATATGCATACAACACCAGGTGTACTTCGTAAAAACATATCAATGATCATCATGGCTACCTCAATTACACACACATATACATATTGTAACCATATACCACAATCCATAACAAGGCACCGACACATATACACATTCATGCCCTTAATCATATTGGGTCATCACATACAACATCATCATACATGAATACAACTCTTTGTATTCATATTTTCAATTGTTGTCTTTTAGGTATTATTTCACCTATCTCAACCACCACCATAATTCATCACCTATGACATATCCCCATATTATATGTAAATGCTCTTAGGCTAATGCATATGCACAATGGAATTAACATCAAATACGGATCCGACCGTGGGAATAAACACCAAGTGTAGGTTCAAGCATGATCATATAACCGTGCCTCTACTGCAGTAGTATAATGTGTACACATATCTCATAATGCATGCATAACACCAATTTTTACTAGTACCAAACCGCATCGCCCATCTTGCAACATTGGTCATTTTTGCCATGACCGCTGTAAACAACATAATCATCAACATGAGGTGTTGCGGGCCAACCATGAATCATATCATGGCAGCTGTGATCCAAAGGATCACCTGGGACACTTGCTCCTCAAGAGCCAGCCCCCACAGGGTCAACCACATGCAGTTCCCCGTAGCTAAGCATGGGCAGCTTCGTGACTTACACAACGAGTCATAGGGGTACAACAATAGTGCTCATACACAGAGCTGCCCTCCCACTGGGCCAACCAGGGGAATCCCCTAACATTTCTTACTGGTAGTGTATGATATGCTATGGATGCAATACAAATGTAATTCAAATACATTCTCACACTATGCATCTTATTATGACACTCATTAATCATCATCATCAACATCACCACTCGACCCTTAGTGGATTTTAATTTCGTTGATTATCGCCGTTGTTATAAATTTTCAATGTAGCATTACCATACTTTCATCAACATATTTATAACTCATAAATACAAGTTCATCTTGTATCAATCACAATGGCCTTAACAATCACCATCATCAATATTCATAAATCAATCCTCAAGATTCTAAGGGTATGCTCATAATCATATTCATTCTCACTCAACAACAATACCCATCATTTAATAATTATGGTGAATCTTACACATGTTCTCAATCAACACAAGACATCATAATTGCCTCAAAATCTCAAGTCAAGGATCAAACACCATAAAATATACCACCAATATTCTAAATGCATAACACACACACGTTAGCCAAGCAAAACAACCTCACAATATTCAACATTAAGATTCATCAATATCACATAGGCAAGGCAACATGTGCAATATGACATACATCAATCACTAATAATCAATTCATGCATTTAGAATATAACTCCTCTCCTACCTCAAGAGAAGTAATTTGAGCGATCCAATGGTCCTGCCTCGTCGTTTGGAAAAGGTCCTACATTACATACACATAAACCTCAATCAATTGGCCTTTCAAGGCATTATTTCAAATTCTAATTATTCATCATTACATCTAAAATTTCCAACATGTATTAAACATGTTATAGACACCATTTTCTTATTTTGTTAGGTTTCAGAAATTCCTTGCCATTAATCCATATTTTCTATAATCAAAAGACAACAAAACAACTCCTAAGTCCAACATTCACCAAATACCACTTCTTCTAATTTTTTCCAACTAAATGTCTTTCATCATCTCTTAATTTCTCAAACTCCTTGTACCAACAATTATTGTCAATCATTCCAAAATTCATTTCCTCATCCAAAATCATTCTTGAGATAATAAAATTCAAAATTCATCAAATTTCACCAAAACCCCTAAATCCTACATGTTAAGGTTTCTAACAAAATTTTGACCACGTCAATTTCAAATCATATCATTATATCACTTAAGCATTTCCAAGACCACAATGTCACAATCATATCATCAACAACATCCCTAATAGTTTTCTACCCTAGGGTTGGGTTTCACATACCTCTACCTATTAAAACAACACCCAATCAATTACTATTAAGCTTCAACAACTCATAAACCATTAAGAAGACCATGGGTTTCAAGAAAAACTTACCTTTTCCACCAAGCCAACACCAAACATGAAAATAGGGAGAAGGAGAGGGAGATGAGTTGAGCTTTGATCCAATGTCTCTTTTGATGCTCACAAATCCAAGCTTTAGTGTTGTTTTTGATAAAAAAAAAATAGGACAATAAGGGGTGAGCACATTTTGGGCGCAAGAGAAATGAAGAAGAAAAAGAAAAAGAAGTAAGGAGGGAGAATAAGAAATGCCACCAAAAATTGAGAGAAGAAGGAAAGAGAAATTACAAAAATTGGTCTTTGTCCATTGGTCCAAAGGGTGCTTCATCTTACTTTTTCCAATGTGTAACAATTCTCTTTATCTAATCAGTAAAAGAAAGTAGAAAAAGAGAGGCGAGATGCTACCGTCAAATGAGGAGGAGAAAAAGGAATTTGTATTTTCTTTTAATTCCAATTGGCTCGTATTTTCACCGTTTATTATCATACGCTGTGTCCAAATAAATATCTCCTCAACACCATAAATTATTTCGACTATACCACCATAACCACTATAATTTTCTAAATATTCTAGACCCTTCAAATATCTAGTTTGACTTAATGGGTCCTACATTATCTGTTAAAATATTCAATTTTGGTAAATCTTAATTTACCAGTAAGTCACAACTAGTGTCTAATTAATTTTCCCATGTATATTGGACCACAATCAATTAATTATCATCATTAAATATATTTATTTCTCTAAAATTTGGGATGTTACAATCGGGATTTTAGGACCTATCGTAAGAGGGTTTTGCCATTACTCCCTTGGTCGGGATTTTAGGACTTATCATAAGAGGATTTTGCCATTACTCACTCGGTTAGGATTTCAGGACTTATCGTAAGAGGATTTTACCATTACTCCCTCGGTTAGGATTTTAGGACTTATCCTAAGGGGATTTTGCCACTACCCCTCGATTGGGATTTTAGGACTTATTGTAAGAAAATACTCAAGATAAGTTGAACAATGCTTGTATTATTGTTGTTTTATCATTAATATCTCTTGGTCAGCTAAGACAATCCTTACACATAATTGCCTTAGTTAACTAAGAGTGTCATGTAAAGTTATGAACGTGGAAGTTTTTTTTTGTACATAACCAAAACAAACATGGTGGATCATCATCTTATTAAAATAGTTCATACACGATTCAACATTGCTTTACATACTTAAATGAAATCAAAGGCACACAGGCTCCCAAAAACAAAATAAAATACAACCCAGCTATCTAAAAATCCTTAGGGTAGACCAAGGCTCTGTTGGTCTTCCCCTTGGTGTAGTAGCTTTGGATTACTCCTGATGTCCATAGTCCACCATTTTTTGGATGGAAATCAAACCACGGAGGTGGGGTAACTCTTTGTTCCTCTGAACCATGCTCTCTGTCATTCTAACATCCATCCTGAGAAAATCTTCGGGGATCAAAGGCCATTTGCCTCGTGCACGATGTCTCTTCGATGGTCCGCTAACCATGCTAAAACAAAAATGTAAAGGTGAGACACTAACCCTACTTGTCTACCTCTCCCAAGAAGTTCGTCATCACTAACGTTTCCTCTTACCATATCATCACACATTATATAAATATCATTCAAGATTAGGGACATATTTTCCCCACATATGTCATCACCAAATTCATATTACTATCGACATTAGTTAACTCATTACTTGTCTCATTAATAAATCACTATCACTTATGCCCGTCCATTCTCATCAAACAACTATTAGACATACATATTCATTATAAGACTATATCCTAGTTACAATTGATCTCATCACATCTCACATGATCCTACCCTACTCATCATAGATCCATAAATGGCACAGTCATGATGTACTTCAATCATAACATGAGTCATTGATGCAATGTTCACTAGCTTATGCTTAATAGGTATCTTTTTACATGTAACACATTCACCATACCACTCAACCAACACAAAACTACTAACCACATAAGGTTCTAATCACACAAACATAAACTATTTTAATATATTTCATTCTCATAATTAAACATTAAAATGTGTATCTTTCATAAATTTAGTCATAGACATAGTCATAACAATTTATCAATTATCATATAGCCAATGTATTATTCACAACCATAAGTTATGACATATATCATATAAATATACCTATCTCACAGACCATCACAAAACAATACACCATTGTAAATCAACTTGTATCATCATTCATCGATGCAGTTAGTCAACTAGGATGCTATGCATGTGTTAGGTTTATTTTACATCTTTTTCTCATTTATATCTCATGATGCAAATGGGGCCCATCATCATCAACATCATCAACATATCACCTCGCCAATACGTCTACTAGGGAAAAATGATCTTCGTGGAATACTAGTGCGGTCAGAGTCCTTTTGAGTTCTCTGCTAAGGGCAATATGGACCACAACCCATCACCAATATCATGGATCCAAACCTCACACCCCGGGCGTGGAAACATAATCGACATTGGGTGCAAGACTGAGCCATCTAGACGCCTGAACCCGGAATACTCCCAAGTTTTATTTTGAACCTGAAATATGCACGTTCTCCAGTGTACCCCCTATACTATAATGCAAACTGGCCACAGTACATCAACTCATCACAATGAAATGATGCATGAAATACTCATTATTTTTTATTCTTTATCATCATCATTACTGTTACCATTTTCATTATAAAGTTACCGGGTAGGGTCCTTACACCAATGGGTCATCGTTCTTAAAGGCATAGTTCATCACCAATTTTTTAAGCATTTCTTCCTCATAAAAACAAACCTTCAAAATACTTAACTCATTAAAGGTCTCAAAATGAAAACTTTAAAAGAAAGAATCTTATAAGACACTCATCCACTAGAAACTCCAGCTTGAAATTCTAAAATCAAAATCCTATCAACTTTTAAAATTTCATACTTACAAAATAAGAAAAAACATTAAAAACTACACAACTCAGAGAATACTTTAAAACCATTAACACCCATTTTTCCTCCTGCCAAAACATCTCGTTCTGCTATTAAGAATAATGACCCTTACATATTCACATTCATTTTCCTTTCCTTCTCAGTGTATCATCAAAACCTATCACACATTTATCCTTAAATCTTTCTCTTAGACCTTTACCAGAACTTTATTCATCTTTTTCATTTCATATTTCATTCTGATTGATACATTCATTAATTAAACCTTATTCAATTCACAATTAAATCATCAATCATCAAGTCAACACCATATGTGCCTGTTCAAATAATCAGATTCATTGACACACAACAATTACCAAACAATTACATAACATATTTTATCACCATTGGCAGTCACACCTCATCAATCAACTTTTATTTCACAGCTTTTTCTTATCAATTTTATTCATCAATTCAACCTCATGCAATTCATAATACATCTCAACCACCAATTAGATTCATCAGAAACATACATAAATTATAAGACAGTTCCACCACACATTTTTCTACTATCAATTCAATCTCAATTCATAAACTCAACAAGCCATTCATATCACAACTTGTCATTCAAGAACATCGCAACAATAAATCTCTTAGTAAATTTTATGCATTAGTCACTTTCCCTGCCTACTAACACTCTTTACACCAAAAGTCTTAACATAACCCTTAACCATTCTTAATTACTTCATCTTTAATAAATTCACTACGACTCCTCTTTCCTAGTCAAATTATTTACTAAGGGTCTTAGGGTTAAGGAATTAATTATTCTACATACATTAATTATAACAAGGTTTTCACTAGTATTAATTAATTCTAGGAATTCAGCCTAGGACCATTTCTTGTTTCTTTATCAAAACTTGAATTTTATTTCATTTGATATCAAAAGTTCCTTTTGTCAAACCAATTTTCTCTTTGACTTACAACAAAAGTTCCTTGACTTTAATTTACCAACATCTTGAAAACATTATGCTTAAAACTTTTAACCCATTTAAGACCTTAAAAAAATTTCACCCTATAAATACTTTTATAAAACTCTTCAATAAAATATAGTTTAACTTACTTAGTTCAAGGTCAACTTATAAAATCCTCTTAAGTTCAAATCATCTAAAAGTTAAATAATAAAAAAAGTTAAGTGTTACACTTTAACATCTAAAAATTTTAATTTTTAACACCTACTATTTAACACCAGTAAATTTTCAGATTTCAAAATTTTCAAACTACAACTTTTAACACCAGCAAATTTTTGATTTTTACACCATAAATTTTAGCTTTTTAACATCACCATGTTTCTTCACACCACTTTATCTTCTCAAATCCCTTTATAACCCCACACTTATTATGTTAACTCCTCTAATTCAACAAGAACAACGTATAGAGTCATGTACCATGTACACAAACATTCACTAACACTTTTAAACCTCATCACACTTAAAAAATTTATTCCCTTTACATTATTATAAGTTACGGCCACACCAAAACAAACACACACACCTACTATTTTAAATATCAAGAAATGTTTATACCCCATCAAAATATTATTTTCTAGCAACAAAATGTTTATTTAAACACCACTAATCTCAAGGTTCCAACATAATATCATACATAAAAATTTAGTTTCACCAATGGTATCATCTAAGCCACCTTTTATGCATTTTTCAAGTCACAGAATCAATCATCCAAGCCATTCATCCTCTCAGCCACCACACCTAATTATGTAAAGCCATTAAATTTCAATGAAAACAACACAAACACTCATGCACACAAGGAGTCCATGACCAAACTTAAAAATCACATACACTATTCATTATCACCAAACTTTTTAACACCAAAACCAAGGGTTCCACTTCACGAAGTTGATATGCAAGGCAATAATAACTCAAAATTCATCACTAAAAATAGCATGCATGTCATGGATCAAGATTTAATAGGCCATGTGCCCCTTCCTTACCTTAAGGTAAACTCACGGTCATGAAGGAAATGAAATGAAATGCCATTGCTTTTGCTCCCAAGCTCTTTAAATGAATGATCCAAGCTCTAATGTGATATTGGATGTTGTTGCCATGGTGATAAAAATGAGAAAGGATCCACCTATCTTTTAGTGGAGCTCACGACCCCCATGGAGAAGGAAGGAGAAGAGTTATTCAATGCTTGATGATGGTTACAATGGTAGGGAAACACATATGCATGAAGGGTTTTAGGGGTTTGGAGGCTAACAATGACACTTGCAAGGGGAGATAAGGGTTTCAGGTTTAGAGGGGAAAGGGAGAAGGCTAGGGTTTTGAGTGATCTAGAGGGGAAGAGGATGGTCACGGTGAAGAGGAAAAGATGATGGTTACGTGAGAAAAGAAGGGTAAAATAAGAGGTAGTAGTGGATGCAAAAGAGGAACATGGTGGTGGTTGGTGGTGTTGTTTGCATGAAAAGAGAAGAAAAAAGAGGAGAATATTTTTGGTCACTAAGTGACTGTGCGGGGTAAAAGAAGAGTGATCAGCAAGCTAAAAAATGAGAGAGTGAAAGGTATTTATAGAAAAAAGAGTATGGGCTGTGGTGATGGATACCGAGTAGGAGGTAAAAGAAATGGTACACAACAATTAAATCTAACAAGGTTTAATCTTTAGGAAAAGATAATTTGAATATAGGGAATGGAACCAATAGGAAACAATTTAGTTGCATGAGAAATTTAATTACAAGAGACAAGACAAAAAGACGTTTTAAGATATTTGGTCCATTTTTCACATCAAAAGATTGCAAGATCAATTGAATAATTTAAAGGCAAAGTTGTTAGAAATTAAGGGAAGCATTACAAAATTTAAAACGAGCTAAAGAGTATGAAAATCCAATATCAGGAGAAAGAGATATGGCCAAAATACGAAGGACTTCCAGAATTGGTTCTGAATCCAATACAGTAGACTTTTTTTAAAACTAGGATCAAATAGTTAGGAATTTCAAAAAAAAATGGTTAACAAAAAACGTTCTAGATCTTTTCCCTCTTTGAAATGAGCTAAAGCATAAAAATTTTCAATATTGGGAAAGGAAGATATGCCTCGAACACCGAAGGTTGTCTAGAGTTGAACAAATTAACAAGTTAGTATTTTATCATTAAAACTGGAAAAAATTGGCAAGGAATTAAGTTTTAGGGTCTTCATCAAAGTTGTAGGAAATTGAATAAATAAAATTACAAAAAAAGAACAGGTCAATTTTGATCATGAACGAAGAAACTATGACCAAAACACTATCAGGTGCATAGATAATTACTCACCTTACATCACCTTACATCAAGTACTCACCTTAAGAAACTATGACCAAAACACATCAAGTCATTATTCACCTTACATCACCATTTTCAATCTTAGTTTAATGAATTAATTACTCAAATAATTACCAAATTAATACCTTTCCATCGCATTTATTCCATCAAGTCAATAATTATTCACCTCATGCATAATTTTATAATTCATCTTCATCACAGATTCATCTGATCCTCATGCCATACCAACAAAATCGGGCCTCAATGCCTCCATAACTATCACACATGTATTGGTCGAAGACCACAAAATCATTAATACCATACATTATATCACTGGCTGTAACCACAAACACAAACAATTACTCTTATATAACACTATCTCACAATAACTGTCCCTCAGGACTTTCCAGTAAAGGTTAGGATATTATATATCGGGCCTTATTAAAACCTCTCGGGGGGAAACCTAGTGGGACAAAAACCTCTTTAGTAGGAAAAAGAGCGCCCCTGTGAATGATTACATAGTGTTATTTGGTGGTTTTGCTCTTGCCCCATTGTTTTTGGAACTCTTAACCCGATCGGCTTCACGCTCCTCCATATTCATGTCGCCTTTTTCCTGAAGTCATCCATATTAGTCGGGGGCTTTTTGGCTAAAGATTTAGAAAACTTACCTGGTGCAATGCAGTCTATATTGCGGGAAGGCCACCTCCAAACTTAGGTCTCAGATCCGTATGGCTTGCTCGTTGAAGCATGCCATGAACTGTTTAAGTGTCTCCCTTCATCCTTGCTTAAGGTTGACCAGGCTATGAGAAGTCTGTTGAACCGTTCGGCTAAAAGGGAACTGAGTAAGGAACTTCTCCGTGAGCTCTATAAAACATGATACGCTTTTTGGGGGAATGTGTGAAAACCAGAGCAGAACAGATTTAGTAAGGATGGTAGGGAAGGTTCTACATAGGAGGGTATCAGATGCCATAGAGATGAGGAGGTTGGTTGTGAACATGGTGAAGTGTTCTTCTGGGTCACCTCTTCCATCATACTTTTCTATCGTAAGTGGCTTGTAATGTAGTAGTGTTAGGGCTGTCATTACGGCTTCTGTGAATGGGTGTGCCAAATAGGGAACTAAAGGTTTTGGCCTGTCTTTCTTTGGTTTTGTAGCTTGTGTATTCTAATAATTGGAGGCCTCTCTCTCCTCCGATCGGTGATTGCTCAGGCCTTCATTTTTTTTTTCAACTCGTCCATGGTATGCTATAGCGTTTTGACTAGGGCTAAAGTCTCCTCTAATTGATTGTCACTGCCCTGGTGTCTTTCCTGATTTCCTCGGGTGTCTCCTTCTTCTATTCAACTAGGGTTACTGTGTTGGCACCATTTTCTTCCTTCTTGGAGTCATTCTTACTTTGTATGATGTGAGAACCATTTTATTAAGCTCCATGATGGGTACTAAAATGTTCACTTTGAGCGTGTAATTACCAAGCCCTAGATAATTACTCTAGGAAATAAGGTTTATTACTCAAAATGTCACTTGAATTATAGAGAGGACTCTATCAAGAACGATTTTGATCTCAATTCAGTATCCAATAGATAGGGATAATTTCCTAAGATGTGGGATAAAGATAACTTTCTAGAATTGAGGAGATAGAAATAATCTCCTAAAATCAAAGGATAAGGGGAACCTTAGCTAACCTGGAGAGAACAATTTCATTTTGATCTTGCTATGTTAATTTGCATTATTTTATTAATTTGTCAGATCTTCTAAAATTTATTTTATTTAAAAGTAAAAAAACATAACTTTTGATAAATAAAATAGTAAGATTCAATAAACCAATGTTGAAATTAGAAAGTTTAAATATTAAAGAATTAAATATAACATCCCAAATTTTGAAATAAATGATTAAATAAAGAGGAATAAATATGAAATAATTATAGGTGAGTTAATTAATGTCCCAAAATATTGGAAATAAATAAATTAAGATTTTTGAGAATTATTCATAATTTATTGAGGCTTTATGAGTTGAAAATATGCCTGATTAAAATATGGGTGTCGGACCAAGTATCTCTGATAAAGATGTCATTGGTTAGGGCTGTTAAGAATATTATGGGGAGTCCGAATATATATATTCGGAATAATTTTTATATAAAGTATTGAGCCCGAATAGAGATCCTGTTTGTTGTAAAACGGTAAATTTTAATGAGATGGGTAAAATTAAAACACTAAACTCCCTTCTTCTTTTACAATTCACGTTGCCTCCTCTACCTAAAAACAAGACATTCACTCTCTTCTTCTATTTTCTCATCCTCCTCTTCATATTATTCTTCTTTTTCATTTCCCCTTCACCTTCTTCCCCTCTAAAAACCTAAGCAAGTGGGTGTGTACCTTCCTCCTTCTTTTCCACTTTCCATTAGCAAGAAGGAAGAGCTTGGAGCTTGGAGCTTGGAGCTCTCTTCCCATTCTTCTCCCTCAATTTTGTGTGGCTTTCTCCCTCTCTTGAAGACTCTCTCATTTATTCTCTTGGGGTAAGCTTTCCATCACTTTTCAAGAGCTTAAACCCTAGGTTTTAGGTTTTTATTATTTAAGTGAGATTTGATTTGTAAGGGTTATTGGGAGAAGTATTTAATGTAGAAACCCTAAGGTGGGGTGGTCTTAAATACAAGCTTGATGGACCATTAATGGGGTACACGAAAATTAATACTTAGAATGGTAGAAGATGATATGCATTTGTGATGTTGTAGGATTTTTAAAGAAACCCTAACTTGTGAAAATTGGGAAAATGATTAATGTTGGTTGGAAAATGATTTAATGAGGGAATGAATGATATTTGAATGATGGGTATGAGTAAATATGTTAAGAGAATATTTATTGGTGGTGAGAGTTGATGTTGATAATGGTAGGTGGCCATTAATGGTGATTAATGGCCATTGGTATGTCAACCCTTTTGTGGGTATGGCCTTAAATGCATAAAAATGAACTTGAATGCCTAACCGATGGGGGTTGAGGTGAAATTAATAAAATGGAAAATGACTTGATAATGATAATATGGTAAACACAAAGTGTTAGATTAGAATATGTGAATCTTGGTGATCTTGAGTGGAAAGTAATGATATGGTGTCTTGTGAAATGTAAGACACATTCCAAATGACGAGGCACGAATGTGATATCGCTCGGAATTCTTCTCTTGAGGTAGGAGAAGAGTTTTATATTTTAAATGCATAAATTGAGTAGTGTTTGATTATCATATGTGACAATATACATGTTTGCCTTATTTGAGTGGTAATAATGATTTGTGGTTGATAAACATGATGATGATGATGATGAATATGCTTGGCAACATGTATTGTGCATTTGGAATGTTTATGGTATGCTAAATTGATATGGATCTTGTTAAGGACCGGCAAGGGCTGACTTCTTGATGATGAATGGCTGCCACAAAGAAAGGAAGAAGACACACACAAACATACACAATACAAAGACAGTAGGGAAATCTAGAGTGGGGATTGAATTGAGAACGTACGTTTTGCTGTAAGGGTAAGAATTTCTACTTCAGCTTGTCCTTGGTTGTTCAGATTCTAGGAGAGATTTAAGGATCAAATCTTTGCCTCATTTTCACGTGAATTTAGTGGTTCACTTTACAGGAAGTTAACGCAATTAACATGTCATTAACACAGCTTGGTAATTGAACTAAGGTTCCTTGATTTTTCTTTTGATGTTTTAATTTTTTTTTTTGAGTTCAAGATTTTGTTTTAGATTCAATTTGGAAGACAAGGTAGAAGAAACAAAACGCAAGAATTAAAAGATAAAAAAAAGATGGACAGCATCACACCTCCATAATGCACTAGCATTCATACACAAGTATCACACTAATGCATGGCTAATCAACCTTGCTTCACACAAGGACCAAGAGCATCACACTCACCACTAAGTTTACAAAACTTAGAAAAATTTATTAATTCAACTTCTGTCCTTTTTTTTTTCCTTTCCTTCGGTTTTGTATAACTTGGCTAAACAATACAAAAGACACACTACTCCACTACCTAAAAACAAGGATAACCGCCCACCACTAAGTCTTAGTGGGACAATGCTGAAATATAGTTGCAAAAACCAAAAATTACAAAAGAAAAAGAAATAAAGAAAAATGGGTCTAGGTAGGATTTGAACACAGGTCATTCAAGTCCTACACTACCCTATTCTTAAGGCTAGGCCATTTGTGCTAGGCCCTCTGTTGTTCATCCTTTCACATGATCAAATGAGTAAGCTTGGATGTCCTTTGTGGCTCCTTGGTTATGTCTTCTAGGAGGGTGAGAATTAGCCTTTGTAAGGTGGCTTTGGTCTTCTTGGCCTTGGATCTTGTCATTGGCCCTCCTATTCCTTGAAGTGCCCCTGATTGGTAAGGGGTGTCCTCATCATTCCCTCCCTCTTGAACAGGATTTGTCCTCAAATCTGGGTCTTCTTCACCTGTATCAAATAAGGACAAATCAGCCACATTAGAAGTAGAAGACACATTATACTCACCTGGCATTTGGATCTTATAGGCATTGTCATTGATCCTCTCCAATACTTGGAATGGACCATCTCCTCTTGGAAGCAACTTGGATTTCCTTTGTTCAGGAAACCTCTCCTTTCTCATGTGTACCCACACCCAATCTCCAGGTTAGAAGATCACCTTCCTCCTACCTTTGTTGGCTTGCTTAGCATAGCTCTCATTCTTCTTGATGATCTGGGCTTTAACCTGCTCATGCAACTTCCTCACAAAATCTGCTTTAGCCTGTCCTTCATAATGCTTAAACACAGAAATGTTAGGTACAGGTAATAAATCAAGTGGAGATAAAGGATTAAACCCATACACAACCTCAAATGGAGAGAAATTAGTTGTGGAATGGATAGCACGGTTATAAGCAAACTCAATATGGGGTAGGCAAGCCTCCCAAAGTTTCAAATTTTGCTTCAATACTGCTCTAAGCATAGCACCTAATGTCCTATTGACCACCTCAGTTTGACCATCAGTTTGGGGGTGACAAGTAGTAGAAAACAATAACTTAGTTCCTAATCTATCCCACAAACTCCTCCAGAAGTGACTCAGAAACTTAGAGTCCCTATCACTCACAATACTTCTAGGCATGCCATGGATCCTAATGATTTCTCTAAAGACTAATTCAGCTACATGGCTAGCATCATTGACTTTTTTGCATGGAATAAAGTGAGCCATTTTAGAAAACCTATCCACCACTACCAATATAGCATCTCGGCCAGCACTGGACTTGGGTAATCCAAGCACAAAATCCATGGATAAATCTACCCAAGGGTGTTCAGGAACAGGGAGGGGAGTGTACAAACCTTGTGGGAGCACTTTAGACTTAGCTTGTTTACACTCAATGCATGCCTCACAATGTTTGGCTACATCCTTTTTCATGTTAACCCAATAAAAATGCTCATGCAAGATCTCATAAGTCTTATGCACCCCAAAATGACCCATCAAACCCCCTCTATGTGCTTCTCTCACTAAAAGCTCTCTAATGGAAGATTGGGGAACACATAACCTATTCTCTTTGAACAATAACCCCTCAAACCTATAATACTCATCCTTAGGCCCCTTTCACACTCCCTATACTTCTGGCCAAACTCATTATCACCATCATACAGCCCCTTTAAAATTTCCAACCCAAGCAGTTTGGTCTCAACCATAGAAATCAATGCATATCTCCTAGACAATGCATCAGCAACTACATTTCCCTTCCTTTTCTTATACTTAATGACATATGGGAATTGTTCTAAGAAATCAACCCATTTGGCATGTCTCTTATTAAGCTTACCTTGACCTCTAAAATACTTAAGAGATTCATGGTCACTATGGATAACAAACTCCTTAGGGAAAAGATAGTGCTGCCATGTTTTGAGGGTTCTCACTAAGGCATAGAGTTCCTTGTCATAGGTGGAATAATTCAAGGCGGCCCTACTTAGTTTTTCACTAAAATAAGTTATAGGGTGGCCCTCTTGAAGCAAAACAGCCCCTATACCTATGCCAGAAGCATCACATTCTATTTCAAAAGACTTGGAAAAATTAGGCAATGCTAGAATGGGTGCACTAACTAGTCTTTGCTTAAGGGTTTGGAAAGCTCTCTCTTGTTTTTCCCCCCACTTAAAGCTCACATTCTTCTTCACCAACTCATTTAATGGGGCTGCCAATGTGCTAAAATCTCTCACAAAACGCCTATAAAAACTAGCTAGACCATGAAAGCTCCTAATTTCACTCACGGTTTTTGGTGTTGGCCATTCTTGGATGGCCTTCACTTTTTCTTGGTCTACCTCTACCCCTTTAGAACTCACCACAAAGCCTAGAAACACCACATGATCTTGACAAAATGTGCATTTTTCAATATTAGCATATAATTGCTCACGCCTCAAAGTAGCCAACATAGAATTGATGATTTCATTTTTGATATATTGAAATGAAGAGTTCAATGAAAGAGAATCAAGTTTGTATAATATGAACTCAATGTAATGCTTGTGCCAAGTTTAAACACAGAAGTTGTAATATAGTATAGTTGTCATTCCACTAGGGACGTGTTAGAATGAAGATCTTAGTTTTGAATTGATTAGGCAGAAGGTTTTTAGTTTGTTTTGTTGTGAATGATGTTGAATGAAAAAGTGAATAACTAATAAAATTTGCAAAAGATACAGTGAATGGTTTTTGAGAGAAATCAATTTTGTAAAATAGGGATTGGCTTCATCACATCTTCACCTTCTGTAAGCTACATAAGTTTTTATATAAGTAAATCGAAAAGATAATTTCTACGTCACAATCATAGTCATTTGTATCGATCCCTCGACTACAAAATTCATAAGAATGATTTCAAACCGCTGATCCCTCAGTCACTTTGAAATCATCCCAGCATTATCCATCGATTGTTTTGACGTTTATTGCGTTAGATGCCATCCCTGGCTACCTACTCACAATAAGTATTTCTTTCAGATCTGCTTTCAAAAGTCACTTCCCAGCATACTTGAGAAAACTTAAAACAAGAAAATAGTGATCAAGTACTTTCAGGCATTAAACGCAGAAGGAAATACAGAAACTTATCGAATCTCATTACTAAATAAAAACTTACAACAGCATTACTTCAGTGTTGAATGGATTACAGCCAATCCCATAAGGGAGTTTAGTTACTCATGCTTTGCATTTTCACCTTCAAAATATGAATACAAAAAATAATGGAAAAGATTGGATTGTGAAAGAGATACAGGGAATTAAATCTGATGTTGTTTGCAGCTTAATTTATAGAGGTTGTGCTCTAGCTTCCCATGCCCACTTGCGTAGAACCCATGCAGCATCTTTCAAAGACTTGTAGAAACACAAGAAAGTTGGTGAGTTGGCATCGCATCATTGGTGAATAAAGAATTAAGAGACCCATGCTGTATGAGTCACGCTTGAGCTTGATGGTCACGCTCAAGCGTGAAGGGTACTAATGTTCACTGATTGTCTCGCGCTTGAGCTTCCTTGACCACGCTTAAGCGTGGTTCCTCTGTTTAGCATACGCTAGATCCACGCTTACTTCATGCTCAGGCGTACTCAGGTTCACGCTTGAGCGCCTCCTTGTCTCGTTCAAGCGTGAGACATTTCCTGATACTCTTTCATCTTCGCCCAAGCTAAATCTGTCACCCTTAAGCGAGCACTTTTATTTCAACATATATGTTCCATGCTCAAGCCACGCTCAAGCGGGGTCAGGGTTGCGCTTGAGCGTCTTATGCTTACGTTCGAGGAGGAGGGACCTGATGCTGTTCCTCTTTCAATTGAGTCACGCTTGAGCTTCATATAACCACGCTGAAGCGCCAATCATGCTCATGGTCACGCTTAAGTGAGCTCGGGCTCACGCTTAAGCGTGAGATACTGTTGTTGTGTTCTTTTATTTTCGTTGAAGTGCAAGGCAGCGTAGGCTTTCTGTTTCTTCCACGTTTAAGCGTGCAATGTGTGACGCTCAAGCGTCCTTGCTTGATGCTCTGATGCTTCTTGGGTTCTTCAAGGCTTTTGACAACTTCTTAACTGATTTTTGCAATTTAAGCTTCTTTACTTAACACATTATTTATAATCAAAGTCATGCTCAATTATTTATCAATTTAGTTAAGTTATTCAGAAAATAGGTCCAATTGAGTCATGAATTTAATTATAAAATAAGCACTTATCAAGAATGCAAATGATGCACATGCAAATCTAAATCAGCACTATACACCAGTATGTCATCAAAATACACTACCACAAAGTGTCCTATAAATTCTCTAAGAACATGATTCATCAACCTCATGAATGTACTTGGTGCATTAGTTAACCCAAAAGGCATAACCAGCCACTCATACAAGCCAAATTTGGTTTTAAAAGCAGTTTTCCATTCATCACCTTCTCTAATCCTAATTTGGTTGTATCCACTTTTTAAATCAATTTTGGAAAAGAATTTTGCACCATGCAATTCATCAAGTAGATCATCAAGCCTAGGAATGGGATGCCTATACTTAATGGTAATGATATTCACACTCCTACAGTCACTACACATGTGCCAAGTTCCATCTTTCTTAGGTACTAGAATCACAGGAACAGCACAAGGAAAGATAGAGTCTCTTACCCAACCTTTATCTAGGAGAGCTTCCACTTGCCTTTGTATTTCCTTGGTCTCCTCAGGGTTGCTCCTATAGGCTGGCCAGTTTGGAATGGTGGCTCCAGGTATCAGATCCACCTGATGTTCTATCCCTCTCAATGGTGGCAACCCACTGGGTAGATCTGAAGGGAAAACATCCTTGAATTCCTGCAAAAGAGAAGAAATAGGAGAAGGCAAAGAAGAAAAACAAATGGGATTAGTATTCAGAATAGGCTTGCAAACCAGCACGTAGAGTGGCTGCCTTGCAAGCAACACTTTCCTCACTTCTCTTTCTTTTGCTATCTCTCTTTCATTCTTTTTCCTCTTTTTTTCACTCTTTTCTCTTCCTTTTATTTTTCCCCTCTTTTCTTCACTCTCTTTTCTTTCTTTCTCCTCTTTCAAGCTCTCGGTCACACTTAAACCCTCACCCTCATGATCTTTTTTTTTCTCATAATTTTCTCTCTCAATCTCAACTGATCATGACACACCTCCTGTGGGCTTAAAGGTTTAAGTACCACCTTCTTTCCTTGATGGGTGAATGATATTTTGTTGGAGAAACCATCATGGATAGTCTTGTGGTCATGCTGCTACGGCCTTCCCAACAACAAATGACATGCCTCCATAGGTACCACATCACACAAGATCACATCTGAATAAGTTCCAATGACTATAGGCACCTCCACCTGCTGCCTCACCCTTATTTCTCCATCATCACTTAGCCATTGTAACCTATAAGGTCTAGGGTGGGGTTTGGTAGGGAGATTCAACTTGGATACCATCCTAGTACTAGCCACATTAGCACAACTCCCACTATCCACAATCACCATGCAAAGTTGTCCCTGTACAGCACACCTAGTGTGGAAAATGTTGTCCCTTTGGCTTTGGTCTAAGGGTTCTACATGGGATCCTAACAACCTCCTAACCATTAACAATCCCCCCTCATTCACTTCTGGTTCTACACCCTCTCCCTCCTCACTCTCATACTCCTCAGGTGTATCAGACTCACTAGACAATTCACCATCCTCCCTTATCACTACTGTCCTCTTTGTAGGGCATTCATAGGCATAATGCCCCTTACCTTGGCACTTGAAGCATGTAATGTCCCTAGTCCTCTTAGGGATTGGTTCCTTCCCCTTAGAAGCATTATGATCAGCCTTCTTAGTGGCCTTAACATCCAAGGCCGAGCTACCTGCTGCCTTGGCTGAATAGGGTGCTACCCCAAAGCCCTCCCTCTTGGCTTTGTCCTTCCACCCAGATGTGGGAGTAGGGGCAATTCTCCTTGTAGCTCCCTTCCTTTTGAGTTGCCTTTCTACTTGAAGGGCCTTATGCACAAGGTCATCCATCTCAATGAATTCCTGCAACTCCACAACATCACGAATATCAGTAGACAAACGAGCTAAAAATCTAGCCATAGTTACCTCAGGATCCTCTTCTAGATTGGCTTGGAGCATCAGCATCTCCATCTCCTTGTGGTACTCCTCCATACTTCGACTCCCTTGAGTGAGTCTTTGAAGTTTAAACTTCAAATCTCTCTCATAGGAGGCAGGCACATACGTCTTCCTCATCAATCTCCTCAAGTCTGCCCAAGTACTCACTGGTGGCTTTCTATCTCTTGGCCTCTCCCTCTGAAGTTTATGCCACCATACCAAGGCATAGTGTGAGAACTCAGCGGCTGCCAATCTCACCTTTTGCTCCTCCTCAAACTCTCCACAAGCATATACATTTTCGATCTTAAGCTCCCAACTCAAGTATGCCTCCGGATCATTTTTTCCTGCAAAAGAAGGAATGTTTAGTTTTATCCCTTGAAGGGGATTGCTCCACTGCTCCCTAGTTCTCCTATCTTCTTCATGTCTTGGCATCCTTCCTCCATGCCTCCTTGGACTTCTCCTTACTTCCCTATCATTCTCTAACTGGTCAATTCTCTCATGTATTTCGTCAGTGGCTTGTCGAAATAGCCTCTCAAGATGTTGAGTTAGAGCTTGCATTTGAAATGGATTAAGGCCTCCTTGTTCACCCTGTTCTGCCATCACTAAAACACTTATACAAGGTGAAAAACAATTATAACAGTTGTTGTTTGGACCTCACAAATAATTTCTCTCAAGTGTTTTACTCAAATTTTGGCTTTTTCTAGTAATGTAATTTTCACTCTAGCCTTTTACCACTCTTGATGCTATTTAATCCTTGAGAGTCACAAGTATAGTTCAGCCCACACACAAATGCTCCACCTAATGCAATATGCTAATGATGGCAAATAGAGATATGATCCTATCACTAGAAGCCAACAAAACAAGACACTAAAAAGGACACACAAACAATTACTAGAATTAGACTACAAACAAAGACAAAAACATACAAGACTCAAACACTTAGGATACGTCTTTGGGACACTATGGCAGCAAGCAAGAACACGAATTCCAGCAAGCATGGACAGACAAACAATTATAAATTGAGATACTCAAATTCAGAAATCAAATTAAGAGGCTAAAACACATAAACTAGACAAGAATTTGACAAGAAACAAGAAAGAAAAACAAAACAAGAACTCACCTAGACACTAGCAAGAAGGGCACGGTTTTGAGACTCCACATGGCAGCAATCAAATTCAAATTTTGCAAGATTGGACAGCAAAACAACATCAATTTAGGTCATACATATTCAGATTTCAATTCTGGAATTTTCTTGGAAAATTAGGGTTTGCAATTTGGGGAAAATTTTTCTAGCCACCATAACATGAAATTAATGCTTGGTTTCTTTTCTTTCACAACCCCAACCCTCAATTTAGATGTTCAGAAATTGAAAAAAATGACCTAGAGGCAAAGGAATTTCGAATTACCTTTTTGGGTACTGTCGAAGAAATTTCAAGCCCTTGACTCCAAGAGCTTTGATACCAAATGATGTGGATGTTGTTAAGGACCGGCAAGGGCTGACTTCTTGATGATGAATGGCTGCCACAAAGAAAGGAAGAAGACACACACAAACATACACAATACAAAGACAGTGGGGAAATCTAGAGTGGGGATTGAATTGAGAACGTACGTTTTGCTGTAAGGGTAAGAATTTCTACTTCAGCTTGTCCTTGGTTGTTCAGATTCTAGGAGAGATTTAAGGATCAAATCTTTGCCTCATTTTCACGTGAATTTAGTGGTTCACTTTACAGGAAGTTAACACAATTAACATGTCATTAACGCAGCTTGGTAATTGAACTAAGGTTCCTTGATTTTTCTTTTGATGTTTTAATTTTTTTTTTGAGTTCAAGATTTTGTTTTAGATTCAATTTGGAAGACAAGGTAGAAGAAACAAAACGCAAGAATTAAAAGATAAAAAAAAGATGGACAGCATCACACCTCCATAATGGACTAGCATTCATACACAAGTATCACACTAATGCATGGCTAATCAACCTTGCTTCACACAAGGACCAAGAGCATCACACTCACCACTAAGTTTACAAAACTTAGAAAAATTCATTAATTCAACTTCTGTCCTTTTTTTTTTCCTTTCCTTCGGTTTTGTATAACTTGGCTAAACAAGACAAAAGACACACTACTCCACTACCTAAAAACAAGGATAACCGCCCACCACTAAGTCTTAGTGGGACAATGCTGAAATATAGTTGCAAAAACCGAAAATTACAAAAGAAAAAGAAATAAAGAAAAATGGGTCTAGGTAGGATTTGAACACAGGTCATTCAAGTCCTACACTACCCTATTCTTGAGGCTAGGCCATTTGTGCTAGGCCCTCTGTTGTTCATCCTTCCACATGATCAAATGAGTAAGCTTGGATGTCCTTTGTGGCTCCTTGGTTATGTCTTCTAGGAGGGTGAGAATTAGCCTTTGTAAGGTGGCTTTGGTCTTCTTGGCCTTGGATCTTGTCATTGGCCCTCCTATTCCTTGAAGTGCCCCTGATTGGTAAGGGGTGTCCTCATCATTCCCTCCCTCTTGAACAGGATTTGTCCTCAAATCTGGGTCTTCTTCACCTGTATCAAATAAGGACAAATCAGCCACATTAAAAATAGAAAACACATTATACTCACCTAGCATTTGGATCTTATAGGCATTGTCATTGATCCTCTCCAATACTTGGAATAGACCATCTCCTCTTGGAAGCAACTTGGATTTCCTTTGTTCAGGAAACCTCTCCTTTCTCATGTGTACCCACACCCAATCTCCAGGTTAGAAGATCACCTTCCTCCTACCTTTGTTGGCTTGCTTAGCATAGCTCTCATTCTTCTTGATGATCTGGGCTTTAACCTGCTCATGCAGCTTCCTCACAAAATCTGCTTTAGCCTGTCCTTCATAATGCTTAAACACAGAAATGTTAGGTACAGGTAATAAATCAAGTGGAGATAAAGGATTAAACCCATACACAACCTCAAATGGAGAGCAATTAGTTGTGGAATGGACAGCACAGTTATAAGCAAACTCAATATGGGGTAGGCAAGCCTCCCAACGTTTCAAATTTTGCTTCAATACTGCTCTAAGCATAGCACCTAATGTCCTATTGACCACCTCAGTTTGACCATCAGTTTGGGGGTGACAAGTAGTAAAAAACAATAACTTAGTTCCTAATCTACCCCACAAACTCCTCCAGAAGTGACTCAGAAACTTAGAGTCCCTATCACTCACAATACTTCTAGGCATGCCATGGATCCTAATGATTTCTCTAAAGACTAATTCAGCTACATGGCTAGCATCATTGACTTTTTTGCATGGAATAAAGTGAGCCATTTTAGAAAACCTATCCACCACTACCAATATAGCATCTCGGCCAGCACTGGACTTGGGTAATCCAAGCACAAAATCCATGGATAAATCTACCCAAGGGTGTTCAGGAACAGGGAGGGGAGTGTACAAACCTTGTGGGAGCACTTTGGACTTAGCTTGTTTACACTCAATGCATGCCTCATAATGTTTGGCTACATCCTTTTTCATGTTAACCCAATAAAAATGCTCATGCAAGATCTCATAAGTCTTATGCACCCCAAAATGACCCATCAAACCCCCTCTATGTGCTTCCCTCACTAAAAGCTCTCTAATGGATGATTGGGGAACACATAACCTATTCTCTTTGAACAAGAACCCCTCAAACCTATAATACTCATCCTTAGGCCCCTTTCACACTCCCTATACTTCTGGCCAAACTCATTATCACCATCATACAGCCCCTTTAAAATTTCCAACCCAAGCAGTTTGGTCTCAACCATAGAAATCAATGCATATCTCCTAGACAATGCATCAGCAACTACATTTCCCTTCCCTTTCTTATACTTAATGACATATGGGAATTGTTCTAAGAACTCAAGCCATTTGGCATGTCTCTTATTAAGCTTACCTTGACCTCTAAGATACTTAAGAGACTCATGGTCACTATGGATAACAAACTCCTTAGGGAAAAGATAGTGCTGCCATGTTTTGAGGGTTCTCACTAAGGCATAGAGTTCCTTGTCATAGGTGGAATAATTCAAGGCGGCCCCACTTAGTTTTTCACTAAAATAAGCTATAGGGTGGCCCTCTTGAAGCAAAACAGCCCCTATACCTATGCCAGAAGCATCACATTCTATTTCAAAGGACTTGGAAAAATTAGGCAATGCTAGAATGGGTGCACTAACTAGTCTTTGCTTAAGGGTTTGGAAAGCTCTCTCTTGTTTTTCCCCCCACTTAAAGCTCACATTCTTCTTCACCAACTCATTTAATGGGGCTGCCAATGTGCTAAAATCTCTCACAAAATGCCTAGAAAAACTAGCTAGACCTGAAAGCTCCTAATTTCACTCACGGTTTTTGGTGTTGGCCATTCTTGGATGGCCTTCACTTTTTCTTGGTCTACCTCTACCCCTTTAGAACTCACCACAAAGCCTAGAAACACCACATGATCTTGACAAAATGTGCATTTTTCAATATTAGCATATAATTGCTCACGCCTCAAAGTAGCCAACACAGAATTAATGATTTCATTTTTGATATATTGAAATGAAGAGTTCAATGATAGAGAATCAAGTTTGTATAATATGAACTCAATGTAATGCTTGTGCCAAGTTTAAACACAGAAGTTGTAATATAGTATAGTTGTCGTTCCACTAGGGAGGTGTTAGAATGAAGATCTTAGTTTTGAATTGATTAGGCAGAAGGTTTTTAGTTTGTTTTGTTGTGAATGATGTTGAATGTAAAAGTGAATAACTAATAAAATTTGCAAAAGATACAGTGAATGGTTTTTGAGAGAAATCAATTTTGTAAAACAGGGATTGGCTTCATCACATCTTCACCTTCTGTAAGCTGCATAAGTTTATATATAAGTAAATCGAAAAGATAATTTCTACGTCACAATCATAGTCATTTGTATCGATCCCTCGACTACAAAATTCATAAGAATGATTTCAAACCGCTGATCCCTCTGTCACTTTGAAATCATCCCAGTATTATCCATCGATTGTTTTGACGTTTATTGCGTTAGACGCCATCCCTGGCTACCTACTCACAATAAGTATTTCTTTTAGATCAGCTTTCAAAAGTCACTTCCCAGCATACTTGAGAAAACTTAAAACAAGAAAATAGTGATCAAGTACTTTCAGGCATTAAACGCAAAAGGAAATACAGAAACTTGTCGAATCTCATTACTAAATAAAAACTTACAACAGCATTACTTCAGTGTTGAATGGATTACAGCCAATCCCATAAGGGAGTTTAGTTACTCATGCTTTGCATTTTCACCTTCAAAATATGAATACAGAAAATAATGGAAAAGATTGGGTTGTGAAGGAGATACAGGGGATTAAATCTGATGTTGTTTGCAGCTTAATTTATAGAGGTTGTGCTCTAGCTTCCCATGCCCACTTGCGTAGAACCCATGCAGCATCTTTCAAAGACTTATAGAAACACAAGAAAGTGGGTGAGTTGGCATCGCATCATTGGTGAATAAAGAATTAAGAGACCCATGCTGTATGAGTCACGCTTGAGCTTGATGGTCATGCTCAAGCGTGAAGGGTACTAATGTTCATTGATTGTCTTGCGCTTGAGCTTCCTTGACCACGCTTAAGCGTGGTTCCTCTGTTTAGCATACGCTAGATCCACGCTTACTTCACGCTCAGGCGTACTCGGGTTCACGCTTGAGCGCCTCCTTGTCTCGCTCAAGCGTGAGACATTTCCTGATACTCTTTCATCTTCGCCCAAGCTAAATCTGTCACGCTTAAGCGAGCACTTTTATTTCAACATATATGTTCCACGCTCAAGCCACGCTCAAGCGGGGTCGGGGTTGCGCTTGAGCGTCTTATGCTTACGCTCGAGGAGGAGGGACCTGATGTTGTTCCTCTTTCAATTGAGTCACGCTTGAGCTTTATATAACCACGCTGA
Organism: Clitoria ternatea; assembly: GCA_037962975.1. NCBI lineage: Eukaryota > Viridiplantae > Streptophyta > Magnoliopsida > Fabales > Fabaceae > Clitoria > Clitoria ternatea. The sequence goes on along the minus strand of CM075671.1, from coordinate 208,328,229 downwards.
AGCGCCAATCATGCTCATGGTCACGTTTAAGCGAGCTCGGGCTCGCGCTTAAGCGTGATATACTATTGTTGTGTTCTTTTATTTTCGTTGAAGTGCAAGGCAGCGTAGGCTTTCTGTTTCTTCCACGTTTAAGCGTGCAATGTGTCACGCTCAAGAGTCCTTGCTTGATGCTCTGATGCTTCTTGAGTTCTTCAAGGCTTTTGACAACTTCTTAACTGATTTTTGCAATTCAAGCTTCTTTACTTAACACATTATTTATAATCAAAGTCATGCTCAATTATTTATCAATTTAGTTAAGTTATTCAGAAAATAGGTCCAATTGAGTCATGAATTTAATTATAAAATAAGCACTTATCAAACTCTCCCCAACCTAGATTTTTGCTTGTCCTCAAGTAAAAAGGAGTTTTGGAAAGGGAATCAAGCATTCAATAATCTGAGTCAGTTGCAGACAAAATTTTGAAAGACAATAATCTCAATTTTAACTTAAGGCAAATAACATCCTTAATACCAATCCTTTGAATTATAATGCACCACTCAATTTTTCACAAGGCAAGTAACCAATTAAGAATAAGGAACTCTCATTATTTCTTACCAGGTGTGTCTTACATTCATCATAAGAACTGCCTAATTAACATTGCCAGTCATTTCTAATCAAAATCAAATCATAAGAGCAGTAAGGATCAAAAGGTCTTTTAAGGTTGTAATGAGGCTGGGCTAAACAAGAATTCTTGGTTTTTCTTTGAGTTCAAAATACATGCATAAGGAAGAGCATAAATTATGAAACTTTTCAAAGTTTATGAGGTTTCTTCCTTTTTGAGCTACAGAATTCTTTCTTTCTCTTTTTCTAGTTCTCTAATTCTGTTTGAATCTCTGGAGAACTTACTGTTTTTAACATTCTCTTTTTCTGCCTCTGTTTCTTTCATGACCCTTTTGGACAAAACTATTTTATGCTCTTATCAAATTTAAGCATGCTGATAAGGTAGGATTTTTATTTCTCATGCTTGGGTTAGGGTGTTTTTATAGAATAAAAATTTTACTCAAAAGTAGGCTACCAAGGAATAGGGCATACTTTAGGGTAGCTTTTTGGCTCTGGGATATTTTATTTGCAAAATTGCCTTTATCCTTTCCTTGCTTAATTTCTTATGAAAAAATTATTAATCAGAAAATTAGGCAATGCAAACTTAGCAAATTCTAATGAGACTCTCAGTGTTTAAATTTCTCCCTTCTCACCGGTTTATAAGGCATACTTCCATATTCTAAAAGGGTTTCAAGCATGTAAACAAATTTTAATGGTTCATTTCCTTTATTTTCATGGTCTTAAATCAGTTAATTTTCCTTCTCAAAACCAATGTTATTGCCTCAAAATAATTGCTAACTCAGAATCTTTTCTTGAAACAAAAATTGTAAATCCTGGTTGGGTTTTTCAAAACTTTTTTTTATGTGTTAAGCATGTGACTTTGCATCAAAACAATCAACCAAAAGCATGAAAATTTTAAAAATTTTTAAAGTATGCTGTAGTAAGAAAACCAACTCAAAGTAAACTAAAGCAATTAAAAACTAAAGCAGTAAACTCATCACTCATCCTCAGAAGAGTCATCCTTTGTCTCTTGTTCACTTACTGAAGGCCCTTGTGAGGAGGTTCCTGGTCCATCCTATGAAGTCTCACCCCTCTTAAGAAAGAAGGCCTGTCCCCAGGCCAAGCAATGTGGGCTGCAAACTTGCTTCCAATGAGAAAGCTCAATGTAGAAAAAAAACATATTGCACCATGAGTGAATTGAGAAATGTAATGCAGTTATAATGCTCAATAAAAACTCATAGAGAGAAGGGAATGAGAGTACGTGGGGAGTTAACATGAGGTGCGGTTACAAAATCTGAAATAATGGCTCCTTTTCAAAATTTAAAAACAGCATCAGGTGGCAGTTTTTTTAAACTGCTCGCTCAAGCGTGGAGACATCATGCTTAAGCGTGTTTGTTTACTGAGGCCAATTTTAGGCCTCGCTTGAGCGTAGGTCATGAGGTTGTCTTTTTCTCGCTTGAGCGTGAGATACACGCGTTTAAGCGCGATCGTGATTGCTTCTCCCCTTTCTTTTTCTTGAAATTATGTTGACCAGATGGGGACGCTTAGACTTGGAAATTTCACGTTTAAGCGTGAGATGAGAAAGATGGCTTCGCTTGAGCGCTCCAGACACGCTTGAGCATGATATATGCAAGATTGGTACCTGATGCTATTTATTTCCACGCTTTAAGCGTGAATTTCCTTGCTTTAAGCGTGGCAGTTATTGTTGGCTTTAAGAGATCTTCGCTTAAGCGAGAAAGGCCACGCTTAAGCGAAGTCGGGTTTGAAATTTTTGGAACTTCTTTTGTAATGTTTCCACGCTTGAAGTTTGATCCTTATGCTTAAGCGTGATCTAAGCAATGGGTGGCTTACCTTGGCTCGCTTAAACGTGACATATGCGAGATTAGGCGTGAGCATACCTGATGCTTGAATTTCCCTTCCTCGCTTTAAGCTCTAAATTTATTCGCTTGAGCGAATTCAAGACAGAACCCACTCTTCCTTGGTCGCTTTAAGCGAATGTTATCACGCTTGAGCATGCATAACTCTGATACTGCCACAGTTTTCTCGCTTAAGCATATGCTATCACGCTTGATCCCTTGAACAGTCCACGCTTGAGCGTGCATAATCAAGCTTAAGCGTGCATGCTTTCTATCAGTGTTTGACACTTGGAATGGGTTGATGAGTGACCTACGATAAAAGAACTTCAATTATGAGACTTGAAAAGGAAAAAATGAAAATGAAGTGTGCGCAATGTAAAATCAACAGGATGAAAAGGAAAACATAAAGGATTGAGTTGCCTCCCAATAAGCGCTTTGTTTAACGTCATTAGCTTGACACATGATAGATTTTTCAATATGGATCATGGAGCTGGTGGATGAGAGTGTTGAGTTTTTCCACCTCCTTGCCTAAGTCAGGCCTTGGCTTTCTTTCATTCTGTTTTTCAAGTGCACCTTCAATAGCAAAATCAGCTTGTTCTTTTTGCACTCGAATTTTTACTTTTCTGTCATCCACATCTATGATGACTTTGGCTGCTTTCAAGAATGGTCTCCCCAGTATTAGAGGAACTTCAGGATCTTCCTCCATATCTATGACAACAAAATTCTCATGAAATTCAAATTGATCAACTTTGACCTCAACATTTTCAGCAATACCATAAGAGGTTTTTATTGATTGATCTGCCATTTTTAAGGTCATGTTTGTTGGCTTTACTGAAAAATCCCCTATACTTTTAAGGGTGGATAATGGCATCAAATTTACACTAGCACCAAGATCTAATAAAGCTTTACTTTTTGAAAGATTTCCAATAGTGACAGGAATAGAAAAACTCCCTGTATCTTTGGTGTTATGAGGTACTGCTTCAGAGATGATAGCATCATGCCCATCTTCTTCCTCAGTTGTTTCCTTAGTCAGTGTGGTCACAACCTTGCAATGCTCTATTGGATTTGTTTCAGTGTTTGCTCCATACTGAGGCTTCTGTTTCTCAGCAAGTTGTCGGGCTAGTTGTCCCAATTGTGTTTCCAAGTTCCTAAGCGATGCCTCATTATTCTTTTGACTTGCTAAAGAAGTTTGCATAAATTTTTCCAAGGTGTCCTCTAATCTAGAAGTTCTCTCCACCAAAGAAGGACCATTATTTTGATATGGTTTATTTGAAGAGCTGGGCTCTTGCTTCCATCCTTGGCCTTGGTTTTGGTTACTTCTCCATCCCTGAAATGGTTGGTTAGAAAAATTTGAATTGAAATTACCATACCTTCCTTGGTTGTTCATGAAGTATACAGTTGCTTCTTGTGAGCCACAGTTCTCATTGAGATGATCTCCTCCATAAAAGTTACATGTTGCAGGCATTTGTTGTTGCCCTGGTTGTGATGATTGTACTGCATGTAATTGTTGTGGAAGATTGGATATCTTTTAGGTCAATGCTTCTAATTGTTGGGTCAGAATTTTGTTCTGTGCTAAAATGGCATTTGTGGTGTTTAAGTCAAGGACTCCTTTCCTTTGAACTTGCTGACGATCATGTTAAGCTTGGTAGTCTGTTGAGCATAAAGCTTCTATTATCCTTGTGGCTTGGTCAACATCCACTGTCATCATTGTTCCTCCTCCTGCTGCATCTAAAATCATTTTAGTGTCAGCCCTTAAACCACTGTAAAAAATATTAAGTTGTGCAATATCTTCAAGTCCATGGTTTGGGCATTTTCTGAGCAGTGATTTAAAGCGTTCTCATGCCTCACAAAAAGGTTCATCTTGGCCTTGTCTAAATGTTGTAATATCTGATTTGGCCTTGATGAATCTAGATGGAGGAAAGAACCTTTGTAGAAATTTTTCTTCAACTATGTTCCAGCTATTCAAACTTTGATTTGGATGAGATTGTAACCACTCCTTTGCTTTTCCTGCTAAAGAGAAAGGAAATAGTCTTAAATATGCAGCATCAATAATATCTTGGTTAAATCCCATGGTTCCAACCAATTCATAGAATATGGCTAAGTGAGTATACGGATCTTCACTTGACATTCTAGTAAATTGGTGTGAACTAATCAAACTAAGAAATGCTGGTTTCATTTCTAGTGCTCTGACAGTGTTTGGAACTGCAATGCTTGAGAAATGTCTTGGCCCTTGTTGTAAAGCATAGTCTCCAAGTGTTCTTCTTGGTGGGTTTTGATTGTTGCTGTTGACATCCATTGTATCAGAGGAAGTCTGTCCTACGTGAAAGTTCTCCTTGGCTTTCTTGATTTTCTTGAGGAACCTGTCTATCTCTGGATCAAATGCAAGTTGTTCTTTTGTACCCTGTCCTCTCAAGATCATAAATCAAGTACTCAAAGTAGGAAGGTTACTAAAAAAAATAAAAGCAAATTGAAAACAAATTTATTTACATTGTCTTGTCAATTCAATGCTAAAATATTCAAACTTAAATCACCTCCCCGGCAACGGCGCCAAAACTTGATGATTTCATTTTTGATATATTGAAATGAAGAGTTCAATGAAAGAGAATCAAGTTTGTATAATATGAACTCAATGTAATGCTTGTGCCAAGTTTAAACACAGAAGTTGTAATATAGTATAGTTGTCGTTCCACTAGGGAGGTGTTAGAATGAAGATCTTAGTTTTGAATTGATTAGGCAGAAGGTTTTTAGTTTGTTTTGTTGTGAATGATGTTGAATGAAAAAGTGAATAACTAATAAAATTTGCAAAAGATACAATGAATGGTTTTTGAGAGAAATCAATTTTGTAAAAGAGGGATTGGCTTCATCATATCTTCACCTTCTGTAAGTTGCATAAGTTTTTATATAAGTAAATCGAAAAGATAATTTCTACGTCACAATCATAGTCATTTGTATCGATCCCTCGACTACAAAATTCATAAGAATGATTTCAAACCGCTGATCCCTCAGTCACTTTGAAATCATCCCAGCATTATCCATCGATTGTTTTGACGTTTATTGCGTTAAACGCCATCCCTGGCTACCTACTCACAATAAGTATTTCTTTCAGATCTGCTTTCAAAAGTCACTTCCCAGCATACTTGAGAAAACTTAAAACAAGAAAATAGTGATCAAGTACTTTCAGGCATTAAACGCAGAAGGAAATACAGAAACTTATCGAATCTCATTACTAAATAAAAACTTACAACAGCATTACTTCAGTGTTGAATGGATTACAGCCAATCCCATAAGGGAGTTTAGTTACTCATGCTTTGCATTTTCACCTTCAAAATATAAATACAGAAAATAATGGAAAAGATTGGATTGTGAAGGAGATACAGGGGATTAAATCTGATGTTGTTTGCAGCTTAATTTATAAAGGTTGTGCTCTAGCTTCCCATGCCCACTTGCGTAAAACCCATGCAGCATCTTTCAAAGACTTGTAGAAACACAAGAAAGTGGGTGAGTTGGCATCGCATCATTGGTGAATAAAGAATTAAGAGACCCATGCTGTATGAGTCACGCTTGAGCTTGATGGTCACGCTCAAGCGTGAAAGGTACTAATGTTCACTGATTGTCTCACGCTTGAGCTTCCTTGACCACGCTTAAGCGTGGTTCCTCTGTTTAGCATACGCTAGATCCATGCTTACTTCACGCTCAGGCGTACTCGGGTTCACGCTTGAGCGCCTCCTTGTCTCGCTCAAGCATGAGACATTTCCTGATACTCTTTCATCTTCGCCCAAGCTAAATCTGTCACGCTTAAGTGAGCACTTTTATTTCAACATATATGTTCTACGCTCAAGCCACGCTCAAGCGGGGTCGGGGTTGCGCTTGAGCGTCTTATGCTTACGCTCGAGGAGGAGGGACCTGATGCTGTTCCTCTTTCAATTGAGTCACACTTGAGCTTCATATAACCACGCTGAAGTGCCAATCATGCTCATGGTCACGCTTAAGCGAGCTCGGGCTCGCGCTTAAGCGTGATATACTGTTGTTGTGTTCTTTTATTTTCGTTGAAGTGCAAGGTAGCGTAGGCTTTCTGTTTCTTCCACGTTTAAGCGTGCAATGTGTGACGCTCAAGCGTCCTTGCTTGATGCTCTGATGCTTCTTGGGTTCTTCAAGGCTTTTGACAACTTCTTAACTGATTTTTGCAATTTAAGCTTCTTTACTTAACACATTATTTATAATCAAAGTCATGCTCAATTATTTATCAATTTAGTTAAGTTATTCAGAAAATAGGTCCAATTGAGTCATGAATTTAATTATAAAATAAGCACTTATCAAGAATGCAAATGATGCACATGCAAATCTAAATCAGCACTATACACCAGTATGTCATCAAAATACACTACCACAAAGTGTCCTATAAATTCTCTAAGAACATGATTCATCAACCTCATGAATGTACTTGGTGCATTAGTTAACCCAAAAGGCATAACCAGCCACTCATACAAGCCAAATTTGGTTTTAAAAGCAGTTTTCCATTCATCACCTTCTCTAATCCTAATTTGGTTGTATCCACTTTTTAAATCAATTTTGGAAAAGAATTTTGCACCATGCAATTCATCAAGTAGATCATCAAGCCTAGGAATGGGATGCCTATACTTAATGGTAATGCTATTCACACTCCTACAGTCACTACACATGCGCCAAGTTCCATCTTTCTTAGGTACTAGAATCACAGGAACAGCACAAGGAAAGATAGAGTCTCTTACCCAACCTTTATCTAGGAGAGCTTCCACTTGCCTTTGTATTTCCTTGGTCTCCTCAGGGTTGCTCCTATAGGCTGGCCGGTTTGGAATGGTGGCTCCAGGTATCAGATCCACCTGATGTTCTATCCCTCTCAATGGTGGCAACCCACTGGGTAGATCTGAAGGGAAAACATCCTTGAATTCCTACAAAAGAGAAGAAATAGGAGAAGGCGAAGAAGAAAAACAAATGGGATTAGTATTTAGAATAGGCTTGCAAACCAGCACGTAGAGTGGCTGCCTTGCAAGCAACACTTTCCTCACTTCTCTTTCTTTTGCTATCTCTCTTTCATTTTTTTTCCTCTCTTTTTCACTCTTTTCTCTTCCTTTTATTTTTCCCCTCTTTTCTTCACTCTCTTTTCTCTCTTTCTCCTCTTTCAAGCTCTCGGTCACACTTAATCCCTCACCCTTATGATCTTTTTTTTCTCTCATAATTTTCTCTCTCAATCTCAACTGATCATGACACACCTCCTGTGGGCTTAAAGGTTTAAGTACCACCTTCTTTCCTTGATGGGTGAATGATATTTTGTTGGAGAAACCATCATGGATAGTCTTGTGGTCATGCTGCCACGGCTTTCCTAACAACAAATGACATGCCTCCATAGGCACCACATCACACAAGATCACATCTAAATAAGTTCCAATGACTATAGGCACCTCCACCTGCTGCCTCACCTTTATTTCTCCATCATCACTTAGCCATTGTAACCTATAAGGTCTAGGGTGGGGTTTGGTAGGGAGATTCAACTTGGATACCATCCTAGTACTAGCCACATTAGCACAACTCCCACTATCCACAATCACCATGCAAAGTTGTCCCTGTACAGCACACCTAGTGTGGAAAATGTTGTCCCTTTGGCTTTGGTCTAAGGGTTCTATATGGGATCCTAACAACCTCCTAACCATTAACAATCCCCCCTCATTCACTTCTGGTTCTACACCCTCTCCCTCCTCACTCTCATACTCCTTAGGTGTATCAAACTCCTTAGACAATTCACCATCCTCCCTTATCACTACTGTCCTCTTTGTAGGGCATTCATAGGCATAATGCCCCTTACCTTGGCACTTGAAGCATGTAATGTCCCTAGTCCTCTTAGGGATTGGTTCCTTCCCCTTAGAAGCATTATGATCAGCCTCCTTAGTGGCCTTAACATCCAAGGCCGAGCTACCTGCTGCCTTGGCTGAATAGGGTGCTGCCCCAAAGCCCTCCCTCTTCACTTTGTCCTTCCACCCAGATGTGGGAGTAGGGGCAATTCTCCTTGTAGCTCTCTTCCTTTTGAGTTGCCTTTCTACTTGAAGGGCCTTATGCACAAGGTCATCCATCTCAATGAATTCCTACAACTCCACAACATCACGAATATCAGTAGACAAACCAGCTAAAAATCTAGCCATAGTTACCTCAGGATCCTCTTCTAGATTGGCTTGGAGCATCACATCTCCATCTCCTTATGGTACTCCTCCACACTCCGACTCCCTTGAGTGAGTCTTTGAAGTTTAAACTTCAAATCTCTCTCATAGGAGGCAGGCACATACCTCTTCCTCATCAATCTCCTCAAGTCTGCCCAAGTACTCACTGGTGGCTCTCTATCTCTTTGCCTCTCCCTTTGAAGTTTATGCCACCATACCAAGACATAGTGTGAGAACTCAGCGGCTGCCAATCTCACCTTTTGCTCCTCCTCAAACTCTCCACAAGCATATACATTTTCGATCTTAAGCTCCCAACTCAAGTATGCCTCCGGATCATTTTTGCCTGCAAAAGAAGGAATGTTTAGTTTTATCCCTTGAAGGGGATTGCTCCACTGCTCCCTAGTTCTCCTATCTTCTTCATGTCTTGGCATCCTTCCTCCATGCCTCCTTGGACTTCTCCTTACTTCCCTATCATTCTCTAACTGGTCAATTCTCTCATGTATTTCGTCAGTGGCTTGTCGAAATAGCCTCTCAAGATGTTGAGTTAGAGCTTGCATTTGAAATGGATTAAGGCCTCCTTGTTCACCCTGTTCTGCCATCACTAAAACACTTATACAAGGTGAAAAACAATTATAACAGTTGCTGTTTGGACCTCACAAATAATTTCTCTCAAGTGTTTCACTTAAATTTTGGCTTTTTCTAGTAATGTAATTTTCACTCTAGCCTTTTACCACTCTTGATGCTATTTAATCCTTGAGAGTCACAAGTATAGTTCAGCCCACACACAAATGCTCCACCTAATGCAATATGCTAATGATGGCAAATAGAGATATGATCCTATCACTAGAAGCCAACAAAACAAGACACTAAAAAGGACACACAAACAATTACTAGAATTAGACTACAAACAAAGACAAAAACATACAAGACTCAAACACTTAGGATACGTCTTTGGGACACTATGGCAGCAAGCAAGAACACGAATTCTAGCAAGCATGGACAGACAAACAATTATAAATTGAGATACTCAAATTCAGAAATCAAATTAAGAGGCTAAAACACACAAACTAGACAAGAATTTGACAAGAAACAAGAAAGAAAAACAAAACAAGAACTCACCTAGACACTAGCAAGAAGGGCACGGTTTTGAGACTCCACATGGCAGCAATCAAATTCAAATTTTGCAAGATTGGACAGCAAAACAACATCAATTTAGGTCATACATATTCAGATTTCAATTTTGGAATTTTCTTGGAAAATTAGGGTTTGCAATTTGGGGAAAATTTTTCTAGCCACCATAACATGAAATTAATGCTTGGTTTCTTTTCTTTCACAACCCCAACCCTCAATTTAGATGTTCAGAAATTGACAAAAATGACTTAGAGGCAAAGGAATTTCAAATTACCTTTTTGGGTGCTGTCCAAGAAATTTCAAGCCCTTGACTCCAAGAGCTTTGATACCAAATGATGTGGATCTTGTTAAGGACCGGCAAGGGCTGACTTCTTGATGATGAATGGCTGCCACAAAGAAAGGAAGAAGACACACACAAACATACACAATACAAAGACAGTGGGGAAATCTAGAGTGGGGATTGAATTGAGAACGTACGTTTTGCTGTAAGGGTAAGAATTTCTACTTCAGCTTGTCCTTGGTTGTTCAGATTCTAGGAGAGATTTAAGGATCAAATCTTTGCCTCATTTTCACGTGAATTTAGTGGTTCACTTTACAGGAAGTTAACGCAATTAACATGTCATTAACGCAGCTTGGTAATTGAACTAAGGTTCCTTGATTTTTCTTTTGATGTTTTAATTTTTTTTTTTTTGAGTTCAAGATTTTGTTTTAGATTCAATTTGGAAGACAAAGTAGAAGAAACAAAACGCAAGAATTAAAAGATAAAAAAAAGATGGACAGCATCACACCTCCATAATGGACTAGCATTCATACACAAGTATCACACTAATGCATGGCTAATCAACCTTGCTTCACACAAGGACCAAGAGCATCACACTCACCACTAAGTTTACAAAACTTAGAAAAATTCATTAATTCAACTTCTGTCCTTTTTTTTTCCTTTCCTTCGGTTTTGTATAACTTGGCTAAACAAGACAAAAGACACACTACTCCACTACCTAAAAACAAGGATAACCGCCCACCACTAAGTCTTAGTGGGACAATGCTGAAATATAGTTGCAAAAACCGAAAATTACAAAAGAAAAAGAAATAAAGAAAAATGGGTCTAGGTAGGATTTGAACACAGGTCATTCAAGTCCTACACTACCCTATTCTTGAGGCTAGGCCATTTGTGCTAGGCCCTCTGTTGTTCATCCTTCCACATGATCAAATGAGTAAGCTTGGATGTCCTTTGTGGCTCCTTGGTTATGTCTTCTAGGAGGGTGAGAATTAGCCTTTGTAAGGTGGCTTTGGTCTTCTTGGCCTTGGATCTTGTCATTGGCCCTCCTATTCCTTGAAGTGCCCCTGATTGGTAAGGGGTGTCCTCATCATAAATGGTAGTGATGAATTATTTGGCTAGTATATTGCCTTGATGATGATGTGATTATGTTATGTTCAACATGAATATAGAATGGTCATTATTGATGATAAATGAGAATGAAAATGGATGATTACATGCCTTTATGATGATAAAGGATTGATGATTGAAATTAATGATTTGATGCCTTGTGATAATGCGGAATTGTTGAAAATGCCACACTAAAACTTGTACAATAGTAATAACCAATGATAATAAAATCCACTAAGAAATGTATGGTGGAAATGATGGTGATGTTGATTGGTGAGTAGCATAATTAGGATGCATAGTTGTGATAATGTATTATGATTTGCATTTGCATGGCATCCATGACATACTACATAGCCGCCGGTATTGGAATGTTAAGGGATTCCCCCGGCTGGCCCAACGGGAGGGCGACTCGGTGCATGAGTATATTTATTTTCCCCTATGACTCAAAGTGTAAGTCACGAAGCCACCCATGTATAGCTACGGGGATCTGCATGTGGCCGACCCTGTGGGGGTGGCTCTTTGATGACTAAGTGTCCTCGGTGGTCCTATGGATCATAGCTGTCATGGTATGAATCATGGCTGGCCCGTAATACCTCTATATTAATTATGGTGTTTACCGCGGTCATGGTGTAAATGGTCAGGTGTTGCACGATGGGCGATGCGGTTTGGAACCAGTAAAACATAAAGATATACATGCAATTTGAGGATATATGTGGACATATTTTTCTACTGCAGTAAGGGTATGGTTATATGATCATACTTGACCTACAATTTAGTGATTATTCCCACAGTCAGATCTGCAATTGATATTACTCCCTTGTGCATGTGCATTAGCTTAAGAGCATTTGCATATAGTAAGGAGGTATGCCAAAGGTGATAAGAAATGGTGATGGTTGTGATTGGGTGAGAAAATACCTAAAGACAACATAAAAGATATGAATACAAATACCTATATTGTGAATGGTGATTTTATATGTGATAGCCTAATATGATGAGGGGTTCAATTGTGTGTATGTAAATGTATACTTTGTTATGACCTATGAGGATGATTGAGTTATGTGTATGATTGGTGAGATGTTGATAATTATGATGATGAATGATATGTCGATGCAAAGTATACATGATGTTGAATGCATATGCACATAATCACATTGTATTCATTTTTATCCTTTGGAATATATAACTCACTCTCCCATGTTGTCTATTTTTAGCTTTGTAATGCAGGACACTCATGGGAGTGAGATTAGATCTTTTGGAAATGTGCTTTTTGATGATAGAGGTAAATTAGTGTATAGGAAGTGCCTTGGCCGGTGAGTATTGATTTTGTATAGCATATGATGAATGGAGTATGCTCAATATGTACTTGAATGGTGTATATTCATTTTGGAGGTCATAGGTGAAAATTGGACCTTGTATGTATGGCTAATTTTTTATTATGACTTATACAATGTATGATGTTAGTTATGGGGTTGAAATTATTGCCCAAGTGATGAATGAATGATCTTAGTTCATGAATTACAATGTTCTATAGAAAATATGTGATGTTGTGTGTTGATGTTTATGCCTATTTGAGGAACAAAAAGGGTCAAATTATGTTTTAAGTGGTTTTGATGGTCTGTAATGACTCCAATAGCTTAAATTCATGATTTGCGACTTATAGAAATAGGAATGGACACTTTTCATTGAGAATAGGTCCCTGAGTTACACAAAAATAGCTCAAAATGAGTGAAACACATTTATGCACATAACTCTCTTATTTTTGGGAATTTTTGAGTGTGGCCTGTGGCCACACGTCACAAATGATGTATATAAGTTGGTGTCAAAATTTGGTAGGCATTGGAACTCATATGAAAAAGTTAGGGGGTTAGAAGTCAAAAAATGTAACTTTTTCTGCATAAAATGGCCTCTGTGCTGTCACGAATCGATTCACAACAGTGTGTAAATCGATTCAAAGCACACTGGATTCACTGTTCCTAATTTTGGACACTTTGAATCGATTCAAGCCCCCGCATGAATCAATTCAAAGCCCCCTGGAATTATTTTTCATGAGGTCCAGGCACGTTTGAATCGATTCATGCGAGCTTGAATCGATTCAAAGGGGCCTGTTTTCATGGTTTGGACTCCAGAAGCAATTGAATCGATTCTTAGGGTGCCTGAATCGATTCATACCCCCTGATTCTTAAATTTTTCATGAGTTTTGTTGATAGATGGGTTCCATTTAGCTGTGGCACGATTGTATGTCCATGTGAGACTTCACTTACCACTTTTAGCCATCAATGCAAGTCTATTTAAACCCTTCCTCATTCTTTTCCATAACTCTCAAATCGACTAAGATTTCCATTATCCCTTGTTGACGATCCTATGGTCGATTGTCCAAGGAAGACTCTTGATTTAATTTCTTCACCTTCTCATATCTTCATATATGGGAAAGGTTATTTAAAATGATCCGGGGTTACTTATTAACGATTTATATCGCAGTTCTTTCTATTCTTTAATTACTTTAAAATCCCAAAACATTTACCCTCATTTTTGAGGCGTCTCAAAACCAACCTTAAAGTCCTGGATTTTGGAAACAATCTCTCGCTAGTCGTAAACACATCTTGTTCCTACAAGTGAAATGATAAAATAACTTACTACACCATTTAGTTTAAAAAATAGTGCAAAGAATCCTTTTATATTAATTTTTAAAGTAACTACTGTAGCAAGTGATGTATATTATATATTTAATTATTTTTTATCTTTTACTTTTGTTTCAATGTAGTTTCTTAAATTTTTTCCCGTTTTAAATTGGTCTCTCATCTTTTTAAAAAGTTTTTATTTGACCCTTTTATCACTTTTGGATTACAATTGCTAGTAATGTGGTAGTTGATGACACGTGTCATAATTTAATTAAGTAATGTGTAGACTTGATTTTTTTAAAAAACTATACATGAGATTCAAACTTGTCAGAAAGGTGAAAACAAACACAATTTACAACTAGACGTAACTAACCTTAAGTAATTAGATGTAAATAATAATGTATACCTTCATTCCTTAATATAAACTCTCAACTAATCATAGTTTTTAAGAGAAATTGGTTAATATAGTTCAAGTCATTTAATGTATAACATCCCTGAAATCTTAAGTTAGGATTAATTTAATTAAACTGAGATTTTTAAGGTTAAAATTAATTTGTTTGGAGTAATTAGAATTTATTGGTGCTATTATTAAATTGTAGGGAAATTAAATAATTAAATGAAAGATTAAAATGTATTAAATTAAGACATTTTTAGTTTAAATGGAGTTAATGGTAAAAGATTATTTTACCATTGTAAAAATATTAGTTACTTAAGTTAAGGTTAATAAAATAAATAGAAATGGAATTAGAAATTTAATTTAATTAATTGAAAGGAAAAATACAAAATGAGGGCAAATCGGAAAGCAGGGTATGCGTGGCTTCCACTTCCTTTATCTTCTCTTTTATTCAGAAGTTTGAAGGAAAATGGCATGTCTGTGGCCATGAGTTTCATGCTCAATCTTAACTCTAACTTCTCACGATTTTAAGAAATTGACTTCGTATTCCTACAATTAGAGGTGAGAGGAAGCTATGGGTGCTCTCAATTTCAGATGTTTTGCATCTCTTTCTCTCGCTAGATTTCTAAGTTTGGTTGAATTTCAAGAAATTAAACCGATTGATGGATTCTTGGTATCGCAAGGATTGTTGTGATACTAATTTTTTAGTGTTTCAACTATTATAGGGTGAAAACTGATAACTAGAGAAGGAACCTTGATACAAAAGCTTGCATCTCAAGTGAGAAGAGATAAGAGTAAACTTTGATGTCTTTAAAACTCAGTTTTAGTGTTGTTTCGTAATGGGTTATGTGTTTCAGCACTTGTTATTAATTATCGAATGTTGAGTTTTATAGGAGAAATTTTGAATCGTCACAAGGCTGACATTTTTGACACATGGAAATGAGGTAAGGGGTGTACTGGGTCTAGAGTATTTTAGAAAATTATTTTACGCAATTGGCGTATAGGAAGGGTAGTTCTAGCACCTAAATTAAATAAAATCAAATTATATGTTGATAATTCAAGTTATATAAATTTATTATTCCTTAGAAATAAATATTTGGTGAGCTAAAGTTATTTAAATAATTCTTTGAATGGATTATTGGATTATATATGGTTTATATGTTGGTGATTTGAGACCAATGTTAATTTAAACTATATATTGATGCTAAAAATTATTAAAGCAATTGTTATGATAGTGATAAAATATTTATAGGTGATGATATTTGATGATATTATTTATTCAAATAATGGTTAATGTTGAGAAATAAATTTTGCATTAGTATATGTTGGTATTGTGATGGAATTAATTAAGAATTAATGGTTATTAAATTTTGTGTGTGGAAGAATAGAGATTGGGGATATCCCTTTGTGGTCGAAGTGCCATGATTGTGAATTATGAATTTAATTATATACTTTGAGGGTTCCTTTTCGGCTGGAGTGATGGTGCTAAGTGAAAATGGAAGGAGAATTAATTATGTATGCATCAAGTGATTGTGGGATAGCTATTTGGCATGCTTTCCCCCTTGCTTTTGGGTCCAGTGGTCCGGAGGGATCCAGTTAAGCTACCTAGTCGTCTAGAGGGGCCCAATGGTTAAGGTGGAGAGCGGGAGGGCTCGGTGGACTAGAGAGTTCACGGGATGTCAAAGGACTCTCAATTAGGGATGGAAATGGGTCAGGCCAGGCCAGACTTTGAAAGGCTTGAGCTTAAACTACATCAAATTTTCAAGGCTTGAGCTTGACCTTTCAGCTCGTTATAGGCTTTTTTTTAAGGCTTGGTTTGGCCTATTTGAAGGCCTGACCCGTTTAAAAGCCTATTTAAAATGCTTGTTTATAGTGAGACTTTTAAAAGGCCAAAACCAACCTAAAAATTTGTGTTCTATTCTCTCCTAATTTTTTTAATTGTAAACTTGTAATATTAATTTATATTATACAAATTTAAATATGTAATATATATATATATATATATATATTATTTTATGTTATAAATATATTATATATGTAACTAATTAACAATTAATCTAACTAAATAGGCCAACCTATTGGGCTTCAAAAGCTTTTTAGAAAGCCTATGGCTTGGCCTATTTAGTTAAAGAGACCTTTTTAAAAGCCTAAGCTTGGCCTTCTAGCCTGATAAGCCTGGCCTATGTAGGCTTTAAATGAGCCGGGCTATAGACCCCTGACAGATGGCCTGGCCCATTTTCATCCATACCCCTAGCTGATGATCAATCCTTAAAGTATCTGGATACTAGTGTCTAATGTTAGGCTTGTTTGTTGGTGAGTCAATTGTGCATTTAGTATGTGATATGATGATGACCTTGAAAATTATTTATGTATAATGGTTTGAATTGACCAAGTTATGTCTATTAGAATGATATTGGTAAATTGTAGAAATTTGTTTTAATTTGGTAGGTTCTAGTGTATGCTTTCCTATTGTTTTATTTTCTTCTATACTCGAACATCCGGGCACTCACGTCTTTTTTTCTTATGGAATATATAGTGACTGATGGCATGAACTGGGAAGAAGCAGGTGAGGCTAGCACTAAATGAGAACATGAGACGTTCAATGCCAAGTGTGGATGATATTGTGGTTATTTTAATAAAACCATGTAAATAGTTAAGTTTGGTATCATGTTATAATGTTAGTAGCGTTTAGATTATTGTTTTGATAACTAGCTAGTAGCTTAGGTAGTAATTGTCATTTTGTTGGATTTGTTTTATACTTTTAAATTGTGATTAGAATTATGGTAAATTTGATAAGGCTTAAGATTTTATGAATTAATATGTTAAAATTAAGGAACTGGATGAGTCATATTTTGATCCAAGAGGATTTAGAACCTCTAAATGGGTTGTGTAGTTCATGTACCATATTTATAATGTTCTTGCATTGCCTTGAACCAAATTGGATATGGTTAGGATGGTTTTGAATGTCCAAATAGCATGAAAATGACCTATATGCATAACTCTGTATAATTTTCTCGTTATTAGGAATTTTTAGGATGGCCAAACCAAGCAAATAAAAATTGATATGTAGTAGCTACCTATAAAATTTGGCGGCACTTGGAGACCATTTGGATATGTTTAAGGCATGTTAAAGTTCATTTCAATGAAAAAATTCAGCATAACTAGTTATTGCTTCAGCGTTTAAGTGTTGTCGTTTGCTATATAAATATGGCTAAATTCATTGTTGTTTGCTGTATAAATATGGCTAAGTCTGTTGCTGTTTGCTACATAAATATGACTAAGTCTATTGCTATTTGCTGTATAAATATAGCTAAATTTATTGTTGTTTGCTGTATAAATATGACTAAGTCTATTATTGTTTGTTGTATAAATATGACTAAGTTTGTCACTGTTTATTGTATAAATATGGCCAAGTCTATTGCTATTTGCTGCATAAATATGGCTAAGTCTATTTCTATTTGCTATATAAATATGGCTAAGTTTGTTGTTATTTGCTGTTTAAATATGGCTAAGTCTATTGTTGTTTGCTATATAAAT
This sequence comes from Clitoria ternatea, assembly GCA_037962975.1. Taxonomy (NCBI): domain Eukaryota; kingdom Viridiplantae; phylum Streptophyta; class Magnoliopsida; order Fabales; family Fabaceae; genus Clitoria; species Clitoria ternatea. The sequence goes on along the minus strand of CM075671.1, from coordinate 208,310,541 downwards.
ATAGTTGAGTTTGTTGCTATTTGTATTTTAATTCCATTGATGTTTCTGTTTTTTCTAAAAGTCTGTCTCTATTTTTATCGTAAGTCTATTTTTGCTTTTATTTTAAGTATGTTGTTATTTTTTATTATTGAGTCCTTTGTTGTTTGGGTTTTATAAACAACTCATCATTTGTTTAGAAAAATAAAATAAAACAAAAAATTTGAATTTCGTGGAATCCTAGGTTAAATTTTGAGAATTGAGCATGGGGTGCCATATAATATATCTATAAATTGTAACAGTTTTCCAAAAATATCTTTACATATGTATTAAGATTCACAAATCTTATTCTTTTTCTTTTTAATTAATACTTGTTTTAGTAATAGTTAGAAGGGTATTTTGGTAAAAAGTTACTTAATGTTATTGAAACTCTTATTTATAATAACATACAATTTTGAACAAGTAATTATTGTCTTGATAGTGTAAAAGACAATTTTATTTTTCTAAATCTATTTATTTAAAGTCAAACTCCACTATCAAATATTAATTGTACAAATGTAAAAATATTAAATATTTAAGGGAAGACTAGAAAAAAATATAATGAGTGCTCCTAAGTTTTTTATAGAGGCTTATAAAATGAAATACTCATTTTTTTTTAATTTTAGGAGCTTATAATATGAAGTGTATGTAGTATTATATTAAAGGACAACAGAGGTAGTATAACATAACCTTGAATATATTTATGATATTATTATAGTTATAATAAATATATTGTAAAATATATTATTAATAATATATTTATTTAAAATATATTTATTTAAAATATATTATTAAACATATTTTTAATAATATATAATTAAATTATTTATAATATAATTTTTTATTAAATATATTATTAAACTTATTGTTAAATATATATTTTTTATATGTATTATATTGTTAGATTAAATATATTATTAAATATATTGTTAATATATTTAACAGTAGTTTAATAAGATTTAATCATTTTTTATATTATGCTTAATAATATAAATGACATTCATTACCAAAAAAATAATATCATTCACTATATTATTTAATAATAAGTACAACATTGTTGGTGACGAAGTGATAATGGTGGTAACAACAATGGTGGTGGTAGCTGTAACACCCCGGTTTCCCGGACTCTGATCCCGATGTAATCAAGATAATAATTAATAAAAAATACGGGTAACTTTTTTTTCCCGTTTGAAATATTGCTAAACACCTCGACGATTACATCAAGACCCGAACCACAGAAAACCGAAGCGTGAAATTTAATAAACTAGACTGGATCGATAACTAACTTGCCCATAACGGTATACAAAATAGCAGAGTTTACAACGGAAGAAGAATGTGTATACCGGGAAAACGCCTAGTCCTATATATGACGATATGAGAAAAGACTCGGCAAAACATGCAAATACTTGACATATACCTATTGGATCAAAACCTATCTATTCACTCACAACGTACACATGCATTTCCTAAGATAAATATATGTACATATACATCCGGGGTCATGCCCCAACTACTACCACTGCTCATAACTCATATGTACCTATTTATTCACCTAGTGACATTAATACAAGCATCACCATCGTCAATATACATCACTCAAAGTTTAATTCCTCTAGTACTCATCTAATCATCTCTTACATACTAAATATATATATTCACTATTAAAGAATACGAAAGATTATCTTACACATATCCGAAATCATTAAATCATCAATATCATTATATACAATTTATTCATTACATTACATATTACAAATGATGCTAGCCAAGGCATTTCCACTACCACTATTTACCTTCCCAAAACTTCTATTTAAAATCCAAACTCATCCCATGACAACCTGCATCAATATCCTAAAAGGGAGACCACATGGGAGAGTGAGTTATACATTCAAAATGATAAATATACATATATTGTGATTAAGTGTACATGCATTCTTTCATCATGTGTGCTTTGCTATAAAACCATCAATTCATCATTCAATCATCATCACATTGATATAATAGGTATACAAGCCTCATAAAACACAACTCACAATATAAGCAAGCACAAGCACATACACAATCACATTACCACTTATCAACAAGAGCATTCACAAATTATCATCACGAATTCATTAAATTTTACTCAATTCCTCCTCGCAAGGGGTTTCTCATTTCTCATGGTCATCCCATCTCAAATGCCATGCACCTATGGCTAATACATATGTCAACTGTTTAATGCATATGCAATGGATCCATTTCATTTCCTCAAGTGATCACAACCACCATATCATTCATTCACATGGGTTTCCCTCCTCGCAAGGGGTACTCCCTCTAGCAGCCTCGCAAGGTGCTTTCTCGTGATCACAACCACGTTCAATAATTCATAATGGTTTCCCGCCTCGCAAGGGGTACTCCCGCCTCGTGATCGCAACCACGGGCATCATAGGAACTCGCAAGCCCTTTTACATTTCAATAACCAGGTGATCGCAACCACTGGCTTAATATCATATCATCATCAAGTTGGTTTCCCGCCTCGCAAGGGGTACTCCCTTCATAGAATCCCGCAGGATCTTTCATCACTGTGATCACAACCACACAATATCAATGCTATGCCATGCCATGAATGCAAATGCAATAATGCATATGCCGAGCAACCTCGCAAGGATATCTCACCCTCTCACATAGGGATATAATTTAATTTGGCATTTTCAATAATTATATACAATCATTTACAAAGCCCCTCAAGGCATATCATTTATATTCTTGGCATTTCAATGGCGATAACATCATTTCATGACAATCCACACATGGGAATCAAAAGGCATAGCAAACATCATAATATTAATCCACGCCTAGAATCATTAGAGGCATATTTATCATTCCACATACATGGGAATTATACTTATGCCCAACATAATCGCGTCCTTGGCATTACGTAACATATCATGTATATATTTCATATCATATGGCAAGTCAAAACTTGCAATCAACTAGAACGGTATTATACATAATCTTCATTCATTAAATTTTCATCATTATTACCACATAATCAACTTGTGGATTTTCGTAATATTATTCATTGCCATTGCTTCGTCTATACATATATTGGTGTGGCATTAATGACATTTCATTATTACATTCAAACCACACATACAAGATCACACTTGCTTTACACACACAAGGTTATATCACAATTAATAAGAATAATATTCTCCCTTTTTCTCAAGGGGATGCTCACAACATCATTCATTGCCACACCTTACCGATATCATCTCTGATTTATCGGTTTATAGCAAACACCTCCTCATTTAATCCTTCTCTTATTGGGTTCATAATTACCAGGGTGTATCTCATAACCTCATTATCATTCTTCGTATCCCACTCTCGGTGGTGAATATATCATAATCGTTTCATCCTCCAGGGTATCAGTTAGTTCCAACTCTCACCATGTTAAGCCATCATCAAACACCCCCTTATACATTTCCTTAAATATCCATAATATACAAGAATGGGGTTGGGCATCGAGATTTGAGGGAACAAATAAAATTTCACGTTTAGGTTAACTCGCTCAAGCGGGATCCACCTTCGCTTGAGCGAGATAGGGATAGTTCACTTGGGCGCCCCAAATTTTCCTGAGCGAGAAGGTGTTAGGCATCAGACATCAATCTCGCTTGAGCAAGCCTATCTCGCTTGAGCGAGATCCCATTAGTATGGTTTCCTATACTCGCTCACTCGGGCGAGGCTTCCCAAGGCCAGCCACTCGCTCGATCGAAAATACTCCAGTGCCCAATTCCACATACACTCGTTTGAGCGAGACTCCCTACAATGGGCCACTCGCTCAAGCGAGAAACGCCCAGTACCTATTTCAAGGTTGGCTCGCTTGAGCGAGGTCCAGTTTGCTTCAATATTCGCTTAAGCAAAAAACCTCCAGAACCAATTCCTCTCTTGCTCGCTCATGCGCGGCCACGCCCGCTTGAGCGAGATTCATCCAGTGTCTCTTCTACTCGTCCCATACACGACTCGCTTGAGCGGGATGCTCACTCTCGTGGGTGAGATTGGGCCATAGGCCATAATAATGGTACAGGGGATTCTTGCTTGAGCGAGAATCCATCTCACTTGAGTGAGATTATCAGGACTTATGCAGCAACCGTAAATCCTTGCAACTTAACATATGAAATCCCATTCTGAGCCAACTTGATCACATCCAACTTATCATATTCATTATATAAGGCATATAAAACTTGCTCACACATTCATACTCATAATTTCTCATTCCAACTTATTAACCATATTAAAATTATACTTATCATCATCAACATACATACATATATACTTCCATAACAATCATCATATACTCTCACGCACCATTCACAATAATCATCAAATTGCCATTCATATTATCTCACTAACTACATGACAAGGAAAGCATGAGTACTAAACACATACAATAATCACTATTAATCTACTCATGCAATTTGAATGTAAACTCTTCTCCTACCTCAAGGGAAGAGCCGCAACCAACTGTACGTTCCTAATGCTCCGCCACATAATCTGGAACACAATCTACACATCACGTACATATGCATTCATACAATCAATAACCATTTCAAGACATTCCTTATAAATTCTAAATAATGACCTACATGTTATAAGGCTTATGAACAAGTTCTAAACTTATCAAAACACCGATTTATGCAATTTTGTTAGGCTTCAGGAATTCCTTTCCCAAAACCAAGATCCCCTACATTTTAAAGGGCCAACTACACTCAACAACATTAACTCATATCCCTTATTCGTAATGCACTGAATCCTCGTATGAATCATCTATTTGCCATCATTATCACTCAAGATTCAACATGGCTCTCATATCCTCCAATAACCATAATTAATGAATCAAATTAAAATGGTACCCAAAATGGTCTAGAACCTCATCAAGTCACAATCTTATCATACCAATCCCTCACATCCTATATTCATAATGATATCTATCTATAGGTTTCACCATCAATGGTCCCCTATCACTTTTAAATAACATTCCACCGTAAATATCATCTATCCACATTCAATTAACCCCCCAAGCTACAATATATCCACGTTCCCCAAATTCTTAGGGCTAGGGTTTCATGAGAACCTAACAACCATTATCAATATTCATGAACCATCATCAATGGCTATCTCTCATCATTAACATTATTCCCTAACATCATTAAACATATATTCTACTCACATTTTACACTTCCCTCAATTTATTAAAGTTAGGGTTTTCACTAGAACCCATCACCATCCCAATTGCTTATTAATTTCTCATCACCTTTCAACATTAATCTTAAGCACCACATTAAATGCTCATAAAAGCTTACATTTAAGCCACCCCACCTTAGGGTTTCTATACCTAATATTTCTCCCAATAACCCCCATACAATAAATACTCCCCCAAATACCAAAAACCCAAAACCTAGGGCATAAAGCTCATGAAAAATGATGAGGGGCTTACCTCAACCAAGAGACAACCATGAGCTTCCAAGAGAGGGAGAGGGTCACACGAAAATAGTGGAGAAGAGGGGGAAAGTTCTAACTACAAGCTTCTCCTTCAAGCTCCCAAGAAGACGAAAATGGTGGAGGAGGAGATGGCCACCATTAGCTTAGGGTTTTGAAGAGAAGAAGAAGAAGAGAAGGAGAAGGAGAAGAGATGAAGAGAAGAGAATAGAAAGAAGGAGAAGAAGTGGCGTGAAAACAAAAGAGAGAGAGGAGAGTTTGTTTTTAAGTTTTTACCTCTCATTAAAATTTTACCGTTTTATAATATATAGGACCTTTGTTCGGGCACAATACTAAATCCAAAAATTATTCCGAAGACATATTCGGATTCCCAATAATATTTTTAACAGCCCTGGCCAATGGCATCTCAATCGGAGATACTTGGTCTGACACCCATATTTTAACCGGGTATAATTTTAACTCCTTAAATTTCAATAATTTATAAATACCTATGATGAATCCCAACTTAATTATTGTAATGTTTTTGGGACATAAATCAACTCGTATACAATTATTTATTATTTATTCTCCTCAATTATTCATTTTTATAAAATTCAGGATGTTACAATCCACCCCACCTAAAAGAAATTTCATCCTCGAAATTTAACATCGGCATATACCATAAGGCCACACTTTGGGCCGTACATCGACAAGGTTCAATGACACCCTAAAATAACATCGAACATCCCACAGTCTATTAAGACATGTTCGTCATCATTTCATCATTCCTAACATGAAACTTTCTATATCCCAGCGTGTCATATGTCATTGATCACGACTCGTCCAACAGAGCGTACATGTTCACACTCAGTGCGACCAGATAGGCTCAGTACATTCACCATAAGCAGTTACAACCCTACACCTGTCCGACCCACGTGTTGCTGCATCCGACATACAGGAAGGCGTCCCAATCCCATAGTGGTTACCCCAAACACATGAAGTCGGCACTTAAGTGCATGTTGCGATAATTCCTATGGCATGTAAGACCATATCGGGACCAGCACTTCGTATTCCCATTGCTCACGTCAATCACACTTACTCAAATAATATCGATTCCCATGAGACTTGGTGACAATTCACACAAGTCCATAATTGTCATACTTATATCAATATGGTTATCATACATAAATTGGCATAATTTATGCCGCCCAAATCATCAATCATCCATTTCCCTCATTAAAATTTGGGATATTAACAACGGGTTTCTAAACATCAAAGGGCAAATACCCAATCGTCGAGATTTATTCATCTAGAACCCATGATCAGACATCATGACAATCATTTATTTCATTCACATATGGTTGACTATAAACCGATTCAAGCCTAAACGAGTTACGAAAACTCGTAAGGAGTATGCAACTTCAAGGTCAAAATAGAGTTCCCAATCATATAATGTACTTTCACATTAGGAATTCTCCTCACAGATCACAACCAAGGTCCATAAATCAGACATATAACTCATATCATATCACATCACTATGTGGTTTCTATTAGCAATATAACATCTTTTAAACAGAAAGGGAGGTAACGACATAATTAAACTCCCATTCACCGACTCGTAATCACGCATGTTATCCTTATGTCATATCACAATCCATAGTTAATTTCATGATCGCAACGTCAAGGGAATATAATTTAGCCTAAGACCATACCATAAAATCTCACATCTCATCCAATGCCAAATCATACCTCGAATTTCAACATTATTATTCATCAATCATCAGGGGTTACATTCATTATTCGTATTCCATCTCACGCCGGCTCTAGCCTCAACACATTATTTCCCAATCAACTTTACTATAGGTCAACTAACCCCAAGGCTTAGCTAATTATCATACTTAGCAAAATCAAGGGTCATTTAGTATCCGTTGTGGGATCCAACCACAACTTCAAATCGTCATTCCTCAAAATATCATAGAGTCTAACCCATTGAAAGACCCAATTTCACAAGGCCTATTCATGTAAAATTATGCTAAATCAAGTTAAAGGTATCATATCTCATAAATCCCAACTTAATTAATCATTCATTTGGCTTTTATACACCAAAAATTGAATCCAATTTAATTCTTTAGGACATCCATCTTCAGTAATCCTAGTCTTTACACAATTCATCATATGTGTAATTATGCATATCATTTATCATTTGCTCATATTCCCAATATAGGGAGATATATCATACCAATTGCATCAATATATATATATAGAGTCCTTATGTCTGAGGACCAAAAGTCCCTTTCTCAATAAAATCATTACAAATCATTCTTATTCATGGTTACCTATATTTGAGAACTCTTTCACTATTTTTCATTCAATCAACTCAAGCATATGAGTCTCATTTCATTCAACAAGTAAATCTCGGCTAAGAGCCACAAGCATGAATCACACAATAGACCTAACTCACAATTCAATTCATATATGTATCTCATGGTCTCAACAACCATAGTCTACTAGCATATCAATTTATATTTTATATCTCACATTCATCAATTTCAATTTTTCATTTCCATGATTAGCATCCAACATGGATCCACCATCAAATCAATTTTATACCCAATACATAAACATTAATACATAATCACAATATATTCGTCAATAGAAGGAAATAGGGTAAGGAACTTGGCTGGTCTTGACATATAACATATCATTCACATCGTACAATTTGTCCATATGTATTCAATGTAACATCCTAATTATTAAATTAATGACCAGATTAAAAGTAAGATTAACTTGCAAATTAGGATTAATTGTTAATTGAGATTAATTATAAGTTAAAGCTTGACCATTGATTGTGATTGATTGATTGTGACATATGACAATGGAGTGGCTGCCATTTCACGTTCTCCCACCCGCTCACTCTCTGCTTTTTCTCTTGGCCCATGTGCTAAAGATAAACCACCCCTTCATTCTCTCAAAAATCCCCACGAGACTTTTCCTCTTCTTCTACTTTTCTTCTCCTTCTTCTTCGTTCTTCTTCTTCTTCGTCAGTGTACGACTGTGGTGTTGTGGAGGACTCGAAGTTCCCCACTGTTGGTAAGGAGCGATCGTTCGAGTAGAAGAGGAACAACTCCCAGTTTTCCAGGTTAAGTGAGGAGTTCGACTGGGTTCGACGGTTACTGAGCAGGAGAGAGTGATTGAGGAAGCAAAGGAGCAATGGAATCAGCGTTGAAAAATAGAGGAGCTCTTAGAGTCTCTTCAGAAGGTAGGGGGCGCTTTACATCTCAAATGCATAGTTATGGACGGATCCCGAGTGAAAGTACTGCCTTTTGTGTTTATGGTTATGAATATGTTGATTGTGTGAATCATATGATGATAACTTTCGAATACCGGGTGTGTATGTGCGTTAGCTGAGTTGCGTAAGGTTATATCCTTCTCTGTCCATGAGATGTGTGTTAGTAAACATATGAATGTATGAAAATGTGTTGGATTTGTGTTGGCCGAGTGCATGCGTTAAGAGTTTGTTATGCTGAGTCCCGTGTGTAGTTTAACACTTAACAGCATGTGATATATGCTATTGATATTGCTAATACCGAGTGTATATTGTGGGACTGTTGGTTGATTCCTGTGTAGATTTTTATATTAGAAAGCATGAAACCGTGTTGTTGCGAATAATGGTATGATTACCGAGTACTTGTACTGAGAAGCCGAGGGTAAATCCCTGATTGATATTTTATGATTATATGCATGTAAATGTTGGGATGAATCTGATGGGATTTCATAATGAATACATGAGATGTATGTGTTATGTGCTTTTATCGAGTGAAATGCCACTGTTGTGCTAATGAATATGTATGGAAAAATAATAAAAGACCTTGGGTTGGACTCAAGGCAATACCGAGTGAAACACTCGTGTACTAGCGTTGGACGCTTGGTGAAAGTCCTTGGGTTGGACTCAAGGCAAGCTTACCGAGTTGGACTCGGGGCTGCCCGTAACACTCCTGTTGTCGCTTGGAGCGATTGTGTTACGTGTGAGGGCAAACGGTTTGGTACCAGTAAAATGGCCGGATCAGCTTGGAGCTGAGAAAAAGGCTTGGAGCCTATGTTGCAACATAAAAATTAATAAAAACCGATCGGATCCGACTGAAATTAATGTGTACACACTTATACTGTTGATGAGCTCAATGTGGTTATATGCGTATGTATGGGGAATATCAATATGAGCAATATGGCTGTGTATTACTGATTAATATGGCTGTGTGTTATTTGAATAAATACCGATTGAATGTTACTGTGTGTGGATATATCAAATGATTGTGCATGTGATAGATTGATTGAGAGATAATGCTGTGTAGTGGAAAGCTAGAGGATTTTCTGAGTCATTACTGTCATTTTATATGTAAAAGCTCACCCCTATTGTGGCCATATTTCAGTGGATGTTGCTCGGAATGAGGAATGATGGGAGAGCACCAATTGCTGGGAAGTGCATTGTACAATGAAAGTGTACATGTATGTATATATTGTATAGATGGTTTTTGTATAGCCTTGCCGGCTCTTAGTTTAACGGTCTGTTTTTAATGTGTAGGATTTGAACTCTCTCGGTATTGATAGTAAAACTAAACAGATTTCAATATATATATAATGCTATGTGTTTTATCTTGTTCAGTGGGTAATGATGTGGGTGAATGTCTAAGTGGTGTACATCTATATTCTACCAAATGAATAATGCTTGTGTGATTCCAAGTAAGGGAGAGCTAAGGTAAATCCGAGTGCGGTGAGATAAGAGACCCTCTTCCGAATGAAGAAGGGTTGGGCTAATTCCGAGTGAGTTATGCTCATTTAAGGACTATTTCCCTAGGAGGATCAATCGAAGGGTGTTATGTGAGAAATCCCTTTAATAAGCCTATTCCGTGTGGATAAGGCTATGATATCCCGAGTGGGTGAAGTCATGTAATTCCGAGTGGGAATAGACTTAAAAACTTTCCGAGTAAGAACTTATAGAATTTCCCGAGTGAAGAGAAACTAGAGTATTCTGAGTGAACGAAGCTATGAAACCCTTAAGCGGGACTTGACCTTGTAGAGAGTTCTCAAGGTAAGAGAGATCAAATATGCCGAGTGAAAAATATATGAAACATTTCCGAGTGATACGAGACTGAGGAAAATATTCCGAGCAGGGGAAACTTATAGATTTCGAGTGTAATGGCTGAGGGAATAATTCCCGAGTGAACTTAGGCTCCGATTCCGAGTGATGACGATACCGAGTGGACTTGAGTTTAGATTCTAAGTGATCGAATTACCCGAGTGCCTTGTTCGCTTGGGCGAGTAAGGTTTCGCTTCAGCGATCATGGTTCGCTTAGGTGATTTCTTCCACTGTCCATTGTTTGAATGATACGGAGTCTTGCTAATGTGGGGGGGCATCCTGACCCGGTTTTATTTTCTTCCTTTCGTTGGTCGGATTTCTGTTCCGATTTCCCCTGTTGGCCGTTCGGAATTTTTGGGAAAATTTTTCCCTTGTCTCGGATTTTATTTAATTTAGTTAGGATGTTTCATTCAACCCCATGATTCAACCATAATCAACAAGGAGTAAGTGTGCCCCACCAGTGTATCATACAACCTCAATGCCAATGGGCATACTTCCATAAACAACAATTATGACTTATGAATAATCATTCATAAAGAATCCTCATTAAGCAACAATGCCCCTATATTCAATTCACAATTCTTAGACAACTAGTCATTCGTAAGTCCATACAAAGCAATCAAGGTTTCAACATATTATCATCCTCAAGATAATTGTCACTCTTAAATGTAGGAAAACAACCATATTATAATGATCATCAAAATATTTCCCAATCGAGCAATTATGCTCCAAACATCCATAATGCCAATTTATATAGAGCACCCATGCTCGGACAATGATTAATAGCTTCTATACAAGCAAACATGTTCTAGCAAAATCAACAACATCATACAGAGCAGACCACGCTCTGATACCACCGTGGTAACACCCCGGTTTCCCAGACTCAGATCCCGATGTAATCAAGATAATAATTAATAAAAAAATATGGGTAAATTTTTTTTCACGTTTGAAATATTTCTAAACACCTCGACGATTACATCAAGACCTGAACCATAGAAAACCGAGGCATGAAATTTAATAAACTAGACTGGATCGATAACTAACTTGCCCATAACGGTATACAAAATAGCAGAGTTTACAGCGGAAGAAGAATGTGTATACCGGGCAAATGCCTAGTCCCATATATGACGATATGAGAAAAGGCTCGGCAAAACATGCAAATACTCGACATATACCTATTGGATCAAAACCCATCTATTCACTCACGACGTACACATGCATTGCCTAAGATAAATATATGTACATATACATCCGGGGTCATGCCCCAACTACTACCACTGCCCATAACTCATATGTACCTATTTATTCACCTAGTGGCATTAATACAAGCATCACCATCGTCAATATACATCATTCAAATTTCAATTCCTCTAGTACTCATCTAATCATCTCTTACATACTAAATATATATATTCACCATTAAAGAATACGAAAGATTATCTTACACATATCCGAAATCACTAAATCATCAATATCATTATATACAATTTATTCATTACATTACATATTACAAATGATGCCGGCCAAGGCATTTCCACTACCACTATTTACCTTCCCAAAACTTCAATTTAAAATCTGAACTCATCCATGGCAACCTGTATCACTATGCTAAAAAAGAGACCACATGGGAGAGTGAATTATACATTCAAAATGACGAATATACATATATTATGATTAAGTGTACATGCATTCTTTCATCACGTATGCTTTGCTGTAAAACCATCAATTCATCATTCAATCATCATCACATTGATATAATAGGTATACAAGCCTCATGAAACACAATTCACAATATAAGCAAGCACAAGCACATACACAATCACATTGCCACTTATCAACAAGAACATTCACAAATTATCATCACGAATTCATTAAATATTTACTCAATTCCTCCTCGCAAGGGGTTTCCCATTTCTCGTGGTCATCCCATCTCAAATGCCATGCACCTATGGCTAATACATATGTCAACTGTTTAATGCATATGCAATGGATCCATTTCATTTCCTTAGGTGATCGCAACCACCATATCATTCATTCACATGGGTTTCCCGCCTCGCAAGCGGTACTCCCTCTAGCAGCCTCGCAAGGTACTTTCTCGTGATCACAACCACGTTCAATAATTCATAATGGTTTCCCGCCTTGCAAGGGGTACTCCCGCCTCGTGATCACAACCACGGGCATCATAGGAACTCGCAAGCCCTTTTACATTTCAATAACCAGGTGATCACAACCACTAGCTCAATATCATATCATCATCAAGTTGGTTTCCCGCCTCGTAAGGGGTACTCCCTTCATAGAATCCCGCAGGATCTTTCATCACTGTGATCGCAACCACACAATATCAATGCTATGCCATGCCATGAATGCAAATGCAATAATGCATGTGCCGAGCAACCTCGCAAGGATATCTCACTCTCTCGCATAGGGACATAATTTAATTTGGCATTTTCAATAATTATATACAATTATTTACAAAGCCCCTCAAGGAACATCATTTATATACTTGGCATTTCAATGGCCACAACATCATTTCATGACAATCCACACATGGGAATCAAAAGGCATAGCAAACATCATAATATTAATCCATGCCTAGAATCATTATAGGCATATTCATCATTCCACATACATGGCAATTATACTTATGCCCAACATAATCGCGTCCTTGGCGTTACGTAACATATCATATATATATTTTATATCATATGGCAAGTCAAAACTTGCAATCAACTAGAACGGTATTATACATAATCTTCATTCATTAAATTTTTATCATTATTACCACATAATCAACTTGAGGATTTTTGCAATATTATTCATTGCCATTGCTTCGTCTATACATATATTGGTGTAGCATTAACGACATTTCATTATTACATTCAAACCACATATACAAGATCACACTTGCTTTACACATACAAGGGTATATCACGATTCATAAGAATAATATTCGCCCTTTTTCTCAAGAGGATGCTTACAACATCATTCATTGCCACACCTTACAGATATCATCTCCGATTCATCGGTTTATAGCAAACACCTCCTCATTTAGTCCTTCTCTTATTGGGTTCATAATTACCAGGGTGTATCTCATAACCTCATTATCAAACTCTCATTATCATTCTTTGTATCCCATTCTCGGTGGCGAATATATCATAATCGTTTCATCCTCCAGGGTATCAATTAGTTCCAACTCTCACCATGTCAAGCCATCATCAAACACCCCCTTATACATTTCCTTAAATATCCATAATATACAAGAATGGGGTTGGGCATCGAGATTTGAGGGAACAAATAAAATTTCAAGTTTGGGTTAACTCGCTCAAGCGGGATCCACCTTCCCTTAAGCGAGATGGGGATAGTTCACTTGGGCGCCCTAAATTTTCCTGAGCGAGAAGGTGTTAGGCATCAGACATCAATCTCGCTTGAACGAGCCTATCTCGCTTGAGCGAGATCCCATTAGTATGGTTTCCTATACTCGCTCGCTCGGGGAGGCTTCCCAAGGCCAGCCACTCGCTCGAGCAAAAATACTCCAGTGCCCAATTCCACATACACTCGCTTGAGTGGGACTCCCTACAACGGGCCACTCGCTCAAGCGAGAAACGCCCTGTACCTATTTCAAGGCTGGCTCGCTTGAGCAAGGTCCAGTTTGCCTTGATATTCGCTTAAGCGAAAAACCTCCAGAACCAATTCCTCTCTCGCTCGCTCATGCGCGTCCATGCCCGCTTGAGCGAGATTCATCTAGTGTCTCTTCTAATCGTGCCATACACGACTCGCTTGAGCGGGACGCTTACTCGCCTGGGCGAGATTGGGCCAAAGGCCATAATAATGGTACAGGGGATTCTTGCTTGAGCGAGAATCCATCTCGCTTGAGCGAGATTATCAGGACTTATGCAGCAACCGTAAATCCTCACAACTTAACATATGAAATCCTATTCTAAGCCAACTTGATCACATCCAACTTATCATATTCATTATATAAGGCATATAAAACTTGCTCACACATTCATAGTCATAATTTCTCATTCCAACTCATTAACCATATTAAAATTATACTTATCATCATCAACATACATACGTATATACTTCCATAATAATCATCATATACTCTCACGCACCATTCATAATAATCATCAAATTGCCATTCATATTATCTCACTAACTACATGACAAGGCAAGCATGAGTACTAAACACATACAATAATCACTATTAATCTACTCATGCAATTTGAATGTAAACTCCTCTCCTACCTCGAGGGAAGAGCCGCAACCAACCGTACATTCCCAATGCTCCGCCACATAATCTGGAACACAATCTACACATCACGTACATATGCATTCATACAATCAATAACCATTTCAAGACATTCCTTATAAATTCTAAATAATGACCTACATGTTGTAAGGCTTATGAACAAGTTCTAAACTTATCAAAACACCGATTTATGCAATTTTATTAGGCTTCGGGAATTCCTTTCCCAAAACCAAGATCCTCTACATTTTAAAAGGGCCAACTACACCCAACAATATTAACTCATATCCCTTATTCGTAATGCACTCAATCATCGTATGAATCATCCATTTGCCATCATTATCACTCAAGATTCAAGATGGCTCTCATATCCTCCAATAACCATAATTAATGAATCAAATTTAAATGGTACCCAAAATGGTCTAGAACCTCATCAAGTCACAATCTTATCATACCAATCCCTCACATCCCATATTCATAATGACATCTATCTACAGGTTTCACCATCAATGGTCCCCTATCATTTTTAAATAACATTTCACCTTAAATATCATCTATCCACATTCAATTAACCTCCCAAGCTACAATATATCCACTTTCCCTAAATTCTTAGAGCTAGGGTTTCATGGGAACCTAACAACCATTATCAATATTCATCAACCATCATCAATGGCTATCTCTCATCATTAACATTATTCCCTAACAATATTAAACATATATTCTACTCACATTTTACACTTCCCTCAATTTATTAAAGTTAGGGTTTTCACTAGAACCCATCACCATCACAATTGCTTATTAATTTCTCATCACCTTTCAACATTAATCTTAAGCACCACATTAAATGCTTATAAAAGCTTACATTTAAGCCACCCATCTTAGGGTTTCCATACCTAATGTTTCTCCCAATAACCCCCATACAATACTCCCCCAAATACCAAAAACCCAAAACCTAGGGCATAAAGCTCATGAAAAATGATGAGGGGCTTACCTCAACCAAGAGACAACCATGAGCTTCCAAGAGAGGGAGAGGGTCACACGAAAATAGTGGAGAAGAGGGGGAAAGTTCCAGCTACAAGCTTCTCCTTCAAGCTCCCAAGAAGATGAAAATGGTGGAGGAGAAGAGGGCCACCATTAGCTTAGGGTTTTGAAGAGAAAAAGAAGAAGAAGAGGAGAAGGGGAAGAGATGAAGAGAAGAGAATAGAAAGAAGGAGAAGATGTGACGTGAAAACAAAAGAGAAGGAGGAGAGTTTGTTTTTAAGTTTTTACCTCTCATTAAAATTTTACCATTTTATAATATACAGGACCTCTGTTTGGGCTCAATTCTAAATCCAAAAATTATTCCAAAGACATATTCGGATTCCCAAAAACATCTTAATTGGAGATACTTGGTCCGACACCCATATTTTAACCGGGTATAATTTTAACTTCTTAAATTTCAATAATTTATAAATACCCATAATGAATCCTAACTTAATTATTGTAATGTTTTTGGGACATAAATCAACTCATATACAATTATTTATTATTTATTCTCCTCAATTATTCATTTTTATAAAATTCAGGATGTTATAGTAGCAGTGCTGTAATGGTAGTGGTGACATGGGTAGTGGTAACGACGTTGGTGGTGGTTGTTTTGGGTTCAGTGGTAGAGTCTATAAAACTAAAAATAAAAATAATGGAATTATTTTTTCTTGTTTTTAAGTATGACTAAAAGTTATTTCTAAAACGAGTTAAAACTTAATTTAACATTGTTTTTGCCGAACATGTTTTGTTTTCAAAACCAAAAACCAATAATTTGCAATCACCCCAAATACGCTTTAGTATTTTTAATTTCTAAAAAATGAAAACATGGTGAGAATGTAACAACCCATGGTGCTAATATAAGTCTATCCTAATAACCTCAACCTATTTTAATAGCTCTAATTTGTATATAGACTTTGGGTGCATCCTTGCATCCTTAGGATAAATTAAGGCAAGCCAATTTAGGCATCAAGTCTAAAATCTTACTTTTAGGTGTTTCCCCCATGTATATGTGAAAATATATTATTGAAAATTTATCTCTATATATATCTTTTTTTAGAAAATTGTAATCATGTGTTCCATTAACTTTCTATTCTCAAAAGAGACGTGGAGAAAGTGAGATTCCTATAGAAATATTACATTTTAACTTAACTACAATTTATATTTTTCCTCATATTTTTTATTATTTTAATTTTAAAAAATATCCCATGTATATTTTAATTTAACTAAACATATATTTGGAGTTACCAAAAATAATTCTCCTAGTCATACTATTCCTAGGTATATCATTCATAAAAATACAAAATTATACATTTAAACAACCATTCCCATGGACTCTATTAATAATGTTAAAACATCATACGTGATTTTTGTAATTAGGAGAGGCAATTTATGATGAAGATTAAGTTGCCATTGAAAAATTATAAAATCAAAATTAAATAAAAATATTAGAGAATAATAATAAAAAGTAAAATTACATTATTAGATTGAATATTAAAAAATTTAAAAATGACTAAAACCAAAAATAAATTGAAAGGACTGAAATACTAATTTTAAAGTTTGAAGTTTGAACCAAACTATAATTACTTAATTACCTCAACCTATTATGCTGAACTATAAGGGAGTAGTAGAAGACTTGTAATTAGCTTGTGAGTTAAAAATCTTCAAAATTTAAGTCCAAGTAAATTCTGAAGTGTTAGGCATGATTAAAAAGATGGAATATTCACGACCACATAGAGCCTTATTTACCAAAAAGGTTTGAATTAGATTTTCTTTTATCTTATTTACATTTTTTAAAGTAATGAAAAAGCATTTCATACACTAAACTAACACTTTATGATTCTCTTCATAAATTTCCTTATTTTTTTATGATTACTATTCACTTTGAGTGTGTAAATGCTAAACCCTAGAGAATCACTATAGAAAAATAGAGTTTATAACTCAAAATGTCACTTGAATTACATAGGGGGCTCTAAGGCTTTATTTATACAGTAAGAAAATGGCCTTGATTTTGGCCTAACATTCATTAGATAATGATAATCCCCTAAGACTATGGAGGGGTAGAGATATCCTCTTAAAATAAAGGGGGAAACGAGGGGACCTTTTCCAAATTAGGGAGAACAAGAGCCCTCTAATCACAAGCTCTTAGCCAAAAGAAAAGCAGAGTGACTGTATGTCAAGTGCCTCTTTAAGATGATTGTGTGTTGAGATGAGGTGCACTAATCAGTTGGGATTGTATACCGAGTGATTCTGTGTTAAGATCGAGAAGGATTCATCTTTGTTCATCTGCCTGCGTTGGCTGGGATTCGTATGAGGAGGCTTAAGAGGGGACACATGTCTGGTTGTGGGTACCTGTCATTCCATTTCTCAAGGTGGTGTCTAAATAAGGAAGTTTCTATAATGATAGAGTATTTTGTATCCCAATGTCTTTGAATGCACGTTTTGGGATTATGTGAGTTATTTCAGGTGTGGGTAACCTTGTTGCCACATGTCTAGTGTAGTTGCTTTTGTATGGTCATCATGGCATCAAGGCCGTGAAATAGATAGTGTGTCTTCTAATCATTGGATCTTCTGTTTAGGAATTTCTTTCCTTTGGTCTATTTATAGCCTAAACCTTCTTCATTTTTCACTTTTTCTTTTACAAACTCTTTATTCGAGGTTCTCTGTTTTCAAGCTCTTCCTTCATCCTCCCATTGCGGTCTCTACTTTTCTTTTAGGTCCTTCTTTTTCTTTGTCTTTCATCGTCTTTGGGTAGTGTTCTTCTTGTTCAAAGGTCAATCCTTTCTCCTTGTTCTTCCTTCTACATTGTGTTGTTAGGTTATAGAGTTTACATTGTTTGCCTTTCCTGTTCTCTGTTCTCTATTTTCTAAAGAAATGACCTATTCTTCAAATGTATTTTCTTGGGTTAGGGAAAAGGTTCTTTCTTTCCATCCTCTATTCGGGATGAGGATTCTCTTGCTAAGTTATGGAAAGAGGGGATTTTGAATGGGTTAGTGTTAGCCCTCCAACGTAGAGTATCTAGGTTGCTTGGACGCTGAGAGGGTTTGTCATGCTAGGAAAAACCCTGGGGAGTTAGATTATACTTATGTATATGTAACTTTCTTCTCCCGCCTTTATTTGTCTCTTCCTTTTTTAGACTTTGAGAGGGTTGTATTGAACACCCTAAATGTCGTCCTGAATCAGCTTCACCTAAATGGGTGGGTGTCCGTGAAGACCTTCAAGGTCCTCTATGAGGTTTTTAGGCGCATTTCTTTAGTTCCTGTTTCCTTCTACTTTTTACAAGCCAAAGTCTTCAAGGTGGGAATTCTCGTAGGGTGGGTCTCCTTGAGTGGTGTTCCTTGTCATCTAATAGAGGCATTCGACCAGTTTTATAGAAATTTCAAAGGGTTATTTTTTAAAATCTGAGTGAGTTTTTACATGATAAGAGAGGATTTTCTTCACTACTTGGATGGACGTCTCTTTTATTACTATATGGGACCTAAGCACCTGTTCATTACCAAGTGAATTGGGAGGACTTATTTTGTGCTGAGCGCGGTTATGTAAGGTTCTTCGTGAAAGATTTAGGATACTTCTTTAGTTCCCAGGCGTTGATCTCCTTGTTCATCGACCCAGGTGCCTTGGATGCTTGGATGTGTAATTATAACTTTCCTTAAGTCTTTTGTCTTATCATTTGATTTCTCCAGTATTGATCTTTGTTTTGCTTATATCTTTTTAGGTGATATGACTCCCCGTAAAATATCTGCTCAAGATTTAAAGAAGGTTTACCAAGGGGGACTGGCTAGGGGCAGATCCTTTATTGCCCTTGTTCTGGCTACATTTGTTATTCCTATTCCAATGACGATTGTTATTCCTATATATGTCGTTTCTCCACTAGTGGCTGCTTCTGGTCTTGAGTTTGTTGCTTGGGCCACGAAGAGGTAGAGGACACAACTTGGATCTTTGTAAGGATGCCTTTTGGATCTCCTATAATTCAGGTGAGGGAGTCTCCTGAGTCTCCCAAGGTTACTCTGATCACTCAGGAACGCATGACAGTAGAGCACTTTATGGCATCCCTCAAGCTTAGCAGTGACTTTACTTCCTGTGAGTAGGAGCAATTCATGTGCCAGGACTATTTAGTCAGGAATCTTACAAGATCTCTTTGGGATGATCAGTTTTTGATTCCTTAGTTCATCAATTAAGCTTTTATCTTTGAAAAGGATAGGATCAAGTATATGGGTTCTAACCCCTTGGTTGTTTGTCGTGCCATAGAGATGTTTGTCCTTCGGGTAGCGTCAATAGGGTGCTTCTAGGATAAGCATACTACTGCTTAAGACAAGATTGTGGCCTTGCTGACCAAGGAGAAGAATTCCTCAAAGAGTAGAGTCTGAGAAGCTGAGGATGCTTTAAAGAGAGTAGGTGAGTTGAAGGAGCACTAATCCATAAGGTAAAGGAGGCGGCGCTGAAGGAGGCGAATTAAAGGATATTGAGGTGACATTAGAGAGCTCTGAGGTGGCCTGGAGGGAGCTTCCCATGAAGGTTGTTGATGTTGATTCACCTCTAAAGAGGACGCATAAAGTTCTAGAGTCGGCTAGGTAAGGAACCTAGAAGGCGGAGTCTCGGGATCGCTAGGAGCAGTTGGATTACACTCTCAACTAGTATTGAATCTCGCTTTTACTATAATATTACACCAGTTTAGTGGTGAATCTGGTATTATAAAACATTGGCTCAGTGAAGTGTAATGCTTTCAACCTCGGTGTCCAGAAGCCTCCTTGCTCTTATTTTAAAACAGTGGTTGTGGTACTTGTAAAGATTCTTTAAAGCTTAAGTTAGTACAACTAAACAATATCAGAGCATTTAGAATAATGAATGACTTACTTCTGTCATCATAAATATTGGTATTTATAGCCTTTGTGGAGGTCTAACTCATGATTTGATGTGAGTCAGGTGACTAAATTGCTTATGCAATCAAGTTGCAACCTGTGTTCAGAGATTCTAACTTTCTAATAGGATTTTCACTGGTATCCATACAATTACCATACCAATCATATTAAAAGTCGGTTTATGTAGTTTTGTTGGATTTATGTCTTTTATTTTTACCTTTAGCATATTTTTCATACCTTGGTTTGGAGACTGGTATTGCCACCGAATCATTTGCCCCCTTGCTTGTTACAGTGATGGTGTTGTTGTAATAAGTTATGTCTGATGATAGTTTTAAGTCTATTGTGTGGCTTATTTGGTCGAGGTGTCATTTTATAACAGGCTTTTCAATGAACTATTCAAAAATAAAAAAATTAGAAAACAAAAATAAAATTATTTAACGTAATCATGATGACATGTGTCACTTTTTTACAGGTGCCATGTTTAATCTTCTAGAATAGGCGAGCGTTTTTGTCATTTTACAACTAAATGACATGCCTTTTCGAATGTTATGGGTCACATCACTTCGTCTTCCATTGCATCCCTTATATTCGTTTAGGTCGCATCTGTTCACCTTTTGGCCTGCTGCCTAATAAGTCTTGCAAAGACTTATTTATGTATTTATTTTTTATATATTATTTTCCTATTTTTTATCAAATAATTCTTAACTAGGCATAAAAATAATTTTTATTTGATAAGTTACATACAATTTGAATTGTATTAATTTTTCAAGTTTTGTATGCATTACATCCAAAAATTACTAGCATTTGAAATCATAAGTGTTGGGTGCCATTAACCCTAGCGTAACCACGTCCGAGCCTAGCGTAGGTATGTTGGGATGTATGTTGTTGTGCATATGCAAGACCCGGGACCAGTGTAGGAATGTTGCATGAGTGTAGCCCTATCCTAGGGAAGCTCAGGTGCCAAGAGTGATTCTAGGAAACCGGTGTGCCTACACCCACTCTAGCATACGTACGTACAGACAAGTAGTTCCATCAACCATGCACCAAGCCAGAACCCCAACATGGCTATATATCTTGGTGTATGCACTATGAGCTTTTATGCTTTTTCATTTGTATAATTTTTCTGCTTATAAAAAATATAAGTATTTCAGTTTAAAATTGTTTTAAAACGTATTTATCCTTGGAGTAATAGGTCATATGAAAGTTATTTCTAAAATGTCCCTAGTCAAGTATTTACATGGGGACATATAAATACATTAAGACTAGTGTGTGAGTGTACTGATGACCTGATCTCACAGATCATAGATATAAATGATATCAAGTCTTCACACGGGTACACATTAAGAGTAATGATGTACTGGACAGACCCACCATGAGAATGTTACATGGATCGTTACATGGATCATTACATGAATGTCATAAACGATTCTCAATGTGATAATGGTATATGTAGTCCTCCGACCTGAAGTCACTACAATTCCTATATGAGGAGTTTGTTGTGTTAATACAATTAATCATCTTCTGTAACAAAGGGACTATAAAGGTTGTGATTAGACAATGAACAAATTATGCAGAGGGATGTGAGTGATATATATGGGATTTGTCTCTCTTATGTGACAGGAGTGATATCTATAGGCCACTTGATGGAGTAAGACTAAGGAAATGCATGACCATGCTAGAAAGAATAAATATTAGATATTTATTTGGATCAAGTCTACTCCGGTATCAAGTAAAATAAATTGGGCCATACAAGGATGACGCGACCATGCCTTGGGCCCAATTAGGATATCGTGACAAAAGGAACAAACATATAAAATAATTATCACTTATAGGTTATGTTGATATTAAATAATATTCAGACATAATGATGCATTGCTAGATGCTACTCTTATTTTATTATTAATAATAAAATAATTTATTATTAATATAACCGGGTATTTTATGTATATGGTCACACACATAGAGTAAGCCCATCAGAAAATGTTTTGTTTTATTTTAGTTGGACTAAAATAAAGCTATTGGGCCTAACTTATTTAGAATGAGTAAGGAGCCCACTCTTTAGAGAGAACAAATTAGGTCAAACCTAAGCCTGTAAATAGAGCATAAGATGCTCATAGGCCATTCACTAAAGTGAGACACAAATTCGTAAAAGTTACAAGAGCTACACGCTGTTAAACTAGCAGTTGGCAGGTGTTGCGATTCTAGTAGGAGTGCTCGTGTGGACTCCTAAAGGACGAGGCTACGACTGCTTCGGTGTTCTTCAAGAGGTAATCCTAAAACAAATTTTTTTATGTGTGTTTGTCTTGTGCTTTGAAACACGGCGCTTTGCAAATCCTATGGGAATCCTTGTATTTTCACTACTCATGTACTAAGGATTCCCTAACAGTGGTATCAGAGCCTGGTTGCAAAAACCGTGTTTTGGGCATTTGTTTGTGTTTCATGATGATATGTTTTTGTTTGCAAGAGCTTTTAGAAATATGATTTGTGAAATCGTCTCTTGTTTGAAGCTTTTCATTTTTGTTTTGTGAAAATGTTTTGTGAAACTAGGATTCAAAAATGAACAAGCATGATTATGTTGTTATTTTGGGTTATCGCATATGATGCATATTATTACAATATTTAATCATGTATATGGTATGACCTCTATTTTGGCATGATACATATGTTTTTAAGTTATTCTTTGTAAATTGTATATGATGCATCTTATAGAGTTTCTCAATTTTGGTATGCATGTTGTTGCCATTTAAATTTGTATGATGTAGGAGTTTATTCAATTTTCGTATTTGATATGTGTTTTTACTCATATGATAGTCATCGTACAAATTATGAATCAATTGAGTTGATCTTCGAACATGAATGGTTCATGTTATGGGGCGTTGAGTGATAAGGTTTAAGTGTTAAACCTTGGCCGTTCCTTAATCTAGGGTTCAAGAGTTGAAACCTAGATGGCCGTCATGGAAAGGCATTGCATGTGGACATTGGCACAAGTTGAATTCTAGGTTTTGAAACCCTAGACGGCACTGCCTCCATGTGCCTTGACGACTGTGTTGTGAAGCATTCACAACAAGGAATTAGGGTTTTAAAATGGTTGAAACCCTAGCCGAAATTTTAGAGTTGTTAATGGTCAGAGGAACGTTCTGGCTAGGAAAGACTTGGTACTTAAGCGGTCACACCGGACCCTTGTACATTCTTTGCGTAGTGCCTTATTACCGAACCCACGTGTTTAATTGCCTGTTTTAAAAATTAATTACTCTTTTAATGCTTTTAAATGGGTTATAATCAATTAATTAACACGTTGCATGGTGAATGGTTATGGTCTTAGTTCTTTTATTTAAATACAGCCTGTGTGTTGTGTCTCTCTCTATTCTGTTGTATTTCTTTTCTCAATCCTTCACTCATATGTAAAGTGAGTTTCTATTTAATCATGTAATCTTGATTGGGCCAACAAAGTAGAGACTTAGAAGAAAACCAAGGAGTGGTGACTCTAAGAGGATGATGGATTCAAGAAGTAGGACTTCATGAAGCCATGGCAATATAGTTCCTCTAGCTTTATTTATTTATTTATTTATTTTTCTTCTAGGAAGACCAGAACCATCTCACAATTTCATTTGCATGCTTTGGGGATAATTTTATTGTGTTAAAGCATTTAACAAAGACGATAATTTTAAAATAAATTAAAATCCCTTAAAATAATATTAAGTTATAAACGCCTTCCAATAAGTACACTCGTTAACACTAATGTCAATAAATAGTTGGTCTGCCAAAGCAGGGCACTATCTCTTATATTAGTAAGACGCGATGGGATAATGGTATATCCAAATTGTTTTATTGGGCTTTAAGTTAACAAAGTTTTCAATTGGATTGAATATAACTTAGAGGCGTAAACATTGGGCTAAATATTCATAAGATGAATAATCAGTAATGGTTACTTAACCCAATGACTAAGAGTTGTATAAAGATACAATTGGAAAAAGTTTCCCACATAAATAACCAAGTATTAGATGATCAGTCAAAGCTGACTTAACACTTGGCAAAATATGGATCTTAGCCCACTAGAAAATCTTCCAACGGGATTTTTTGATTCGTGGAGGGTATTTTGTTTTGAACCAAAATAATGGGAGACATATTTAATTTAAATGACCATAATTTAAATATGTTTTGAAAATGATACTTACTACATATTTTCTGTTTTAGATAACCATGACGTCAAACACACCTTCGAACCTTTCGTTGCGATCAATCCTAGACAAGGAAAAATTGTCTGGTTCTAACTTCCTTGACTGGTATAGAAACTTGAGGATTGTCCTCAATTAAGAGAAAAAGCAGTATGTCTTGGAAAGTCCAGTTCCGGAACCACCCGTTGCAAATGCCTCTAAAGCTAACAAGGATGCTTATAAGAAGCATCAGGATGATGCTTTAGATGTCCAATGCCTTATGTTGGCTACCATGTCTCCTGAACTTCAGAAGCAACATAAGCACATGGAGGCTTTCGATATGATCGAAAACCTAAGGAAGCT
The DNA here is from genome assembly GCA_037962975.1 of Clitoria ternatea. Classification (NCBI taxonomy): domain Eukaryota; kingdom Viridiplantae; phylum Streptophyta; class Magnoliopsida; order Fabales; family Fabaceae; genus Clitoria; species Clitoria ternatea. Next base: position 208,285,284 of record CM075671.1, on the reverse strand, counting down.
ATATCAAGGTCAAGTTGACCAAGAAAGATATAAAGTTTCCTCAACCCTATTTAGCTGTAAACTTAAAGAGGGAGGTTCTGTAGGACCTCATGTGCTCAAAATGATTAGGTACTTAGAGAATCTAGCTAGGTTAGGATTCTCCTTCCCTTAAAAGTTAGCTACCGATCTCATTTTGAAGTCATTACCTGACAGTTTTAAGCTAGTCATCATGAATTATAACATGAATGCATTGGATAATGTAACACCTTAATCAATTGCAACTAAAAATTCCAAAATATGAGAAAATTTTTCACAAACAGTCCCGAATTATTCGATATATGAGGGAGCAGGCAAGGGAAGAACGAAAAGCCTTCACACACACATAGTAACCTACAGGGAAACTAAAACTGGGGCCGGCTCAATGGTTTTATCGTAACGCACCAACACTAGAGCGGATTGCACAACACCGTTTATTCGCTCAGACGGGGTCTGACACCGTCCAGGCGGAGTATGGTAATGCAGCAGCGGATAGAGGAGATTTCGCAATGAGGCTTCCCTTCGAGTAATACTGGTCACTCAACGGGAGGAATAGATAAGGGAAATATGTTAATACATTCACACGCGTAGCATTTGGTGGAAAGGCGGAGTTAGAATCATCCTACTTGGCTAGGCGGGGTATATTTATCTTGGGCGGGCTGTCCTAGTTACTTGGGCGAGGTATGACGCCGCCTAAACGAAATCTACATAACGCCTCTTTAACACAACTACAAGGTAATTTCCTCCATCGGGTATGGACAAGGGTTCACTAAGTAAATCCTCACACTCGCATTCACTTAGAAAAATGAGAAGTTACAGGGTACGTATGCGTTAGTAGGTTGTGGAGAAAGGAGGGATCTGAACCTATTCCACCCAGCTCAACTAAGTATGACGACGCCTGGGCGGACTTAGCCATAACGCACAATTCGGGGTCAACATCGGGGTCTGGATTGTGTTAGCATCACAACGGATAGGAAAGGATAATGGTCGATATCTCACTCTGGTAATTACTCGCTTCAGCGTGAGTCCTCGCGCTTGGGCGAATTGCTCCCACACTTCGGGCGGGGTATGACTCCGCCCAGCGTATCCGACATAAATTTTTTTCCTAAGACAATTCTCGGTTCGCTCAGACTTAGCTATAACCTGCTCAATCAGACTGTCCCTGCGTATCTATTAAAGCATAATCAGGAAACAAAGCAGCACATAGCATCACGCACACCAAAACCATACATCCATATATATACATAAAAGTGCATGTCAATATTTACAATACAAAATCGGACTTCTCCTTGCCCGTAAAGTTCTATTCATCCCCAAAACATTAACATCCGGTATGAGCCAGTCCGGGCTTAATCTAACAACGCCTTAATTAAACCTTCCAAAAGCATCAGCACTCCGCCCAGCATTCCAGCTCTGTTTCTGATCCTCCTCACGAGAGACATTCACTGAAAATGACCACTGCAGGGGTGAGCTTTTACATGTAAAATGATACTCACAGACTCGGTATCAGCGTCAGTACACGCTCCTGCTATCACTCAACCTTTCTCAAGTAACCAAATTCATACAATTCAAACAACATTCATGACACACATAATTCACAGAGTTTATTCCACATCTAAATATATATTCATGCATTCAAAATCATACTCATGCATATACATAGATTTATACATCACCACAATCAGCCTTATTTCTATATGCATGCCTGCGGATCCGACTCGGGTAAAGACTCTCAGTTACGGTCCCCTTTTCTTTTGGCCCCTCGTCCCTCAGCTCTTACCAGGTGGCACCGGCCTCCCCACGGCGTCTCAAGACTCTCTTCTCTAGCTCCAACGGCTACCACGAGCTCTATTGGGATCTAGCCAGGGTTGGTAACTGGAAGTCGTTTCCCTTGGGGTTCTTGACCTTCCATGGGTCACCCCACTCTTACTCATGCAACTAACACATTCATTATTACACATCATCGCGCCATGAACACCTTACCGTAGTCATTAAGTAAGAACGGATATCCCCCACTACTCGTAATCATTTAGTCAGTCACGCCAGCGTATGTTACAATCGATCATCAGACTAACAACATTGAGCAATCCAATTAAGAACATGCACATACATACTTTTCATAGTGACAACAAAATAGATCCATGCTTATCATCCATCATTATCATCCACGAACAGGCTACACCATCGCCACGAAGATCACTATCAAAATCTCAAATCATGCATCAGTTTTAGTACTTATGAATACATGCACACATGCACAGCATCAGTTCTAATGATTATAAATACATGCACACACTCACACCCGCACTCAGCAACACATTCATCCGGTACCGTTCTTAGACCATGCATTCGACATGCAAGCGCCCCCTACCTTTAGAAGAATCCTCAGAAACCTTTCTGTTCTCATTGTTGGGTCCGACGTCTTTCTCCTGGTTCATTCGGTCTTCCTTGGCTTGTCGTATCCTGCGCCTGATTCTGGGATGAAGTGTGGTCCGTTCTCCAGTACTGCAACCAAGACCTCCAGGAGCGAGAGTAAGATAGAAGAAGAAGAAAGATGAAGACGAAGGGAGGAAGTAGAGAATGAAGTGACGGAGAAGGGAGTCTGAAGAAATAGCAAGTGCGTTTTTCCGCCAAGGGCTCACGCTTATATATATATATATATGTGTATGTGCGCAGTAAAAGAAGAGTGGGATGGGAGAGTGCGTGTCCAGCAGTCACGTGCACTCCACCCCATCCCCTGACCACCACCATTTTTAATATTTTAATGGCTTAATCCTAAGTAGTTAAATGCAATTAACAGTTATTTCTTAGTTAAAAATCAAATCTTAATGGTTTATTCTTCATTCAGCATTAAATTTTAAAACGGGGATATTACAGTTCTCCCCCACTGAAAAAGAATTTCGTCCCCGAAATTCAGTCGGTACTTACCTAGGTAAACAATTCGGGGTACTACTGTCGCATGGCGTCTTCGCGTTCCCACGTGTAGGAGGTGGTCTTGCCTTGCTGCCACTCCACCTTAACCAGCCTTACGTTCTTGTTTCTTAAGCGTTTTACCGATTGATCCACGATTCCAACCGGTGTAGTCACAGTGGTTAGGTCTTCCTTGATCTCTACCTCGTCGTCAGGCATCGTGTGGCTGGGGTCATGCAAATACTTTCTTAGCTGAGACACATGAAAAACGTTGTGTAATCGGGACAAGTGAGTTGGTAACGCGAGGCGGTATGCCACGGAGCGAATCCGTTCTACTACCTCATAAGGTCCGATGTAGCGAGGGCTTAACTTCCCACTTTTTAAGGCTCGTCCAACTCCTTTACTCGGAGAGGTTCTCAGAAACACTTGATCTCCGACTTGAAATTCCAATGGCTTGATGCGTTTGTCATGGTAGATCTTCTGCCTGTCTTGTGACGCTTTCATCTTCTCCCTTATTACTCGGATCTGTTCTGTGGTTTGCTTCACGATGTCTGGTCCCAGTAATAGACTTTCACCCGCTTCCGACCAACAGAGTGGGGTTCGGCATCTACGCCCATATAATGCCTCGTAAGGTGCCATGCCAATGCTGTGATGATGGCTGTTGTTGTACGTAAACTCGATCAAGGGAAGGTACTGCTCCCAGTCCCCACCGTACTCTAACACACACGCTCTCAATAAGTCTTCTAGACTCTGAATTGTTCGCTCGGATTGTCCATCCGATTGGGGGTGGTAGGCAGAACTAAGCCAAAGCTTCGTCCCCAATTCTTGATGCATGCTGGTCCAAAACCTGGACGTAAATCTAGGGTCCCTATCTGAGACGATGGAAGTAGGTATGCCATGCAGTCGGACAACTTCTTGAATGTAGATTCGAGCCAATTTATGCAATGGGTACTTCATATTTACAGGTAAGAAGTGTGCACTCTTCGTCAATCTGTCAACAATGACCCAAATGGCATCATGGCCCGCTCGGTTTTTGGGTAATCCCATGATAAAATCCATCGCAATTGAGTCCTATTTCCACACGGGGATCTCTAGAGGCTGCATTGCACCGTACGGTTTTTGGTGCTCTACCTTTGATTTCTGACAAGTGATACACCGGGCCACGTACTCCGCCACATCCTTCTTTAGTCCGGGCCACCAAAACTGTCTCCTCAAGTCGTGATACATTTTCGTGGTTCCTGGGTGAATGCTGAGTAGGCTTTTGTGGGCTTCATCAAGCACCATTCTTCTCAATCTTCCTTCACTTGGTATGTATATTCTGTTTCTCACCCGGAAGATCCCATCTGACCCCTCTGCCAAGGATAAATCCTTTCCTTTAGCCTGAATTTCCTTCATTTCAGCTAGGTAAGAGTCCGCCTGTTACTGTTCGTACACGGATTTTAAGAATTCGTTGGCAATCCTCAACGTACCGATTGTCATCTTCTGAGAGGAAGGGGCGTCAACATGCAAGTTCATGTCTCGGAACCGTTCCAACAACTCAACTTCTTTTGCCATCATGGCTGCTATGTGGAGGGGATTTTCGACTCAATGCGTCTGCTACGACATTTGCCTTACCTGGGTGGTATTTCAACTCGAAATCATAGTCCTTCAAAAACTCAATCCATCTTCTCTGCCTCATGTTCAGCTCCTTTTGGTCGAATAGGTATTTGAGGCTCTTATGATCGCTGTACACTTCAAATTTGGATCCGTACAAGTAATGCCTCCAGATTTTCAATGCAAAAACTACTGCTGCCAACTCCAAGTCATGGGTCGGATAATGCTGTTCGTGGGGTCTCAATTGTCGAGAGGCATATGCTATCACTCGATCCTTCTGCATGAGTACACATCCTAATCCGAGTCCGGACGCGTCACAATAGACCACGAAGCTTTCTCGTAACTCAGGTAATGCCAACACCGGAGCAGTTGTCAACTTATTCTTCAGTTCTTGGAAGCTGCTCTCACACTCCGGACTCCACACAAAAGGAACGTTCTTTCGAGTCAATTTAGTCAGGGGTAATGCCAACTTAGAAAAACCTTCGATGAACCTTCTATAATAACCTGCCAAGCCCATAAAACTCCTTATTTCTGAGATCGATCTGGGCCTCTCCCATGCCATTACAGCAGCTACCTTCGCAGGATCCACCGAGACGCCTCGCTTGGAGATCACATACCCGAGGAAGTGGATCTCATCCATCCAAAATTCGCACTTTGAAAGCTTTGCAAACAACTGCTTCTCCTTCAACACTTGGAGTACCGTCCTGAGATGTCCTTCATGCTCCTCAGATGTCTTAGAATAAACTAGAATATCATCGATGAAGACAACAACAAACCGATCTAAGAAGGAGTGGAATATGCTGTTCATGTAATTCATGAAAACAGCAGGGGCGTTTGTCACACCGAACGGCATCACTACATACTCATAGTGACCATACCTAGTCCTAAAGGCAGTTTTAGGAATGTCCGAGTCCTTCACTCGGATTTGGTGATATCCCGATCGTAAGTCGATTTTCGAGAAGACTGAGGCTCCACGCAGCTGGTCAATTAAATCATCAATTCTAGGCAGTGGGTATCGATTCTTGATTGTGAGTTTGTTAAGCTGTCGATAATCTATACAAAGTCTCATGCTGCCATCCTTCTTCTTAACAAGTAGCACAGGTGCGCCCCATGGTGACACACTTGGTCTAATGAACTGCTTCTCAAGTAACTCATCCACTTGTTTCTTCAACTCTACCAATTCAGTTGAGGACATTCTGTAGGGTGCACTGGAGACCGGTTCGGCTCCAGGGATCAAGTCTATAGAGAATTCAACTTCTCTATTGGGAGGCACACTCGGGACGTCCTCTGGGAACACTTCTGGGAATTCGCAGACAACCGGAATTTCGTTCACTAGGGGCTCATTCTCATCTTTGGTTAGACAAAGCATCATAAATAGTTGGGTTATACCTAGTGCCGTGCCATCTTCAGTGGGTTATTTTGGGAAAACTATCTCTCGGTTTCTACACTCTACTAATACCTTATTGGCTGAAAGCCAATCTATTCCAAGCACAATATCAAGACCCTTTAAGGGCATGCAAATCAGATCGAAGGTGAAACTCCGATCATACAACTCAAATGCTACATTTTTACATATTGACGATGTGAACCCACTAGGGCCAGTGGGGCTGGCCACTTCCAAAGTCCGGTTCATAGACACAGTTGGTAGCTTCAACCGTTTCACGCACTCATCAGCTATAAAAGAATGGGTAGCTCCCGAATCGAAAACAACATTAAGCGTATTCATTCCAAGTGAGCACTTACATTGTACTAGATCGTTTGCTGGTGCAACATCCTCTGCATTGATGGTGTAGATCCTTCCTGTCGCTGTTGGGCCGGTGTTCCTCTCTCGGCTGTTCGGGGCACGCATCATATTTCCTCTGGTTCCGTTGCCTCTGCCACCAGGTCGTTGGTTATCATTCACTCTGGTTCGATCTTGAAATCCTCCTTGACGCACATTGGTGTTTGCCTGGCGGAGTTGGGGGCAGTCCGGGCGAACGTGTCCCTTCTCTCCGCAGTGGTAGCATTTAACATTTGTATCATTGCACTCCTTAGCAAAATGATCACCGCCGCATTTAAAGCATCCGCCATACCTTGGTCGCCCACTCATCTGTCTCCCTTGGTCATTATGGTTCTGATATCTGGTGAAGGGTTCATTCCTCCTCACGTTCCCTGGTCTCTTGAAACGTGATTGCTGAGGCCTCAGGTGCTGGTTGGCTCTGCTGCACTGGCCCGAATGGGCCCTGTCATCCTCTTCGAATATTCTACACTTGTTCACTAAGGCAGGGAAACTCCGGATTTCATGGTATCTGTAGGCCCTCTTGATATCCGATCTCAGTCCGTTCTCAAACTTAAGACACTTGGAGTGCTCCGTTCCTGGCTGCTGGAAGGGCGGATAGAATAGGCACAATTCCTCAAATCTGGTCGCGTATTCTTCCACAGTCATGGAGCCCTGTTTTAACTCCATAAACTCCAGCTCTTTCCGACTCCTCACTGTGTCGGGAAAGTATTTGTCTAAGAAGCAGGCCTTGAAATCGTTCCACGTCAGTTGATTGTCATCTTCGGGGAATTGGCTTCTGGCTATCTTCCACCAATTCTCCGCTTCATCTCGCAGCATATACACTGCGCATTCCACCTTCTGGGCTTCGGTACAGCGAAGACCCCTAAAAATTCTCTCTAACTCCTGAGTCCACTTGAACGCCGCCTCAGGATTCCGTCCTCCTAAGAATTCACTCGGCTTCCTTTTTAAGAAGCGGTCCAGCACATGGCCATCCTCAGGTTGAGTCTGGCCTTGCCTTTCAAACACATCAGCAAAGCGTTGGAATGCTGTGGCTATAGCCTCCATACTTTGACGATGCGCCATTCCTTATCCTGAAATTGACATTTAAGGATAAGTATACGGAGCCACTTACTACCGATCTAGTTATTAGTCCAACAATTAATAGCTTAGCACATTATGTCATTCGCCTAAGTCATACACACAATCGGACCAGGGGAAAACAACCCCTTGTCCTCAAGTCAATCATCAATCAGGTCAACCAGCATCAGAACAATTTCAACCATTCAATCAAAAAGACACAAACACCACCGCTTACACTTGGTAAGCATACTTTGGCCTTGGACTTTTCGGTCCGCTCTGATACCAAAAATGTAACACCTTAATCAATTGCAACTAAAAATTCCAAAATATGAGAAAATTTTTCACAAACAGTCCCGAATTATTCGATATATGAGGGAGCAGGCAAGGGAAGAACGAAAAGCCTTCACACGCACATAGTAACCTACAGGGAAACTAAAACTGGGGCCGGCTCAATGGGTTTATCGTAACGCACCAACACTAGAGCGGATTGCACAACACCGTTTATTCGCTCAGACGGGGTCTGACACCGTCCAGGCAGAGTATGGTAATGCAGCAGCGGATAGAGGAGATTTCGCAATGAGGCTTCCCTTCGAGTAATACTGGTCACTCAACGGGAGGAATAGATAAGGGAAATATGTTAATACATTCACACGCGTAGCATTTGGTGGAAAGGCGGAGTTAGAATCATCCTACTTGGCTAGGCGGGGTATATTTATCTTGGGCGGGCTGTCCTAGTTACTTGGGCGAGGTATGACGCCGCCTAAACGAAATCTACATAACGCCTCTTTAACACAACTACAAGGTAATTTCCTCCATCGGGTATGGACAAGGGTTCACTAAGTAAATCCTCACACTCGCATTCACTTAGAAAAATGAGAAGTTACAGGGTACATATGCGTTAGTAGGTTGTGGAGAAAGGAGGGATCTGAACCTATTCCACCCAGCTCAACTAAGTATGACGACGCCTGGGCGGACTTAGCCATAACGCACAATTCGGGGTCAACATCGGGGTCTGGATTGTGTTAGCATCACAATGGATAGGAAAGGATAATGGTCGATATCTCACTCTGGTAATTACTCGCTTCAGCGTGAGTCCTCGCGCTTGGGCGAATTGCTCCCACACTTCGGGCGGGGTATGACTCCGCCCAGCGTATCCGACATAAATTTTTTTCCTAAGACAATTCTCGGTTCGCTCAGACTTAGCTATAACCTGCTCAATCAGACTGTCCCTGCGTATCTATTAAAGCATAATCAGGAAACAAAGCAGCACATAGCATCACGCACACCAAAACCATACATCCATATATATACATAAAAGTGCATGTCAATATTTACAATACAAAATCGGACTTCTCCTTGCCCGTAAAGTTCTATTCATCCCCAAAACATTAACATCCGGTATGAGCCAGTCCGGGCTTAATCTAACAACGCCTTAATTAAACCTTCCAAAAGCATCAGCACTCCGCCCAGCATTCCAGCTCTGTTTCTGATCCTCCTCACGAGAGACATTCACTGAAAATGACCACTGCAGGGGTGAGCTTTTACATGTAAAATGATACTCACAGACTCGGTATCAGCGTCAGTACACGCTCCTGCTATCACTCAACCTTTCTCAAGTAACCAAATTCATACAATTCAAACAACATTCATGACACACATAATTCACAGAGTTTATTCCACATCTAAATATATATTCATGCATTCAAAATCATACTCATGCACATACATAGATTTATACATCACCACAATCAGCCTTATTTCTATATGCATGCCTGCGGATCCGACTCGGGTAAAGACTCTCAGTTACGGTCCCCTTTTCTTTTGGCCCCTCGTCCCTCAGCTCTTACCAGGTGGCACCGGCCTCCCCACGGCGTCTCGAGACTCTCTTCTCTAGCTCCAACGGCTACCACGAGCTCTATTGGGATCTAGCCAGGGTTGGTAACTGGAAGTCGTTTCCCTTGGGGTTCTTGACCTTCCATGGGTCACCCCACTCTTACTCATGCAACTAACACATTCATTATTACACATCATCGCGCCATGAACACCTTACCGTAGTCATTAAGTAAGAACGGATATCCCCCACTACTCGTAATCATTCAGTCAGTCACGCCAGCGCATGTTACAATCGATCATCAGACTAACAACATTGAGCAATCCAATTAAGAACATGCACATACATACTTTTCATAGTGACAACAAAATAGATCCATGCTTATCATCCATCATTATCATCCACGAACAGGCTACACCATCGCCACGAAGATCACTATCAAAATCTCAAATCATGCATCAGTTTTAGTACTTATGAATACATGCACACATGCACAGCATCAGTTCTAATGATTATAAATACATGCACACACTCACACCCGCACTCAGCAACACATTCATCCGGTACCGTTCTTAGACCATGCATTCGACATGCAAGCGCCCCCTACCTTTAGAAGAATCCTCAGAAACCTTTCTGTTCTCGTTGTTGGGTCCGACGTCTTTCTCCTGGTTCGTTCGGTCTTCCTTGGCTTGTCGTATCCTGCGCCTGATTCTGGGATGAAGTGTGGTCCGTTCTCCAGTACTGCAACCAAGACCTCCAGGAGCGAGAGTAAGATAGAAGAAGAAGAAAGATGAAGACGAAGGGAGGAAGTAGAGAATGAAGTGACAGAGAAGGGAGTCTGAAGAAATAACAAGTGCGTTTTTCCGCCAAGGGCTCACGCTTATATATATATATATGTGTATGTGCGCAGTAAAAGAAGAGTGGGATGGGAGAGTGCGTGTCCAGCAGTCACGTGCACTCCACCCCATCCCCTGACCACCACCATTTTTAATATTTTAATGGCTTAATCCTAAGTAGTTAAATGCAATTAACAGTTATTTCTTAGTTAAAAATCAAATCTTAATGGTTTATTCTTCATTCAGCATTAAATTTTAAAACGGGGATGTTACAGATAAAACATTGCCAGAGCTACTCAATATTTTGAGGACTGCTGAGCCTAATATTTCTAAAGGAAAGGGCAAGGCCATAATGATGGTTAATTCTGGCAAAGGTAAAGGAAAGGGCATGTATAAAGGCAAAAGAAAGGTTGTTGTAGGAAATGGCAAGAAATTTTGGAAAGGCAAGGATAAGCCAAGTACATCAGCCTTAAAACCTATGGGCGGGGTGGCTAAGGAAGGTAAATGTCACCATTGTGGACAAAAGGGACACTGGAAGAGAAACTGTCCAAAGTACCTAGAAGAGCTTAAGAAGAAGGGAAATGAGACTTCCACTTTAGTTATTCTTGTTATAGAAATTAACATGTCAACTTTAACATCATGGGTATTAGATACTAGATGTGGATCTCACATTTGTCTTAATGTACAGGATCTAAGAAGAAGTAGGCAGTTGATGAAGGGCGAGGTAGACCTACGCGTTGGAAATGGAGCAAGAGTTGTTGCATTAGCTGTAGGGACTTATTTTTTATCCTTGCCTTCAGGGTTAGTCCTTGATTTGGACAATTGTTATTTTGTTCCGGCAATAAGGAGAAACATTATTTCTGTTTCTTGTCTTGATAATAAAGGGTTTTCCTTTATAATAAAGGACAATAGTTGTTCTGTTTATTTAAATGGCATGTTTTATTGTTGTGCAAATTTGAGTAATGGACTTTATGTTCTAGATCTCGAAACCCCTATCTATAACATTAATACTAAAAGGGTTAACAAATGATTTAAACCCAACTTATCATTGGCATTGTCGCCTGTTGACCCGGTGATAGTGTCTGAACCGTTCGTTTCTACCACCGGGTTGTTAATTGGCAAGCGCACCAATCGTTTGTAGTTTTCAAAATTTAGATATCGTTCCACTGGGATTGAAAGTCCAATAACAACATTAATTTTCTATTCACTATGGTAAATGTGAAGAAAGTTATGGACAAAAGAATGATTTATATACAATTTATACAATATTCACAAGATAGCATGGTTGAGTTGTTCATGAGATAAAAAGAAAATAAAAATCTATCTAAAAAGTTGAGTTGTAATCTAGAATAGGTAAGATACTTGAGATAAACACAGATAAACAAATTATGTTGGAAATTGGATCCCTAATCTAGAATAACAATGAGGAACTCTAGACATGCATATTTAATCATCAAGTTTCATGTCATTACAACTTAAAATCATTATAACCGATCCCTTGTGATATAAATTCTAAGAATTCACCGTAAAGTCCGATCTCTCGTGAGTTTTCTCAGTAAAAACTTGCATTAAGACCTGGCCTTATGGCAACAATGGTTAACAACCCCTATAGAATTAAGATACCAAGGGTATTCCAACTTTTACTTTCGTCAAAACAAGTTTCAATACACATAAAAATCATTCTCTCGTTTGACGTTCATATTAATAAAAGGTTGAAATACTAACATGGACTTGAATCATAAACGTGCAGAGGTTGAATTCACAACATTATACTCAATAGATTAGTTCACCAATTCCAACATAAACAAATTAGTTACACATGGTGATAGTAAAAATAACACTTACAGAGTTTGACATTACGAAGACGATGGAAACTTCACGATACAATGATCACAATACACCACAACACTCTCAAGTATCTAGAAAACTATTCTAGAACTACAACTCACAAAAGAAGTACTCAAAGTCGAGCACAAAGAGAGAAAAGAAGAGAAGTGAATGAGAATGGGATATGTTGAATGGTGTTCGATGGCCCTATTTATAGGGCTGAGCAAGGGTGCTGACGCTACGCGTCAGGCCCCTGACTCAGCTTCCATTAAAAAACTGATAATGGCCACTTCAAATTATTAAATTTGATCATGCTTGGCCACTTGGACGTGTTTCCACTGTATTTTGGCCATTTGTGCTTAGTGGGGTGGCCCTTGGTGCTGAGTGGAGTACCCATTATTGGGTCCAAGTGGAGTGGTTGGCCAAGTTAGAGGTGGAGACCACGCAGCACTGACGCTACGCGTGGATGTGACGCGTAGCGTCAGCATCAAAATTCAGAGTCCACGCTACGCATTGGATTGATGATACGCGTCAGATCCTCTAGTATAATTTTCTCTTGAATTCTTTACTTTTTCATTGCAAAACTAGAGAAAATTGATCAAGGGCAGATTATTTCCAACAATATCCATTTATTGAATTAAAACCTAATTTTCTAACAAATTAACCAAATTTTTATTATTTTTATGAAATTTTTATTAAAAGATTTATTGTAAATTTGAGGAGTAACAAATACCCCCAACTTGAGACATTGCTCGTCCTCGAGCAAGAAAGAAAAATAAAAAATAAAAATTTGAAATCAAATTTTTGAGTTAGTCTGAGAATTTACCACAAAAAGTAATTACACAATTTACCATTTTGAAATAATCAATTATAGACATCTAATATAACAAAGGTTTAATGATAAAATTCTTTACAATATTTTATTAACATACCAAGCATAATTTCAGGCTTACCTCTCCAAGTGTTTATCTCAATGCAATTGGTAACCTGTTTTACTCAATCAATCATAAAATCAAATGAATTTAATTTTGATTTTCATCTAATCAATGGTTGGTTATACAGAGTTAATTCAGAAATCACAAGGTCTTTTCATGGGTTGTAATGAGGCTTGGCTTACAAGAATCAATGGTTTTTCTTAGAATTCAAAAACCTGATAGTTAATAAACTTATTGTAATTAAATTTATCAAAATCTCTAAGTTATAAAAGAATCAATAATTGATTTTACAAAATTGGTTTTATTGTGTAAAAATGTTAAGTGAATAAATTAACTTTCTAACAAAAATTTGATTATTTATTGAAAGATAAAATTTTATTTTATTTTATTTTATTTTATTTTGAAAATAAATTAAAATAAACAAATAACAGAATGGGTTGCCTCCCATTGAGCGCTAGGTTTAATGTCTCCAGCCTGACATTCCTGCATTTCAAGGGTCAGTTAAAAGATAACTAGTGGTAATTTTATTGATTTCACCACCCAAATAGAGTTTCAACCTTTACCCATTTACCATCCAGCTTCTTTTAGAAGTTGGATCTTCAATTTTCACTGCTCCATATGGTTTAACTTCTTTAATCAAAAACGGGCCTGACCATTTTGATTTCAATTTTTCAAGAAACAGTTTTAATCTTGAATTGAACAATAAAACTTGCTGACCTGGTGTGAAGTATCTTTTCTTTAACTTTTTATCATGGTAAGCTTTCACCTTACTTTTGTAACATCTGGATGATTCATAGGCATTGTTCCTCATTTCCTCCAATTCGAGTAGCTGTAACTTTCGTTTATCTGCTGCTATATTTTGATCAAAATTGAGGAATTTTAAAGCCCAATATGCTTTATGTTCCATTTCAACTGGAAGATGACATGATTTTCCATAGACCATCTAGAAAGGAGAAAGACCAATTGGTGTTTTAAATGCAGTTCTGTATGCCCAGAGTGCATCATCAAGTTTTTGTGACTAATCCTTTCTAGAAGATGACACAGTTTTTTCCAGAATTCTTTTCCCTTCATGATTTGAAATCTCTGCTTGTCCGTTGGTTTGTGGATGATATGTTGTGGCTACCTTATGCTTTACTCCATAATGTTGTAATACTTTCTGAAGAATTTTATTACAAAAGTGTGAACCACCATCACTTATTAAAGTTCTTCGTGTCCCAAATCTGTAAAAAATATTTTTTTTCAAAAAATTCACAACAGATTTAGTGTCAGCATTAGGGGTGGCAATTGCTTCCACCCATTTTGAAACATAATCAACTGCCAAAAGAATGTATTGATTTGAGTAAGAGTTAGGAAAAGGTCCCATGAAGTCAATTCCCCAACAATCAAATACCTCAACTTCTTGTATATTTGTGAGAGGCATTTTTTGCCTTCTTCCAACATTACCTATTCTTTAGCAGTTATCACAAGATTGAACAAATAAGTGAGCATCTTTAAAAAGAGAGGGCCAGTATAAACCTGATTGGAGAACTTTTGCAGCTGTTCTTTCATCATTAAAGTGTCCTCCATATGGTGATTTATGACAATGCCACAACACATCTTTTACTTCCTAGTCAGGCACACAATGTCATAACAAATTATCTGCTCCAATTTTGAATAAATGAGGGTCATCCCAAACAAAATATCTTACATCTCTAAAGAATTTTTTTCTTTGTTGCCAAGTCAAATCATTTGGAAGAACTCCTACTGCTTTGAAATTGGCCATGTCAGCAAACCATGGCCGTTGTGTTATTTTGAAAAGTTTTTCATTAGGAAATTCTTCCAAAATTTCTTTTTCCTTGGCGGTAACCTTATTATTCATTAATCTAGAAAGATGGTGAGCTACCATATTTTCACTATCCTTTTTATCTTTGATTTCAAGATCATATTCTTGAAGGAGCAAAATCCATCTGATTAACCGAGGTTTTGAATAAGATTTAGTTAAAAGGTACTTGATTGCCGCATGATCAGTAAAAACAATTATTTTTGAGCCAATCAAGTAAGATCAAAATTTTTCTAAAGCATATACTATGGCTAGTAATTCTTTTTCAGTAGTTGCATAATTTATTTGATTTTCATTCAAAACTTTACTAGCATAATGTATGACTTTAAAAAAATTTTATATCTTTGACCTAAAACTGCTCCAACAGCATAATCACTTGCATCGCACATAAGTTCAAAGGGTAGATTCCAATTAGGAGCAACAATTACAGGGGCAGAAACCAATTTTTCTTTCAAGGAATTAAAAGCTTTAAGACATTCTTCATCAAATTTGAATTCAACATCTTTATTCAGAAGGTTTGATAAAGGTTTTGCAATTTTTGAAAAATCTTGAATAAACCTCCTATAAAATCCAGCATGTCTTAAAAAGCTTCTAATACCTTTTACATTTACAGGGGGTTGGAGTTTAGAAATTACCTCTATCTTGGCTTGGTCAACTTCAATGCCTCTAGAAGAAATTTTATGACCAAGTACAATTCCTTCTTTCACCATGAAGTGACACTTCTCCCAATTAAGCACCAAATTTGTCTCAATACACTGCTTCAGTACGGTGTCTAGGTTGGATAGACGTGTCTCAAATGAATTTCCAAAAACTGAGAAGTCATCCATGAAAACTTCAATGCTCTTTTCAATTAAATCTTTTGATAAGGAAAGATAAGTTTCATCAAGGATGTCCACTTTGTAACAGTCTTGCTTCGGGCTAGGATGTTTCCTTGCTTTGAAGACATCGAAATTCACTTCCTCATCGTGAACCCTTACTGCTAGCTTCCCGTGTCCACATCAATCAGTACTCGAGCAGTTTTCATGAATGGTCTTCCAAGAATCAGAGGAACATCAGCATCTTCCTCCATGTCTAAGATCACAAAATCCACAGGGAAGTAGAATTTGTCAACCTTTACAAGCACATCTTCTATAATCCCGTAAGGTCTCTTGATGGATTTATCAGCTAATTGTAGAGTCATCCTTGTCTGTTGCGGATCAAGGTCACCAATGCGCTTCATCATACTTAGGGGCATTAGATTGATGCTAGCCCCTAAATCTAATAAAGCCTTTCCGATATTTACTCCGCCAATAGAGATAGGAATAGTGAATTTGCCAGGATCTTTGGATTTTTCTGGCATCTTGTATTGTAAAATAGCGCTGCAACTTGCTTCAAGTTCTACTATCTCCTCATCATACTTCCTTTTCTCTGTAAGCAGTTCTTTCATAAACTTAGCATATGTAGGCATTTGTTCTAATGCCTCAGAAAAAGGAATGTATATGTGTAACTGCTTAAAAATTTCAAGGAATCTCTTATATTCCTTTTCTTTATCTTTTTTGATGGTGGATGAGGATAAGGTAAATCCTGGACAGGAGTTGTCTGTCCCAAATATTGATTTTTTTGATTTTTTTCTTTTTCTTTTATTTCATCTTTTTCTTTATTTTTTTCACTTTCTTTTTCTTTTTCTTTTTCTTTTTCTTTTTCTTTTTCTTTTTCTTTTTCTTTTTCTTCTTTTACTTTTCCTTTTTCTTTTTCACAATCTATACCTACAGTTTTACCACTTCTTGTAAAAATAGCCTTACATTGTTCTTTCACTTTGAATTCCTTGATGTCGGCTACTTCTTTTACTAGCTGACTCAACTATTGATCTGATGCTTTACGTGCAGCCTTAATTATCTCCATGTATTGCATCAATTGTTGAATACTTTCTTCAGCCTTTGTCAATCTAGTATTGTAATCACCTTGATTGTTGAAAGGTCTAGCATTTTGCCTCCAACCATAGTTTTGGTTTTGCCTTCCCTGCAGGTAATTGTTAGAAAAAGAATTTACAAGAGGATTTAGAGAATTACCTGTAGGTAACCTCTGATGAATCAAGGAATTAGCTTGTTCTTGTTCATTCTTGTCAAGAACACAGTAACTACATGGTTGTTCGCCCATAAAATACTCACATTGTTTTAATTGAGCATGAAGTTATGGTGGTACATGGGTAACTTGAAGTTTTCCAAGTTGTTTACTCACTGCCTCAATTTGTTGTATCAACAATTTTTGTTGAATTAACACTGTATCATTTACTCCTTGTTCAAATATACCTTGTACATTACCTCTTTCTGGTTTAGCTTGATGGGCACTAATGGACATTGATTCCAATATCTCAATAGCTTTCTCCACAGTTTTGTTCATTAAAGAGCCACCTGTACAAGCATCTAACATCATCTTGAACTGAGGTAATAAACCATGGTAAACGATCCTTACCTTTTCGGCATCATCCAGGTTATGGTTTGGACATTTTCTCTAGAGTGCCTTGAATCGTTCCTATGTCTCTCCTAATAATTCATCGTTATTTTGGGAAAAAGAGTGTATGGCTGTCATGGCTTCAAAATATTTTGAAGGAGAATAAAATCTTTCCAAAAATTTTCTTTCAACATCGGACCAGTTTGCAAAACTACCCGGTGGGCAAGATTTAAACCATTCTTTAGCTTTACCAATCAATGAAAAAGGAAATAACCTCATATAAATAGATTCTTCTTGATTGGGTTCAAAACCAATTATGCTACATAACTCATAAAAAATAGTTAAATGTTCATATGGTTCTTCATGATTTAAGCTAGCAAATTGATTATTCTGAATAATATTTAAAGTAGTAGGTTTAATCTCTACTGGTACAACAGGTCCTTGAAACATTCCCGAAACTCAGGGTAGACCATTAATAGCAGCAAACTATCCCAATGTTCTCCTTTTAGCAGCCATATTTGAATTTTCAAAAATTTTAGAAGTAGAAGAAGATTTAGTTTGTGTTTTAGATTTCAAAGACTTGATTTTCTTTACAAACCTTTCTATCTCAGGATCAAAATAAATTTTACCTGCAGTAGATTAGCTTTGCATACACAAACTAGACAAAGAAAGTTAGTGTAACAATAAGTGAAAGTAAACAAAATAAAAAAAATTAACTAAGGTAAAAAAAATATTTACCACGGTAATTAAAAATTTACTGTTTTACTGAAACAATTCAATCCCCGGCGACGGCACCAGAAAACTCTTTAACCCGATGATAACGTCTCAACCGTTCGTTTCTACCACCGGGTTATTAATTGGCAAGCGCACCAATCGTTTGTAGTTTTCAAAATTTAGATATCGTTTCATTGGGATTGAAAGTCCAATAACAATAGTAATTTTCTATTCACTATGGTAAATGTGAAGAAAGTTGTGGACAAAAAAATGATTTATATATAATTTATACAATATTCACAAGATAACATGGTTGAGTTGTTCATGAGATAAAAAGAAAATAAAAATCTATCTAAAAAGTTGAGTTGTAATCTAGAATAGGTAAGATACTTGAGATAAACACAGATAAACAAATTATGTTAGAAATTGGATCCCTAATCTAGAATAACAATGAGGAACTCAAGACATGCATATTTAATCATCAAGTTTCATGTCATTGCATCTTAAAATCATTATAACCGATCCCTCATGATATAAATTCTAAGAATTCACCGTAAAGTCTGATCTCTCGTGAGCTTTTTCAGTAAAAACTTGCATTAAGACCTGGCCTTATGGCAACAATGGTTAACAACCCCTATAGAATTGAGATACCAAGGGTATTCCAACTTTTACTTTCGTCAAAACAAGTTTCAATATGGCATGAATAATCATTCTCCCATTTGACATTCATACTAATAAAACAAGTTTTAATACACATAAAAATTATTCTCCCGTTTGACGTTCATATTAATAAAAGGTTGAAATACTAACATGGACTTGAATCATAAACATGCAGAGGTCGAATTCACAACATTATACTCAATAGATTAGTTCACTAATTCCAACATAAACAAATTAGTTACACATGGTGAAAGTAAAAAAACACTTACAGAGTTTGACATTACGAAGACGATGGAAACTTCACGATACAACGATCAAAATACACCACAACACTCTCAAGTATCTAGAAAACTATTCTAGAACTACAACTCACAAAAGAAGTACTCAAAGTCGAGCATAAAGAGAGAAAAGAAGAGAATTGAATGAGAATGGGATATGTTGAATGGTGTTGGATGGCCCTATTTATAGGGCTGAGCAAGGGTGCTGGCGCTACGCGTCAGGCCCCTGACTTAGCTTCCATTAAACAACTGATAATGGCCACTTCAAATTATTAAATTTGATCATGCTTGGCCACTTGGACATGTTTCCACTTTATTTTGGCCATTTGTGCTTAGTGGGGTAGCCCTTGGTGCTAAGTGGAGTACCCATTATTGGGTCCAAGTGGAGTGGTTGGCCAAGTTGGAGGTGGAGACCACGCAGCACTGACGCTACGTGTTGATGTGACGCGTAGCGTCAGCATCAAAATTCAGAGTCCACACTACGCGTGGGATTGATTCTACGCGTCAGATCCTCCAATATAATTTTCTCTTGAATTCTTTACTTTTTCGCTGCAAAATTAGAGAAAATTGATCAAGGGCAGATTATTTCCAACAACATCCATTTATTGAATTAAAACCTAATTTTCTAACAAATTAACCAAATTTTTATTATTTTATAACATTTTTATTAAAAGATTTATTGTAAATTTGAGGACTAACATCGCCTATGACATATAAATGAGAAACGCATTTCTAAACTCCATCAAGATAGATATTTATAATCTTTTGATTTTGAATCAATAGATACATGCGAATCTTATTTATTGGGGAAGATGACTAAGACCCTATTTACCGAGAAAGGTGAAAGGGCGAGTGATCTTTTTGTCTTGATACATAGTGATGTATGTGGGCCCATAGGGACAATGGCTAGGGGAGGTTTTAGTTACTTCATCACTTTTACTGATGATTTCAGTAGATATGGATTTTATTTTCTCATGAAACATAAATTAGAATCCTTTGAAAAGTTCAAGGAGTTTAAAGATGAAGTAGAGAACCAACTTGGGAAGACAATTAAAGCACTTCGATCTGATTAAGGTGGTGAATATTTGAGCCTAGAGTTTGATGAATATCTTAAAGAGTGTGGGATTATATCTCAACTTACTCCCCCTGGAACATCAAAATGGAATGGGGTTTCTGAGCGGAGAAATAGAACCTTGTTGGACATGGTTCGATCAATGATGAGTCAAACTGACCTCCCTAACTCATTTTGGGGACATGCTTTGTTGACAGCAACTGTTACACTTAACCGTGTTCCATCAAAGGTTGTCGTAAAGACACCATATGAGATATGGACTGGGAAACGACCTAGTATGTCTTTTCTTAAGATTTGGGGCTGTGAAGCTTATGTTAAGCGTCAAAGTTCTGATAAACTCAGGCCCAAGTTAGGTAAATGTCTTTTTGTGGGATACCCAAAAAAAACTAAGGGTTATTATTTTTACAATCCTTCTGAGGGCAAAGTGTTTGTTGCTCGGAATACTGTATTCTAAGAAAGGGAATTCATCTCTACAAGAATCAGTGGGAGGAAAGTAGAACTTGAAAAAATTCAAGACTCACAAGGCATTGAAGAGCCAATGGTGGAAATGAAGCAAGACCCATAAAATGTTGTGATAACACCAGCTCCAGTAGCACAAGACTTGCGTAGATCAAGTAGAATACGTCAACAACCTGAAAGATATGGATTTCTTATAACTCAGGAAGGAGACGTATTCCTAATGGATCAAAATGAGCCAACATCTTATGAAGAGGCCATTGCAAGTCCAGGATCTGAGAAATGGCTAGAAGCCATGGAATCTGAAATGGGCTCCATGTACACTAATCAAGTTTGAAACTTGGTTAATGCACCTGAAGAGGTAAAACCTATAGGATGCAAGTGGGTTTTCAAAAAGAAAACTAACATGGATGGTAATATAAGTACCTTTAAAGCAAGGTTAGTGGCTAAAGGTTTCAAGCAAATATATGGTATAGACTATGATGAAACTTTTTCCCCAGTTGCTATGCTAAAGTCTGTTCAGATTCTACTTGCTATTGCTGCATACCATGATTATGAGATATGGTAAATGGATGTCAAGACTGCTTTCCTTAATGGAAATCTTCTTGAGGAAGTGTACATGATACAACCCGAAGGCTTTCTTAAGCCTGAAGCATCCAGGAAGGTGTGCAAACTACAACATTCCATATATGGACTTAAGCAAGCTTCCAGAAGCTGGAATCTTCATTTTGATAAAGCTATTAAACAATTTGGCTTTAGTGAAAATGAGGATGAACCTTGTGTCTACAAGAAGGTTAGTGACTGCACAATTGTTTTTCTGGTCCTGTATGTTGATGACATACTACTTATTGGAAATGACGTTCCTACTCTTCATTTATGAAGAGTTGGTTGGGAAACTGTTTTTCTATGAAAAACTTAGGTGAAGAAACCTACGTGTTGGGAATTCAGCTCTATAGAGATAGATCAAGAAAACTTCTTGGCCTAAGTCAGAATACATGCATAGACAAAGTGTTAAAAAGGTTTAAGATGCAAGATTCCAAGAAAGGAACTTTGCCTATGGCTCATGGCATAAGCTTATCAAAAGCTCAATCTTTTTCCACTAAAGAAGAGAGAGAACGGATGAATAAGATTCCATATGCATCTGTTATTGGATCAATCATGTATGCAATGATATGAACCCGACCAGATGCCTCGTACACTTTAAGCATGACGAATAGATACCAGTCTGATCCCGGTGAAAGTTAATGGACTACTATCAAGAATATCCAGAAGTACTTAAGAAAAACTAAGGATTCATTCTTGATATATGTAGGGGAAGAAGAGCTTATTGTAAAAGGTTACACTGATGCTAGCTTCTAAACTGATAAGGATGACTCAAGATGGCAATTTGGGTACGTGTTTTGTCTAAATGGTGGCGCTGTAAGCTAGAAGAGTTCAAAGCAAGAGACAATTGCTGATTCTACTACAGAGTTTGAGTATATTACTGCCTCAAACGTTGCAAAAGAGGCAGTATGGATCAAGAAGTTCATAACAGAACTTGGGATTATTCCAAGCATTGTAGACTATATAAGTCTCTACTGTGATAATAGTGGAGCAATCGCATAAGCTAAGGAACCTAGATCACATCAACGATTAAAGCATATACTTAGGTGATTTCATCTCATTCGAGAGATCCTTGACTGAGGAGATGTAAAGATATGTAAGGTGCATACTGATGAGAATATTGCTGACCCACTCATAAAACCTCTTACACAAGAAAAACATGAGGGGCACATTAGATCATTAGGCATTAGGCAAATGTCTGATTGGCTCTAGCGCAAGTGGGAGATTGTTGGTGTATGCACTATAAAATTTTATGCTTTTTCATTTGTATCATTTTTTTGCTTATTAATAAAATAAGTATTTTAGTTTAAAATTGTTTTAAAACGTATTTATCCTTGGAGTAATAGGTCATATGAAAGTTATTCCTAAAATGTCCCTAGTCAAGTATTTACATGGGGACATGTAAATACATTGAGACTAGTGTGTAAGTGTACTGATGACTTCAGCTCACAGATCATAGATATAGATGATATCAAGTCTTCACACAGGTACACATTAAGAGAAATGATGTACTGGACAGACCCACCATGAGAACGTTGCATGGATCGTTACATGAATGTCATAAATGATTCTCAATGTGATAATGGTATATGTAGTCCTTCGACCTGAAGTCACTATCATTCCTACATGAGGAGTTTGTTGTTTTAATATAACTAAACGTCTTCTGTAACAAGAGGACTATAAAGGTTGTAATTAGGCAATGAACAAATTATACAGAGGGATGTGAGTGATGTAGATCAGATTTGTATCTCCTATGTGACAGGAGTGATATCTATAGGCCACTTGATGGAGTAAGACTAAGGAAACGCATGGCCATGCTAGAAAGAATAAATATTAGATATTTATTCAGATTAAGTCTACTCTGGTATCAAGTAAAATAAATTGGGCCGTACAAGGATAACGTGACCATGCCTTGGGCCCAATTAGGACATCGTGACAAAAGAAACAAACATATAAAATAATTATCACTTATAGGTTATGTTGATATTAAATAATATTCAGACATAATGATGCATTGCTAGATGACACTCTTATTTTATTAATAATAAAATAATTTATTATTAATATGACCGGGTATTTTACCTATAGGGTCACACACATAGAGTAAGCCCATTAGAAAATGTTTTATTTTATTTTAATTGGACTAAAATAAAGCTATTGGGCCTAACTCATTTAGAATGAGTAAGGAGCCCACTCTTTAGAGAAAACAAATTAGGTCAAACCTAAGCCTATAAATAGAGCATAAGATGCTCATAGGCCGTTCATTAAAGTAAGACACAAATTCGTAAAAGTTGCAAGAGCTACACGCCGTCAAACTAGCAGTTGGCAAGTGTTACGATTCTGGTGGGAGTGCTCGTGTGGACTCCTACAGGACAAGGCTACGACTGCTTCAGTGTTTTTCAAGAGGTAATCCTAAAATGAATTTTTTTTTTGTGTGTTTGTCTTGTGCTTTGAAACATGGCGCTTTGCAAATCCTATAGGAATCCTTGTATTTCTGCTGCTCATGTACTAGGGATTCCCTAAAAACATATGCCCAACGTAGTCCCATATCCAATAGCACAAGTACTAGGGGACCAAGAGAGGTTGAGCGTGCCTAGGCTCAACCCAATGTAAGGGAGGATCAAGCATATTAGGGAGTTAGGCACCATCCATACGTAGGTACGCCACCTAATGTAAACCTACGCTGGGCAGAGACCCAACCATCAAACCTTTCCAGAAGGGTAACGTACCTACTCCTAACCCTATGTTTCATACACTAGTCCACTGATGCTACTAGGGACCTGAGCGTGCCTACGCTCAGGCCAACAACTTCCTACGCCCAAGGAAACATACACCAGACCTGACTACGTAGTACTTCAGCGTATGTACACTCGTATCCAGTGTATGTAAGTGTGTGTATGTGCCATGAATCCCAAATTAAGACCTATGCATTTATAACTTAGCTAATTTAAGTGACCTATTTATGAATTCATTAAAGGCAATTCTATAATCTTAGCTTAGGTTAGTTAGTTGGTATATATATGTAAGACTACTTTAACTCAAGGAATACTTAATGCATAGATTCTAATTTAGATTTCATTTCCAGATTTCATTCTCTCTCTAGTATTTTGTTTTTTTAAATTCTTTCATCTTTTGAACATGCAACCCATTGTATTCCATCTCTTTTCCTCCATGAGTGGATAAATTCCCAAGGATTGGGATCTATAGAAGCTACAATGAAACTTTACTTCAAGTAATTGGAAGCATTGGAATTAGTTGAGGCAAGTTCTAAACATTGGAAACTTCTAAGTTTACCTACTTGGATTGGGAAATCCAAGACCTAACTCAGAGGTGTTTATTAGAAAAGAATCATAGTGAATACTTGAGGTTTGAATTTATTGACCTAGTTACTTTAGGCCTAAGGAATTAGGTGAATAGCTAGGGTTCCTTTAATTTTCATAATTAAATTCAGTAGAAATTGATACCTAAGGGATGAGGATTGATTTATGTTGCAATTAGTGATAATTTCCTAAGGAATTAAGAACTATCCATTTGTGAGAGTTGAACATTGCCTTAATTGAATCCAATGCCACAATTATGTGAATTTAAGGGAAATTGTAGATGAAATCAATTCCAATCTATTGCTAGTATACTTCTTATCCCTTCCTATTACTTTGTTTGCCATATTACTGTTAGAAAACAAAAAACATACAAATATCTTTTAAAAAACCTAAAAATAAATGAATTGTTTGCTTGAGAAGGTTCAACTCATGTATCTTCTAGGTTGTAATAATACTTAACACAATCTCTGTGGGACAATACAAATTACTACTTTCTAAATGATTGGTACACTTGCCAAAAGTATTCATGTAACAAATTTGCATCACTACCCCCAAAGCCTCTATAATAAAAGAACGATGACCAAAGGTTCAGCACTTACTTTTGATGCTCTAGAGAAATTCTTCTCCTTTGGTGTGTATTATTTTTTTATCCAGACTGATGGTTTAGAGTCTAACTTAGAAGAGGGGGTTGAATAAGTCACAAACTCTTTTCATGGAAAAAACCAACTTAAGCATAGATAATCATACTTTTGAAAATAGGAAGGAGAAAGCAACGTAAGATGTTTATATTGGTTCACTTCCAACACAAAAGTTATGTCTAGTCCCTTCAAACTTGAAGGATTTCCACTATTGTGAAAACTCTTTTACAGTTACAACACCAGACTAGTGCATCAAGTATTCTTGACTCTAACCACTTCTGGCTTATCCCAAGTATTCTTTCAACAAGCCATTCTTGGCTTAATAACCCAAGTATTCTTTCAAAAGCCTCTCAGGCCAACAGTGTTTCCCACACGAAAAACTAAGGTTGGTAACACACTAGACTTTACACAATGAGTTTGAAGGAATGAAAGAGAGTAATTCACAGAACTTAGTATTTTTAGATGTACAATAAAGAGAGAATACATTAAGTTGAAAAGACACAAGATCAAGGTCTGCTAGAGGCAGAACACACAAAGAAGATCTTTGTCTTTTGAGAGACTTAAAAGATGATTGCAAGGAAATAGAAGACAATGATCTTTTCATAAAAATGACTCTTGTAAATTTGTTACATGTCTCTATATTTTCCATCAATCTTCTGAAGAGTATTTATAGGAAGCAAATGGTAACTGTTGTTTCCTTTTGAAAGAAGATATAACCATTGGATATCCTGTGAAGGAGTTGTGAGCTTTGAGAGGTATCAGACTTTTATTGTTCTAGCAAGATGTGTGAAGAGTCTGATACCTAGGTTCTTTTGTTCATGCATAAAAATTGTTCCTTATGCAGCGATGACAAATAAAGTTATTTTCTTTCTTTATTTGATTGGAATAGAGAGAAAAGGATAAAGCTATAATCCTCTGAAACTGAACTGACACATAAGCTGACTTGTACCAGTTTTTTGTATTTCTACACAGAGGATTGTGTTGGGACCTTCAAGCACTAGGTTGGCTGCTCTGCTGATTTGTTTCTTATTCTTTTTGATGATAAGCACATTTTTCTTGATAAGTGCATGAGTTCTAAGGCATCATGAAAATATATTTACGAATCTTGAGATTTGGCCTTTGGAGAAACGTTCTTCTTTGTTTGATTAAGGATGCCTAAAAGCATGATTCTTGATATTCATTACAATATGGGACATAGTGTGTATCAAACTTTTTAAGGTCTAATAAAGTTAGATCAGAATTTTATTCATACAGACTCCCCCCTATGCTTTGCAACTTGTATAGTTCCTGAAATTCTTAGACAAACATGTTAGATTACATGATAGCAGACTTCTTTTGACCAATCATTGATGTTTTTTATTAGAAAATCCAGGGTCTAATAATAGTGCGTAATTTTGGGGTTTGATCAAAGTAATGACTTATTGTTTCTTTCAAAATCAGACTTTTCTCCAACAATCTCCCCTTATTTGTTGATAGCAAATATGAAGTCTTTTTTGCAAATGAAGTCTATTAACAAATCAGTATATTGTTATGCAAAACATCAGAGCAAGCATATTTTGGATATTCTTCAAATTTTTAGATAATTTGAATTTTATAAAGATCAGAGCTTAAAAGTTATTTACTGATTAACTTGAATTAAGATATATTAAAGCAAACAGATGTATCAAAGATGATTAAAAATAGATAAATTATAGCAGGTGAATTGGAACAATGCATTCTTTATTGATAAAATAAAAGGAACATTTATCAGACTTGTCAATCACAAAAAATATTTCTAACAAATCTCCCCAACTCAAAAGACTCTAAACATATCTCCCCCTTTTGATATCAACAAAAGAAGAGCATCATAGAGATCCTAACAATAAGTCTCGAGTGAAAGAAGAGTTGAAAAAAAAGAGATGTTACAGAGGAGATAAGGATAAAATAATGAGTTTGAATAACAAAAATAAAAGGTGAAATGAAATAAATAATAAGGGATGATAGAGAAAAAGAAGGTTTTCAAGAATAAAGTTAAAAGAGGTAGATCCTTCTTCTTGAATGGTCCATAGGTAATGGCACCAAAGAGCATCCGCATAAGCTTCGTTCAGATTAGGAACAGAGAGGATGCTTCAAAGGTTGGCTTTAGGAAGCTGGCGAGGTCTGAGAGGACCCTTATAGTGAGGCTTATACCTAGGAGGCATAGGCTTCTTCAATCTTTCCTAATTTATCCATGTCTCCTTAACCTAGATTTTGTTTGGGCAAACCAAGATCTGTTTCCATGGAATAATAATGGGTCTGTTCTTCAGGGGATCAGAGTTAAGAACAACTACTACAAACCTTAAATCTCTAGCAACAGAGACCTGTTCAGCTACCAGAACCTTATGCATGGCAATGTTATCTAGTGAAAGAAGTTAAGGGTAGGGTAACAGTCTTTCTATGGGCATAGAAGGAATAAATTTAGGTGCAGTGGGTAAGATACAGAATCTGCAGCTCTGAAAGTTGGGATTACTAACAATGGAAAAGTTATAGGGGTTTTTGTAGCCAGGGTCAAATGGATCTAGGATGGGTTTGTAGAAAGTAAAGGTGGATCAACTAGGGAAACTATAGATAAGAAATGGTTGCTAAGATGGAAGGATAACAATGAAAGGTTCAGAAAGGGGAACAATAGCAAGGTAGGGGTTAGATGAAGTCTGGTTCAGAGATGGGGAAGGAATAATAGATAAGGGAATAGGTTTTGGAATCTGAGAAGAGACAGATATAGCATAAGAGAGGGGGTTAGAGAAGCTTACGGAATCAAACCTTTCCATTTTAGAAGAAGACCCAGAGATAGCTAAAGGGTCTAAAAGCTTACTCTTGAGAGAGGCTCTGAAGCTGGCTTCATCACTCTGATACTTTCTAACAAGTTCATAAAAGTAATTCATCCAGTCTATGCAATTCCATTTCTTCATATTAACTTCAGGAAATTTCTTCAGATACCCATAAATGAAGGTTACATAGTCAACGAAGTTTGGATAACCTCCACACTTCATGAATTCATCATGATGTGCCTTCATTGAGATCTGATAATCATTCTTTATTTTATTGACCTTCCTTATCCATTTGGTTCCAGACTATCCATGCGCAGATATCTTAGGATTTAGGGTGGTGTATATGGATAAATTTCTGACATAAGCTGATTGAAGTTTGCTACTACTGAGGTGGTTTCTTTTGTAGCTATGGGGTCTGTTACTGAGAAGATACTTATATAGGGGTTACCTAAGGATCTTGTAAAAGTTGATATTGAGGGGTTATCTGAGAGGTTTGTTGAGGAGCATATTCTTTCTTCTTCTGAAGTTGACTTAAAGTGATATCATCATTAGTGTCTAAAGACTATGCTGACTCCTTGGGATTAGACTTCTTTGCTGGTGGTTAAGAAAGGGGAATGATTCTGAAAGGCTTTACTTCTAAGGCTGAATATGAATTTTTGCTAGAGAAGTCCAGGGCCATATCTTTGGCTTTCTTGGCAGTGCACTTTATTCCGCCACTCCTCTTCTTCTTCTTCTTGGGAGCTTCTTTAATAAGAGGACCTTCAGTCTTTTACTTCCTTACTTTAGCCTGAGTAGAGCTTTTCTTCTTAACAGATGCAGGGGAAGTCTTCTCCATCAATTGATCAAACAGAGATTAGAAGGCTAACAACTTGCTTATTAGAGAGGAAGGCTCTACCAGATCTGGTATTGATCGAGTCTCTATATTTTTTAGGGCAAAGACTCTCATTAGCACTCCTGGATAAGGTACCTTGTTCTATTTCTTTCTAACTAAGGAGATTAGATACGTCATGTTGATGTTTGGGAGGCTGGCCTTCTCCTTCTCTAACATGAAATACATGTAGAATCTATTCAGCTTTGTGACAGTGTCCTTAGCACTCTTGCGAGGGGAGAACACTTGCTTCATCACTAGGTAAAGTATCTTCACTTTTGGAAGGAGACTTCCTAAAACAACTTTGGCTGGGTGAGTAGTCCCGTAGAGTGCCTTGTTTATCTCCAAACTTGATACACATTCATATTCAAAATTCTATGTAAACACTTCTTCTACTGATGGACAGCTAGTCACAATAGCCACAACATCTTCAGAAATTCTAACAATCTCCCCTTTCAGTTTTCCCAGCATAATGCATTTTGATTTATCTACAGAGATAGTCTTCCAGAATTCTAAAATCAAGGAGGGAGAGTATCGTTCCCTATCCACATAAAAATTGGTCCAACTAACTCCTTTGAGCTCCTCAGTGATGTCCTTTCCTTTCGTTTTATGTTGCTCAGGATAAAAGTAGGAGGACTCCATAATATGTGAAATGTTGAGTTCCATTGTAGATGCTTGAGAGACAAGAAAGGTTTTAGGTTTTAGAAAAAGAAGAGGTTTTTCAATAGAGAGATAAAAGGGTTTTAGCAACAAGTGGGAAATACAAGTGAAAAGTCCAAAATTTAAAGAGTAAAAATTGACTACTAAAGAGGAGAAAGAACACACATTCAGAAGATAGTTACACAAAAAAGCATTAACTATTGTCACGTTGTATGTTTTAAAATAAAAAGTATTGAAATTGTAAAACCTTTGACAGTTAACATGAATCTCAAAAGACTTAGTCATTTTCTCTCAGAAATATGTAAAAGTGAGTGTGGGTTCCGATATATTAAGCATCAACCATTATATGCATCAGACTTTTCAAGCATTAGATATATCATGCATCAGACATTTCTTAAGTTTATATTATGCTTAATGAAAGCAAACCTCGCCTCAGCTAGAGGCTTTGTGAAGATGTTTGCGTATTGATAATCTGTGTCCACAAATTTCATGTCCATAATTTCTTTTTGCACATAGTCTCTAATAAAGTGATATTTTACTTCTATGTGCTTAGCTATGGAATGCTGTATGGGGTTCTTTGAAAGATTTATTGCACTTGTATTATCACTATACATGAATCTTTCCTTCTTTGATTGAGTACTCTTCAAGCTAATATTTTATCTAAAGAAGTTGAGAACAACACTATGCTGTAAACATGTACTTTGCTTCTGCTATTGAGAGTGCAATAGAATTTTGCTTTCTGTTTCCCCATGATATCAGACTTTTCCCTAAGAAATGGCATTCACCACTTGTACTTTTTCTGTCTACTCTATCATCTATAAAATCTGCATCACAGAATCCAGGTAGAGAGAAGGAGTTTGTTCTTTCATAGAATAACCCAAGGTTAGTTGTGCCAACAAGATATCTTAGAATTCTCTTTACTACAGACAAATATGATTCATTGGGTTCTGATTGATATCTTGTGCACGTGTAAACACTAAACATTATGTCAGGTCTTCCGGATGTGATGTATAAAGTGAACATATCATTCCTCTATACAAGGTCTGATCCACTGATGTAACAGAATCATCTTTATTGATTATGCAGTTAGGATAC
Organism: Clitoria ternatea; assembly: GCA_037962975.1. Taxonomy (NCBI): domain Eukaryota; kingdom Viridiplantae; phylum Streptophyta; class Magnoliopsida; order Fabales; family Fabaceae; genus Clitoria; species Clitoria ternatea. The sequence continues at coordinate 208,255,099 of CM075671.1, read as the reverse complement.
AAAAGGGTGCTCAAAGGCTTGGCATCAGCCATGTTAAACTTTTTAAGCAACTCCTTTGTGTACTTCTGTTGGTGAATAAAAATACCATTATTTGTTTGTTTAATTTTCAAGCCTAAGAAAAATTTAAGTTTTCCCATCATGCTCATTTCAAATTCAGCTTACATCATTTTAGAAAATTCTTTGCATAAACTTTCATCAGTAGCACCAAAAACAATATCATCCACATAAATCTGCACAATAATAAAGTGTTTCTAAGAGCTTTTTCTAAACAGAGTTGTGTCTACTTTTCCTCTTATAAAGCCTTTTGAAATAAAAAATGAGCCGAGTCTTTCACACCAAGCTCTTGGAGCTTGTTTCACACCGTATAGTGCTTTACTAAGTTTAACAACATGGTTAGGAAAAGACATATCTTCAAAACTAGGGGTTGTTTTACATAAAATATTTCCTCTATAAAACCATTTAGAAAAGCACTCTTCACATCCATCTGATATAATGTAATTCCTTTAAATGCAACAAATGCAAGAAATATTCTAATAGCCTCAAGTTTGGCTATAGGTGTAAGGGTTTCAGTAAAGTCTATACCTTCTTGCTGATTGTAGCCTTGAGCTACCAGCCTAACTTTGTTTCTGATAACTTTCCCATCTTCATCAAGTTTATTCCTAAAGACCCATTTTGTTCTAATGATACTTTTATTTTTGAGTCTTGGAACAAGGTTCTAGACTTTGTTTCTCTCAAACTGATTTAGCTCTTCTTGCATGGCAATGATCCAATCAGTGTCTTCTTTTAATTCTGCCATATTCTTTGGTTATATTTCTAAAACCAAAGCAATTATAGATTGGTCCTGAATTCTGGATCTTGTTTTAACTCCAGCTACCTGGTCTCTAATTATGAGATCTGGAGGATGATAAGCTTTGAATTTCCAAACTCTAGGCTTTTCTAGTTCAGATGATGACTATTTATGTTCAAGCTCTGTTTCTTCAGTTGTAGTTTGTGCTAATTAATTAGGATCTTTTTCTTGCTCAGGTTCTTATTGTAGTATTCCTGCATCATCAGAAGCTAGATCTACCAGTTTCTTATCAGTCTTTTGAAGATCATTAAATCTTACATGCATGGATTCCTCAATGATTTGAGTTCGAGTATTAAGTAGTCTGTAAGATTTTGATGTGGTTGAATATCCCATGAATATTCATTTGACACATTTGGAATCAAATTTTCCAAGATCCTTAGTGTTTAAAATATAGCAGGTACTTCCAAAAGGGTGAAAATATGAGATGTTGGGTTTCCTTCCGTTCCATAATTCATAGGGAGTCTTATTCAGTATAGGTCTGATAAGGATCATGTTTTCTATATAACAAGAAGTGCTCACTGTTTCTACCTAGAAATATTTTGGAAATACCCCGAAAGACTCGAGAGTGAAAAGCCAGGATGGCTTGGTAAGCAAGTAATCGCTTATGTAGGTGCCAACTCTAAGTTCTTTCTCTTCTTTCTTTTTTAAATCTCAATCATAAAGGTTCAAATCCAGACTATGCATCTGGAAAGCACCGGTTCGTGACAAGGCCTTGGTCTATACAAATGGGATCCCGACCTAGACTATTTTCACAAAGCATTGTTCTAGTCATTTCTTGTAGTGACCTATTTTTCCTTTCTACAACAGCATTTTGTTGAGGTGTTCTTGTGGAGGAAAAACTATGAGTTATGCCAGACTCATTGCAGATTTTTTCAAAAATCTCATTTTTAAATTCTCTGCCATGATCACTTCTTATTGTACCAATACAAAAACCTTTCTCGTTTTGGATTTTCTTGCAAAAAATCTTGAATACCTTTACAGACTAATCCTTGTGAGTTAGAAAGTATACCCATGTCATTCTTATGTAATCATCACCGATGACAAATCCATACTTCTTTGCTGTCAGACTTTGCACTTTAGATGGACCAAATAAGTCTAAATGTAATAGTTCTAGAGGTCTGGCAATGAAAATAACATTCTTGTTTTCAAATGAAGTTTTATGTTGTATCCCCCTTTTGCATGCTTCATAAGGCAAGGAGATGTTGAAGGAAATTTTTAGCAATCCTTTAACGAGACCCTTTCTCTAAAGTTTTGAAATATGTTTTAAACTTACATACCCAAGTTTTTTATGCCAAATCCATCTCTCTTCAAAGTTTGAAAATAAACTTGTTACATTTTGATTATTCAGTTAATTCAAGTCAACCTTGTATAGGTTATGATGTCTATTGTCATTGAAGAGTATTGTTCCATCATGGTTAATGGTAATATACTTATCTTTATCAAAAGAGACTTCGTATCCACTGTCATAAAATTGACTAATGCTCAGTAGGTTATGTCTTAGACCTTCAACAAGAAATGCATTTTCAATAACATGTGAAAGAATTTTACCAACTCTACCTGACTCTATGATCCTTCCAGTTTGGTTGCCTTCAAAGGTGACTGTTCCACCTTTAAACTATTATAGGTCTAGGAACATAAACCTTCTTCCTATCATATGATGTGAGCATCCATTGTCTAGATATTAATGCAGAGGCTTTGTCTTTGTTTTCAAGCATATCTGTAATTAGAATGATTAATGACTTCGGACCCATATTTTTTTGGGTTCTGTATTGTTAAATATTTTCTTATTTCTTCTTTTTCTATTTCTACAATCATTGATTAAGTGACCATGATTTTTACAATAATTATATTTGACATGTTTCTGATTTTTTGAAGTAAATGAAGAAGGTGAAACTTTCTTGAGATTATTATCATCTACATATCCCAGACCTGGCCTTTTATGATTGCCATGAGACTTTCCCAATAGCATGTTTAAATTTTCAGTACTGTTCACAAACTTGCTCAGGTCTGAGGTAAGAGAGCTAACTTGCTTTTGTAGTTTAATGATTTCTTCACTTTGAGAGTTGGAACAGACCTTAGATTTTTCAAAGTAATATTTTCCTTTGAGTTTGCTTAACTCTTCTAAAAGCATTTTGTCATTTTCTTCCATTTCTTTCAAAATATTTTTGTCAAAGTTCTCTTCTTTCAGTTTCAAAATTTGATTTTCAAAATCATTAATCATCTCAACATGTTTAAATTTTAGTTTTTTGAAGTTTTGCAAAATCCTAGAAAAATCATTAAACAATAAATCATAGTTTTATTGAGATTAGAGTACCTTAAATCCTCAGAGTCTAAATCACTAGAGCTTTCTTCAGAATCTGATTTTTCATTTGCCATTAGACAGATTTGAGCTGATTCTATTTCCTTATCAGACTCTTTTGAGCTAGATGATTTTTGATCATCCTAAGTTATCAGACCTTTCTGTTTCTTAGGAAACCTCTTATTCTCTTTTGTCTTTCTTTTCTTTATTTAGAAGAGGATATTCTACTTTCATATGTCCTGGTTTTCTACAATTAAAACATTCTAGAGCAGACTCGTCAGTTTTAAACTTCAATTGATTTTTACCTTTATAGTCATTCTTTTGAAATTTATCAGGTATGAACTTCTTCTTCTTCTTTAATAGTCTGTTGAATCTCTTGGTGACAAAGGTCAATTCATCATCAGTATCAACTTTAAGTCCATCAGAGCCTGGGTTAGAACTTATGGATTCTTTCACTTTTAGTTCTTTGGATTTTATACTTGACTCATTAGATTTCAAGACAATGCTCTTTGAGGAGGAAGGTTTGCTGGTTTCCTTCTACTTCAGCTTCAAATCATGCACTCTAAGTACACTAAGCAATTCATCTAGGGAGAAAGTGCTTAGGTTCTTAGCTTCTTCAAGGGCTAAGCATTTTGCATCAAACCTTTCAGGTAAACTTCCTAAAAGTTTTACATTGATATCTTCTATGGAGGGTGTGGTTCCAAGAGCTTTAAGCTCATTTAGCAGAGTCTGAGATCTTCTAAACATCTGATCCACAGTCTCATGTTCCTCCATTTTAAAAGTGTTATACTGCTGGGTTATGTAAGTCTGAATATGTAAGTCTATAAGTGTTGTGCATCTTGCGCTTTATAATCTTTTCAGAAGAGATGTTGCACTAGTTTAGATTGAATCCCAAGGAAAACATTAAACTAAAGTTCTTATTAGGACTTATTAGCCTTAGGGCCATTGTGAAGGAAAAGTTTTCTTTTTAATGCGCATATTGAGCCTTTGAAGCTTGAGGTAGGCCAGCTTAAGCATCATGTTGACAAGATAGCTGTTGTCGTTCAGTTGAGAAATGTTTATCCCCTGATTTGGTCTTCTAACCCTGATGATCTTCAAGATCTTACAAACTCTTTATTTGTTAAATTAGAAAATAGAATTTTAGAAAATATGATTGAAGAAGACGAGCTTGGATGCATATCGAATATTGTAGTTGTACATTATGTTGAATGGAGGGATGTTATGTGGAAGTAGCATTCAGAACTATTTGAGTGGAGAATACTTCTACCTAAATTTCAAGGATGAAATTTCTTAAATGGAGGGATGAAGTGTAACATCCTAAAAATTTTTAATTAAAGAATTTGATAATTAAAATCTATAAGATTAAATTATGGGGACTATTAGAAAATGATATTCAGAATTGTACTAGTTGAGCTAATGAGTATGTGGTCAGTTAAAATAAATTAAACGATCACACTAATCTAATTAAGTAATGAATTTTTTATTAACTCCTAAGTCTTAATTTAAAATTCTGAAATAAATTAAGAAGTTAGGAATAAGATAAGTTGTTCTCCTTAAATTGAAGATTTAATTCACTATACTCAATTATTTTACCTTATTTCCTAAATCTTAATTTCATTTTTATCCTTAATTGATTAATCCAAGATTTTAATCTTATTCCTTTCTCTATTTGCTTTTCTTTCCCTTGCACTTTCATGTTTTTTTCTCTCTCGGCAACTTCACTTCTCTTTAGGCATAATTACACTCATCTTCTTCTTCCTCAATTCGACAACCCATGTTCTACCCCTTATTCATTCCTCCATTATTCGCATTCATGCAAGGCACAAGGGCACAATCCTTTCCCCCCCTTTCTTCTTGTTGGGTAGATTTGTATTCTCCTTCCTCAACCGTTATCATTTTACCAAACAATCATTATCTATGTGCCATCACTCTCAAGGTAAATAACTTTATTTAAATTAATCTCTTTTCTTTTTTTCATTTCATGAGTTCCCCCTTTTTCATGCATGGGCTTTGATTTCCATTCCTTATTCCTCTCTTAGCCAAAATTGTGTGAGGCCATGGATGGAACAAGTGAAGACTTCCACATTGATGACTTTAAAACTGTAATTTAAAGCTAATAGTGTTTACAGAGTTGTTTCAGAAGCTATCAATGGAAGTTCGGTGTATCCGAAATAAATTGAAGAGTCGTCGACAAGCGGAATGACATTTCAGACAATTTTCTTTAAGTGTGGTCGCTGTCCGGAAACCTTTTAGCCTTGTATCAATGTATTTTTGCTAACTTTAGTGTGTTTCAGTAATCTAAATCTATGATTTTGGCTTCAATGTTTGTTGTAAGGTAATTTGGAATTATTAAAATAGTTGTTTTGGATTTTAGGAATTTTTGTAATAGTGAAAGAATTGCGATCAAAAGGCGTTTGTGGGAAAGAGCTTGAAACTATAAAGCGAGATCACCATAAGGTACGTTTAACGTACGAGGGAGATTACTAGTCGAATGATACGTAGGAACTTGATTCTGGGGTATAGGTTGGTGTTAACCCCCATGTTACTGTTGGGTTATTAATTGGTAAGCGCACCAATCGATTGTAGTTTTCACATTTAGATATCGTTCCACTGGGATTGAAAGTCTAGTAACTCACAATAATTTCTTATTTACTATGGTAAATTTATCAATGTTTATTAACAAAAGAATAATTTATAAACAGTTTATACAATATTCATAGGATTTGATGGTTGATTTGTTCATAAAGTAAAAAGATGGAAAAAATAAAATCTAACTATAAATTGAGATGTAATTCAGAATAATTCAAATACGTGAGGTAAAAACACATATTAATAAACTATGTTGGAATTAGGATTCTCACACTAAAATATAATGCAACAATTACAACATACATACTTAATCATCAAGTTCATGTTATTGCAGCTTAAAATCATTATAACCAATTCCTCGTGATATAAATTCTAAGTATTTATCGTAAAGTCCGATTCCTCGTGAGCTTTCTCAATAAAAACTTGCATTAAGTCCTGGCCTTATGGCAACAATAATTACCAATTCTATCCCTAGTAATTGGTATATTAAGGGTATTTCAACTTTTACTTTCATTAAAACAGATTTTAATTCGGCATGAATAATCATTCTCCCGTTTGATATCCATACTAATAAAACAAGTTTTAATACACATAAAAATCATTCTCCCATTTGATGTTCATATTAATAAAGAGTTAAAATACTAACATGTTCTTGAATCATAAATATGTATAAGTCATAATCATAACATCATATAATAAATTGATTCACCAAATTCCAACATAAACAATTTAGTTACACATAATAAAAGTAAGAACAGTACTTACAGAGTTTGACATTACGATGACTTGAAAACACTTCACAATACAAAAGCTCACACTGTAACACTCTCAAGTATCTAGAAATCACTCCAACCTTACAAACTCAAAGAAGAACACTCAAACTCGAGTGAAAAGAGAAAAAAGAAAGGATGAACTTCAGAATTGGATGCTTAGAAGTATGGAGAATGGCCCTATTTATAGGGTTGAGGAAGGGTCCTGACGCTACGCGCCAGCCTGACTTTACGCGTCAGGTCCCTGACTCAGCTTCCACTAATCAACTCGAAGTGACCATGATTGTATAATTATTTTAATTAATCATACCCAGACATACGTGCCTTGTCCCCCAATCCAGCTTAGACACTTGTGGTTAATGGAGGGGTCATTGGCTGAGTGCTTGACCACCTGTCAGTGGTGTCCACGTAGCTCCTAACGCTACGCGTGGGTGTGACGTGTAGCGTCAGCATCAGAAGTTCCCACGCTACGTGTGGTGTTGATGCTACGCGTCAGCTCTCCAGTTCTTCAATTTTTCTCTTTAAATTCTTCACATTTTTACTGCAAAACTAGAGAAAGTTGATCAAGGGCAGATTATTTCCAATAACATCCATTTATTGAATTTAAAACCTAAATTTCTAACAAATTCACCAAATTCTTATTCTTTTTACAAAATTTTTATTAAAGATTTTATTTTAAATTTGAGGACTAACAAATACCCCCAACTTGAGACATTGCTCGTTCTCAAGCAAGAGAGAAAATAAAAATAAAATTTGAAATCAAATTTTTGAGTTAGTCTGAGAATTTATCACAGAAAGTAATTTTATAATTTACCATTTTGAAATAATCAAAAATAGATATCTTATGTAATAGAGGTTTAATGACAAAAAATCTTTACAATATTTTATTAACAAATGAAGCATAATTTTAGGCTTACCTCACAAGTGTTTATCTCTGTGCAAAAGGGTAACTTGTTTCACTCAATCAATCATAAAATCAAACAAATTTAACTTTGATTTTCATATAGTTAATGGTTAATTATACAGAGATAATTAAAAAATCACAAGGTCTATTCAAGGGTTGTAATGAGGCTTGGTTACAAGAAATTATAGTTTTTCTTGGAATTCAAAAACCTGAAATCATAAAAGAGCATTTTATAATTTTTAGGCTTTCTCTTGGCCCAAATCTCAATTCCCTTATTGATAAAAAATAAATACCTCCAACTTGATCCTTTTCATTATTTTTTATTTGCATGTATTCATTTTTTACATGCACTATTTTTTTTATTTTTCTTGAAAAGAATCAAGTCGTTTAATTTTCACTCCCCATTCTTATAAGAATACTCGGAATATCTTTTGTTTTGCTCAATTGCTGTTTTAATCAATCAAGTATAGGGAATGGTTAAAATTGATAAAGGTTAAGGGTATCAAAAAAATTATTTTTCAGGCTCAAAATTGGCTTTCAAAGGATAAAATAATTTTACCATGGTAAGCTTTTTGGCCCAAGGTTTCTTTTACCAAAAATGTGCCTTGACCATTTTCTTGAATTCTCTGTACAACAACACAAATCACAGATTAAAGCAAAATCAATTTGAATGAAGTTATGTTGAAACCCTCAAGTGTTTAAAAGATCTCTCAGCTCACCGGTTTATTGAAATTAGCTTGATAGTTAATAAAATTATTGTAATTGAATTTTATCAAAATTTCTTAATTACAAAAAGAATCGATAATTGATTAAAAATGGTTTTATTGTGTAAAAATTATGCAAAAATAACACACCACATAATAAAACAAAATATAATATAATCCAAAATCAACTATACCAATGTAAATACCAAACTAAATATAAACTGAAATGTATGTAGAAGGTGCAGAAGAATAACACCATCAGTCCTCCATATGATCCTCATCATCTCCTTCCTCATCTGCATCATCCTCTGTCTTAGCATGTCCTTCAGACGGTCCACCAGCCTAAGGGTATGTAGGTGAATCACCAGGCCAAGCTACATGAGCTGCAAACTCAGCTGGTGTGACATAAGGTGCTCCCTCCCCCTGAAGTCTGTACTGATAAAATGCATCATGAAGATGCATATAAGCTCTTTGTGTGGTAGCCATCATCTGCATCATATGTTAATGCTTAAGAGTCATCCTAGCAAATCCATCAGTGATAGCATCAGCAGATGGTGGCTGAACTGGTGGTCTCCTCCTTCTCTGTCTGGGCTGAGCCTCCTGCTCCAGTGGTGGAAGCTCGCATTGTTGGACGAAGTAATCTCTATTCACTAGAACTCTGGGACTTTCCCCGAAGAACTAGTGAACTTTGGTGATGGCACAACAACTCCTTGCCTCCTCAGTAAGGCAGATATGATGAGAGGGAATGGGATAGGGCGGTTACCTTATACCCAAGGGCATAAAGGTGAATCTGCTCAGATATCAGCTCGGCAATGTCAATGGTATGGCCCTGAAGAATAGAGTAAAGAAGGTAGCAGCGATCAACTGGGATAGAAGAGAGGTGGGTGACAGGAGTGATGTTATGCAGCATGAGATGAGACCACGCCTGAGCTATAGGAGTCAGCTGGGTCTTAAGGAGGTTTGATGGAGTCCTTCCAACCTTACTCGGGTTGAAGGAGATTCCATCCTTGCTCAAGAAATGAGCAACCTGATCTAGGAAGTATCCTAAATCACCATCCTTAGTCGCAACCTTGTTTCTGTTTTCCTTCCAGAAACAAGTATCGCTCTTAGGAGTAGGCTCCCAAGGATTACTCAGTAGGGTACTGAAATCAACCTTTTGGTTTCCAACAATTAGAGACAACTTACCATTCTTGACATCGATCACAGCACCTGCAGTCGCTAAAAATGGTCTACGTAAAATAATAGGAATCAAAGAATCTTTGTCCATTTCAAGCACAACAAAGTCAGCAGGTATAAAAAATTTTCCTATCTTAATAGGAACATCCTCTAAAATTCCTACAGGATATTTTACAGATCTATCAGCCAATTATAAAGACATCCTAGTAGGTTTCAGTTCATCCAATCCTAACTTTTCAGCAACAGATAATGGCATTAAACTCACACTCGCTCCTAAATCACACAATGCTTTATCTATATTCATGTCACCAATCATGCAAGGAATAGAGAAACTACCTGGATCTTGGAGCTTGGGTGGAAGTTTCTTTTGAATTAGAGCACTGCACTCTTCAGTAAGTGCAACTGTACCATCTTCCTCTAGTCTTCTTTCGTTGGACAAAATGTTCTTCAGGAACTTCACATATGTAGGCATTTGCTGCAAAGCATCTGTGAAAGGAATATTAATATACAATTTCTTTAAAACATCAAGAAACTTACCAAATTGTTTATCCAACTTTGCTTTGGCTAAGCGCTGAGGAAATGGAATGGAAGGTTGATATGGCTTAATCTCCTCCTTCTTTTCTTATGGTTTCTCTTCTTCAATTACTAGATGAGATGAAGATTCATCGACTTTCTTTTCCTCCTTTGCAGTCTTGTCAACTGGCCCATCGTATTGAGTACCACTCCTAAGAGTGACAGCCATGGTTTGGTTAGATGGTCCAGCCTCTAGTTTCCCAGGAAATGTTCCCGGTGCTCTTTGAGAATAGGAGGCTTGTTGGGCAATTTGATTTTCCAGTATTTTGTTGTGAGTGGCAAGAGAATCCACTTTTGAAGCCAAGTTTTTTATTGCATCAGAGAATTCATCATTTTGTTTAAGTTGAGTAGCTATAAATGTCTCCATCAAGGATTCTAGCTTTGATTTTTGTGGAATATAGGTTCCTTGTTGAGGTTTGTAGTTACTTTGGAATTGAGGTGGCCTATTTTGGAAGCCAGGTGGACCTTGTGGAGGTCTGTAGTTACCTTGATAATTTCCACCATAGTTTCCAATAGCATCCACCTGATGCATTTCTTGTTCTTGATTAGGGGTCATTGCTAAATGGCAGTTTGTAGCTCCATGTCCTGAAACACCACAAACTTCATAAACAATGTTAGTAGCACCTGTTGACCCTATTTTATCAAGTTTTAATGTTAATGCTTCAACTTTGGCAGAAAGTAGGGAAAGAGCATCAACAGAATACTTACCTGGTGTTTTAGAAGGTAATCCTCTCTCAGAGTTCCACTAGTGAGTGTTTTGAGCTATATCCTTAATCAGGTTCTCAGCTTCATCAACATTTTTACTCATGAAGGCTCCTCCAGCTGCAGCATCTAAAGAGATCTTTTGTGTGAAAGTTAGTCTATTATAGAAAATATGGATTGTCAACCACCTTTCTATCCCATGGTGAGGACATTCTCTTAGCAACTCCCTGTATCTTTCCCAGGCTTCATATAAGGATTCATCATCTTTTTGTGAAAAATTGATGATTTGTTTTCTCAGCACATCAGTCTTGTTCCTTAGGTACCATTTATTGATAAAAGCACTGGACAATTGTTCCCAAGTCGTGATGGATCCTTCAGGAAGAGAGTATAACCACGCTCTCGCTTTATCTCTTAAGGAGAAAGGGAAAAGTCTTAAGCGAATGGTATCATTGGTGGCTCCGTTCATCTTCAGGGTGTCACAGTATTCAAGAAAGATTTGAAGGTGAAGATTTGGATCTTCGGAGGGTAATCCTCCAAATTGGTTCTGTTGAACCATTGAGAGTAGTGAAGGCTTCAATTCAAAATTGTTAGCCTCCACTGTGGGTCTGAGGATGCTGGATCCTCTTCCATTTGTACTTGGAGCGGCAAAATCTCTTAAGGGTCTGTGTTGGTCTGCCATTTGTTTTTCTTTTTGTTGTTTTTGTTGTTCTCTTAAAGCTCTAAGGGTACGTTCTATCTCAGGGTCAAATCCTAAGTTTAGATCGACACTATGGCTTTGTCGCATAAAAAGAAAATAAATGACAAATAAAACAAATTATCAATAAAACAACAACAGATACACAAAATAAAGAATCAAAATACAAAATTACAAACAAAATAAAAATAAAAATAAAAATAACAATAAAAATATTAACAAGTATGATCTAATCGAATTTCAATATTGTCGATATTTGAGGGACAACAGTCCCTGGCAACGGTGCCAAAAACTTGACAGGGCCCGCAAGCGCACGGGTTATGTCGCGTAATATAAAAGATTATCCTTCTCCACAGGGACTGTGTTCAAAGTAGCGGCATATTAAAATTTAATTATCCACACAATTGATTTTTAAGGTTTTTGTAAAATAAAACACAATTTAAAAATCTAAATTTAGAAACAAAATTTACTTGACACTTAAAAAATCAGAGTTGAGAATATCTTGGGATTTCGGGGGATTAAGACTCTATTTTATGTTAATGAATTTTAACTTTTCATAAATAAGAATCGAATTAAGTTTTTCAAGGAGAATTTTCCAAAAGCTAATTAATATGTTCCTCTCGGAATCCTATTAATGTACCTAACCTATGGAAAGCGCTGCTTAATCCTCAGAAAGGCCCATTATCGTTTTATGAAAATCCCTTTTATTTCCTCAAAAGAATTTTGATTACTTTCACGGTTTTACCGAGGTCACAAAAAGCATCTCAAAAATCTTAGGTTTAGTTCAAAGCTTTCCGGTAAAAATAAATCTCTCGATTCTATTTATTACCTAAACTTACTAATATACCCGTAAGTATACAGTTTTATCATTTAGGTTCTTGTTAGGAATTACTAAAAGCATTGAGCATAATTGAACTAAATGGAAAACAGAAATTTATTTAATTCCAAGTCAAAATAACATTAGAATAAAATATTATCATACCCCTTTCATCCCAAGATAATTAATTTAGCTACTCATAAAATAATTCAAATTCATATATATGATGGAAAAATAAAACATGCAAGACATGGTAAAAATAAAGACTTACGGGTTTCTCCAAAAGCTCAGAATAATTTACCACTGTAATTCCTTGTTGCAATAATTTCTCCACCAATTACAAATTTAAATTCTCGCTTTTATAATTCACAACTCTTAAAATAAAATAAAGAGAAAGAAAGGAAAAGAGAGATTAAAACAAAAGAGAAAGGAGAAGGAACGAAGAAGAAAATGAAAAAGAAAGAAAGAAAAGAAAAGAGAAGGACGGAAGAGAGAAAAGAAAGAAAAGAAAGAAAAGGAAATTGAATTGAAATGATTGTTCGATGGTTTGGTGGTGCTGTCCGTGTTCCCTTTTATAGGCAAAGGAAGGGAAGAAGTCAGCTGGGAAAACGCGTTGCCAGTTGGTGCAATTGTCTTCTTCTCAGCCGCCCCACCATCACAGCTTGGAGACAGCCTGGATGGTGTCAAGTGGGAGAAAACTTTCGGTGCATGTGACTTCCAACTGTCCCAAATTGCATTATTTTAATATTTCCAATAATTCGGTGCTCGGATTTATTCAGCTGGGCAAATTCCGAGTGGAAAAATGCGTCGGTTTTCATCTTTTCTCCAAAATCCGAGTGAAAGCTTGCTGGAGGGTGGTTTGCTGAGTGCTGGACGGTGTTGGTTGGAAAGAAGAGTTTGGGCGGTGTGAAGTTGATATTGGACGGTATGGAGAGAGGTGTTGGAGCCGGTGTTATGTTGGAACGGAAAGGGAGAGGGAATGGGACGGTGTTCTGGATTGAGGACGGTGTAGAGTGATCTGATGTTTGGAGTTGTGGAGTGTAGGTCGGTTTTGAAAGGAGAGGGGACGGTGTTGTGGCTTGAGGGACAGTGGAGTTGCTGGATGGTGTGGAGTGGAGTGTTGTTGATTGTGGCCGGTGTTCTATTGATCCGGTGTTGGGCCTGTGAAGAGATGGAAGGAGTCGGTGTTGATAGAGGTAGTGATCCGGTGTTGCATTGTGAAGAATTGGGTCGGTTTTCACCTTCTCTCTAGAATCCGAGTGGAAAAATGCCTTTTGTGCACAAAACCGACTGGAAAATGTACATTTTCTAAAGAAGACCGAGTGAATCTTTGCTCGGTGTCGAGTTGAGGGGTCGGTGTTTGGAAGAAAATCGGTCGGTATTGAGTTGAGGGTCGGTGTTTGGAAGAAAACCGGTCGGTGTTGAGTTGCTTTGAAGTCGGACAGTGTCTGAGGAGACAAGCAAAGCAACTCTGATTGCTTTATTCCTTCGGAACCGATTGAAGAGTGAATCGGAACCGAGTGAAAAGTGATTCACTCGGAACTAATTAAAAGGTGACTCGGAACCGACTGGAAAGTGGCTCACTCAGGATTGGGAAGTCTGCTCACTGTTTCACTCGGCTATGTCTATGGAATTGAACCACTCGGAGAGATCTTGCTCGGATTTCTCAGGAATACACTCGGTCACATTCAAATGGTAAAATCACACCTTCACTCGGAAGTCTGAGTTGATTTCCACTCGGAATTGACTTCAGTCGTCAATCAAATCACTCAGAATGGCCTTCACTTTCACTCAGAAACTTTGGAATCCGGCTGATTGAATTTCTTTTATGTTCGAGCCTTGCTCTGCTCGGAAATGCAGCTTTCTGCCCCAACTCACTCGGATGTGCTTTTCTTTGGAGACTTCTCACTCGGGCTCAGTGTAAAACTTGAGAGTCTGCCCGAGTGTGTTTCATTTCCGGTCGAATTTTTCCTTGCTTGCTAAGACACTACTCGGAAATGCCTTGTTCCGCTTGAGAATGCCATTTTCTCCGAATGAAACCACTCGGATTCCTCCTTATTTAACATATTCATTCAGTGGCCTCTTCTACTCGGAATCAACTCACTCGGAACAGCTTTTTGCCCAGAAAAGTTCTTGTTCCCTGGTCAGATCTGCTTCAGTCAGCATCCCTTTACTCAGAATTAGCTTTGGGCAGTTTTTATTGAAGGTCAGTCCCTTTTTTCACTCGGAATGGTTGCATTCGGACAGCTTCCACTCGGAATCAGCTCCAACCGAGACTTATTCCTTTTCAGCATTGAACCTCCAACAGAGTCAGCCATTTATCACTCGGAATGTCTAAGATAGGGAACCTTCCACTCGGATTCTAATCCAACAGTGAAGTATTCCACTCGGATTTGCTCTATTCTGAGTAATTCCACTCGGATTTGGTCCTTTCTCAGTCATCCCACTCGGATTTGGTCATTTTGAGTCGGATTTTAACATTCTGAGTCGGAATTCTGCATTTCTGAGTCAAATTTTAACATTCTGAGTCGGAATTCAGCATAAAAGAGAGTTCTTTCTACTTTGGGCTTGTTCTTCTTGTTTCTTTATCATTTTATGGTCGTTTTTCTCTTGTTTTTGACCTTTTATTACCTTAATTCCTGCAAAATAACATACCCAAGTAGAATAGAATGGAAAGAAAGCAAAAATCTCAATAAATAAAGGAAATATAGTGCATAATGATTAAAATCCTAAGCAAACTAGATCTATTTTATTGTGTTATAAAGTACTTATGAAAATACCCCAAACCAAAACATTGCTTGTCCTCAAGCAATCACCATATTCACAAGATAAAATACAGAAAACACTAAGCTTAATAAACTAAGGAATCCAAAACAGAGAAAAGGATTTATTCAAATGCCAATTTTAATTTACTTACGTGAATCAAATTTCAATGTCAAGACTTGAGATACTCTTCTCACAATTTTCACTCAAGTGTTTCAAGGTTTGTGTATCTCTCAAATCATCATAGTCAAAAAAAAAAACATTACCATAAGCTTGTTAATAAACCAGAGACTCCACAGTTTAGATAGAAAATATGTCAAAGTCTAAAGGTCTTTCAAAGGTTGTAATGTGGCCTTGGGTTGTATTGTTAAGGTAGGAATTTCAAGAAAAATGGAATACAAATCATGAATGATTCAAATTACCATCATAAATTTAACAGAGCAAATTTTTGAACTTTTATGGACTTTTTGGAATTCATTCAATATCATCCTTTTGATTTTCTTTTTCTTTTTCTTGCTTTTCTTCAATACATATTTTTCTTAAGTCCTTTTTTATTTCTTTGCTCCACTAAATTTCCAACTTTTTCACCATTAAGAGAATATCAGTCAATGAAAGGCTTTCAAGGAAAAATTTTCGCTTTTAGGCTCAAAAGGGGCAA
This sequence comes from Clitoria ternatea, assembly GCA_037962975.1. Taxonomy (NCBI): domain Eukaryota; kingdom Viridiplantae; phylum Streptophyta; class Magnoliopsida; order Fabales; family Fabaceae; genus Clitoria; species Clitoria ternatea. The sequence goes on along the minus strand of CM075671.1, from coordinate 208,239,603 downwards.
CTAGGGGTCAAATTATGCAAAAATTCTGACGCTTAAGAATAAGACCTAATTGTGCCTTTATCACCCTAAGACATACAATCGAAAAACCATTTTGAATTGGTTGAAAAACAAGTTCTAGAATATTAATGACTATGAGATTCACTCATTCAAGAAAATATGGGTTTTAAAAATTTGTTTAATAAATAACCCGTTTTGGCTCAAGTCTAACCATGGAAAGTCTTTTCAAAGAAAATTTTAATCACATAAGGTTCATTTAAGCATTGATTTGGCATTTAAACAATCAAATTTTGAAAATTTTACTCAAAATTTTGGGGTCCTTAGATACTTTAGCCTTGTGTTCAAAGTAAATTTATCATGCAATCATGGTAATTTACAAGATTACAAACAAAGCGAGGAAAACACACATGCATGAAAAATATAATAATCACACAACAAAACAAAACAGTTAAGTTTTCTTACCTACCACCCCAAACCAGAATTTGACATTGTCCTCAATGTTAAAATGGATGATAAAAGGATAAGAAAACTTACCTGGAGTAACCCCAAACTAGCATCTGACATAATTGGTTTTTTTTTTTGAATAAAAGCTTAAAATAAAACAACAACTTTTTATAGGGTTACCTCCCTATCAGTGCTAAGTTTTAAGTCTTCAGCCAGACTTCTCACCGTTTGGATTTACTCATCAGGAGCATCAAACAAGTCCAAGTCACTTGCTTGTTGTATTGGTTGACCTGTCAGATAGTGCTTTACTCTCTGTCCATTTACCCTAAATGTACCAGATTTCTCGCTCCATAGTTCGACAACTCCAAAAGGAAAGACTTTTGTCACCTTGAATGGTCCCGACCATCGGGATCTCAGTTTACCTGGAAAAAGCTTCAATCTGGAATTAAACAGTAAAACCATATCACCTGGATTAAATGTTCTCCGTTGGATGTGACGATCATGCCATTGTTTAGTTTTTTCTTTATAAATTCTGGCATTTTCGTATGCATCTAGACGGAGTTCTTCAAGCTCATTTAATTCCAACAATCTTTGTTCACCTGCAGCCTTATGATCAAAGTTAAGAGTTTTAACAGCCCAAAAAGATTTATATTCTAGCTCAACAGGTAAATGACAGGGCTTCTCATATACTAGCTTAAAAGGTGTGGTTCCAATGGGAGTTTTATATGCGGTTCGATACGTCCATAAGGAATCATCTAACTTAATAGACCAATCCTTACGTGATGTATTCACCACTTTTTGAAGAATATTTTTAATTTCTTGATTGGATACCTCAACTTGTCCACTAGTTTGTAGGTGATAAGGTGTAGCAACCTTATGCTTAACTCCATATTTCTTTAGAAGGGCCTGAAAAGTTTTCTCAATAAAATGAGACCCTCCATCACTTATAACACATTTTGGGACCCCAAACCTTGGAAATATTATTTTCTTGAAAAGTTTAATAACAGTTTTAGCATCAGAATAGGGTGAAGCAATGGCTTCCACCCATTTTGACACATAGTCAACTGCCACTGATATGAACTGATTTCCAAAAGAGGAAGGAAAGGGACCCATAAAATCAACACCCCATACATCAAACAATTCAACTTCTAAAATGGTATTCAATGGCATCTCTTGTCTCTTACCAATGTTACCTGTTCTTTGGCAAGCATCACAAGTTAGAACATACTTACGTACATCCTTAAAAATATTTGGCCAATAGAACCCAGCTTGCAATACTTTAGTGGCTGTTTTAGAGGTGCTCATATGTCCTCCACAGGAAAGAGAATGGCAATGATCCAAGATAGCATGAACATCATCTTATGAAACACATCTCCAAATCATACCATCTGCATATTGCTTGAAAAGGAGTGGTTCATCCCAATAATAATGCTTAACATCTGCATAAAACTTTTTCCTTTGCTGAAAGCTAAGATCAGGGGGTAAGATACCATATGCAAGAAAATTTACAAAATCAGCATACCAAGGAACACGTTGGATACTAAGATTCAAGAGTTGTTCATATGGAAAAGATTCATTGATGGGAATATTATCTGTTTGTTCTTTTTCAGATGTCAACCTAGATAGGTGGTCAGCGACCAAGTTCTCGGTACCCTTCTTGTCCTTAATTTCCAAGTCAAATTCTTGCAATATTAGAATCCACCTAATTAATCTAGGCTTTGCTTCCTTTTTATTCAATAGATACTTAATGGCAGAGTGGTAAGTGTAAACAGTAACATGTGAACCTACCAAGTAAGACCTAAATTTATCAAAACACAATAGCTAACAGTTCTTTTTCAGTTGTGGCATAATTTACCTGAGCATCATCTAGCGTCCGGCTGGCATAATGAATTACATGGAGCTTTTTATCCTTTCTTTGCCCCAACACAGCCCCCACTGCGTAATCACTCGCATCGCACATCAACTCAAACGGGAGTTTCCAATCAGGTGGTTGCACGATGGGGGCAGAGATTAGAGCTTGCTTAATCCTACAAAAAGCTTCCATACAAGATGAATCAAAATTGAAAGGCACATCCTTACCTAGAAGAGTTGTAAGAGGCTTTGTGATCTTGGAGAAATCTTTAATGAACCTGCGGTAAAACCCTGCATGTCCAAGAAAACTCCTAATACCTTTCACATTTGTGGGTGGAGGCAATTTTTCAATCACTTCCACTTTAGCCTTATCAACTTCTATACCTCTCTCAGACACTAGGTGTCCAAGAACTATGCCTTCTCTTACCATAAAATGACATTTCTCCCAATTTAGAACCAAATTGGTTTCTTCACAACGCTGCAAGACTTGACACAAATTTGTTAAACAATTATCAAAATCCAAACCATGCACTGAAAAATCATCCATAAAGACTTCCATCACATTTTCAATAAGGTCAGAAAAAATTGCTTGCATACACCTTTGAAAAGTCGCTGGTGCATTACACAAACCAAAAGGCATACGTTTGTAAGCATAAGTCCCATAAGGGCAAGTGAAGGTAGTCTTTTCTTGATCAGATGGATGAATGGGAATTTGATGAAAACCTGAATACCCATCCAAATAACAGAAATAAGAGTGTTTCACAAGTCTTTCAAGCATCTGATCAATAAAAGGGAGGGGAAAATGATCTTTTTTCGTGGCGCTATTTAACTTCCTATAATCAATGCACATGCGCCAACCAGAGACAATCCTAGTAGGAATCAAGTTATGTTTATCATTTTCAATCACAGTTATTCCCCCCTTTTTAGGCACCATATGGACAGGACTTACCCATTTACTACTATCAACAGGATATATGACTCCAACCTCAAGCAATTTCCAAATTTCCTTTTTAACCACTTCTTGCATTTTAGGATTTAATCTCCTAAGTGGTTTTACTGTGGGCCTAGTTTCATTTTCTACAGTAATCCTGTGCATACAAAGAGAAGGGCTAATCCCTTTGATATCATCCATTGTATAACCTATTACCTTTCTATACAACCTAAGTTGTTTCAAAAGTTTTTCAGTTTCACATGGATTCAATTCAGCATTGATAATCACAGGATATGTGGAATTAGGGCCAAGAAACTCATACCTTAAAGAAGTTGGTAAAGGTTTTAATTCAACATTGGGGCTTACCACTTTGTCACACATGACCTCAGTATCATGTGGGGCCTCAGAGCAATCAGATGTTTCTGTCGGTTCAATCATGAAAACAGTTTCAAGTGGGTCATTAGGAAGGGTTGCTTCCTTTACCACTTGTTTGACAAAATCCACAGTACAGCAAACATCCTTCAAAGCAACTCAACACCGACCGGTTTTCTTCCAAACATTGACCCTCAACTCAATACCGACCGGTTTTCTTCCAAACACCGACCCCTCAACTCGACACCGAGCAAAGATTCACTCGGTCTTCTTTAGAAAATGCACATTTTCCAGTCAGTTTTGTGCACAAACGGCATTTTTCCATTCGGATTCTAGAGAGAAGGTGAAAACTGACCCAATTCTTCATAATGCAACACTGGATCACTACCTCCAACAACACCGACTCCTTCCATCTCTTCACAGGCCCAACACCGGATCAATAGAACACCGGCCACAATCAACAACACTCCTCTCCAAACCGTCCAGCAACTCCACTGTCCCTCAAGCCACAACACCGTCCCCTCTCCTTTCAAAACCGACCTACACTCCACAACTCCAAACATCGGATCACTCTACACCGTCCTCAATCTAGAACACCGTCCCATTCCCTCTCCCTTTCCGTTCCAACATAACACCGGCTCCAACACCTCTCTCCATACCGTCCAATATCAACTTCACACCACCCAAACTCTTCTTTCCAACCAACACCGTCCAGCACTCAGCAAACCACCCTCCAGCAAGCTTTCACTCGGATTTTAGAGACTTCTCACTCGGGCTCAGTGTGAAACTTGAGAGTCTGCCCGAGTGTGTTTCATTTCTGGTCGGATTTTTCCTTGCTTGCTAAGACACTACTCGGAAATGCCTTGTTCCGCTTGAGAATGCCATTTTCTCCGAATGAAACCACTCAGATTCCTCCTTATTCAACACATTCATTCAGTGGCCTCTTCTACTCGGAATCAACTCACTCGGAACAGCTTTTTGCCCAGAAAAGTTCTTGTTCCCTGGTAAGATCTGCTTCAGTCAGCATCCCTTTACTCAGAATTAGCTTTGGGCAGTTTTTATTGAAGGTCAGCCCCTTTTTTTCACTCGGAATGGTTGCATTCGGACAGCTTCCACTCGGAATCACCTCCAACCGAGACTTATTCCTTTTCAGCATTGAACCTCCAACAGAGTCAGCCATTTATCACTCGGAATGTCTAAGACAGGGAACCTTCCACTTGGATTCTAATCCAACAGTGAAGTATTCCACTCGGATTTGCTCCATTCTGAGTAATTCCACTCGGATTTGGTCCTTTCTCAGTCATCCCACTCGGATTTGGTCATTTTGAGTCGGATTTTAACATTCTGAGTCAGAATTCAGCATTTCTGAGTCGGATTTTAACATTCTGAGTCAGAATTTAGCATAAAAAGAGAGTTCTTTCTACTTTGGGCTTGTTCTTCTTGTTTCTTTATCATTTTATGGTCGTTTTTCTCTTGTTTTTGACCCTTTATTACCGTAATTCCTGCAAAATAACATACCCAAGTAGAATAGAGTGAAAAGAAAGCAAAAATCTCAATAAATAAAGGAAATACAGTGCATAATGATTAAAATCCTAAGCAAACTAGATCTATTTTATTGTGTTATAAAGTACTTATCAAAATAATGGCATTCTCAAGCGGAACAAGGCATTTTCGAGTAGTGTCTTAGCAAGCAAGGAAAAATCCGATCGGAAATGAAACACACTCGGGCAGACTCTCAAGTTTCACACTGAGCCCGAGTGAGAAGTCTCCAAAGAAAAGCACATCCGAGTGAGTTGAGGCAGAAAGCTGCATTTCCGAGTAGAGCAAGGCTCGAACATAAAAGAAATTCAATCAGCCGGATTCCAAAGTTTCTGAGTGAAAGTGAAGGCCATTCCAAGTGATTTGATTGACGACTAAAGTTAATTCCGAGTGGAAATCAACTCGGACTTCCGAGTGAAGGTGTGATTTTACCATTTGAATGTGACCGAGTGTATTCCTGAGAAATCCGAGCGAGATCTCTCCGAGTGGTTCAATTCCATAGACATAGCCGAGTGAAATAGTGAGCAGACTTCCCAATCCTGAGTGAGCCACTTTCCAGTCGGTTCCGAGTCACCTTTTAATCAGTTCGGAGTGAAACACTTTTCACTCGGTTCCCATTCACTCTTCAATCGGTTCCGAAGGAATAAAGCAATCGGAGTTGCTTTGCTCGTCTCCTTAGACACTGTCCGACTTCAAAGCAACTCAACACCGACCGATTTTCTTCCAAACACCAACCCTCAACTCAATACCGACCGGTTTTCTTCCAAACACCGACCCCTCAACTCGACACCGAGCAAAGATTCACTCGGTCTTCTTTAGAAAATGCACCTTTTCCAGTCGGTTTTGTGCACAAAAGGCATTTTTCCACTCGGATTCTAGAGAGAAGGTGAAAACTGACCCAATTCTTCATAATGCAACACCGGATCATTACCTCCATCAACACCGACTCCTTCCATCTCTTCACAGGCCCAACACCGGATCAATAGAACACCGGCCACAATCAACAACACTCCTCTCCACACCGTCCAGCAACTCCACTGTCCCTCAAGCCACAACACTGTCCCCTCTCCTTTCAAAACTGACCTACACTCCACAACTCCAAACATCGGATCACTCTACACCGTCCTCAATCCAGAACACCGTCCCATTCCCTCTCCCTTTTCGTTCCAACATAACACCGGCTCCAACACCTCTCTCCATACCGTCCAATATCAACTTCACACTTCCCAAACTCTTCTTTCCAACCAACACCGTCCAGCACTCAGCAAACCACCCTCCAGCAAGCTTTCACTCGGATTTTGGAGAAAAGATGAAAACCGACCCATTTTTCCACTCAGAATTTGCCCAGCTGAATAAATCCAAGCACTGAATTATTAGAAATATTAAAATAATACAATTTGGGACAGTTGGAAGTCACATGCACCGAAAGTTTTCTCCCACTTGACACCATCCAGGCTGTCTCCAAGCTGTGATGGTGGGGCGGCTGAGAAGAAGACAATTGCACCAACTGGCAACGCGTTTTCCCAGCTGACTTCTTCCCTTCCTTTGCCTTTAAAAGGGAACACGGACAGCACCACCAAACCATCGAACAATCACTTCAATTCAATTTCCTTTTCTTTCTTTTCTTTCTTTTCTCTCGTCCGTCCTTCTCTTTTCTTTTCTTTCTTTCTTTTTCTTTTTCTTCTTCGTTCCTTCTCCTTTCTCTTTCGCTTTAATTTCTCTTTTCCTTTCTTTTTCTTTATTTTATTTTAAGAGTTTGAATTGTAAAAGTGAGAATTTAAATTTATAATTGGTGGAGAAATTATTGCAACAAGGAATTACAGTGGTAAATTATTCTGAGCTTTTGGAGAAACCCGTAAGTCTTTATTTTTACCATGTCTTGCATGTTTTATTTTTCCATCATATATATCAATATGAATTATTTTATGAGTAGCTAAATTAATTATCTTGGGATGAAAGGGGTATGATAATATTTTATTCTAATGTTATTTTGACTTGGAATTAAATAAATTTCTGTTTTCCATTTAGTTCAATTATGCTCAATGCTTTTAGTAATTCCTAACAAGAACCTAAATGATAAAACTGTATACTTACGGGTATATTAGTAAGTTTAGGTAATAAATAGAATCGAGAGATTTATTTTTACCGGAAAGCTTTGAACTAAACCTAAGATTTTTGAGATGCTTTTTGTGACCTCGATAAAACCGTGAAAGTAATCAAAATTCTTTTGAGGAAATAAAAAGGATTTTCATAAAACGATAATGGGCCTTTCTGAGGATTAAGCAGCGTTTTCCATAGGTTAGGTACATTAATAGGATTCTGAGAGGAACATATTAATTAGCTTTTAGAAAATTCGCCTTGGAAAACTTAATTTGATTCTTATTTATGAAAAGTTAAAATTCATTAACATAAAATAGAGTCTTAATCCCCCAAAATCCCAAGATATTCTCAACTCTGATTTTTTAAGTGTCAAGTAAATTTTGTTTCTAAATTTAGATTTTTAAATTGTGTTTTATTTTACAAAAACCTTAAAAATCAATTGTGTGGATAATTAAATTTTAATATGCCGGTACTTTGAACACAGTCCCTGTGGAGAACGATAATCTTTTATATTACGCGACATAACCCGTGCGCTTGCGGGCCCTGTCAGGTACTAATGGTATCCCGGTCGTGTGTGATGTGCCGACCCCTAGCCCAACTCGTCCTCTAATGGCCGATATTAGGAGAGTCCTGTTGAGTCCTGTAGGAATTCGCATAAAACTCCATCACTAAGATACGGTCCCCTTCAGTAGGTAAGGAAAACAAGGATCCCCATCTCCTCCTTTGGACCTTATCCTGCAGCTCAGGATAGTCCCCAGCGTTCAGATCTAAGACTCTCTCCCAGATGAGTCTCTGGCCTTTAATTTGGTGGAACCGGGCCTATTTTGCATTAGTGTGAAATCTAGTGGGATCTCTAGGTCCCAGCTGCTCCTCCTGAAGATCTGGATCCTTAGAGGTGGTACCTGTGTCTGTGGTCCTTCTTTGTCTCTTTGGACCAGTGGAAGGAATTGAATTCTTTGGTGCCATCCGCAAAAAGAAAAATTAAAAATCAAACACACTATTTTTGCTTTTCATATTTTAATAAAACATGCCAAACATCAAAAAATTAACAATCATATTTTTTTTGGTTTTTATGCAAAGTAAAAACTCATGCAAATTTCACACAACAAAATATTTACAGAGCATAAAAATAACTTAAACATGCATATTTTTGAATTCACAAATCACACATATCTACACAATTTAACAATTTTATTTATTTTTATGCAAGAAAGTATAACCAACGTACAAACTAAGAAATTTTATTAATTAAAAAAAAATAAAAACAGGACAGATTCAAAAATTAATACCTACATTAAACAGGAATTAACACACAAAAATTAACAAAAATAAAAAACAGAGGCTGACGCTACCGTGAGTGGGACGCTATGCGTTAGCCCTGTTTTACCCACGCTACACGTCGATGGGACGCTACGCGTGGGGTTACAGTTCATGCCTCACGCTACGCGTCAGTGGGATGCTACGCGTGAGGTGCACAGTTTCAATCACAGAAACAGGGGTTGTGCAATCACAACTCCTTAAAACTTTTATTCAATCAAAGCAATCCCTAAATCTAACAGCAAACAAATCCTAACAGTTTTCTAATCCTAATCCTAACCACATGTATTCTAAAAATCAAAAATCAAAAGTAAACCAAAAGAGAAAAGAGAGAAGATACTTACTTTGAATCCTTGTGAAGTTAATGAAAGAATGAGGGAATGTGGGTAATTGAGAGTGAGAATTAGGGTTCTGAGAGGCAAAGTAAGGTAGAGAGGGAAAGTTAGGTTATTAAAACCTAAATTGGGCCTCTCAGGTTCAGTTTTAAAAACTGAACGTGGGCTCTGACGCTACGCATCAGGTTGAAATTTTTACCTCCACGCTATGTGTTAGTGGGACGCTACACGCGGGGTTCTGTTTTTTTAATTTAATATTTAAAAATAAAAAGAAAATAATGGGTTGCCTCCCATTGAGCGATTGGTTTAAAGTCTCTAGCTAGACATCCTGCACATCACAAATCAGTCAAATAATAAATAGTAGTGAGTCTGTTGATCTCACCACCCAGATATGGTTTTAATCTTTGCCCATTAACCATCCAACTTCTTTTGGAAGTTGGATTTTCAATTTCAACTACTCTATAAGATTTAACTTCTTTGATTACAAAAGGGCCTGACCATTTAGATTTCAATTTACCAGGAAATAGTCTTAATCTTGAATTTAAACAATAAAACTTGCTGACCTGGTATGAAGTGTCTATTTTTAATTTTCTTATCATGGTAAGCTTTCACCTTGTTCTTGTAACTTCTAGATGTATCATAAGCATTGTTTCTCATTTCTTCCAACTCAAATAACTGCAACTTTCTTTTGTCAGCTGCTGCATTTGAATCAAAGTTAAGAAATTTTAAAGCCCAATATGCTTTATGTTCCATCTCTACTAGAAGATGACAAGCTTTTCCATAGACCATTTGGAAAGGAGAAAGGCCAATTGGAGTCTTCAATGCAGTTCTGTATGCCCAGAGTGCATCATCAAGCTTTTGTGACTAATCTTTTCTAGAGGAAGACACGGTTTTTCCAAAATCCTTTTCATTTCTCGATTTGAAATCCAGCCTGTCCATTGGTTTGTGGATGATATGCTATGGCCACTTTATGTCTCACTCCATAATGTTGTAACACTTTCTGAAGAACTTTGTTATAAAAATGTGATCCTCCATCACTGATCAAATTTCTTGGTGTTCCAAACCTGCAGAAAATATTTTTCTTCAAGAAATTCACTACAGTTTTGGTGTCAGCATTAGGTGAAGCAATTGCTTCTACCCATTTTGAAACATAATCAACTGCCAAGAGAATGTATTGATTAAATTAAGAGTAAGGAAAGGGTCCCATGAAATCAATACACCAACAATCAAATACCTCAACCTCATGAATGTTTGTGAGAGGCATTTCTTGTCTTTTGTTAACATTACCTGTTCTTTGGCAGTTATCACAAGCTTGCACAAATGAGTGAGAGTCTTTAAAAATAGAGGGCCAATACAAACCTGATTGAAGAATTTTTGTAGCAGTTCTTTCTCCATTAAAATGTCCTCCATAAGGGGATTTATGACAATGCCACAACACATCTTTCTTTTCCCAATCGGGTACACAACGATGTAACAAATTATCCATACCAAATTTGAATAGATGAGGGTCATCCCAAACAAAGTATTTTAAATCTTTGAAAATTTTTTTTCGTTGCTGCCAAGTTAAATCATTTGGAAGAATTCCTGCTGCTTTAAAATTGGCCATATAAGCACACCATGGCTGTTTTGTTATTTCAAAAAGTTTTTCATCAGGAAATTCTTCCAAGATGTCTTTCTCTTTGGCAGTGACCTCATCATTCATTAATCTAGAAAGATGGTCAGCGATCATATTTTCACTACCCTTTTTATCTTTGATTTCAAGATCATATTCTTGAAGGAGTAAAATCCATCGGATTAACCAAGGTTTAGAATCAGTTTTGGTCAAAAGATACTTGATTGCAGCATGATCAATGAAAACAATTATTTTTGATCCAATCAAGTATGATTTAAAGTATTCTAAGGCATACACTATAGCTAGTAATTCCTTTTCAGTAGTTGCATAATTTATTTGATTTTCATTTAAAACTTTACTAGCATAGTGTATAACCCTAAAAACTTTTTCATATCTTTGACCTAAAACTGCTCCTACAGCATAATCACTTGCATCACATATAAGTTCAAAGGGTAAATTCCAATTAGGAGCAACAATTACAAGGGCAGAAATCAATTTTTCTTTCAAGGAATTAAAAGCTTTAAGACATGCTTCATCAAACTTGAATTCAACATCTTTATTTAGAAGACTTGTTAAAGGTTTAGCAATTTTTGAAAAATCTTGAATAAATCTTCTATAGAATCCAGCATGTCCTAAAAAACTTCTAATACCTTTTACATTTCACAGGGGGTGGGAGTTTAGAGATTACCTCTATTTTAGCTTGGTCTACTTTAATACCTTTAGAGGAAATTTTGTGACCAAGTACAATTCCTTCTTTCACCATAAAGTGACATTTCTCCCAATTGAGCACCAAATTTGTTTCAATACACCGCTTCAGTACGGTGTCCAGATTAGTTAGACATGTTTCAAATGAATTCCCAAAGAATGAGAAATCATCCATGAAAATCTCAATGCTCTTTTCAAGATCTGCAAAAATAGCAAACATACATCTTTGAAAAGTAGCAGGTGCATTACACAATCCAAATGGCATCTTCCTATATGCAAATATACCAAAGGGACATGTAAAAGCAGTCTTTTCCTGATCAAGAAGGTCAACAGAAATTTGATTATATCCAGAATATCCATCAAGAAAACAATAGTAAGCTTGTCCAGACAATCTTTCAAGCATTTGATCCATAAAAGGAAGTGGAAAATGATCTTTTCTTGTTGCTTGATTTAGTTTTCTATAATCAATGCACATTCTCCAACTAGTGATAGTTCTTGTTGGGATTAATTCATTTTTATCATTAACAATTACTATCATACCACCTTTTTTTAGAACAACTTGTACAGGACTTATCCATGCACTATCAGAAATGGGATAGATAATACCTGCTTTCAGCAATTTCAAAACCTCCTTCTTAGTTACCTCTTTTATGGTTCGATTGAGGCATCTTTAGGGTTGAGCAACAGGTTTAAAATTATCTTCTAGTAAAATCTTATGCATGCAATATAATGGGCTTATACCTTTTAGATCTTCAAGTGTCCATCTAATTGCTTCTTGATTCCTTTTCAAGACTTCAACCAGTTTTTCTTCTTCTGTTTCACTTAACAAATTACTAATAATCACTAGTTTTAAATTACCTTCTTTCAAAAAGATATACTTTAAGTTGGAAGGTAGCACTTTCATTCAGGCCTCTTGATTTCTTCAACAGGCACTTCTTGAATTTCTTCAATTTCTCCTGATTTAGGGAAAATTTCTTTCCCTTGATCAAGATCTTTAAGATATTTGTCTACCTGTTTTTCTTCTTTTTCACTCAAGAATTCCACAGAGTTAGTTAATAACTTATTTAAAGGATTAGAATTCGACATACCTGTGGATATGGAGAAGCAGACTTTATCGAGAACATCCACCTTAAAACAATCTTATTTTTGATTGGGATCTTTCATGGCTTTGAAAACATCAAACATTACTTCTTCATCGTGAACTCTTACTGCCAATTTTCCATTATCTACATCAATGAGCACTCTAGCAGTCTTCATGAATGGTCTTCCCAGGATTAGGGGAACTTTAACATCTTCTTCCATGTCTAAAAGCACAAAGTCAACAGGGAAGTAGAACTTGTCAACTTTCACAAGTACATCTTCCATAATATCATAGGGTCTTTTGATTGATCTATCAGCTAATTTTAGAGTCATCTTTGTTCTTTGAGGATCAAGGTCACCAATTGTTAGTCCTCAAATTTACAATAAATCTTTTAATAAAAATTTTACAAAAATTATAAAAATTAGTTTAATTTGTTAGAAAATTAGGCTTTGAATTTAATAAATGGATGTTGTTGGAAATAATCTGCCCTTGATAAATTTTCTCTAGTTTTACAGTGAAAAAGTTAAGAAATCAAGAGAAAATTACACTGGAGGAGCTGATGCGTAGCCTCATCCCACGCGTAGCATCAACAGCTATTTTTGATGCTGACGCTACGCGTCACAGCCACACGTAGCGTCAGTGCTGCGTGGTCTCCACCTCCACTTTGGCCAACCACTCCACTTAGACCCAATAATGGGCACTCCACTCAGCACCAAGGGCCACCCCACTCAGCATGAAAGGCCAAAACTCGGTGGAAACATGTTCATGTGGCCAGGCATGATCAAATTTAATAATTTGAAGTGGCCATTATCAAGTGTTTAATAGAGGCTGAGTCAGGGGTGTGACGCGTAGTGTCACACTGACGAGTAGCGTCAACACCCTTGCTCAGCCCTATAAATAGGGTCATCCAATGCATCCTATCCCATCCCATTCTCATTCACTTCTCTTCTCTCTTTGTGCTCGACTTTGAGTACTTCTTTTGTGAGTTGTAGTTCTAGAATAGTTTTCTAGATACTTGAGTGTGTTTTGGTGTATTGTGATCGTTGTATCGTGAAGTTTCCATCGTCTTCGTAATGTCAAACTCTATAAGTGTTATTTTTACTTTCACCATGTGTAACTAATTTGTTTATGTTGGAATTGGTGAACTAATCTATTGAGTATAATGTTGTGAATTTGACCTCTGCATGTTTATGATTCAAGTCCATGTTAGTATTTCAATCTTTTATTAATATGAACGTCAAACGGGAGAATGATTTTCATGTGTATTGAAACTTGTTTTATTAGTATGAATGTCAAACGGGAGAATGATTATTCATGCCGTATTGAAACTTGTTTTGACAAAAGTAAAAGTTGGAATACCCTTGGTATCTCAATTCTATAGGGGTTGTTAACCATTGTTGCCATAAGGCCAGGTCTTAATGCAAGTTTTTACTGAGAAAACTCACGAGGGATCGGACTTTACGGTGAATTCTTAGAATTTATATCACGAGGGATCGGTTATAATGATTTTAAGCTGCAATGACATGAAACTTGATGATTAAATATGCATGTCTTGAGTTCCTCATTGTTATTCTAGATTAGGGATCCAATTTCCAACATAATTTGTTTATCTGTGTTTATCTCAAGTATCCTACCTATTCTAGATTACAACTCAACTTTTTAGATAGATTTTTATTTTTTTTTATCTCATGAACAACTAAACCATGCTATCTTGTGAATATTGTATAAATTGTATATAAATCATTCTTTTATCCATAACTTTCTTCATATTTACCATAGTGAATAGAAAATTACTGTTGTTATTGGACTTTCAATCCCAGTGGAACGATATCTAAATTTTGAAAACTACAAACGATTGGTGCGCTTGCCAATTAACAACCCGGTGGTGGAAACGAATGGATCTGACGCTATCACCGGGTTAACACCAATTCGCTTCATCATACTTAGAGGCATTAGATTAATGCTAGCCCTTAAGTCTAACAAGACTTTTCCAATATTCATCCCTCCAATGGAGACAGGAATGGTGAAACTTCCAGGGTCTTTCGACTTTTCTGGCATGTTATGTTACAAAATAGCACTGTAACCTACTTCAAGTTCAACAATTTCTTCATCATACCTTCTCTTTTTAGTGAGAAATTCTTTCATAAACTTTGCATATGTTGGCATCTGTTCCAATACCTCAGAAAATGGAATGTTTATGTGTAATTGTTTAAAGATTTCAAGGAATCTCTTGTATTCCTTTTCCTTATCCTTCTTTGATGGTGTATGTGGATAAGGTAAATCTTTAACTGGAGGTGTCTGACCCAAATACTAATTTTTTTGTTTTTTAATTTTTTGATTTTTTTGTTTTTCTTTTTCATCATTCTTTTCTTCATTTTTTCTCCTTTTCTTCTTTCTTTTCTTCTTTTTCTTCTTCTTTCTCTTCTTTTTCTTTTTCTTCTTTTTTCCTTCTTTTTTCTCTTCTTCTTTTTCTTTACAATCATTTCCTATAACTTTACCACTTCTTGTAAAAATAGCATTATATTGTTCTCTTGGATTTTGAGTGTTTGTAGAAAAACCAGAGCTTTTCATGTCAGCTACTTCTTTTGCTAACTGTCCCAATTACATATCCGATGCTTTACGTACGGCTTCATTTGTTTGCATGTATTATAAAAACTTTTGGATAGACTCTTCTATCCTAGTTAGCCTTGCTGTTTGATCAGATTGTGGTTGTTGTTTGAATTGATTGTTAGGAGGTCGGTTAGAAGGTCCAACACCTTGTTTCCAGCTAATATTCTGATTCTGCCAACCCTGCGGGTAATTGTTAGGAAAAGAATTACCAAGATTGAAAGAAAAATTACCTAAGGGTATTCTTTGATGGTTCAAAAAAATGGCTTGCTCTTGCTCATTTCTATCAGGGGCACAGTAACCACATGGTTGTTCTCCCATGCAATGCATACATTGTTTTAATTGAGTAGGAGGTGGTGATAACATTTGAGCAATTTGAAGTTTCTCCAATTGTTTGCTCATAGCCTTTATTTGTTGAGTCAGCAATTTTTGCTGAGCCAATATTGTATCATTCACCCCCAATTCGAGCATACCTAGCTTTCTTTGTACATTACCTTTTTCATGTTTTGCTTATCGGTCACTGATGGACATTGATTCCAATATTTCTATTGCTTCTTCCACAGTTTTGTTCATTAAAGAACCCACTGCACAAGCATCTAACATCATTTTAAATTGAGGTAACAAACCATGGTAAACAATCCTTACCTTTTCGGCATCATTTAAGTTGTGGTTTTGACATTTCCTTAAGAGTGCCTTGAATCGTTCCCATGTTTCTCCTAATGACTCATCATTATTTTGTGAAAAAGAATGTATGGCTGTCATGGCTTCAAAATATTTTGAAGGAGAATAAAATCTTTCCAAAAATTTTCTCTCAACATCGGACCAGTTTGCAAAACTACCGGGTGGACAAGATTTAAACCATTCTTTAGCTTTCCCAATTAAAGAAAAAGGAAACAATCTCATATAAACTGATTCTTCTTGATTGGGTTCAAAACCAATTGTGCTGCATAACTTATAAAACACAGTTAAGTGTTCATAAGGTTCCTCATTATTTAAACTAGCAAATTGATTATTTGAATAATGTTTAAAGTAGTTGGTTTAATTTCTACAGCAGCAATAGGTCCTTGATACATCCCCGAAACACGAGGTGGTCCATTAATAGCAGCAAACTATCCTAATGTTCTTCTTTCAGCAGCCATATTAGAATTTTCAAAATTTTCAGATTTTTCAAAAGAAGATGAAGTTGAAGAAGAAGAAGTTTTTGTTTTTTTTAGATTTTAATGCTTTAAGTTTCTTTACAAACTTCTCGATCTCAAGATCAAAGAACACCTTTCCTGCAGAAGATCGAGTTCGCATAAACACACTAAATAAAGAAAGGTTAGTAAAACAATGTTAAAACGAATGAATGAATGAATAAATTGAAAACTTTTCACTAAGGAAAAAAAATATTTTTACCACGGTAATTAAAAATTTACTGTTTTACTAAATCAATTCAATCCCCGGTGACGGCACCAGAAAACTTGTTAACCCCCGTGTTACTGTTGGGTTATTAATTGGCAAGAGCACCAATCGATTATAGTTTGCAAATTTAGATATCGTTCCACTAGGATTGAAAGTCTAGTAACTCATAGTAATTTCTTATTTACTATGGTAAATTTATCAATGTTTATTAACAAAAGAATAATTTATAAATAGTTTATACAATATTTACAGGATTTGATGGTTGATTTGTTCATAAAGTAAAAAGATGGAAAAGATAAAATCTAACTATAAAGTGAGATATAATTCAGAATAATTCAGATACTTGAGGTAAAAACACAGATTAACAAACTATGTTGGAATTAGGATTCTCGCACTAAAATATAATGCAATAATTACAACATACATACTTAATCATCAAGTTCATGTTATTGCAACTTAAAATCATTATAATCGATTCCTCATGATATAAATTCAAAGTATTCATCGTAAAGTCTGATTCCTCGTGAGTTTTCTCAATAAAAACTTGCATTAAGTCCTGGCCTTATGGCAGCAATAATTACCAATTCTATCCCTAGTAATTGGTATATTAAGGGTATTTCAACTTTTACTTTCATTAAAATAGATTTTAATTCGGCATGAATAATCATTCTCCCGTTTGATATCCATACTAATAAAACAAGTTTTAATAACATGAAAATCATTCTCCCATTTGATGTTCATATTAATAAAGAGTTAAAATACTAACATGTTCTTAAATCATAAATATGTATAAGTCATAATCACAACATCATATAATAGATTGATTCACCAAATTCCAACATAAACAATTTAGTTACACATAATAAAAGTAAGAACAGTACTTACAGAGTTTGACATTATAATGACTTGAAAACACTTCACAATACAAAAGCTCACACTATAACACTCTCAAGTATCTAAAAATCACTCCAACCTTACAAACTCAAAGAAGAACACTCAAACTCGAGTGAAAAGAGAGAAAAGAAAGGATGAACTTTAGAATTGGATGCTTAGAAGTGTGGAGAATGGCCCTATTTATAGGGCTGAGGAAGGGTCCTGACACTATGCGTCAAGTATCTGACTCAGCTTCCATTAATCAACACGAAGTGGCCATGATTGTATAATTATTTTAATTAATCATGCCCACACAGGTGTACCTTGTCCCCCAATTCAGCTTGGACACTTGTGGTTAGTGGAGGGGTCATTGGCTGAGTGCTTGACCACCTGTCAGAGGTGTCCATGTAGCTCCTGACGGTACGCGTGGGTGTGACGTATAGTGTCAGCATCAGAAGTTCCCACGCTACACGTGGTGTTGATGCTATGCGTCAGCTCTCTAGTTCTTCAATTTTTCTCTTTAAATTCTTCACATTTTTACTGCAAAGCTAAAGAAAATTGATCAATGGCAGATTATTTCCAACAACATCCATTTATTGAATTTAAAACCTAAATTTCTAACAAATTCACCAAGTTCTTATTCTTTTTACAAAATTTTTATTAAAGATTTTATTGTAAATTTGAGGACTAACAGTTGGATCAATTATTTACTTGTTTATGTAAGATAGTATCATTTCGATCTCTGTTTTAGTGATGAAAGAAAATTGTCATAGCCCCAAACCTTATTATCTTCATGCATTAGTTTGATTAAATTGTTCTATGGTTGGAATTATGTTAATACCAACTTGCGATTAATATTGAATTATGCTTGATGATATGTGTATGTGTATTCCAATATGTGATGGATGCATGATGTTTGTTAGATATACTTGGGGTGATATGTGTTGTGGGTAGGATTGTAGTATACTCATTGATTCCTTTGTTTAGTTTCACATCGGTATTGCAAAGGTAGAATGTTAACTAATTGTATGATGATGGATGGCCCTAGTGGCTTATTATAGGTGGTATGGTGTGGTCTATTGTCATGTTGCAAACTAAAGTGATGTAATACTGATTTGGCTTTATGGCAATTATGATGGATGCTGAATGTCGACTTGATATTGTGAAACAGTTTAAAGGAGTAGGGTATGATGTCAGTATTGGTGATACTTATACGCTTTGATTTGTATCTCGTGCATTGATTGCATCTCATGACATCATATGCATTTTCAGCACTACGGTTTGCTGAAGAGGTTAACACAATTTTAGTGTTATGCTACATTGTGTAGTCTATAGCATGTTGCTTTGGAGGCTACAGATTATAGTGCTATGGTTCACTGGTAATCCTCAGGTACCATCGCTTATAGTGCTTTGGTTCACTATGTGGTTACCTAGATGCCCCTCGATTATAGTGTTATGGTTCACTGAGTTAGTTATCTTGGCACTTGCTCTGTATTGTCCAGACAGATTTGCATTTCATTATTTTGTGCACCAATGAAAGAAAAGATTCGAAGACCATGGCATGCATATATTGCATTGGTGAGTATCGATAGTTATGTATAGTTGATGGAGGCTTAGATGGAATTATGGAGATGTATGATTTGATCCTAAAATCCTTGTTCTTATGTTATTGAGGATTGTTGCTTCCACTTCCGCATAGATATCATGTTTATTATGTTTAGTTAAATTGTTCTCGATGTCTATCTAATGATAGAGAAGTTAAGTAATTACTTGGTTACCAGATTGCTACTTATTATTTGATTTGTACTCACACCTTTAAAATTATGGATATTTCAGTAAATTTATAGGGGATGAGTTGCTTGATGATCTGGAGGCGGGAGTGCATTGCTTAGCCATAGTGAATGCAAAATATAGATATACTTGTATGTGGTAGTGCATATAATCTGAATATTTTTTTTATGATTTTGGTGTTGATACATGACTTTGATATTCATGCTATAGATTAGGATTGTCTAATTGCATATACTTTGTGTATGGTATCATAGTATAGTTACTTGGGTTAGGTATATGCATATGTTTAGAGGTATTTTTGCATGTTTATCTCTCGATGATTTTATTATATATACATATATATATATATATATATATATATATATATATATATGTAGGTATACATCATTCTAGGTGTGGAGGCTGAATTATACAAAATTTATTATGTTGTAATTGTATTGAAGTTGTATGTGTTGGATGTTATTTTGAAACGAATAATGTGGCTTTTACATTGAATTTTGTTTTCCCTGCCATTAGAGAATTGTTGGTCTTTCTATTCCAATAAACTATAAGGTTTATGTTTCTGTTGTTAGCAAAGGTATTGAGTAAATTGTTTCCATCACTGGTCAGATGCAATCTAAATGGTATCTATGTATATGGTCAAACACTTATTCTTTAAAATATATATATATATATATATATAAATATGATATATATAAATGTATTATTGCTATTATTATTCTTAAGTTGGTGTAGTAATAAGATTACTACTTATTTTGTAACACTTTTAAAGGAATAATTTGACAAAGATATCATAAATTCATGATGCATTTTTTTACCAAAAACTATGACTACTCTAGAAACTATAAGCTTTATACCATTTCTCAACAGCAACTGTAACCCAAACGGTCTAACTAACTTTTATCCTTATATACCTGTTTACAAGCTCTTTGAATCTTGTATTGTTATTAGAAGCAATAAGCAAATTTATAATGAATTAGGATTCAATTTTATAGTGAGCTACCCTTACTACAAGGTGCAAAACATGTTGTTACTGGTTTTTCTTTTTCTCTTAAACTTTAGCTTAATGTCATGTGTGTGATGATATGCTTATTAATTGGCACATTAATAATCGTTAAAATATGGAACCGAGACAAAAAGTTGATAGTATGTTAAAATTTCAATTACTTGAACAGGTTGATTTATGTTTAATTGGTTTACATCTAATGTTGTAATACAATAGTTATGGGTCTGAAATTATAACCATTGGTGCTTTAGAAAAACTAAATTTACTATGATTGTAATTGAATTAATTATGCTGAATGATATTGTTGAGAATGAGTAAGGAGCCATGAGTGTATCTCTGTTTTTAATAGAGATTTGATGCTAAAAGTGTTAAGGGATATGCTTGCTGAAATTCTAGGATATCTGATGCATGATGAAAATTAGATGAAAAAGAATTATGATAGATTGCACATGTACTTGGGTTTGGGTCAAATAAATATAAATATCGTGATGGTATCTTAACTACATGGGTAAATTTATAGTGATTGTTGGTTCCATATTGGCGTGTTGTGACTTGGAGGTCTTGTACCCTTTTCTGATCCGTGCGTGTGTGAGAATCCTGCATTCTTTCTTTATGGCCCACATGTATATTGGCACCCACCTGATACTTCAATGCTGTGCCACTGCATTCCAATTACCCCAATCTTAATTTTGCCAATCCAATCATAAAATAGAGCGTATCAAATTAGTTATAGACTAAATTTAAGAACCTTGTGATTTAAAAGAAAATTTTATTTTATGGACAAATATGTAGCAAGGTACACCTTTGAAGATATGGTCATTTTCCCCATCGGTATATACCATGGAACTGCACTTTAAAATTTGGCATCTATTTACCAGCGCTAAAATTCAAAGCCTTAACAATGATTTACAAGATGTTGTTGGAAACATATTCTAATTGTAAGCTTGGCACTAATATTCTGACCTTAAATGCCTGCAGCACAACCTGAAGGTATAACTATAAACATGAATATATATATATATATATATGTATATATATATATATTGCAAAACCAATTGTTAGCTTGTTAAGCATAATGTCAACAATGAGGATTTGCCTTTGTTTAACTAAGATCTACATGTAGAGTGGTTGCTTTTTTTTTATCTATTTCTTCTCCCTATGTTATGTTTTGACAGCTGCTGCATCACAAAACACAATACTCTCTAAAATCCTCTATTATACTCTTCCAGAAGAAATAAGAAATTCACTACCTTACAATGCAGAACGTCAAAAGGAAATAATGAGTTGTGTGGTCATGTATATTTCTAATACATCATGTGTATTGTTTCTGTTAAGTATCACTAAGAAGTTATTCTATACTCTATGGCTAAAAAAGGGAAACCCACCAAGTTTATACTCTAGCTATTTGAAAAAAATGAATAAATGATTGGTATATCTTGTAGTATTAACTATTAACTATATCTATCACATGAATAAATACAGAACATATAGCTTGATGTTACACTCTTTGATAACATACATATTTTACTATTACAATGTTACTTTTATGTTGATGCAGATTAATCAAAGGTGTAAAGGTACATTGATGCACCGTTGCACAAAGTGACTATGAATGTTTTTGTTCATTAGCATATTTGCTAGTTGGTATTGTAGATGATAGCCAAAGAAAGCAAAAGTCCAAATTAATTAGAATTGTTTCAATTTCATTGACATTTTAAATATGTAATGTTCCTTTGCTATTAATAATAATAATAATAACAATAATAATAATAACGAAACACTAGAATAACATAGAAATGAATTAACTAAACAATAAAAATGTATTCCAAAAATTTTGGACTCAAGTATACAGCAATTAGAATGTCAATTTAAAGATTTATGCTTAGCAAAAAAAAAATGAAATTTTAGTAATTTAAAATCAAATGATATTTAATTCGGGTTAGACTTTGAAATTTTTATAGAGATCACATAATTGTAAAAAAAAAACTAAAACTCTAATTCTATTTCATTTTGTTTGCCTAAAGGTAGGAATTATTTAATTAAGTATTAGATTGAATTGCTTAAATTGCATGTTGTGATGTGAAAAATACACTTCCCATTGAAAATGAAGAGATTAAAAACCTGAAAAGTAAGCTAGCTGAGATGACAAAGAAAAACCAAGCATTAGAAGATGAATTAATCAAGGCTGAGCAAGACAATGCTTCCCTTAAGAGGAAAAGGTATGAATTAGAAAATGCCTTTAAAGATGCCAGTAAGAAGCAGAGAATGGAAAGAGAATATATGAGGCAATTGGATCAATGACTCCAAACAACAAACAGTCAGTTGAAAACCAAAGAGAAGCAAAAGGATGATATATTGGCTGACAAAGGGCGATTACGGGAAATCTTAGCCAAGACTAAAGAGGAAACTCAAGCTCAGAAAAGCCTCATGCAAGCACAAATCGATGAGTTGAAATGACAAGCCAATGATATTGCTGATGCTTATGAGTGTGAGACCCAAAAAGAAAGAGGGCAAGCTATGAAGGACAAAGAAAGATATGGGGAGATCATACATCCGATGAGGTAGGAAAGGGCTAAAATGGATAATCTCGTCTACTCTTGGAAGAATCACTTTGCCAAACTAGCTGTTTTAGTCAATGGGGCACTCAGCGATATTCCCCTTTTGTTAAATAAAGCTGAAGCAATGATGAATCTGCTTTCTACACCGGAAGAAATCATAATTTTCATTCAATACTACAAGAGGAAATTGGATGAGATGAAGACCATGATTGCAAGAGAAAAAGGGAATTAATTTTGATTTATTGAAACAAACAATGTATTGGAACCTACTTTTGGATAATGAATGGATATTATGTTAAATTTCCATTTTTCTTAACTTAGTACTTCAGAACAAGACGCTCTAGGAAAAGTTTCATGATACTCACTAATCTTTAAATTTCACCACGTATTTTCCTTTATGTTTTTGTAAGTTTTCTAACAAAGTTTTGTTATTTAATAAAAAAGGTTCTTTATACTTACCCACATCACGGGTACCGAAGGTTTAAGGCATCCATACAGGACCATATTACAAGCAAGACTTATGGCAGAGACGGAACCAACTTTGGAGGAGTTGAAGAACAAAGTCAGTTAGCTGGAGGAGTAAATGGCAAAAATGGCTAAGCTTCTTGAGAAAAAGGTCACAGAAGAGGGGTCCTCTACAGGGAGTGAAGATCTTGATAATTCTATGCAAGATCAAGAAGGGAATCCCATACCCTTGACCATACTTCCAAACAATCCCACTCAAGGGTGGGAAACTCGATCTGTTCCACACCAGCCATATGGAATGCCATTTCCAACTTTTGTTTCCCAAGATAGGAATGCTTAGCAACCGTATGTTTAGCCTCAGTATGGTTTACCTCAAGGGTATTATATCATGTATCTCAATCCCACTCAAGAAAGTCCTTCCACCACCCAACAAATTCCCAATCCTTAGACATCCAACCTTTTATTACCAATCAGACAGCAGCTGCTCTCCAAAAAACTTAAGTCAATACCAATCCTCAAAGTATTCCTTAACCACAAACCTCTTCCCCACGACTAGGTTTTATATGGTCCACTCAGCCAGTCAACCCTTATCAGCATACTCAAGGATATACGATGGTGCATGCACTCACTCTTCATGCACAAAATGCTTCCCATGATATAATGAATCCAAATGCTGCTATGACTTCTTTGCCAAAGGGTCAGATGAAAATGATAGAGGAAAGACTTCAAGTTGTCGAAGGATGAATTCGTTTAGGTACAAAGAATATTGCTGAACTGTGCCTAGTGCTAGATGTAGTTATACCTCCAAAATTTAAATTACTAGAGTTTGATAAATACAAAGGCACTACATTCCTGCATAATTACTTGACGATGTATTATCAGAAGATGGCTGTATACTCTTATAATGAGAGACTATTAATTCACTTTTTCTAAGATAGTCTTGCTAAGCTAGCTCTTAGCTGGTATACAGACCTTGTAAGGGCTCACATTCGATGTTGGAAGGACTTAGCAGATGCTTTCCTTAGGCAATACAAATATAACATGGACATGGCACAAGATAGACTCCAATTGCAAAATATGTCCAGAAAAGAAAATGAATCCTTCAAGGAATATGCCTAGCGATGGAGAGAATTGGCAGCCTAAGTGTGACCACCTTTATTTGAGAAAGAGCTCATAGGAATGTTCATTGATACCCTTCAAGCACCATTCTATGATAGAATGCTTGGAAGTGTCTCATCAAACTTTTCTGATATAGTATTAATCAGTGAAAGGATTAAAAATGGGATAAGGACCGGAAAAGTTCCCCAAGAATCATCAGGGACGTCCGCAGCAGGAAAGTCGCGGCTGAGACAGGAAAAAGAAGAGGTGGAGAAACAAATTTTGTATACGGCAGCCAAAGGCCACCAAATCCTACCATCTACTAACATCCTTATGTTTCCTAACCATCTCATTCATCATACAGACCTCACCCATACATAGCTGCCACTTTAGGAACCCCATATCCACCACCCTATCCGTATCCACAGCCGTACCAACCCCATATAATCGAAATTTCAAGAACCCGTCACCTTCAGCACAATAATGGGTGCCCAATCCCAATGACAATCCATCATCCAGAAAACCAAACAATGAGCATGCACTCATACAGTTCGACCTCATCCCCATGTCTTAAACCGAGCTGTTACCACTTCTCATCAAGAATACTTTGGTTATGCCTTGTCCGATGAAACCGATAGAACCACCATATCCTAAGGGATATGACCTTAATGCCACATGTGATTATCATGGTGGAGCACCAGGTCATTCAGCGGAAAACTGCATCGTCTTTAAATACAAGGTCTGAGACCTGATTAGGGCAAAATGGCTCAATTTTCAAGAAGGAAATTCAAATGTATAAACTAACCCTCTGCCTGATCATGGGACCTCAGGAGTAAATGTAGTTTTGGAAGACGATGAAATTAGTTGCGTAAAAAGAGTGGCAGTAGTGAGAAACTCTTTTCCTTGGATATATACTTTACTTTGCAATAGAGGAATGGTAACCGAGATTCCAAATCTCAATTTACATAGTCTTGATCAAGCGTCCACCGATGCCAATTTTCATGATACCTTATAAGGATTATTGGACACACACTTGATAGAGATCTATCGTCGTCCTCGTGAAAGTGAAAATATGATCCAAGAGGAACGCGAGATGCCAAGGACGTTCAGCCTGTCATTTAACATTGGTCCTTGATAGTTAGGACCCCATCCCTATTTTTATACAAAGATACCCATGCAGTACCATGAAATTATTAGGCGAATGTAGTCCTTCAACTCCTAAAAGATCATCCTCCCTAGTAACCAATATTTCTAGGTCGAGTGGAATGACTAGGAGCGGACGGATCTATATTGTAACGCCCTGACTGCTTTTCAGGAATGAACGACTCTCCCCACAGACCAACACGAGACCTTTTCAGTGTGTTTTTGTCCTTTCACATATACTTCCCGAGAACTTCCTAGGAGGTTACGTATTCCAGAATTACTCCAAGTTAAGCACGCTTAACCTTGGAGTTCTTAAGTGATAGGCCACCGAAAAGGCTAATGCATTTATTGGTATAGGTAGTACGAATTCATTCCTTTAAGCTATCCTCAATTGTATAGTCTCATACCTATACAGTCTTTGGATCCCTCTCATTTTGGTATGTATTCGGTTCGTTCATGTGTCTCTCCCATTGGAAGCCTACCAGGAGTCGCTCCTTGTCTGTGCCCATACACCGATGATCACTCCCCGCCCTCAACAGCATTGAGATGTCACATGCCCACCAGCTTCCCCTTGGTTCATCCTCGAACCATACCATACTAGGAGAGGCTAGGCTCTGATACCACTGTAATGCCCTGACCACTTTTCAGGAATGAACGACTTTCCCCACGGACCAACATGAGACCTTTCCAGTGTATTTTTATCCTCACACACATACTTCTTGGGAACTTCTCAGGAGGTTACCCATCCCAGAATTACTCTAAGTTAAGCATGCTTAACCTCTACTCTAAGTTAAGCACGCTTAACCTTGGAGTCCTTAAGTGATGGGCCACAGAAAAGGCTAATGCATTTATTGGCATAGGTAGTACGAATTTATTACTTTAAGTTATCCTCGACTGTATAGTCCCATACCTATACAGTCTTTAGGTCCTTCTCATTCTGGTATGTATTCGATTCGTTCATATGTCCCTCCCACTAGAAGCCTGCCAGGAGCCACTCCTTGTCCATGCCCATGCACTAGCGATCATTTCTCACCCTCAACAGCGTTGGGATGTCACATATACTCCTGAAAACCTGAGAAAAAGAAGATGTGCCCATAATTAAAAAGGGAGGTCATGGTAAAGAAAAAGAATAAGACCCTCCCCAGGGAATAACAGAAGAAGATACTTATGAATTCCTGAAATTCATTAAGCAAAGTGAATACCAAATCCTTGATCAGTTGAATCGCACTCCTGTGAAGATCTATCTCTTTTATTAGATTTAGAATCACATCGCGAAATATTGATGAAAGTTCTGAGCAAAGCACATGTCACAAATGATATCTCACCAAAAAAGTTTGAGGGGATAGTGGGGCATATTGCCGCAAACCGATAAAGAGATACCCACTAAAGGGAGAGGCCATAATAACGCATTACATATCTCTATAAAGTGTCGGATTATATCCTAGCTATGGTCTTAGTTGATAATGGTTCCTCTCTAAATATCATGCCGAAATCCACTTTGAATCAACTCCCATTTGACGGGACACATGTAAAGCCAAGCTTAATGGTGGTAAGAGCTTTCGATGGGACTTGAAGGGAGGTCATTAGGGGATATTGAAATCCCTATCCAAGTAGGCCCTTTCACTTTCAATGTTTTATTTCAAGTGATGGATATCAATCCTACCTATAGTTGCCTATTGGGAAGGCCCTAGATATATTTTGTCGGTGTGATTCCATCCACCCTCCATCAGAAGCTAAAATTCATGGTGGATAACAAGCTAATCATTATCTCTGGTGAGGAAGATTACCTTATCAGCAAACCCATGACCACTCCATACATAGAAGTGGCCGAAGAGAGCCTTGAAACTTCTTTCCAATCATTGGAAATTGCTCACACCACTTATGTGAGGGATGGGATAAAATTAGCTCAACCCTTTAAAGCTTCTATAATGGTAGCTAAAGTGATGATGAAATCTGGATTTCAGCCAGGAAAAGGGCTTGGAAAATTTCTTGACAGGGGAATAGAACCGCTACAAGTCAAAAAGAACAAGAATGGTTTCGGGCTGGGATATCAACCTTCACCAATGAAAAGAGCAAGAGTCTTTATGGAAAGAAGAGAAAAATGACTTGCGCGGCTAGAAACTCATGAACCCTGAACTGTGAGGACCCCTATCTGTGACCTCTATAAAAGCTTCAGGAGCGTTGGTTTGACATCTCCAAACCAAGTGGCAGCTATTAATGAGGATTCCAAGGGAGAGGATGGCTTAGTTTGCCCATGTTCTTATAATACTGTGTTATGTAATTGGGAAGCTATTGAGTTTCCTGAGATTCTAAATTCCATTTCAAAGTAATTGTTCACTTTGCATGTTTTTTTGGATCCTTTGGCCATGCCTAAAGCCTTAGGATAAATTTTCAATAAGGGCAAAAACATGTTTCCTTTGACATTTCAAATAAATTCACGTTAAATTCAATTGTCTTTTTCCTTATTTTTCCTTTTACATTAAATAAATTATAGATCTAAAATTGAATCCCAAAATAATAAAATTACATTTTCATATCATGATTCTGATCCGATAAGTGAGAAGGATGAAGAGTCCGACGAACCTTTCCTTGAATTACTAAGACTGCTAGATCAAGAGGCTAGGGAAATTTCCCCTCATCAAGAAGATGTCGAGGTCATAAATTTGGGATACGAGGAAAACAAAAAGGAACTCAAGATCGGTACCTCTTTAAGTAGCAAGCATAAGAAGGAATTAATAAAGTTATTAATCGAATTCAGTGATGTATTTGCTTGGTCGTATCAGGATTTACTGGGATTAGATAACCGCATCGTTGAACACAAGTTACCATTGAAACCCAGTTGCATCCCCATAAAGCAGAAGTTGAGAAGGATGAAGCCAAAAATGCTCTTGAAAATTAAAGAAGAGATAACCAAATAGTTGGATATTGGGTTCTTGACTATCTCTAAATACCCTGAATAGGTGGCCAACATTGTTCCAGTCCCGAATAAGGATGGGAAGGTACAAATATGTGTTGATTACCAGGATTTGAATAGAGATAGCCCAAAGGATGACTTTCCATTACAACATATTGATGTTCCTGTTGATAATACTGCCCAACATTCCATTTTCTCATTCATGGATGGATTTTCTGGGTATAAACAAATCAAGATGGCACCCAAAGACATGGAAAAAACTACTTTCATTACTTTGTGAGGATCCTTCTGTTACAAAGTAATGTCTCTTGGGTTGAAAAATACAGGTGCCACTTACCAAAAAGCAATGGTAACTCTGTTTCATGACATGATAGAAAAAGAGATAGAGGTCTATGTGGATGATATTATTGCCAAATCCAAATCTGAAGAGGGTCACTTGATTGACCTACAAAGCTCTTTGAATGCCTGAGAAAATTCAAACTCAGGTTAAATCTGGCTAAATGCATTTTTAGGGCCAGGTCTGGAAAGTTGTTTGGGTTCAATGTCAGTGAGAAAGGAATCAAAGTGGATCCTGATAAAGTAAAGGCAATAGTGGAAATGCCTATTCCTAGTACGAAAAAAGAAGTCTATGGGTTCTTAGGAAGGTTGAATTACATAACCCATTTCATATCTCAATTAATGGCTATATGTAAACTAATCTTTAAGTTACCACGTAAGAATCAACTGATGCAATGGAATGCTGAATGTTAAGAAGATTTTGATAAGATAAAGTAATACCTGCAAAACCCACCTATCCTGGTACCATCGACTCCAGGAAGACCTCTTTTTTTATACCTAACCATGCTAGGCGAGTCCATGGGATCAGTACTGGGGCAACATGATGAATCAGGAAAGAAAGAACATGTCATTTATTATCTAAGCAGGAAGTTTACAGAATGTGAAGCTAGATATTCAAATGTAGAATGAACTTGTTGTACGCTAGCATGGGTAGCCCACCTCTTATGACAATATATGTTATGTCACACTACTTGGTTGATATCTAAGATGGATCTAATCAAATACATCTTTGAAAAACTGGCCCTAACTGGGAGAATAGCCCGGTGGCAAGTTCTTTTAACTAAATATGATATTGTTCATGTCACTCAGAAGGCTATAAAAGGAAGCGCATTGGCAGATTACTTAGCCCATCATCCCCTAAAAGGCTATCTACCAATGTCATTTGAATTTCCTGATGAAAATATTATGATGTTATCAGAAGAGAAAGATTGTCCTGACGAAACCTGGACTTTGATGTTTGATGGAGCATTAAACACGTTAGGGCATGGTATTGGAGCCATCTTAATTTCCCCAGATGACAAATTCATCCTGTTTACCGCTAGACTTTGCTTTGATTGCACCAACAATATTGTAGAATATGAAGCATGTCTCCTAGGAGTCCAAGCAGCCTTGGAAGCCAAAATAAAATCCTTACAGATATATGAAGATTCTACTTTAGTAATTCACCAATTAAAAGAAGAATGGGAGACTAGGGACAAAAAGTTGATCCCTTATCAGACTCGTATCATGGAATTAATCAAAGGATTTGATAAAATTTCTTTTCACCATATTCCTCGAGATAAGAATCAATTGGCAGATGCTTTAGCCATTTTAGCTTCCATGTTCCACGTCAGTAGGGAATGTGACAGGCCCCTCATTGATATTCAAAAGCGTTTTGAACCTACATATTGTCATGTTATAGAAGACAAACCGGACAGGAAACCATGGTTTCATGACATTAAGAATTACATCCAAAATCGAGAATATCCTTCTGGCACCTCAAAAAATGACAAGAGAACTCTTTGGCGATTAGCCATGAATTTCTTTATGACAAGGGATATACTTTACAAGAGGAATTATGATTCTATTCTCCTTCATTACATTGACACGGCGAAAGCTAACTGAATCATGAAAGATGTTCATGAATGACCTTTCGAAACACACACGAGTGGGCATGCAATGTCAAGGAAAATTCTCAGAGCTGGGTATTATTGGTTAACCATGGAAACTGATTGTCATGGTTATGCAAAGAAATGTCATAAGTGTCAAACTTATGCAGATAATATTCTTACACCTCCATCCTTCTTGCATGTACTAGGGGCATCGTGACCTTGCGCTATGTGAGGCATAGATGTCATTGGTCCCATTGAACTAAAAGCATCCAATGGGCATCGTTTTGTTCTTGTGGCCATCAATTACTTCCCTAAGTAGATGGAAGTTGCTTCCTATACCAATGTGACAAAGAACGTCGTGGTCAGATTCATTAAGAAAGAATTGATCTATAGATATGGTTTGCCAAATCAAATCATCACTGATAAGGGTAAAAATCTAAATAATAAAATGATGGATGAACTCTGTGAAGAGTTCAAAATCAAACACCACAGTTCATCTCCATACAGACCAAAGATGAATAGAGCAGTGGAAGCTGCTAACAAAAACATAAAGAAAATCATACAAAAGATGGTTGAAACCTACAAAGACTGGAGTGAGCTACTCGCTTATGCTTTATATGGGTATCGTACCTCGATATGAACTTCAACAGGCGCAACCCCCTTTCTCATTAGTAGATGTTATGGAAGTTGTTTTACCAATAGAAGTAAAAATTCCTTCTTTAAGAGTAATCATGGATGCCAAATTAGAAGAAGCTGAATGGGTTCAATCCCGGTATGATGGGAAAAGGTTAACTGCTCTCTATCATGGACAGTTATACCAAAGATGTATGAAGGAGGCATACGAAAAGAAAATGCGACCTCGTCAATTTCATAAGGGTTATTTAGTGCTAAAGAAGATCTCACTGAATCAAAGTGATCACCAAGGCAAATGGATGCTAAATTATAAGGGACCATTTGTCGTAAAGAAAGCCTTTTTAGGAGGGGATTTGATTTTGACCAACATGGATGGCGAAGAGTTATCCTTCCTAGTGAATTCAGATGTAGTTAAGAAATACTATGCTTAAGGGATAGAGTAGCCAGGATAAGCTTTAAATCTTTCAAAGTTTGGATCAGAAATTGTGATGTGAATTTTAATTTCAAAAAAAATCAATAAAATGAAAGGATTTCATATTTCATTTCTACCTTTGTTTTGGATAATTCTCTTTAACATGCATTTCGTTTATTCTGTGAATGTTTCAAGTAAATGGCAATTAACCTTTTTTTAAAAAAAGGATTTGTAATCTTGGGACACTTGATGCTTCCCAAGAGCACAAAATATGGTAAACCAAGATATTCTGCTCTGCCATAAGTAATACAAACCCCGCGTGGATCAAGTATGCCACTTATGGAAACAAAATGATTAACATTTGATTTTCCACTTATTTGTCCTATGTAGGATTGAGGCATAACCCCCTAGACTTTTCTTGGAGTCGTTGATGAATACGGAGGTGAGACCAAACATTTCCCAAGTTGAGTCATTAACTCCCAAGAGGATTAACCAAACAAGGTAGGCTTGATTACTCAATTTCTCAGTCATAAGAGTCAGGGGCATCCCCCAAGTCATTTATTTTCTTTCATGTCAAAACCTCGGGCATCATTCCCTGGGCTGTTTCATTTCTCAGTCAACTATTTCATTTCTTAGTCAAAAGAATCAGGGGCATCCCCCAAGTCATTTATTTTCTATCAAAAAAACTTAGGCATCCTTCCCTGGGTTGTTTTAATCAAAACTAATCAGGGGCATCCTTCCAGTCATTTATTTTCATGTCAGAGCTTCAGGTACCTACTCCTAGGCTGCTCCATTTCTCAATTAAAGTCAGGGGCATCCCCCAAGTCATTTATTTTCTTTCATGTCAAAGCCTCGGGTACCCACTTCTAGGTTGTTCCATTTCTCAATTAAAAGTCAGGGGCATCCCCCAAGTCATTTATTTTCTTTCATGTGAAAGCCTCAGGCGTCATTCCCTGGGCTGTTTCACTTCTCAGTCAAAAGAATCAGGGGCATCCCCTAAGTCATTTATTTTGTCAAAAAGCCTTAGGAATCCTTCCCTGGGCTGTTTCAACAAAAACTAATCAGGGGCATCCCCCAGTCATTTATTTCATGTCAAAGCCTCAGGTACCCACTCCTACGTTATTCCATTTCTCAATTAAAGTCAGGGGCATCCCCCAAGTCATTTATTTTCTTTCATGTCAAAGCCTCAGGCATCATTTCCTGGATTGTTTCATTTCTCAGTCAAAAGAATCAGGGGCACCCCCCAAGTCATTTATTTTCTGTCAAAAAGCCTTAGGCATCCTTCCTTGGACTGTTCCATTTCTCAATTAAAGTCTGGGGTATCCCCCAAGTAATTTATTTTCTTTCATGTCAAAGCCTCAGGTACCCTCTCCTAGGCTGTTCCATTTCTCAATTAGAGTTAGGGGCACCCCTAAGTCATTTATTTTCTATTAGAAAAGCTTCAGGAATCCTTCCCTAGGCTGTTTAATTTCATATTCAAAAGAATCAAGGGGCATCCCCCAAGTTATTTATTTTCTTTCATGTCCAAGCCTCAGGTACCCATTCCTAGGCTATTTAGAAAAATGTCAAGGCGATCCCCTTGTATCATTTATTTTCCTTCAAAGCTTCAGGTATCCATCCCTAGGCTACCCCATTTTCAATATCGGGTCAATATCCTCCGATTTGTTCATTTTCCATACAAAGCTTCAACTTCAGTCGCCAAAGCCGACATCCTATATATTTCCCCAATTGCCAAGGTTGGCATCCTGTTTATTTTCCAAGTCGCCGAAGATGGCACTCCTATTTTTATTTCCCAGGTTATCACCATTGTTTCACTATCACCAAATGTAGGCATCATTTTCCCCAGTCGTCGAAGCTAGCACTCCTCTTGTATTTCCCAGATTGTCATCTCCATTTCACTGTCATTAAAGTTGACACCTTGCTTCATTCTAAAGGTCACCGAAATTGACACTACTGTTGGTTTTCCTCAATAACTAAAGAGAATAATATTTGCTCTCTTGGTTACTGAAGTTGGCATGACCTTGGCAATAGTGTTCACGTCTTTACTTCATTTCCACTTCAAAAACATGAAGAGACTTCATGTTTTTCTCGTAAAAAAGAAGTAAAGAGGGGCAACTGTGAACACCTATTTTGTCCGGCCCAAAATACCAAGATACAAAAGGATTCAATTTCTCAAATGCCAAGGCAAACCTCATGCAATTTAAATTTTCAGTGAAAAGGTTTCCCACACTAAGACTTGAGCCTAAGGGGTAATTCATCAAATAGAGTTAAGGCCCTATTTTTTTCTTAATTGTGTGGAACGCCGTAATCATTAATATTCAGGAGCTTGTTTCTTAACCGCTTCAAAATGGTTTCACACAGGAGGGTGAAGGCACAGTTAGGTCTCGTTCTCAAACCTTAGAACTTCACCTAATGAACCCACCCTTAGTTACCTCTAATGAGTCCAAAATTAAAATTCTTTTGAAAGGTCTGTCAGTGATTTAATTTTGAAGTTTAAACAGAGTTGTCAATTACAAAGCTTGGGGTAGTTGTGTTACAGAAATCAATGAAAATGAAAGAATATTTTGCCCTGACAAATCAATTCAAACAAATTGAGCTCTGTTTAATTTCTAAATTTCAAACAATGATTAAACTATTAAATACTATTTAAACTATTTTGTATCCCCGTTCCTCTAGACCTCATCCCTAAACAATACAAAGTTCACAATCCTACAGAGGACCTCTTAATTGTGAAACACCTCCTGTCAAACCAATTATGTTAGCGGTTAATTACCAAGCTCCCAGTAATATTTTGGTTATGGTGATTTGAGCGATACACGATCTAAAAACGTCTTTAGTGAAAATTGTGAGAGTGTACCATCCTGTCTTGACACTAAAATTAAATCCTTTTTCTTGGTTTTAATAATTCCTAAAATTTAATCCATTTAGGTGAGATAAAATTCTGCACTTAAATTTTAATACCTTATTCATTAAATTTAATTTAATTGAGAAACTCTAATAAGTTGTCAAAGCCAATAAATCACTATGCCAATATGACCAATTGATAAAGGTTCAAAGGATTTTTCTCCCTTTCTTATTTCCATGGCAATATATGATAAAGCAAAAGCAAAAAAATCATGTACAGCCCCCCTCTCTTTCACTTGAATTAGAGATCATGCACACAAGAGAAATTGGTTAAATTTGTAATGGAAAGCCATTTTGCTTCACAAACTCTCACGGTTTGCAGGCTTCCAATTATGCCAATTAATTTAATCAAATTACTAGCCCCAAGTGCCTTGTGTTTCATGTGAAGGAGGGCAAAGGAACAAAGGAGAAATAAATTTAGCATAAGACAAATTCACCATGCTATTAAAATATTCTAAATAGGCCCTCCTTGTCCTTTATTCACGGCAATGCATGCTCTATCAAGTGAAGGCTTTATAATTTTTTATTCAAGGTGCTCTCCATTTTGCCAAAAAGGTCCCACTATGTCATGATATATTCTCACGGTTTGTAAAGAGAAATAGGAGAACAAAAATAAATCCTTTTATGCAAGGTTTTCTTTTATTCAAATGATGGAGCCCAAATCCTTGTTGATTCCATGATAATTTATGTGAAGAGGCAAAAAGAAATGGAAGGAGGAAGCAATTAAAAATTGATTGCATGATAACCCATGGAGGCCACAGTTATACATGCAGTCGGCTTTCTCATTAACAGCTACAATATCTCATACTTTCACATGGAATTCACACAGCTTTGCATGCACTCGGCAATTTACCTATAAACACTCAGTAATCATAATATTCACATGCATTTCAAGCATTTTAACACCACATAGATTTATGCCCTGCCTCATACCTTAATGCACTCAGCTATTCACAATTCCATCACATACATCAACTGTATTGTACCATTCAAGGTCATAAGCAGGAGTCGGTATAACAATGACATAGTACATGCACTCGACAATCATAATGCCATTCACATTTACATGCATTTAATCATATAATCACACACACGAGGATCAGTAAATGACCACACAATGCACTCAGCATTCCTCATACGCATCTCATACATTTAACATAAACATCATCAACAAGCATCATACTTCATATGGATGGAAAATCATACACAACATAAATAATAAACATCATACATCTGGGTTACTACTCAACAACATGCAACATCCAGAAAACACAACACAGTGCAATAGTTCCACCCGGAAACCCCTCCATAAACCATACACTTGACATGCAAAGTGCCCCTACCTGCTGTCGGGGTTTAGAGGCTCCTCGAGTTGCAATGCTAACCGATCGCCCTTCTGTTACTCCTCTTCCAACAGCCTTCGAACTCAGCATCGATTCTGGGCCAAGGTTGTAACATCCCAGATGTTTTGATAATAGAAAATAAATTGGAAATGAGTAAATTATTATTTGACTTATAATGAAAATGGTATATGAAATGTTAAGTGGGGAAAAGCAGTTTTAAATGAAATTTTAAGGAAAATGGCATCAGGACCCTGACGCGTAGCGTGGATGGGACACGTAGCGTCAGGTGTGATTTAGTGAGCTGACGCGTAGCGCCAGGCTGACGCGTAGCGCCAGCGTCACGATCTGTTTTATAACAGGGTCACACAGAACAGAACCTGTAAACCCTTTCTTTCATTTTTCTCTCTTCTCTGAGGCGATTTGGCTAGGGTTTTGAGGGAAACTTGGATTCTTGGTGGTTTTAAGCAATTTGGAACCAAGGTAAGGCATCTAGGGCCTCTAATCTTTAGTTTCTTCTCCTTCCCTTCATGAAATCCGAGTTTGCATGTGATGATTGGGGTTTTGATTCTGAGTTTCAGTGGCTTGTGAAGCTTGGGTGATGAGTTTGGAAGTATAAGGAAGGTAACGTACTAACTAATTTGATGTTTCGGTGACCGTAGATGCCGGAACGAGCGTTAGGCAAGCGATTGACAAAGTGGACATCGGAAGTGAAAGAGGAACGGTGATTCCAGCGGCTGTAGGACGCTATTCACCCCTTGAGCAAACTATCGGAGCTCGGGATAGAGGTAAGGGGGGTCTTCGGGTCATAATTAATTAGAATTGATATGAAAATAGATTATCGGAAGTTCGGGAATTTAGTAAGAGTTGTCATAAATACTATAAAGTAACTGAATATATTAGTTATGAATATATGAGTATGGTGGAGTGAGATTAAATAGTTGAATATGAAAGAAATATGTTGATTGAATTGATTATACGATGAAATAAAGATTGGAAATGATGAAAGTAAAAGATATGTGTAATATTCCCACTTTGAGTGATGTATGTATATTTGATTATGAATAAACATGTGGAATTTTGGATTATTGATGATATATGCAATAGCATTGTATGAATGGGTTTGACAAGTCGGTCGCCCTGTATTGTGAGCACATGCCAGTTTCTGGTAGTTGCACATGTGGTTTGTTGATGATATGCTATGATTATGAGATATGATATGTGAATATGTGGTATGGGATGGCCAACGGTATGTATACCCCTCGTTTTCTGGCTCCCGTGGTCTTTGTGCCCAGTTGAGCTACCCAGTGGTCAAGTCGGACCCAGTGGTTGAGGTGGAGAGCCAAGTCGGGCTCGGTGAACCAAGTCGGGTTCACGGGATGTCAAGTCAGACTCCCAGCTGAAGGCTAGTCCTTTAGTATCTGGATACTAGGTGTCAAATTACATGAGAGTCAGTTGTGACATATGTGAATCTTATATTGATTGATGATAGAAAATGAATTATGAATTGAAAGTGTAATGTGAATGAATGAAAGTATGGCTTGAATAAGTTAAAGATTGATATGTATGTGTGTAGTTATATCGACGTGGATAAGTGCAGGAAATCGAAAGAGATTATGTAATAACAAAGAGTAGTAGGTATTGTTAAGTTTAATATTTCGTTCTATATTAATTATGATATTCCAAACACTCACCCTTGCTGTTGTTAAATTTTAGTGACCAGTGACAGGGAGGATGCTAATGCTGCGGAGGTGCGCCAAGAGGAAGTTTGATGTCAAGGAATGGAGATGTGTATAATAAATGTAATATTTTGTGTGTATGTGTTTAAGTGTGTAATAAGTAATGTATTAATATGGTGGGTGATAGATGATAAAGTATGTGTGATGAACTTGCCATGATTATGCATGTTGTGGTTTGATGACTTATTGATGAGGATGAATTATGGCACGGAGCCATTGACACGTGTGAATGTTGAATGTGATGGGCAGGTGTTGCATTGATGCATGATTGATATGTATGCTATGTGATTGATGTTAGGATGATGATTGGATTGATTTAGATAAGTTATGCATATAGTTGGATATTGAGTTTAAGGAACCGGATAGGTGAAATTAAGATTTGGTGGGTGTAAGAAACCCCAGAATGCATCAATAGGTCTTCCATAACATTTAGGATTTAGATGCATTGGCTTTTGGTCCATTGGAATCCATTTAGGATGTTTGGTGTAAGGGTTTTGCACCTAATTGGGTTAAAATGCATTTCGCGCATAACTTGCGCATGTGTTGGAATTTTGGCGAACGGATAGCGCCAACAGTTCCGAAATGGGGAAAACATATGGCCCGTGAAGTTTCGTGGCAATCGGATCTAAAACGGGCCAATTGGATAGGTTAGAAGTTAGTAAAATGGTTTAAATGTGTAACAGCATCAGGTGCTGTCACTGTCATGCCCACGCTACGCGTGAGGCTGGCGCGTAGCGTGAGGTGCGCAGCAGATGGCTGACGCTACGCGTGGGAATGGCGCGCAGCGTCAGGCCCCTGTTTCATATTTTGACTCTTTTCTAAATTAGAGGCACTCTAAGGTTTTGTCACACTATATAATTATTATTTTTAGTATGATTAGTGAAAATAAATATTATTTTGAAATGAGAAATGATTAAATTTTATTAAATGCGAAAAATTTATTGTGAAAATTAATTAAATGGATATAAATAAAGGTAAATTGACGTAGGACGTCACAGGTGGTATCAGAGCCTAGCCTCTCCTAGTACGGTATGGTTCGAGGACGAACCAGGCGGAAGCTGGTGGGCATGTGACACCCCGGCGCTGTTGAGGGCGGGGAGTGATCGCCGGTGCATGGGCACGGACAAGGAGCGGCTCCTGGCAGGCTTCCAGCGGGGATGTGATATCCCGGGCACTGTTGAGGGCGGGGAGTGATCGCCGGTGCATAGGCACGGACAAGGAGCGGCTCCTGGCAGGCTTCCAGTGGGAGGGACACATGAACGAATTGAATACATACCTGAATGAGAGGGATCCAAAGACTGTATAGGTATGGGACTATACAGTCGAGGATAGCTTAAAGGAATGAATTCGTACTACCTATATCAACAAATGCATTAGCCTTTTCGGTAGCCTATCACTTAAGAACTCCAAAGTTAAGCGTGCTTAACTTGGAGTAATTCTGGGATGGGTGACCTCCTGGGAAGTTCTCGGGAAATGTGTGAGTGAGGACAAAAGCACATTGGAAAGGTCTCATGTTGGTCTGTGGGGCGAGTCGTTCATTCCTGAAAAGCGGCTGGGGTGTTACAGTGGTATCAGAGCGGTTCTTTCTAGAGCCGGGAAAATAGGCAGAGTTAGAGGATTGTTTGAGTCCTATATCAGGCTGTTTTGCATTTATTGCATTATGCTTGTGATTGTTTACATATTAACAGGTTGACTTGGCATCATTCTCTTGGCACTCCAGGCAGCGTCTTGTTATGTGTTTATACATGAGGTAATTTTTGTACTCCCTGGTCAATTATTGGTTATTAATGGTGATGTGTTTTGGGATATTGTAGAACTAAAATATGATGGAAGGAAGTAGTTCTGTTGGTGGTGATGATTTCTTTGAGAGGTTTTCTCAAATGATGAGGAGGACTGATTCTGGTCCTACCCTTGATAAATTTTTGAAGAGGAATCCACCTATTTACAAAGGAGGACATGATTATGATGGGGCGCATATATGGCTGCGTGACATTGAGCAAACATTTGAATACTTTGAATGCTCTGAAGAACAGAGAGTGCAATTTGCTACCTATCAATTGAAGGATGAGGCTCGGGTATGGTGGTCAAGGACTAGAATTCAGATGAATGCGGTGAATGAACCATTAATGTGGATGAATTTTAAGAGGAGATTTCTTGCTAAGTACTTTCCAGATAATTATAAAATCCGTAAGGAGATGGAATTCTTAAAACTTGAGCAAGGCAGGATGTCAGTGGCTGAATACACGTCACAGTTTGATGAACTATGTGATTTCTATCATCCTTTTTCTCTTGAAGGAACTGAAGGTAGTAAGTGTACAAAGTATGAATCCGGGCTAAGAATTGAACTCCGAAGTGTCATTGTTCCTATGGAGATCCGTGACTATCCTACTCTGGTAAATAAGGCCAGACTTGCTCAGGAAGTGCAGTTACAGAGAGCGTCCCAGTCAAGGGACAAGAGACCATTGAAGGCTAAAGGATTCAGTTTTAAAAAGGTGGGTCAGTTTTTCCATGGTGGCAAGTCTTCTGCCACATCTTCTTCTTCTTCTGGACGTGGATCTACTGGTCGTTCTGGTGGTCGTGCTTGTTATAATTGTGGTCAGGAAGGTCATTTCTCTAGACATTGTCCTACAAATCAAACTGTTTGTTTCCAGTGTGGACAACCTGGACACCTAAGGTCCGACTGTCCACAGAGGCAGCAGCAGGGAGGACGTGGTAATCGGGCAAGTGCTTCTATGGTCCGTGGTGGGAATTTTCAGCGTGGGGGCCGAGGCGGCGGTAGCCGTGGGGGCCAACACCATAGGCGACCTGATGCTCAGTCCAGTGGTACTCCGAATGTTATGGCTGGACGTGTGTTTGCTTTTGATGCTTCTGAAGTCTCAAGAAATGATAATTTGGTACAGGGTAAGTGTCTTATCCATGACTATATTGTAAATGTTATTTATGACTCTGGTGCAACCCACTCTTTTATCTCTGAGAGTTGTGTTCGACGGCTTGGTTTGCCGGTGGTATTAATGAAGAATGCTCTTAATGTCTCCACTCCTACTGGTTCTACATTTCGAGCAACTACTATGTGTGAGGAATTACCTATGCAAGTAGAGGACCGATCTTTCCTGGTGAATTTAATATGTATGCCATTGAAGAATTTAGATGTTATTTTGGGTCTTGACTGGTTGTCTGTTAACCATGTTATGGTGGACTGTTACCGCAAGACTATAATTTTTTCTCAGGAATTGGACACTAAAAATGTGGTGAGTGATGTTTCTGTAATTTATGTTATTCTGTTAGCTTCAGAAGGGCGGTATAATCTTAAACCTACAGATATTCCAGTGGTGTATGATTTTCCTGATGTATCCCCGGAAGATATTCCGGAATTGCCTCCAAACAGGGAGATTGATTTTACTATTGATTTGATTCCCGGGGCAGAACCTGTGTCCCGTACACCTTATAGAATGTCTTCAGTGGAGTTGGCTGAAGTAAAGAAACAAGTAAATGAGTTGTTAAGCAAGGGGTTTATCCGACCGAGTGCTTCACCTTGGGGCGCTCCGGTGTTGTTGGTGAAAAAGAAGGACGGCAGTATGAGAATGTGTATTGACTACCGACAATTGAATAAATTGACGATTAAGAACAAATATCCTTTACCACAAATTGATGATTTGTTGGATCAGTTGCGAGGTGCTGTGGTGTTTTCTAAGATCGATTTGAGATCTGGATATCATCAGATTAGAGTGAAGTCGGAAGATATTCTGAAAACGGCGTTCCGGACTCGATATGGACATTTTGAATATGTTGTAATGCCTTTCGGAGTAACCAATGCTCCAGCTATCTTTATGGATTATATGAATCGGATTTTCCAACCTTACTTGGATCAATTTGTCGTGGTGTTTATTGATGACATTCTAGTATATTCAAATTCTGTAGAAGAGCATGCACAACATCTTCAAATTGTTTACCAAGTGCTACGTGAAAAGAAGTTGTATGCTAAATTGTCGAAGTGTGATTTCTGGGAAGCAAGTGTGAAATTTTTGGGGCATGTAATCTCTTGTGATGGTGTGTCTGTTGATCCATCCAAGATTGAAGCAGTTATGGCTTGGGAAAGGCCTAAATCAGTGACTGAAATTAGGAGTTTTCTTGGATTAGCTGGCTATTATCGCCGTTTTATTGAAGGATTTTCCCGCATTGCACTACCCTTGACTCGATTGACAAGAAAGGAGAATCCCTTTGTGTGGACGGAAAAGTGTGAACTGAGTTTTCAAACGCTGAAGCGGTGTTTGACTACTGCACCTGTACTTGCATTACCAGATGTAACGAAAGAATTTGTGGTATATTGTGATGCATCTAAATTTGGTTTAGGCTGTGTACTGATGCAAGATGATAGGGTAATTGCTTATGCTTCTAGGCAATCAAGGCAGCATGAACAGAATTATCCCACTCATGATTTGGAACTCGCTGCTGTGGTATTTGCATTGAAAATTTGGCGTCATTATTTATATGGTTCTCGTTTTATGGTATTTAGTGACCACAAAAGCTTGAAATACTTGTTCGATCAAAAAGAGTTAAACATGAGACAAAGGAGATGGGTGGAATACCTAAAGGATTACGATTTTGAATTGAAATACCATCCTGGTAAAGCGAATGTTGTGGCTGATGCCTTAAGTAGAAAAGTATTACATGCAGCTTTCTTGATGGGCAAGGAACAAGAATTGTTAGAAGACTTTCGTGATATGAATATTGGGGTATCCATTCAAGCCCCATATCAGATGGTAATTGGAATGTTAAAAATCTCTAATGAATTCTTAGAATCCTTAGCTGTGGCCCAGGAGGAAGATGAAGAATTGCTGGAATTGCTTGACACTCAAGCAAGAGGCAAAGATATGGGATTAACCAAAGGTAAGGATGGAATTTGGCGGTTTAAGAACCGTGTAGTGGTACCCATAGAGGGTGATTTCAGACAAGCTGTACTAGCTGAAGCGCATAAAAGTTCTTTAAGTATCCATCCTGGTATCACTAAGATGTATCATGATTTAAAGAAAGAATTCTGGTGGCCGGGAATGAAGAAAACAATAATTGAATATGTAAGATCTTGTGTGATATGTCAGAAGTGTAAGGTCGAACATCAGAGACCTCCAGGTTTACTTCAACCCCCGGAGATTCCAATATGGAAATGGGAAAGCATTACTATGGATTTTGTATCCGGGTTACCTCGTACTCGTTCTGGTTGTGATGCAATATGGGTAATTGTAGACAGGTTGACCAAGAGTGCTCACTTTTTAGCTATGAATATGAAATGGTCATTGGACCGGTTAGCTAGATTGTACATTACGGAGATTGTAAGATTACATGGTGTACCTTCGAGTATTATTTCGGATCGTGATCCTCGGTTTACTTCCAGATTCTGGGGGAGTTTGCAGCAGGAATTGGGTACTGAACTGAGATTGAGTTCGGCTTATCATCCTCAGACAGATGGCCAGTCTGAGCGTACAATCCAGACCTTGGAAGATATGCTTAGAGCTTGCGTACTAGAGCAAGGTGGCTCATGGGAGAGATACCTGCCATTGGTGGAATTTGCTTATAATAATAGCTATCATAGTAGCATTGGGATGGCTCCTTATGAAGCTTTATATAGAAGACGGTGTCGTACGCCTTTATGT
Source organism: Clitoria ternatea (assembly GCA_037962975.1). Classification (NCBI taxonomy): domain Eukaryota; kingdom Viridiplantae; phylum Streptophyta; class Magnoliopsida; order Fabales; family Fabaceae; genus Clitoria; species Clitoria ternatea. Next base: position 208,196,859 of record CM075671.1, on the reverse strand, counting down.
TGGAATGAAGATAGGGATACAATCCATTTGGGACCCGAATTAATTCAGGAAATGAATGATCAGGTGATAATGATTCGTGAAAAGATAAAAATTGCACAAGACCGTCAGAAGAGTTACTATGACAATCGTCATAGGCCACTTGAATTTCAGGTGGGAGAATGGGTATTCCTGAAGGTGTCACCTACTAAAGGTGTAGGTCGTGTGATGAAGAGCCAGAAACTTAATCCAAAGTATATTGGACCCTACCAAATATTGGAACGAATTGGTGAAGTAGCATACAGATTGAATCTTCCCCGTGCATTGACAAATATTCACGATGTATTTCATGTTTCACAATTAAGAAAATATGTTCCCTGTGATTCGATGATTGTACCTGAAGATTCCATTGAGTTGAAAGAAGATTTGACTATGGAGATAGCACCTATTTGTATTCAAAGTTATCAAACTAAACGATTGAGAAACAAAGAAGTACCCCTGGTAAAAGTGAAGTGGCAAAATATAAATGGAGTGACGTATACATGGGAACTGGAATCTGATATGAGGCGGTTGTATCCAAATATTTTCAAATAAGGTACGTTGATTTCGGGGACGAAATCTCTTTTTAGGGGGAGTGGATGTAACATCCCAGATGTTTTGATAATAGAAAATAAATTGGAAATGAGTAAATTATTATTTGACTTATAATGAAAATGGTATATGAAATGTTAAGTGGGGAAAAGCAGTTTTAAATGAAATTTTAAGGAAAATGGCATCAGGACCCTGACGCGTAGCGTGGATGGGACGCGTAGCGCCAGCGTCACGATCTATTTTATAACAGGGTCACACAGAACAGAACCTGTAAACCCTTTCTTTCATTTTTCTCTCTTCTCTGAGGCGATTTGGCTAGGGTTTTGAGGGAAACTTGGATTCTTGGTGGTTTTAAGCAATTTGGAACCAAGGTTAGGCATCTAGGGCCTCTAATCTTTAGTTTCTTCTCCTTCCCTTCATGAAATCCGAGTTTGCATGTGATGATTGGGGTTTTGATTCTGAGTTTCAGTGGCTTGTGAAGCTTGGGTGATGAGTTTGGAAGTATAAGGAAGGTAACGTACTAACTAATTTGATGTTTCGGTGACCGTAGGTGCCGGAACGAGCGTTAGGCAAGCGATTGACAAAGTGGACGTCGGAAGTGAAAGAGGAACGGTGATTCCAGCGGCTGTAGGACGCTATTCACCCCTTGAGCAAACTATCGGAGCTCGGGATAGAGGTAAGGGGGGTGTTCGGGTCATAATTAATTAGAATTGATATGAAAATAGATTATCGGAAGTTCGGGAATTTAGTAAGTGTTGTCATAAATACTATAAAGTAACTGAATATATTAGTTATGAATATATGAGTATGGTGGAGTGAGATTAAATGGTTGAATATGAAAGAAATATGTTGATTGAATTGATTATACGATGAAATAAAGATTGGAAATGATGAAAGTAAAAGATATGTGTAATATTCCCACTTTGAGTGATGTATGTATATTTGATTATGAATAAACATGTGGAATTTTGGATTATTGATGATATATGCAATAGCATTGTATGAATGGGTTTGACAAGTCGGTCGCCCTGTATTGTGAGCACATGCCAGTTTCTGGTAGTTGCACATGTGGTTTGTTGATGATATGCTATGATTATGAGATATGATATGTGAATATGTGGTATGGGATGGCCAACGGTATGTATACCCCTCGTTTTCTGGCTCCCGTGGTCTTTGTGCCCAGTTGAGCTACCCAGTGGTCAAGTCGGACCCAGTGGTTGAGGTGGAGAGCCAAGTCGGGCTCGGTGAACCAAGTCGGGTTCACGGGATGTCAAGTCGGACTCCCAGCTGAAGGCTAGTCCTTTAGTATCCGGATACTAGGTGTCAAATTACATGAGAGTCAGTTGTGACATATGTGAATCTTATATTGATTGATGATAGAAAATGAATTATGAATTGAAAGTGTAATGTGAATGAATGAAAGTATGGCTTGAATAAGTTAAAGATTGATATGTATGTGTGTAGTTATATCGACGTGGATAAGTGCAGGAAATCGAAAGAGATTATGTAATAACAAAGAGTAGTAGGTATTGTTAAGTTTAATATTTCGTTCTATATTAATTATGATATTCCAAACACTCACCCTTGCTGTTGTTAAATTTTAGTGACCAGTGACAGGGAGGATGCTAATGCTGCGGAGGTGCGCCAAGAGGAAGTTTGATGTCAAGGAATGGAGATGTGTATAATAAATGTAATATTTTGTGTGTATGTGTTTAAGTGTGTAATAAGTAATGTATTAATATGGTGGGTGATAGATGATAAAGTATGTGTGATGAACTTGCCATGATTATGCATGTTGTGGTTTGATGACTTATTGATGAGGATGAATTATGGCACGGAGCCATTGACACGTGTGAATGTTGAATGTGATGGGCAGGTGTTGCATTGATGCATGATTGATATGTATGCTATGTGATTGATGTTAGGATGATGATTGGATTGATTTAGATAAGTTATGCATATAGTTGGATATTGAGTTTAAGGAACCGGATAGGTGAAATTAAGATTTGGTGGGTGTAAGAAACCCCAGAATGCATCAATAGGTCTTCCATAACATTTAGGATTTAGATGCATTGGCTTTTGGTCCATTGGAATCCATTTAGGATGTTTGGTGTAAGGGTTTTGCACCTAATTGGGTTAAAATGCATTTCGCGCATAACTTGCGCATGTGTTGGAATTTTGGCGAACGGATAGCGCCAATAGTTCCGAAATGGGGAAAACATGTGGCCCGTGAAGTTTCGTGGCAATCGGATCTAAAACGGGCCAATTGGATAGGTTAGAAGTTAGTAAAATGGTTTAAATGTGTAACAGCATCAGGTGCGGTCACTGTCATGCCCACGCTACGCGTGAGGCTGGCGCGTAGTGTGAGGTGCGCAGCAGATGGCTGACGCTACGCGTGGGAATGGCGCGCAGCGTCAGGCCCCTGTTTCATATTTTGACTCTTTTCTAAATTAGAGGCACTCTAAGGTTTTGTCACACTATATAATTATTATTTTGAGTATGATTAGTGAAAATAAATATTATTTTGAAATGAGAAATGATTAAATTTTATTAAATGCGAAAAATTTATTGTGAAAATTAATTAAATGGATATAAATAACGGTAAATTGACGTAGGACGTCACAAAGGTTGCTCCTTCCTCCAATGGATTCGTCTCCCCCACAGCTCCAAGGCACCCTCCAGCACAGCCTCCCAACTGGGACACTAACAGCTTTAAGTGGAAGAAGAAGAAAGGGAAGAAGGTGACGAAGAGGAAGAAGAAGACAGGGAGTGAAACAGAGCCGCGTCGCTGTTCCTCCCAGAAAAGCTCTCGACTCTCTCACTGTTCAAGTGGCGACGCGAATGAGAGTGAAGAAGAAGAGAAGCAGGGGAAAGGAGAGACCAGACGCATGCACAAGAAGAGCTGTCCAGCGTGAATAATGAGGGAAAGAGAGAGCTGAAGTTATCTTATACGATTAGAGGCACATGCGTCCTTTCGCCTGGCATTATTATTATTATTATCATTATTTATTCAATCATCTTCTAACCAATCAGCAATTAGTCCAATTAATCATTAATCTCAATTCTGCAATTAACCCTTAATTAATGGCTTAATCTCAATTAGTAAAAATCAGGATGTTACAATTCTCCCCCACTCAAAAGAATTTCGTCCTCGAAATTCAAATGCAGGCTTACCTCAACAACAGTTTGGAATCTCACTGTCCTGCTCTGACTGTAACTCTTCACTTCTCAGCTTTTCTGACTGCTTCGCAATTTCCAATCGGTATAAATAAAATAACTCTTCGTAGTTTTCAATACATTCGGGATTCAATTTTCCATGTAAGTTACTTCCAATCAACTCTGCCAGTTCACCATAGCCATTGGCACTTCCTAATTCCTTGGCCGCTCGGCCTTATACTCCCAACGCCAATCGGCGTACATCCACCGTCAGATTCCCCAACTCAAAGGAGTCACTTGGCTCAATTAAGTACTTACACAGAGCATAGGCTCAAAATTATATCACATGAGACATATTTTGGATATTAATCAATCAGTTGGGAAGAGTCTAGTCGGTAAACAACATTACTGATTCCCATCAATACTCATTATTGTCCGATTTATCTCGGATTAAACCCTCGGATATTCATCATCCGACCACTAAATTCCCTCCTTAGACCATGATATATCTTAGCAATACTGAGTCAAACACTTAATAGAGCTTCAATGTGTTCCAATTAGCACGGTTTTCCTAGATTTACCTCGTACAGGCACCACACTCGGCTCTAAAACCTCAGATTTCTAACCATTCATTCGGCTAATTCCATGCCTACACCCAGAAAATGTCACTCGGACCTCTCAATCAAAAGGGTTATTCGGGGTTTGCAAACAATTCACACTCGGAAAACTTTCCGCTTACAAAATTTTCACTCGGCATTCAAGCCTACATCAAATACAAATCTGGGTTCAAACTTAACAACTCTAAACATCAACCCGAACACAATTATGAATAAATTTTCCTCTTGGGTATTTATTCTTCTCAGGAGCCATTCGCTCAGAAAATTACCTATTCCAAGTCCCACTCAGAAATGTCACACTCCGAGACACGTCATCCGAAAGTCACACGGCTTAGACATTTCACTCGAATTTCGCCTAACACTAATGTACCATCCAGACACAGTTCCTTAACTTAATAATGACCCCCACAAAATGATGGTTCACTCGGAACATCATAACTCCACTTAGGAGTTCTTTTTCCCAGAAAGTTTCCACTCGGAATTATACTCCTTCCCTTCACTCAGAATCATCTGTACCTCCTGACACTCAATTTATATCAACCTTCCCTAAGTAAATTTTGCCTCATTAATTATCTCAGCTCGAAAATCATGATCCTTCACCGAATCCTTAATATTACTCGGCTAAACCCATAAACTTCTAATTCCAGTGATAGGTTTGGGTCGCAGGTATATACACTCAGCAACTAATTACTCCCATCAGGATTTAGGATACCATCAATAAATACTCGTCATACCAACAACATTACCGCATTCCCAAAATGGCTATAGCAAATTCTAAACGTTGTTCTAGCTATATTAGAAACCTTAATCCACTCTAATGGCATTCTAACTGTCAGTTGACTCAGAAAGACCGAGTCGCACATAATTGATCCTCCAAATCTTCAGTACTCGGTAGTGGTTATTATTCCCTATAGTTAACTTACTCAATCGGTGGCAATCGAGGCATCATCACACACCACCGCCACACCTTTCGATCAGTAACATAAAGTACTTATGTCGGTAAGATCACTTTCTTGTTTCCGACAGTCAACACCACTTTTACAACCAATTCATACCCTACATAACCTCTAATTCTCTCAGAGGTAAGCACATCAATATCAAACAAGCCTTCTATCCTCATTTTAATACACTACCAACTACTTTCCACTCAATACAGTTCTCATTTTCACTCAGAACAGTCTGATGGACTCCCATCTCCATAAGCAGCTACAACCTCACTTGCCCGACTCATGAATTACTGCATCCAACTTATAGGATGACGTCTCATTCCTATAGGGTTACAACAATTACATAGAGTCACTGCAACGTGTACGCTGCCACAACACCTATGGTATGAAGAGTCGTACTGGAACAAGATACATTACACTCCTTTCACTCACACCTACCGAATTCACTCCACCAATACTAATTCATAAAATTAGTGGTAATTCACACACATACATATATAAGCAATACATTACATCAACATCATTAGTATGCACCACCTAGGCACATCACACCACAACAATCGTAAGATATAATTTACCACTACTATAAAACAGTAAAATGGCAATAGGTTTCCGACCCCACAGAATCACATGGATTCAGCACAGCGCCCACACATATACCCACTTGGCATATCAACGATCGGCTTCCAGCCCCATACCGGTAAACATCTATATTGGATCTCATCCATCACAAAACCATAATCTGACCGTCTATTAATCCTTAATTTCATTACACTTCACAGACCACTAATCAGTTTTAAGCCTAATGATTTACCGAGCATAGGCATAATCCACCAGTGGATGTACAATCAACATCACATGGGTTCTATCATCATCATACTCAACACCAAAGTGTACTCAAGTTTCAACCTTACAGTTACTATTAGTCAGGTATCCCATTTACTATTTACATTTCATCTTAAGACAATTCAAGCCTCAACAATTCATTATACCATTGCATGCTTGGCTTAACAATCCATAAGGTCAATCAGATTATCCGACTCGAAATTTCCAGTGGTTACCTAGTACACCCACAACATCTAATTATCTCTGAGTCTAGACCACCACAGGGTCCAGCTCCATAAAATCTGATAACATAAAATCATACTAAATTCAATCGGGATTTCCATACCTTATGGGTCACCACCAAATCAATTATTCACACGGCTTTCGACCACAAGACCGAGTCTAATCCAATCATTACACAACAAAATCCTCGCACTATAATAATTCAAGCCTCAATGAGTTACTACATAATTGCTTTACTCGGGTTCAACAACTCATAAGATTAATAAATTATCAAACTTAGTATTCATAAGGGGTCACTATTTATCCATCGTGGGTCACACCCCAACATCCCAATATTATAAGGCCTAATACCATCCACTCGGTTTCCTCAACCAACAACCGAGACACAATCCCAGCCAAGCACGCATCAGATTTTCCATTTAATCACCTATCACATACCCAGATTTCCAACTTAGGAAACTGTAACTAATCAATTAATCACATCATATACCATATAGGATTCACGTGCCAAAAGGATATGTACCTGGCAACTTAGAAAACTGCAATAAATCACTTATATTCTTAGGATGAATTTTGTATCCTTGGCACAACCAATGCAACCGATTAGTTAAGTTGGGAACACCACACTAGGGAATTCTTTCATTATCATTCACCTAGTCAACTCAAATATGTGAGTTCTAATCCATTCAACAAGTATGCCTCAGCCATGAACCACTAGCATGGCATACACAAGAGTCCTAACTAATTGATCCGACCTCCACCAATACAAGGGCCCCAACATATATTATTCTATTTTCTTTCTGACCAACCCAGGCTTAAAATAACCCCTAAGCAGTTCATAAGCAATCGGGCTAGGGTAGCATCAAGTCTTCTATTCCCCAAATCAACATCACAACAGTAGTACCTTTCACTACTGTCCCTAACAACACATAGGCATATATCACACAAATCATGGTTAAACATGTATAATATCCAGTGGAAGAACATAGGCAATTATGACAATCGGTCATAATGCACTCAACCGCCCACACACAGTAGGCATACCTTGGCCATGGACCTTTTGGTCTGCTCTGATACCAAAATTTAACACCCTAATTTAATAAATAAATAAATACTAAAACAGGGAAAATTTTTCCACAAAAATAAACCAATGGACTATAACATAACCGGGTATAATATAGAGGGAATGAAACAAGAGAAATAAAGACATTCGTAAGGCATATAGCGGGAGGACAAAGGCCTACGCGAGCCCACAACCACGCTCAAGCGAAATAGCCACCCAGTACACATTACGCTCAAGCGAGATCCAACACGCTTGAGCGAGGCAACCCAACTCTCTCGGGTGAAGTACGCATAGCTTAAGCGTAACCCATCAGAGACATTCATTTCGCTCACACTCGCTGGAGCGAACACTTAGTCGCTGGGGCGAGTAACACACTCGGTAATTCCCATCACCCGGGGTCGGTGTTTCATTCACTCGGCATATAATATCTTACTCACTCAGGGAAACATTAAGTAAGTCCCACTCGGACTTGCTCTAAGACTCACCCACTCGGGATATGGAACCTCGTTCACTCGGATTATACTTATATCTCATACTTAGAATATATTCCAATCTCAACCATTATGACAACTCTTTCCTCGGAAGAGGCTCACTCGGATTTACCACTCGGGAATATTCAAACCATTCCCTACTCGGGGTTTACCCATATTTTTCACTCGGAATCATTCAAGCCTATTCACTCGGAAAAGGCCACATATTTAGCCTCACTCGGCTCGGCTCCCACAATAATGTTTCACTCGGAATTCTTTACCTGAACATTATTCTATCCATCAACACTCAGCCAATTCCAATACATGTTATCATTATTCATTCAGCTACTTATCCCAGTCGATAAGAAGTATCAAATCAACATAAAACACTTATATATCTATATATTCATACACTCGGAGTACTAGCATCTTAACATTACTCATTTATCAATACTTGTAATTCGATACAATACATGATAACAATGTAAACCATATTTATATAAATAGGCACTCGGATTCCTATACATATATATATTTGTATTCATTATACAACACTGACATACGAGCCGGCCAAGGCTTAACGCTGCCTATACACAACATATATATATACATCATAAGCACTCAATAGTCAGAGTGCACATCACTCAGACTTGAGTCCTTCACATCATTTCTGACTGACCTGCACATACTGAAAAATGGTGTAGGGGTGAGCTTTACATATTAAATGACAGATATTGGCTCGGATTATACCACAATCCTTAATTATGCAATTTACACAATTCAATCATCCATAACACACACTTCCATTTAAATATGAATAATCACTCATCATAATCCGATCGGAATTCATTCCAGCCAATCCACTCGGCTATATAAAACTCACATTATTTGCAATCGCGTATAATCACAACCATAGGCTAACATTACACTCGACAATAACATCAACATATATATATATATATATATATTCAATCACACGTGACCATATAATTCATATCATTCATCACAGCATGTATCACACCCATAACATCATATTGCACTCGGCAAATACATTAGTATACATGCTTCAATCCAATTAATTCATATCCACATATTCAAACATTTCATATTGAGCTCAATATTAATCATGAATATGCACGCATCAATTCACCCGGATCCGGTTACCAGTTTTTATTGTTGCAACATAGGCTCCAAGCCTTTCACTCAGTTCCAAGCTGATTCGACCGTTTTACAGGTACCAAACCGTTTGCCCTCACGCGTAACACAATTGCTCCAAGCAACAACGGGAGTGTTACGGGCAGCCCCGAGTCCAACTCGGTAAGCTTGCCTTGAGTCCAACCCAAGGTCTTTAAGCGTCCAACACTTAGTGCACTCGGCACTGCCCCAAGTCCAACCCAGGGTCTTTTATATATTTCAACACATATTCATCTGATTTTTGATCGGTATTAAGCATCCAACGCTATATACTCTAAGCATTTCAGTGGCGAATCGGATGAATATGGTCTTTCATCAGGCGTCCAACGCCTATGCACGCAGCATTCAATGTATCAATCATATGCATCCAATGCAATACTACAACACATGCACACGACAATTACATGCACTCGGCCATACAAGCACTCAGCAATACATGCACTCGGCTTTCTCATTAACAGCCACAATATCTTATACTTTCACATGGAATTCACACAGCTTTGCATGCACTCGGTAATTTACCTATAAACACTCGGTAATCATAATATTCACATGCATTTCAAGCATTTTAACACCACATAGATTTATACCCTGCCTCATACCTTAATGCACTCGGCTATTCACAATTCCATCACATACATCAACTGTATTGTACCATTCAAGGTCATAAGCAGGAGTCGATATAACAATGACATAGTACATGCACTCGGAAACCATAATGTCATTCACATTTACATGCATTTAATCATATAATCACACACACGAGGATCAGTAAATGACCACACAATGCACTCAGCATTCCTCATACGCATCTCATACATTTAACATAAACATCATCAACAAGCATCATACTTCATATGGACGGAAAATCATACACAACACAAATAATAAACATCATACATCTGGGTTACTACTCAACAACATGCAACATCCAGAAAACACAACACAGTGCAATAGTTCCACCCGGAAACCCCTCCATAAACCATACACTTGACATGCAAAGCGCCCCTACCTGCTGTCAGGGTTCAGAGGCTCCTCGAGTTGCAATGCTAACCGATCGCCCTTCTGTTACTCCTCCTCCAATAGCCTTCGAACTCAGCGTCGATTCTGGGCCAGGGTTGCTCCTTCCTCCAACGGATTCGTCTCCCCCACAGCTCCAAGGCACCCTCCAGCACAGCCTCCCAACTGGGACACTAACAGCTCCAAGTGGAAGAAAAAGAAGGGGAAGAAGGTGACGAAGAGGAAGAAGAAGACAGGGAGTGAAACAGAGCCGCGTCACTGTTCCTCCCAGAAAAGCTCTCGACTCTCTCACTGTTCAAGTGGCGACGCGAATGAGAGTGAAGAAGAAGAGAAGCAGGGGAAAGGAGAGACCAGACGCACGCACAAGAAGAGCTGTCCAACGTGAATAATGAGGGAAAGAGAGAGCTGAAGTTATCTTATACCATTAGGGGCACATGCGTCCTTTCGCCTGGCATTATTATTATTATTATCATTATTTATTCAATCATCTTCTAACCAATCAGCAATTAGTCCAATTAATCATTAATCTCAATTCTACAATTAACCCTTAATTAATGGCTTAATCTCAATTAGTAAAAATCAGGATGTTACAGGGTTCGTAGTGGGGGTATCATGGATGTATGTTTAAATCGTTATTTTGTTTCTGTTTCCATTGCTATTTATGTTTTTATTTGACTTATTTACCATTTAAAGTTATCATTTGAATCGTTGGTATCTTTTAATTTTGTACGAACTTAAATTTTATTTAGGATAATTGCTATCTTAAGTTTATTATTTGGAATACCAATCTTATTACATAGAACGAGTGGTCTAATTTCTGTTTCTTTTGATACTTTATTTATCGTATAGTTAGAGCATAATCTTCTTTTAAGATATTCATTTATTTTTGAAAGAATAGATTTGTACTAAATTTAATAAAAATAGGATTGTTTATGTTTCCATTTTATTTAATTTCTGTTTTACGCTATTTCAAAATTATGTCTAATTAAAAGTGTTTTCTTTATTTTTTATTTTATTTATTATTTTATGAAAACTATTTCTGGTTTTAATTAATTTTAAGAATTATGTTCATTATTTTATTAAAAAGTAAAATAAAAACGAGATTAATCAGAGTAAGACACTTTATTAATCTCAAACAAAAATTAAATGTTTTTAAATTTTGTTCTCCTTTTTTTAAGTAAAAAATCATTTTACTTCATTTATTTTGTGGATTTCATTTTTTATTTCGCTTTAGGGTTTCTCCTGTAATTTTTACTAATTTTTAGAACTTATGCTTTAGTTTAGCTCTAATCTTTTGGGATGACATAGTAAATCAATTATAAATAAGAATGCACCTGAATAATTTTGGTACTATTTTTAAAACAGGCAATGTGGGGGTGCTAATACCTTCCTCACTCATAACCAACTCCCGAACCAAATGGAATCTCATAATTACTCATGTCATTTAATACATTTTAGTATAACGTGAGGAGATGGAAGGTTTATTATTTAAGTAGAAAGAACAAGGTTCTTCAATTGAAGAATAGGTTTTAGAGTAAGTTAATGGCCGTGTAACAATTTTGATGTGAATATTTATGATAATGTCTAACATTGTCTCCCATAGTGGGTTGTGCTTAATGAGATCATGGTTCTAGTAGCTAAGAAAGGGGTGGGTGACGATAATCAAGTAGATTATATATATATATATATATATATATCATTTGAGTTGATGAGTTAGAAAAAAAAAGAGGGTTATTTATTTATTTACTTAGAAAGAAATACATGTTCTGCCATTTTTTGTCCTCACTACACTAATGCAGAAAAGGGATTTAATCATGGTTAAAATGGGCTTTTAATCACGATTCATGAACCATGGTTGTTACAGCCGTGGTGGTAGATGAGGGCTTTTAATCACGATTTCTAACCGTGGTTATAGATCATATTTAATCACGGTTGTTTACAACTGTGATTTATTAAGACCCTATTTAATCACAGTTGCCAACCATAACAATGATTACAAGTGGTCATAAAACATGTCATTACGTTACTAGTTATAATCACTGTTATGGTAACAACCATGATTAAATAGGTTCTATTACCACGGTTATTGTAATAATCATGATTAAATATAAGGTTTTTTTATTGTGGGCTCTGTTTTATTGATTTCCTAAACCTGCAATTGAATACAACAGCATAGTATATCCCTAGCATATGCAGCACCAATAAATGAAAACAAATGTTATGTATATAACATTAATTTTCTATCAAATCATATCAATGTAGAAAATAAAACTATATACAATTGACATAAATGTAAACTAATAAAATGTAAACCCTAAACCCTAAAGTAGGTACAATAATAAAAGAATAAAAATCCTATATCTATCTAAGTCCTTGCCTTACTTCAATGAAGTATACGGCCCATTGCTTTCTAACATTATCTACATGTGTCTTGGGGAAGTATGACCGGTCTTGAAAGTACTATAAACAATACACAAAACAATTAGAACAAAAGTTGTATTTATTAAATGAATTTGATCAAATTGGTAGAAAACTAGACAAGCGAGACTTGCATCTGTCTATCCATCTACTAAATGTTCTTGGACGATGGTTAGCATGACGTAATAGCTGCACTCAAAGCTATCCTCCTGCCTATAAGACTACAATGGACATAAAATATAGAATAAGTGAATTCAAGTTTTCAAAATATAATAAAAATTTGAATGAATTCGATTGACTTACTTTTGGGTGCACCCAAACGAGTTTTTTTTCTGTTAGACTTACTTCCATGCAGTCGACTATACCAAACCACAACCTTGCGTCAGAATAAAACACAAGATAAGTTAGAATCATAAAAAAACAAAAATGATGTAATCGAATTTGTAGAAAGTTATTTTATTTTTTAGGGTTTAACATACGCTTCTGCTATTGTTTTGAGGTCTTGTTGTACAGTCTTGTGCACAGAATCAAAGTATAAAGCTACTGAAGCCCAGGTACAGATCACCACGAGCGTCTAATGAGCGTTGTAGTTACCAGTGATAAGTGAGACTTCAAATTGCAAAAATTAATGCATAATAATTATGGAATAGAATCTTACCCTCTATGATATGGGGCCAGGTATATCGTCTTCCTAGACTCATACATCCACTTCTGGATGTATGCCTAGGTGTCCTCTTTGCTATTCCCTCTCCTTTGTATGAAAGAAGGCTTTAAGAAACCATAAGTTCCATTGAAACCCAAGTCCACACAAATTTTATGTAGAAACCTAAACAAGTTTAGACATGGTTAGCAACAAATAACTTGTATAATGAAATAATTGGACCTAAAATGATATACTTACAACTCCTAAATCTGAATGACGGATATGTTCAGCATCATTGTCCCCATCATAATCTCACACAAGTCACTCTACATAATGTAAAGCGGTGGTGAACTTAGACGTCCAAACACCAGTGGCTGCCATGGTACCCAAATAGCGTCCTCGCCTAGCTCAACCCTGACCTTCCATAACATCTGGATCAAATCCTTGATGAGGTCTAGCTTCTTCAATGCCGGGCCTGCTTCCTGTTGAATAGTCAAAACATTAAGGGTTTATACCATAGTTAACAATATAACAAAATCAGTTAGTGTTTCAGGTTTATACCTGTGGAGGAGCAACCAACAGGAGTCTTTTGGGCCATATAAGGAAGTGTCCCACCGCCTGACCAACGGTCTGCACCTCTGGAATTACCACTGGCACAACAACATCCTCCTCAATGATATCGAGAACAGAGACCCTAGACATACCATCAGGTAATGACTGATGGTGAACCACAGGGCCTAAGTTGTACACCATGCCAGTGGCAACTGGCTCCTCCGACCCATCAATGAACAAGTCATATTAATAGGTATCCGCAGCCTCAATGCCATCATTGTCAGGGTCAGCTGCAGCGCATGAACCCTTAGTACTAACCCTCAGTACCTATATATTTACACATCAAGTATAAGTTATTCAATAATTAAAGAAACAAATTACAAACAATGAATAGTTAAATACTATAAGGAATCCAACTTGTGGGTCGACAGCTGGTGCTGTAGGCTATTGTGATGGCTAAGTAAGGCCTTCATGTCTTTCTTGAGTCGGGCCATCTCTGCGTGTAGCGCCATCATCAACTTCACAACAACCACCCTCGACTCAACCCTCTGCTCCACCAACTGCTCGACAGAGGGCACCGGGTCGGGAGCACCGTAATAGCTCTGAAGGCCTGTAAAATATGAATGATTAAACCATAATTGTTTAATAGAAAACAAAATGAAAGGATACAGTAATTTACAACTTATCGTGACCTCGACCAACAGCACGCACCCTTCTTGGGTGCTCTGGCCTGTCGATGGTGGTAGTCAAAATGTCCTGCCTACCATGGGCTAAAAAAGAGCCTTGGGTTGATTGCTCAACCAAGGAATCCTGAAACCAAACAAGTTAGTGTTCAGGGTTTTGTGTTAACCAAAAATCTAAAAACTTTATAAGGCGAATACTTACTATTTATGAGGCTACCTCCTGAGCTTGTGAGGAAGTGTATTCCCTACTCTTCCTGACCTTGGCCTACTTCCATTTCTCATGGCGCGCAGGTGGGGAAGGGGGATCCAGAACACCGGTGTCAGGTTGGCTAGCCTGACACTGACTAGCCTTCTCCTGGGCCAAGAGCTCCTCCAATAGTTGGTAATCCCTATGTGACAATCCGTGGGGGCAGTTATTTAGCTTCTTAATGCTTTGTGCCTTTGTTCGTATGGCCTGCAACAAGAAAGAAAATGGGTTAGAGTTATGTGGAAAATTATAAATGATTTAATCATGTTAAATACCAATGTACCATCCATTGGTCGGTGTTCCTAGATGCAATGAAAGCATCCCAAGTCTCCTGATCTATGAAGGTATATTTCTCTCCGGGGAACTGTCCTCGCTCCTCCCCGAATACATACCTACAATTCACAGTTATAATAAGGATTGGTAAAAATTGGTAATACAATTGGTAAACTATTGATTAAGAATTTAAAGTCCTTACATACCTCCTAGTGAGTGAGGACTTGAATGACCTCCATCGCTCAGCAATAATACCGAGGACCTTCCTCCTCAGTATGTCATATACTGGTAACTCCCAAGTGTCCTACAAGTGGGAATTAGTCTGTATAAGATAGTTTATTATGAATTACATGAAATAACACACTAAAATAAAACTTAAATGATATCTAACTTACTAGAATATCTGACCAAATGTGGTTTTTCATGACCTTCTCGACATTATCCCAATCGAGGATAATAATAAAAACCTTCGTGCGAGCCACAACTCCCAAGTAACTGCTAAACTTTGTGGCATGTGGTCTATGAATTCTACCAGTGTTGACATCGATGTCATGTAACCTCTCTCCCTGATGACGCCTTAGTACAATATCCTGTATCCGGGTAACACCTTTACTCTTCCAAGTAGAGGAATCTATAGCCTGTGAGTCAGACCTAGAATGTGGATCCTAGTCAGCCATGAGTATCTGTCCAAACAAGGAAAAACTTGATGTCAATATATAGTAATTATAACATGATTAATACAATGAATAATTAATATAACATTTAATACAATGATTCATTAACATAACATTCAATGCAATCAATCATACCCTATAAAGATGGAATATTTTCCCACAAGCCTTCATGGTGGTCATAACGACTAGCAACTACATCATCTATGTCATGTTCCACGATAGATGTTGGAATACGTGTTGTGGTGGAAGGAATTTCCACAACATCAAGATTGGGGTCTCTAATGTTGTGTCTACCTTGGATAGCAATTGACCACCATTTGTCAACTGAGTCAGTAACATAAAAAACTTGCTTCACTTGTGTTGCCACGATGAATGGTTCCTCCTTATGACCTATCCTGTTGAGGTCCACCAATGTAAATCTGAAATCATCAGTTTTGACACCATTCTTATTGTCAACCCATTTGCATTTAAACACAGGAATGGTGAAAAGACCGTAATCAACTTCCCATATATCTTCAATCACACCAAAGTAGCATGACTCGGCCATGAAAGGGTTGTTGTCCTTTGAAGTTGAGAAATGCATTGACTGAGCCACAACCATAACTCCACTATTTTGATTTTTACTCTTGTCATCCTGTATCCTTGTATAGAATGAATAGTTATTTATGTTATACCCACAGAAGGTGAAGATATCAAAGTTGGGGCCCTGTCTAGTCGATGTAGTGTCGAAGAAGCAGATGTATCTTTTAAAACGGTCATTTGGAACCACTGCATGAATGTCATGTTGTGTTCGTTCAACACCACTTTTCAGTTATTCTAGGGTTGTTTCTCTTCACTAGCTCTTTGTGAGTGGTTAGATACGGTTGCATGTCATTTGTGTTGTTCAAAATATAAAAGTGCGCTTAAAGGACATCATCACATGCATGCTTTTCATTTTTTACCAATCATACCTTTCCCATCCAATTACCCATCATGACGAGTCTTCAGAATACCAATGCTTTCAGCATGTGACATATAATCAGTGTTAAACTCAATTGCTTCCTCTACAATATACCTTTCCAGAATCGAAGCTTCAAGACGACGTTGATTCTTCATATACCCTTTCAATATCTTCATATATCGCTCAACGGATACATCCACCGCAAGAACACTGGACCATATAAACGGACCTCTCTCAACAAATGGATGATTAAGTGGACCATTATGTCAAAAAAAGAAGGCGGGAAATGCATTTCAAGCTGACATAATATAAGTGATGCTTCTTGTTCCAACACATCCTTTGTAGGAGACCCTTTAGTACAGACTTCATCAAAATCGGCCTTTTTTTTCTTATACCATGACACCCCACGTCTAGGACATCGATGCAATATTTCATACTCACCCCAGAATAATACATAATCATTTGGGCATGCATGTATCTTCGTATACTCTAAACCCATAGGACACAACACCTTTTTGGCCTTATAGTTACGATTCAACAAGGTGTTTCCAGCTGGGAGCATTTCTTTCATCAACTTCAGTAAGTCAGTGAAACTTTTATCCATCTATCTGTTTATGGCCTTCAAATTAAACAATCGTAAAACTGCTGATAACCTTATGAAATTGACGCGGTTTGGATACAATGGCTTCTCAGAATCCTCACATAAAGTCATATATACATGAGCTCTCTTAAAACCTTCTACCCCCACATCACAGATCATATCCTCAAGTCGGTCATCCATGTTGACATCAGTGTCATGTATCAAGCTTCAGTTTTCAGTTTGAGAGCTGGTACTTGGCACCACCACATCTTCACCATGCCATATACACCGAATATAACTACGAAGGAAACCATCATAGTAGATGCTCTCGCACCTCTTCCAAGTCTAGCCGATGCAGGTTCAAGTATTTTACACAAAGGTAAAAATACCTCCCATTCACCTCCTCAGCATTCTTCACTACAAATTCTATAAATGGTTCAACTCCATCCTCATACTCTAGACTTATGCATGATGCAGTTATCCAACTCCGATCCATACCAACTGTTTACAAGGTGTTATGATCAATCTCACTTTTTTTACAAAGGTGGTGGTCCTACCCATTCAGGATGACAATTGTTTTTATACGCTATTGATATATACAAGTTAGGAGTCATTTTAAAATTTGATCAAATTTTGGCATCATTTCGCATTGGTCTCTAAGTACACAAAATGAGAGTGGTCAAATCAAATTCAACCTTAACCAAATATGAACCTAGAAAACAACACAAAATGCAAGTTACCAAAACTTTATCAAATTTTAAAATAACTCCTAACTTGTACATACCAACGACGTATAAAAAACAATTGTTTATCCCAAATTATCCAAACGGACAATTCAAGATTTAACACAAACGATGAAATTAATTAATTTAATGACCATTTATGTCAAATCTCAAACAGGTAACTACGGTTCACTCATGCAAAGCAACTTTCATACTAGTTAAATAGTATGAGCCTACGAGTTTGCAAGATCGACAACCACACACATACAACAGCAACAAAAATAACCTTATATGAGAACAACCAACAACAACAGAAATAACATTATATACTGTATAGTGAAATGTAAATTTTGATTAAAAATAATACTTTAAAATGGACAATAATTTACTTAACGTTTCTCCTAAATTAGTATGATGTTTTTAATTTGTGTTATTTTGAAGCAGAAGTATGATGTTGAAGTATGGATTATGGATTATGGTGTTGGATTATAAGAGTTTTAAAGTTTGGACTTTTATTTAGTAATTAGTATGATGTTTTTAATTTGTGTTATTTTCAAGTAGAACTATGGTGCTGGATGATGGATTATGGATTATGAGACTTTTGAAGTTTGAACTTTTATTTTATGGATTATGGCTTATGGATATGGTGTAGGATGTTGGATTATGGATTATGGATATGGTGAAGGAACTAGATTATTTACACCTAAACAAGATTATGGATTATGGAGTTACATGTGTCACTCAAAACCTAAATATATATACTTATATATCTTATTTTATTTCTTTATTGATGTATATGCTCAAAATATTTTAATTAACTAGGAGAAGATAATAGGAATAAACTTTTCCAAGTGATTCTTGCAACATTATGTAACAAGGAATATTGTAATTAGCAATGAATCATGAGTTGCTATTCAAAAAACATATGGCAATTGTATTCGCAAGTGAACATAACTAATAAGTTGAACCACATTCAATATTCTACATGTAACTTATAGCCTCAAAGAAACTAACCATATTAATAATTTCATCAATAAAGAAAGATCATTAAAAGTGTCATACATGTTAAAATTTTAAGAGATCCAGTTTTAATAACTGTCGCAACCTAAATCGCGACGGCGCGGCGAGAAAGAGAGAATTGTGTGGAATGAAACAAGGAGTCGCCACCAACATTTTTATCCATAGGAAAAACATTGGAAAAAACTAAGTTCAATAAAGCACTAGTTAAAAATTGAGATTCAAGTTCGGGAGTCTATTACGAGTAGGGAAGGTATTAGCACCCTACATCGCCTATCCGAAAACAGTACCAAGATTGAAAATGCGCAACATAAATAGCCTTACAAAAAAAATGGTTTGTTTCTTCCCTTTTATTGTTGTATTTTTTTATTTTAAAAAAAACGACAGAATAGAGTGAGAGAACTGTTCAAACATAGAATGTCGAAGCGAGGTCAATGAGACGTTTCATCCGAATTAAACTCAACTTCGATATGAGACAGAGAAGGGAAGAGAATGCTAATAAGGCGTCACGCCTAAATTATACATCCTTGAATAAAAACAAGACCGGGATAGGAAAGAGATAAGCGGAACGTCTCGTCCTAAGTATCCCTTCCCTATGAATTATGGCGAGGCTTGAGCAAAAACTAGGGAGAAATCAACAAGACGTCACGTCTAAATTGATTTTCACGGAGGTAACAAAAAAAAACATTTATGAAAGAAACGTGGAAGTAAGGAAATAAATCAGCAGAAAAAAAAAGAATAAGAAAGATGGGCCCGACAGGAGTTAAAGTCCTGCTCCTACGTATTCTTGAATTATCAAGAAATCAGGGTTACGTAGTTCTGAGTATTGTCCTTTTAGGAAAAGACTCGGGAGATGATGATGGATGTCATTGAGGTGGGGAGCTCGTACAAGGCGAAGTTCTTCGCACGTGTACGAATCCTAAAGAGGTTGTGTAGACGGGAGTGCTCCCGTACGACACCGTTTAAAAAAAAGATTTTCTAAACTAGAAAATATAACATGTGCAAAATTTATTACTTATTATTTATTATTATATGTATTTCTTAAGGGAAAATGGGTAAAAATAGTAACAGTTTAAACTATGCCACACAAACAAACATAACAAATAAACAGCAAACTGACAGGAAAATAAATGACTGAAAACAAGAGAAATAAGGAACAGAATGGAACCAGTGTGGTGGGCTCAGGACCGATGTGGGAGTCAAGTGCAGCGACGGTGTCAAACTGATTCTGGACTTATACGGTGACAGAAGCAATGGACCGGTGTTGGGCTCAAATCCTAAAAATTGAAGGATGCGACCGGTGTTGTTGGAGGTTGATCCGAAGTGAGTAAATGACTGGATGCTGTTGAGAAGTAATGAAGACTGACAAGGTAGGGGTGTGGGAATTGGGACGGTGTTGGTTCTGTGCAAGGACGATGTGCATTCGGGGTAGGGACGGTGAAGGAGCAGTGACTTTGAGTATTGGAAAACTTCAAGCTTTTTAAAGCTAAGGGGTCTTTTGTGGTGACTAAGACAGGTCACTGGTTTCAAGCGGGGAGGTCATTTGAGGATCTTGAGGAATCGGAGAGAATTTGAAGAGAGTCTTCTTGCAAAGAGAGGGAGTCCAAAACAGCCAACCCCTTGAGCTTCCTTGGTTGGGGCATTTATAGGGCTTTGAGGTCATGGGCTGAGGGTTTGGGACAACCAGAATTCCCACTCACCCATACGTGTAGTGGTGTACAACCCTGGCCACTATCCGTTCATGGGGAGCAGGGTTTCAGTGGGGTATTTTTTAATTGTCCACTTCCGCCTCCTTGTCTGCCATTTTTAGGGAGTGCGATTCCAGGTCATCACGCATAAACTTCCGACCTGGTCTTTCCATTGTCAAGTTTGTAACATCGGTCAGCCAAACACCGGTTGGGACGGAGTCCCCACTGATTCGATGTGGCCTCTTAAGAACCTGGACCTGTATCTTCACACCGGTTGAGCCTTTTCAAGGTAGTATCACAGGGGCGGTGTTCTTCCTCCTAGTCCGGATCTACTGCCAGTCCGGTGTGCATGTTTCGATCTGAGATCCCTTGATTTTTTTTTCTCGGGCCGGACTGACCTGTTACTTCGTTGTCAGGTGTACGACATCGGTGGTCCGGTGTTACCACTTTTAGGACCTTGGTCCGGTGTTGTTCCAATTTAGGCCGGACCGAAAGAGGTGTTCACAGATGCCCCTCTTTACTCTTTTTTTCACAAGAGAAATGCACATTTCCGAGGTGAAAAAGGAGTAAAGATATAAACACCGATGTAGGGGCTGAGTAGGACCCAGATCCGGTGTGGGACTTAATGACGTGGCCAATTAAACAACTGACGTATCCTACACGTGGTCCACGTCAAGAGGTGACTGGAACATCCCACGTGTCATCAGCTAATTGGCTCTTTTCAAAATTCAAAGTTCGTGCCTTTGGGCTGGAATGCCAAAAGTCGGCCCCTTTTAATGGGCCTTGGGCCGGAATGCGGAAGGTTCGGGATCCTCGCCTCCCCTCTATAAAAGCAACTTCGGGGATCCATCATTTTCACTCCTTTATTGATATTGAAGTGCTGCCTCTCCGACGTCCAAATCCTCCGGTGTTTAAAGTTCTTCTCCGGTATCACAAGTTTTCTCCGGTGTTACAACCTGGCCCGTACTAAGAGAACTTTATGCATCGCCTCAGCAGGTAGCCATTATCTCCTTCATTTTAATTCGTAGATAAGTCATGGGGGACACCAGTTCGAGTAGTGACTCCATTGAGGTCCTATCAGGTCCTCCTTCAATTACATCCCGGCGTCAGCCGGGCGGAGTTTCGAGCCGAGGTCTGAGTCACCAAAGTGAGGCAACCTCAGGGGCTTCACATCGGTTTGTCTCATCGGGACACCGTTTCTCCACATTGCCTTTGTGGGAAACAGAGGGGTTTGACACATCGTCAGACTCATCTTTTAACTTTGGCACTGCTAGTGAGGGGGGAAGCAGTGCCGATCTCTATCTTACGGACGATGTGGCTTTTTACAGCTGTATTCCCTTCCTTCGTCACACCGTCCGAATGGCTTCTGAAAACTCCTCTACCGGCGTCGCTGTGATCACCGATCCTGTTGAGACAAACGTCTTGGCACACCGGATCAACTGGCTAGCTGAGAAGGCCAGGGATCCATACTTTTAGGTTCATGAAGACCCAAAGATCATCGTTTCCCGCTATGCTGAAGACGCTGCCGATGTCACCATTGAAGACGTTGTTGTCCATACCGGTGCGGAATATGAAAACGACTTCACCGTCTTCTGCCCCCTAACCTCGGATAGGATCTGCCATCAACCGGGGTCAAGGAATCTCTTCATGTATGAGATGGTCTTCTCCAAGATAGGCGTCCGCTTCCTATTGACGGAGTTCGAGATGGGGGTACTCCAGTTTTTGGACTGCTCTCCCAGCCAACTTCATCCCAATGGCTGGGGCTTGGTAAGGGCTTTGGAAGTACTTGGGGAGTACTTCCACTTCGTCCCCACAGTGGCCCTCTTTTTCACATATTGTAGGGTGATGCGCCGGGGTAACTCTGGAGGGGGTCTAGGCTTCATCAATCTCCGTTGCGACTCAAAGGTGGTTAACTTCGAAAGTTACACCGAATCGGCCAAGACGGACGGGGTCAGTTTCAAACACTCCTACATCAAAGTCGAGGTCAACGCTGGTAGGCCGGTGTTCTGGGAGAATTCTGATTTTTCCAGAAAGTTCTACACCGGTTGGACTCATGAGCACTTTCTCCTGACAAGCAACGCCTACATCGTCAGTGAGAGTACTTTGTCAACTGAGTCTAAGAAAGTCCTGGACGCTCTGAAGGGCTATTCCGTCATTGCTAGGTTCTCCTGCAAGAGGCTTCTGGGGACGGAGTCGGGCCGGGATGCTTACCTGGGTAGATATTGTTTAACTTTCCTCCCTTGTTATTATTATATTTATTTTTGATATATTCATACCGGTTCTAACATCGTCCTTTTTTTTTAGGCGAGATGGCTCGGATAGACATCCTCAGGAAACTGAGGGAGGCTGCCGAAGCCCGAAATGCTGCTGCTGCTGCACAGGAGAATAGGGTGACTCCTCGTCGCACGCCGGCCAAAATGGTGAGCATCCCAGCTGATAATGTTGGGGCTATGACTCTGGGGCCAGCTGAAAGGGTCCCAGTTAAAAGGAAGTCCAACCCCGGCACAACCTCCAAGCAGAAAAAGCACAAGGCTTCAAGGGTTGTGACCGAGGTAGAGGCACCACGGGAGGAGCAGGCCGGTCCTGTAAATACTTCTCCGGACAGGTCTCAACCAGAAGACATCGTCATCAACTCCCGTCTTTCGGATTTTTTGGAGTATGTTGGAGGGACACCGGCTCGGTTCAACATCCCCTTCAAGCTCAAAACCGATCTTCCTGCTCCTGAGGCTCGATCTGCTGCCGAAGCAGCTATTTTTAATTTGGTTGAGGCTGCCGGGGTCCTCAGCTCTTTGGGTCACTCCTACTATTCCGGTGTTGAGGCTAAGGAATGCCTAGATCGGATGAAGAAAGCTGAGGCCTTGAGAGTTGAGGCTCAGACCATTTTGACCCAGAAGGAGCAGGAGTTGGCCAAGAGCAAAGAAGACTTGTCCGAACTCACTGCTGCTTACACATCGGCTGCCAAGAGGGCAGATGCTGCTGAAGCTAAGGCTAAAGCTTCAGAGGACGCTCTCCAGGCTCTCCGAACCGAACTAGATGAAGCCAAGGCTGCGAAGGCCGAGGTGGACAAGAAAAACAAGGAGCTAGCCGAGAAGCTGGTCGATGTACAAGAGGAGCAGGCGAAGGAGCGGATGGAAAGCAGCTGGCTGAATTTTCGGTATTGGCCGATGTCGCCTTCAATTCCGCTGTTCGTCAGGTTGTACACCGGAATTTCGCTGTACAACTTAACCTGAACGGTATAGGTGTCTACTATGAATTTCATGGTGGCCACTTATATGCTATGGACCGGGGTCAGGCTTCGGAACCTGAGGATATTCCTTATGAGCCGATGCCTCTCCCCGAAGGCCAAAGCATGGAGCTGAGGACGGTGTCGGAGGAATCCGAGAGGACATCCTCTGCTAGACCGGACTCTCGAGCATCCAACTCTTAGGATTTATTTTTTTTTCTTAGCCTTGTTCCGGGATGGGCTCCGGAGTTTTAACTTTTGTAATGGCCTCAGTGCCCTCTATTAATACAATGCAATTTTCACACATCTGCTTGTCTTCTCTTTTTTTCAAAATGTTTCCAAGTATATCTCTCTTGTGACCAGTATAAGGTAACAACTTGAAGTAACACCGTCTGATCATCAATTTAGAATTAGGACTTCGTTTTTTTTTTTGCCTTTTTGCCAGTTTAATTCGAACATCGTCCTTTGCGAAGCATTGAACCTTGGATTAGCGTATCATGGCCACCCCGTCCACAACTTCGATTAACTTTTGAATCTCCGGTGTAATCGGCATGACATCGGCCTTAGCAACTTGAACCCTGAACCCAGTTCTATCCGAGGTAGGTTTCATGATACCGTTTGTTACACCCCAAAGTAGTAACCGGTGTAACCATTGGGACACCGTCTCTTGCAACTTGACAGGGCCTACTTCATTTGACTTTGAGGGTCATGATACCGTCCTTCAGATCACCACTTGTCCTGGAATAGAGTGAGCCCCCTCTACCTAGTGTCCATATCGGACCAACACCGTTTTTTTTTGCCTTTTTGCCAGTTTAATTCGAACATCGTCCTTTGCGAAGCATTGAACCTCGGATTAGCGTATCATGGCCACTCCGTCCACAACTTCGATTAACTTTTGAATCTCCGGTGTAATCGGCATGACATCGGCCTTAGCAACTTGAACCCTGAACCCAGTTCTATCCGAGGTAGGTTTCATGATACCGTTTGTTACGCCCCAAAGTAGTAACCGGTGTAACCATTGGGACACCGTCTCTTGCAACTTGACAGGGCCTACTTCATTTGACTTTAAGGGTCATGATACCATCCTTCGGATCACCACTTGTCCTGGAATAGAGTGAGCCCCCTCTACCTAGTGTCCATATCAGACCAACACTGTTTTTTTTTTTGAAAAATCAAGAGAGCTGTTTTCCAAAAAAGCAGTGTACCGTCCCTTGGGTGACAGGAAGGTAAGAGTGGGGAATTGCCCCTTTGGCTGAAGATAAAATATGGGTGTGGCCCTTGATTTGTAGAAGAGTAAAAACTGGGGAATTCCCTCTTGAAAGACTGGGAAATAAAAAGCGGGATGTGGCCCTTGTCTTACAAAAAGGTAAAGGTTGGGAATTGCCCCTTGACTGTCAGGAAAATAAATGTGGGGTGTGGCCCTTGGTTTGCAAAAAGGTAAAAGTGGGGATTGCCCCTTCGCTGACAAGAAATAAATGTGGGGTGTGGCCCTTGGTTTGCAGAAAGGTAAAAGGTGGGGGATTGCCCCTTGACTGACAAGGAAGTAAATGTGGGGTGTGGCCCTTGGTTTGTAGAAAGGTAAAGGTGGGGGATTGCCCCTTGAAAGACTGGGAAGTAAATGTGGGGTGTGGCCCTTGGTTTGCAGAAAGGTAAAGGTGGGGGATTGCCCCTTGACTGACAGGAAAATAAATGTGGGGTGTGGCCCTTGGCTTGTAGAAAGGTAAAGGTGGGGGATTGCCCCTTGAAAGACTGGGAAGTAAATGTGGGGTGTGGCCCTTGGTTTGTAGAAAGGTAAAGGTGGGGGATTGCCCCTTGACTGAGAGAGAAGTAAATGTGGGGTGTGGCCCTTGGTTTGCAGAAAGGTAAAGGTGGGGGATTGCCCCTTGACTGATAGGGAAGTAAATGTGGGGTGTGTCCCTTGGTTTGCAGAAAGGTAAAGGTGGGGGATTGCCCCTTGACTGACTGGGAAGTAAATGTGGGGTGTGGCCCTTGGTTTGCAGAAAGGTAAAGGTGGGGGATTGCCCCTTGACTGAGAGAGAAGTAAATGTGGGGTGTGGCCCTTGGTTTGCAGAAAGGTAAAGGTGGGGGATTGCCCCTTGACTGACAGGGAAGTAAATGTGGGGTGTGGCCCTTGGTTTGCAGAAAGGTAAAGGTGGGGGATTGCCCCTTGACTGACAGGAAAATAAATGTGGGTGGTTGGGGAACTACCCCTTGATTGAGAGGATATACCTGGAGAGATGTCCTAGTTCGACATGATTGGATGAAATCTTGGGGAACTGCCCCTTGAATAAGAGAATAAACTCGGGGAGATGCCCCGGTTTGACATGATCGAAAGATTTTGGGGAAAACTGTCCCTTGACTGAAAGAGAATGATCCTGGGGTGATTCCCCGGCTTGCCATGACTAAATTTTGGGATACTGTCCCTAAACTCGAGGAGAAATTTGAGGAGATGCCCTAGTATGGAAAGACTGAAAGTCTTAAGAGTACTTCCCTTTGACTGAAGAAGAAATCTGGGGAGATGCCCCAGTTTGAGCTATTTTGAAATTCAGGGAACTGTCCCTTGATTGGAAAAGAAATCTAGGAAGATGCCTCAATTAGAATATGATTGAAACAAACTTGAGGTACCGCCCCTTGATCGAGAGAGCGGATCTGGGGTCTATCAGGGATGTATGGCGGGCTTACCGAAAGAGAGAAATATGGGTGGGGGTGCCCTAGTTTGAGTTGCCCGAGAAGGATTTAGTGATTTGGGGTACTGTCCCTTAGGGTGAAAAAGAATGAACCTGGAGTGATGTCCCATGTTGAGTTGTTTAGGAAGTGTAATTCCACTGGGGAAGGATTTGGTTGGCATCTGTCTAGGTTCCACCCAGGGAAGCATTTGGTGGTTTGGGATGCCATCCTTTGATTGGAAAGAGAAGCCTGGGGAGATGTCCTAGTTGAACAAGATCAAAAGATTTTGCAGGTATTACCTTGACTGGGAGAAAAAACCTGGGATGATGCCCCAATTATGAAGATTGAAAGGATTTTGGGGAAACTCCCTTTTGACTAGGAAGATTTGGGTTGATGCCCCAATTTGAGCTATTTGGCGATTCATGATACCGTCCCTTGACAGAAAGATCTCATAGAGGAGAAAAATCAGGAGGATGCCCTAGTTCTTTGGAAAAATTGAAAGATTTAGGAGCACCGTTCTTTGGCTGAGAGAGGGATCTGGGGTGATGCCCCAGTTATTGGAAAGATTGGAAGATTTAGGGGTATTACCCCTAAGCTGGGAGAAGGATCTGGGGTGATACCCCAGTTATTGGAAAGATTAGGAAGATTTAGGGGTACTACCCCTAAGTTGGGATAAGGATCTGGGGTGATGCTCCAGTTATTGGAAAGATTGGGGAAGATTTAGGGGTACCACCCCTAAGTTGGGATAAGGATCGGGGGTGATGCCCCAGTCATTAGAAAGATTGGGAAGATTTAGGGGTACCACCCCTAAACTAGGAGAAAGATCTGGGGTGATGCCCCAATTTGACTTGATTTGAAAGAATCATGGGGAAACTGCCCCTCAACTAAGACAGGAGAAATCTTGGGGAGATGCCCCAATTTGCTATTTGGTGAATCAGAATACTATCCCTTGACAGAGAGATCCCACCGGGCATGTACGACGGACTTGCTAGAGGAGAAATCTCTGGGGGATGCCCCAGTTTAAGCTGTTTTGGACGATTTGGGGTATTGCCACTTGACTGGGAGAGAAAGAGAACGGGGGGAACTATCCCAGTTTCAGAAAATCCGGCTGAAGGGGTTAGGGGTATCACGGAGGAAGGATTTGGGGTGATGCCCCAGTTTGGAGAGGAATGATAGATTTGGGGTAAAATCCCAGGCTTAAAAGATTTTGGGGTTAACAGGACATCCCGTCCAAATTAATCCGTGCTTAACATCGTTGCCAGGGAACGGGGTATCCTTAACTGCTGTTGGGATATACCAAGTTAATCTTTGTAAATGTGACCCCTAACATGCCTCATGAACAAGACAGAAACCTTGAGAAGATATCAGCTCCGACTACGAGGCCTTGATGGAAATCTCAAAGCACAACGAAAACTTAGAAAGGCATCGTATTCGGCCATAGCAAGGTGTTTTGTCCAATGATTTGGGTGGGTTATGAGAAGGAAATCCGAGGAGAGCTGGTTTCAATGAGGGTGAGCCTTAGTGACTAACGGATAAACCTCGGAAAGTGCTAGTCTTGGCAGTTGAGACTCGACACTTCTACTTGTCATGACGTCCTGCAAGAAAGGTTAGTAGTGCAAAACAAATTGGAACTTAAAGAGACCTTCTGCAAAGCCACAATCCTTAGAGATTCGAAGTGACCCATGACTGAAACAGAGCAGATAAAGCAACCCCAGCTTTGGAAACGTGTCAGACCCAGTCTTCATAATGATCGCTTGAGGCGAGATCAAGTAACAAGAACATCTTGTCTTCACGACTTTAAATTTCGTTACCTTCTCATTTTATACATTAAGGGAAAATATATGTCTTATCAAATCAGGGGAAATCTCAATATGAACACGTATTAAAAGAGGTAAGATTGTATTTACAAGTTGAGCGGGGAGTGGGAAAAGGTAGGCCAAAGAAGCAAGTGGGGTTGCATGGAAAATATTGATAATTGGGTGGAATAGGAATGATTTCACAAATCCTCCAATGAACTACTGAGAACAACATGTATCTCAATCCCACATCACGACTTTGAATTCACCATTTGATCCTGCCTCTGGAAAAGGGTAGTTGGACTACGGTCCTTATGCCTTAACTTGAAAGCGAACCATTCCCATAAGAAAGTTACTCTGCCAAAATCTTGATCCAATTTATTGCCTGAGCTGCCAATTCAGGTTTTCAGCTTACCAGGTTGCTCTAACTTTTGCCTAGGCTGCCTTCCCAGGTTTTCAGCCTAGCGAGCATGTTTCGCTTTGTTTTTGTTCTTTTTTTTGTTTGTTTTTTTTTGTTTTTTTGTTTTTTTTTGTTTTTTTTGTTTTTTTTTCAAGGTTGCGTTCTTCACGATGAATGTTTAAGCTGATTGATAATGAGCTTATTTGATCTCTCTTGTTTTAGTTTCGTCCCGTGGGGGAATAGATGTTAATAGGAAAGTTCTCCAACACCATGTATCCAAGGAAACAGGGGTGAGCCCTTTTCAGCACCAATGAGGGGGCTCATTCCGAGTCTGTATCTTTTGTTCATTCTTTCATCTTTCTTTTTCATCGTTTTTCTTCTTCTTTATTTTTTTGTTTTTTTCCTTCTTTTTCATATGCCCCCCTTGGTACCTTCATTATGGTCTAGCTGCTTTATTCAACCTTAGCCAATGTGGCAGATAACTATGATATTAATGGTATCACAATAGACCATTCCCTTAGATACACTGGTAGGGGAACAATTATACCTCTTTTGTGTTGGGGTGTTGATTGCGACACAGATGACACATCATTTTTGTCGCGTTCTTAGCTTGATGTCCCCATGTGGAAGAGCGATAATTTGATCTATGAATCAGCAGGCCCCAATTGGTATAGGCGTAGGGCACCAACCTTGACTCCTTTCTTTTTGTTTTCTTTTGTTGTTTTAGTTTTTTTTTTTTGGCAGAGTATTTCTTGACCATGTTTACATTCATGAGCTCTAGCAAGTCTTTGCCATTCATATTGGTCAATACTAACACTTCCTTGAAAGGTAGATATGCCATTATTCATTGTGGAGTTCGCCTTCCGAGTCGATTTGATCAATTTTTAGTCATTCGTGGACCCTCTTCACTTTGTGTACCGACCTTGTTGAACGCTCCTGGATAAAGCTAGATGCCCCTTATTCAAACATCCTGGTTAACTCGGTCAAAGAACTTTTGCCCTTGTTACCCTTTTCGTCAGCGTGATCAAGCAAGCTGTCAAAGTTATGAAATAGGATTGTGATCTCGTTGTTCTCAGAAGGATCATTTTTGGATGGATATTTTGTTTTTGTTTTGTTTTTTTGTTTTTTTTGTTTTTTTAATGTATGACGGCAAAGAGAATGAGGGAAAATAAAAGAGAGCCAATGGACAAAGGGAGTGTTAAAACAAATAAGGGAAGCAAACGGAAACATTTTGAAATTTGATACGCATTCATTGAGAAAAACCTGAAATGATAAAAATATGCTTTTGCCCTTATTACATAAAATATCCCAACGCCTTAGGCATAGCATTTGGGTTGAAAAGCCATAAAAGCAGAAGTTTAAAGTCATAAAGAGCTAGATGGTCTCTTGGTCATGAACCTCTTCACTTGACGTGCAAATCACAAAGCTTTCATCCTCTCCATGCCTCCAGCCTCTCCTTATCATTCTGATCCAGGACTCTCATATTCAGACCTGGGGTTTATGATTGTATTGGGAACCCCTTCCTGGAAATCCAGCCACTTGGCTTTAATCAGATCCCTCACTTTGAATTTCAAAGCCTGACAATCTTCAGTAGAGTGTCCTGGGGCCCCAGCATGGTAATCACATCGGGTATTAGGATTATAACCTTTGGGGTAAGGAGGAACTAATGGTTTTAACGGACAGGGTACCGCAAGGGAACTACGGATAAGGTAAGGCAAAAGTTCTGTGTAGGTTATGGGAATGGGGTCGAACCGGACCGATTTTCGACTATCAGTGGATCTTATTGTGTTTCGGTCTGGATTGGGTGGCTGAGTCTGCCTTAGTGAGGGACAGTAGGGTTGTGGCAAGTGAGAATGGGAAGGTGTTTGAGGGATATATGGACGAAAGCAGAGTGGAAAAGGGAAAAAAGTGGAAGCCTGGTTAGGGGTGGTGGCGGCCATGTAAGGTGTAGGGAGATTGGTAGGTTGAAAGGGATTATGAGTCATTAGTCCAGGTTGGGCCCTTTTTGGTCACAGGAAGTGGAATTAGCATCTCCTTTTCTTTTTCCCTTATTTCCCGAAGCAGACATTCTCGTGATAGGTGCCCCCGGCGACTGGGAGGATTGTGAAATACGAGAGTTCATTGCTTGCCAATCATGATCCTCTTATTGATTATGGAACGGAGGAGAGTATCCTGAGGGTATTTCATAGTGCAGGTTGTTGTTTGAGCCCATGAAGGCGTGTTGTGGTGCATAAGACATGCCATAGGTCGGCTGAGGGTCAATGATGGGGTCGGTCCTGTCGTTAGTAATGGAAGAGGGAATTTATGCTTTTGTCAATCCAGGATGATGGAGTGGCATGGTTGGTAGATGTTGGTCCTTCTTGACACCCGCAGAGAGTTCCCCTTCTATGATCTTCTTTTCTAAAAGTCTGGTCATATCTGCCACTTGCTCTTTTTAGCTGGTTAACTTCACTCCTGAGGTTTTCAATTTCTTGCTCTCTTTCAGCCATGGGTCTCTTTTGAAAGTCAAGTAAGGGCGGCGAGTGGTGTCAGAGAAGAAAAACAAAAAGTGTCAGGTGGAAACAAGAGGAAGGAGAATGTCGTGGGAAGCAATCACAGGTCTTGACGAGTATCCTTTAACCGTTCCTTAGAACGTATCGTTCAAAAGTACTAAGTTCGGTAAACATGGAAATTAATACGGGATAGTTGTGAAGACAAAAGAAATCCTTTATTCTGAGGCGGGAGCCTTAAGCTCAAACATT
Source organism: Clitoria ternatea (assembly GCA_037962975.1). NCBI lineage: Eukaryota > Viridiplantae > Streptophyta > Magnoliopsida > Fabales > Fabaceae > Clitoria > Clitoria ternatea. Next base: position 208,165,493 of record CM075671.1, on the reverse strand, counting down.
TTATTCGGGCGATCACAGCCATCATTTCTTAAGTTCAATCCCATGTTAACTCCCATAGATACTCAAAAGGTATTTATTAAGTTCTGAATAGCCTCCCACGAAAATGAGGATAAGGAAAAGAAATTAGTCATGTTTCGGAACCAGTACTTTCCCCTTGATAAAGCAATTTTTCTTGGGGAAACAGCGATTACCAAGGATCCAAGTCGTAATAGTCATAAATTTCCTAAGCGTCATCGACGCCCCTGTTGGAGCGGAAATAAGGTTATATTTTTTCTGATTTTTTTTTGACGATTAGGAAAATCTATGACTCAGGACTCAGAGGTACACGACCAAAAGAGGATTATTTATTCACCCGAAGTATACGGTGCGAGTCATTATTTCAAAAACTAAGCAAATCCACGGGTGGTAAATAATTCATTCTTTTTGGATAGAAGGGAAAACAAAAGATGACGTAAGGTAAAGTAAAGTTTGCCCTTGTGCGGCCTAGGTCGGGTTTTGTTGAAAGTCTTTTCTAGGCCCTATGGCTTTTCTAAAAGTGACTCTCCACACCGGGTGGCTTATACTAGACTTCTAGAAGGTCACTAGAGCCAAGATCCTACTCATGACAGGAACGCAACAGTGGGGAACCACTAGGTGCGTATGTCACAAGAGGTCGAACTCTAGTTGGGGTTCTCACGATCACCGGATAGGAAGTACATCCTATACGATTCTGTATACCAACCCCTCCTAACTTAAGTTTTATTTGGGGCCCGGGTATAGGGCACCACTCATAAGTGTGTGCTAGTAATTTGTGAGTGTAGTGTGTGAAAGGGCATTCGATACCTTTTTACCTTACCTCATCCTGTACAAAGAACAAACACAGAACAAAATATACAAAGTCATCTACCCTAGGGTTCAATGATTGCAGAAAAGTAACATAGTCCTCTACCCTAGGGTTCAACAATCATACAGAACATGGGCAATAAAATGAATAACAAGATGCAAATAATAGCGAACATTCACAACAATCAACGGAAAATAAAAAACAAGGGGAAGAAATCCAAGCTAAACAAAGGCTATGTAAAAACACGCTTTCAACCAAACTGGCCTGACTCTCTTAAGTTTCCCCAGCGGAGTCGCCATCTGTCGCAACCTAAATCGCGACGGCGCGGCGAGAAAGAGAGAATTGTGTGGAATGAAACAGGGAGTCGCCACCAACATTTTTATCCATAGGAAAAACATTGGAAAAAACTAAGTTCAATAAAGCACTAGTTAAAAATTGAGATTCAAGTTCGGGAGTCTATTACGAGTAGGGAAGGTATTAGCACCCTACATCGCCTGTCCGAAAACAGTACCAAGATTGAAAATGCGCAACATAAATAGCTTTACAAAAAAAATGGTTTGTTTCTTCCCTTTTATTGTTGTATTTTTTTATTTAAAAAAAAACGACAGAATGGAGTGAGAGAACTGTTCAAACATAGAATGTCGAAGCGAGGTCAATGAGACGTTTCATCCGAATTAAACTCAACTTCGATATGAGACAGAGAAGGGAAGAGAATGCTAATAAGGCGTCACGCCTAAATTATACATCCTTGAATAAAAAAAAGACCGGGATAGGAAAGAGATAAGCGGGACGTCTCGTCCTAAGTATCCCTTCCCTATGAATTATGGCGAGGCTTGAGCAAAAACTAGGGAGAAATCAACAAGACGTCACGTCTAAATTGATTTTCATGGAGGTAACCAAAAAAAAACATTTATGAAAGAAACGTGGAAGTAAGGAAATAAATCAGCAGAAAAAAAAAGAATAAGAAAGATGGGCCCAGCAGGAGTTGAAGTCCTGCTCCTACGTATTCTTGAATTATCAAGAAATCAGGGTTACGTAGTTCTGAGTATTGTCTTTTTAGGAAAAGACTCGGGAGATGATGATGGATGTCATTGAGGTGGCGAGCTCGTACAAGGCGAAGTTCTTCGCACGTGTACGAATCCTAAAGAGGTTGTGTAGACGGGAGTGCTCCCGTACGACACCGTTTAAAAAAAAGATTTCTAAACTATAAAATATAACATGTGCAAAATTTATTACTTATTATTTATTATTATATGTATTTCTTAAGGGAAAAGGGGTAAAAATATTAACAGTTTAAACTATGCCACACAAACAAACATAACAAATAAACAGCAAACTGACAGGAAAATAAATGACTAAAAACAAGAGAAATAAGGAACAGAATGGAACCGGTGTGGTGGGCTCAGGACCGATGTGGGAGTCAAGTGCAGCGACGGTGTCAAACCGATTCTGGACTTATACGCTGACAGAAGCAATGGACCGGTGTTGGGCTCAAATCCTGAAAATTGAAGGATGCGACCGGTGTTGTTGGAGGTTGATCCGGAGTGAGTAAATGACTGGATGCTGTTGAGAAGTAATGAAGACTGACAAGGTAGTGGTGTGGGAATTGGGACGGTGTTGGTTCTGTGCGAGGACGATGTGCGTTCGGGGTAGGGACGGTGAAGGAGCAGTGACTTTGAGTATTGGAAAACTTCAAGCTTTTTAAAGCTAAGGGGTCTTTTGTGGTGACTAAGACAGGTCACTGGTTTCAAGCGGGGAGGTCATTTGAGGATCTTGAGGAATCGGAGAGAATTTGAAGAGAGTCTTCTTGCAAAGAGAGGGAGTCCAAAACAGCCAACCCCTTGAGCTTCCTTGGTTGGGGCATTTATAGGGCTTTGGGGTCATGGGCTAAGGGTTTGGGACAACCAGAATTCCCACTCACCCATACGTGTAGTGGTGTGCAACCCTGGCCACTATCCATTCGTGGGGAGCAGGGTTTCAGTGGGGTATTTTTTAATTGTCCACTTTCGCCTCCTTGTCTGCCATTTTTATGGAGTGCGATTCCAGGTCATCACACATAAACTTCCGACCTGGTCTTTCCGTTGTCAAGTTTATAACATCGGTCAGCCAAACACCGGTTGGGACGGAGTCCCCACTGATCCGATGTGGCCTCTTAAGAACCTGGACCTGTATCTTCACACCGGTTGAGCCTTTTCAAGGTAGTATCACAGGGGCGGTGTTCTTCCTCCTAGTCTGGATCTACTACCAGTCCGGTGTGCATGTTTCGATCTGAGATCCCTTGATTTTTTTTTCTCGGGCCGGACTGACCTGTTACTTCGTTGTCAGGTGTACGACATCGGTGGTCCGGTGTTACCACTTTTAGGACCTTGGTCCGGTGTTGTTCCAATTTAGGCCGGACCGAAAGAGGTGTTCACAATAACGAAAATTGGGTTTCTCATATTTAAATATTTAAAGATAAATGTATAATTTTAGGGGGGAGGGTGAAGTTATAAACCTTTAAGAGGGTCTATTTGTATATATTATTCTACAAACCTGTGTATTAGTATGATAATATATACCCTCTTTATATTTAAAATAAAAAAGTTTATATTATTATATAAAGAGATCCTAAAAATTACATTTTTGAACTAGTAAAGGTAAACTCTCCTTGAAATCTGAACATGAACAAGACTCTCTTTGAGATCCTAAAAATATCATTTTAATTGCCCAAATAAAAAGAATTCTTCTGACCAAGTCTATTTAGTATGCTAGTGGTAGGGGAATTCTTTACTATGAAATCTGAACATGAACAAAACCATGCACATTAATTGTAGCCAATAGCCATTTCAACATCATAGTAAAGCTAAGCTATTACTACTTGAAAATCACCCAAACAAATGCTAATTGCAGAATCAGGATAACTAAATTGGTACTTATAGACTCACAGAAGCTAACCATAACCATTCAATGACCTAAACTCATACAAACTATTAACCACTTTAATAACAGTTCTAACAATAGTAAAATAAATAGAGACAGAGCCAAGTGAAAACATACACATAGAGACAAGCTTCGACTAGGCAAGTGAAAACAGACACATAAATAAGCTTCAATAAACACTGATATAACATAAGCATCAGGGACGACTTACCATACAATGCTGCCAAGATGACGACTCACAACGGAGAAGAAGAAGAAGGAAGGAGCAAGTGAACGAAGAAGACGACGATAAGAAAAGAGCACAAACTAGAGGCAAAGATGAGGACGAGGACAAGAAGAAGACAAGAACCAACGTGAAAAAAAGAATGAGAAAGTGAAAAAAGGCCATCAGGCACGACTTTTGAAGTTTCTAAAAACATATATAATCATGGATCCCCTTACAACCATGATTATATTACACATATAATCACGGTTACACCAATACCCCTGGTTAAATATTAATTCTATATCCACGGTTAACACCATAAGCATGATCGTATCCATCAATATATAATCACGGTTATAAGTTAACAGTGATTATATAGTCCCCAACGAATAAGCCCTAAACCCTGAACTATATATCCACAGTTGGAAATATAACTGTGATTCTATATTTAAAGATACAATCACGGTTCTAATGTTATCCGTGATTATATAGTTACCCTTGAACCTACAATCACGGTTGTTCACCACCTGTGATTATATAGTTACCTTATAATTTCAAAAATGCCACCGTGTATTCTTTTATCACTGATCCACTCTAACCCGTGATTATATCCAGTTGTTATATCCATTTTTTGCACTAGTGCCACTATCTAACACACTGCTCCCTTCTATATGGCGTAAACTCGATAGCTGATAGTGCAAGCAAAGTAAACACCCCACCTTATGTTTTTTGGGTCTCTCTAGTTTCCTTTTCTGCATTCCTCTTTGTCTCTTAATTAAAATCTGCTTTTCCCCATTTCTCCCTTTTTTGTTTAGCGCGTCCCTCACTTTCTCCCTTATATTACCTAATTCTATTCCCTTCTTAACCAAATCATCTTTTTTTCTTCTTTTCTTTTAATCCACCACCACCACCATTTATGTTCCCATGTTTTCAGTTTCTTTCTTCTACAACCTCATTTGTTCTTTTAATTAATTTATTTATTTGTAGTTGTCTTCAATTCATTTATTTTAAGGATAAGTCATGTTATTAAACATACAAAATAATGAAAGAACATATAAGTTAAAATTCAAGTTTTTAAAATAACCGAGCATATCAAAAACAAAAACACATAATAAGTAATAATGGATTGAAACATTAGAGAAATAAGCCATAAACAAAATTTAACACAATAATTTAAGGCTTCACATAGAGAAACTACCAAAAAATTAATTATAAATAAGAGATGAAAAGAGGTACCAGGCTTTCTAGATTCATGTTTCTCTTTCCCATGGCTCCAACTAAAACTGTACCTATGAATTTAGGGCGGATAGAAGCAGCATAAGTTATTTGCTGTTGTAAAAACCTAAAACTAAAAAAACTACACCACCTTGGACCAGTGTTATCAATGGCGGATGGCGGTTCATAGCGATGAGCCAAAAAAATGCCATAAACGTTATGGTAGATACCATGGCGGGTTATGGCGGATGCCACAGCGGTCATGATAAAAACTCTATTATATCCAGAAATATACATTAAAAAACACTGCAGAATGAAAAAATAAGCAAAACTAACATAATAACTCAATTAATATTATACCATAACAATGTAAAACATCACATAACTAATTAATGAAAGGTTCGAAACAGAATAATCATCAATAGCTATAAGTAAAATGTTTAAAAACAAATAAGGTATAGACTAAATAGAAATTAATCTTCCTCCTCAACCCCAACATAGTCATTATCTTCATTCCCATGGTCATCTTCAAAGAGAAATCCCTCATCTTCTAAATCCTCTAAATTCAACTCAGTTTCATTTTCCTCTTCACTCTCACCATCGTCCTCAAATTTAGGTTCTTCTTCAATTAATATCCCTTTTCCCTTGGATGATCAAGCCACCTTTTTCTTCTTGTTAGACTTGATAGCAATAGCAGCACTTGAAGATTCCACTCTCTTCTTAGTTTTTTGCCTGGTATATACCCTTGGCTCTCCAACTCCCGAAGCTGCATAAACAGTTCCCCAATCCAATGCATTATCATCCTCAAAGACCAAATCAGCTGCACCATCATTGTTGTCATCATCCATTTCCCCAATAAGAAATTCATTGCACTCATCTATGTCATTTAGTGAGATTTGATCAATTTCATCTCTAATGTTGTATCTCTTTGCAAGAGTTTGGTTGTATTTGACATAAACCAAGTCATGTAACTTCTTGTGATCCAACCTGTTTCTTTTCTTTGAATGGATCTACATATAATCCAAATTATTATAATTAGGAAACTTCTAAAGTTTAAAGATAGATGAGATAAATAGTTGAGACAATTACTTGCTCAAACACACTCCAATTGCGCTTACACCCAAATACGCTGCATGTCAAACTAAGTATCTTGATGGCAAGTTGTTACAAGTTTGGTAACGTATATCCATACATCCATCACCGTTGAGCTACAGAATCAGTATTTGGAAGAGATTTAGAAGTGAAAATTTAAATTTAATTTACTAGAAAAGTAAATTAGTAATTAGATTCTATTGTGTTTTCATGCAAACTCGCATCCAAACAAACCACTACCGTCCTTATAAATTAGAAGCTCAGTGAGGATCTTCTGTTGCATATCTGGGCTTGGCACCAACCTCTTGATACAATCATATAACCCGGTGGTAACCTCTAAATCATATTCAATTCTTAGGTTGGAATAATAAAACTTTAGATTCAGATAATAACCAGCCGTATGCAATGGTTAGTGAAATTGGCAACTCCATCTATGATCAATGATTTGAAATACATCCTTGTATTTACTTTTATCATTGTTAAAGGCTTTCATGATGGCCTCTTTTGCCTTATCCATTGCTTCATAGATGTAGCCCATGGCTGGTTTCCTTTCCCCATCCATAAGTCGAAGTACTCGAACAAGAGGTGCCATAACTTTAAGGGTAAAGACCACATTCTTTAAAAAATTAGGTATTAAAACAACCTGTGTTGCTTGCTTTCCTTTGGCTTCCTTACTCAACTTATTCTTCATGCATTCATTAGAGGTAAACATCTTCCTCAAGTTTTCTTTTTGTTGATGAAGCCTTTCTAATAAAAGAAAGGAGGTGGCAAACTAGTGACTACATGTCTCACTAACTCCCTCCCTTCTGTGAAACGCCTCAATAAACTAAGGGTACTAGAATAGGCATAGATAAAACCAACAACAACTATTCCCCTTTGAATTATCTTCTTAACAATGGAAGCTTTCTAATATCTTCAAACATCAAATCTATGCAGTATGCAGCGTAAGGGGTCCAATAAAGGTGTGGCCTCTTCTTTTGTAACTTCTTCCCGGCTAAAACATAGTTTGAACCATTATATATGATTATTTTCATAACCTTGTTCTCTCCAATCTCCTCCATTATAGAGTCAAGGAACTCAAATAGTTTGTCACCGATCTTCACAAATGGTGATTAATCAACAAACTTCATAAACATAGTCCCAGCAGATGAATTAACCAAACAATGCTACTTCCTATCAATCCATGCATCTGACATTATAGAATAACCATCCTTTACCCATTGCTCCTTGTGGTCTTTTAAAAGATTATTGGTCTGCTCCAACTCTTTATTTAGCAATTTAACTTGCATGTCATGGTAACTAAGAGCTTTTAAATTTTTTCCATAGGCACCAACAGCATCAAGCATGTCTTGGAAGGCTAAAGATTTGATTAGGTTGAAGGACAACTCGCATGTGTACCAAAATCGAGCTATCATTTGGTGAACCCTTTCCTTTGCCTCCTTATCATAATGATCTAGGATGCTAGCTTGCCTTAACCTCTCATTCTTTCTCTTGTCAATGCAAGTTTAGGTTTCCTACAAAACAGGTCCATTGGCCCCTTCTTAGCAATCTTCTTTGAAGCACTAGAAGTGCCTGAAGAAGGGAGCAAATCTTGATTTTCTCCTCCATCCTCTTCACTTTCAGTATATCCCGTGTTTTCAAGATCTAGATCTCTTACATTAAAACTTTCAGTAGTTTCACCCCCAGCTTTATCTTTTGCATACTTAAGAAGTTCCTCGTTGACTTCTGGTGGACATTTTGTACAAGCCTTAACATTTCCCTTATTTTCGGTTAGATGCTGCTTGGCTCGGGTTATCCCCCTTTCATAATCTTTTGCAGAAATTTCAAAGAGTTGTGTTGGTGTCTGTTTTCGTAAGTGTACGGACATATTTCCAACCAGGATCACTTCTGTTTTTTGAGGATTATATTGAAGCAGATTCAGTGGCCATTAGGACTAGGATTAGCTACTGTAATGAGTTGATTGTGTCACTAAAATGATAGTCAAAAAACAAAAAAATAATCAAAACTTAAAATTAAAACTTTGAAAGAACTAAAACTAAAAAAATTGTCAAGAACTGAAATAATTGAAACTGAAAAAATGTCAAGAACTGAAACTTAATTGAAATAAAAAATTGTCAAAGAGAACTGAAAAAATTTAGTGTTATATTAAACTTAAAACTGAAATTATGTTGTAATGATAGAAATATTAAAAATGTTTATAGTAATGTTAAAAATGTTTATAGTAATTGCTAAAATATATGAAATTATGTTGTAATGTTAGAAATATTCAAAAAAATTACAGGAATCCTAAAATAAATAAACTCAATGAGACTAAAAAATAATGAAAATAAAAAATAATGAAACTAAAAAAATGATGAAACTAAAAAAATGACGAAACAGAAGAGGCACACACAACAGAACAGAGAAAAGAAAACCAACCAACCTGAAGAAAAACAAGGAGAAAAGGGAACGCCGGAGAAGACGAACCAACACGCTGGAGTAGAAGAACCAGTACACTAGAGAAGTTACCCAGCACGCTGGAGAAGACCCAAGCGCTGGAGAAGAAGGCCCATGCGCCGGAGAGGGTGAAATCACGCTGGAGAAGAAGACCTGAGCGCTGGAGAGTGCTAAATTACGTCAAAGAATCACCAAAGCTCAAGGAAATGGGGAGAGGAGTGGGAAACCAGAGGTGGCTATTCTATTTAGGGTTTTTCGAGCTTCTTTTTCAGGTTTTTGAAAGTTTTGGGCTCCCTAGTTACCGGGTCACAGGCCCAAAACCCTTTTTTTGTTTTTTTGCCCATGGCGGCGCCATGAAAAACCACCACGCTATGAGGGATTCATATCGGGTCGTTGAATTTCTGCCAAGCCATAGTGCCATGGTTAATTTTTAACAACATTGCCTTGGACTAATGACATAGTAAAATAATATAAGTGGACAATGGAGAAGTTGAATATGCAATGCAAAGGGAAATTTTAGAAGTAATAAAAAGTATTAAATACAGATAAGTTAAGGATCTTTAAGATCCTTCTTCACTTCTTTAGGAAGATTTACCAATCTTAAATGAATAAGGAAAATGTTAATATCAACCTTTAATGCATTAAAGCTAATGCACTCGGAATAAATGTAAAACTACCATATCAAATTATATATCTTGATGCAAGATGTAAGAGATTTTACGTAATGACGAGTATCCTAGGACCTGTAATTAATCCAACAAAAAATTAACACACAACAATTGCCAGTTCCAAAGTTGTTATATCATTTCTAAAATCATCACTTTGGAGTACAAAATGGATTTTATGACAAAGAATGTGCATAGCTTTTTCACAGAAGAAACTATTGTATAAACTAGCACAGGGGATTTGTCCCAACAAATAAACTCTAACCCAAAAGAGAACACGTTTTGACCTCAAGCCATAACCTAGATGAGAACCTCAATAAACTGAATTAACAGGTAAATTATAACTTCTATTCTGTGTAACCTAAGTTTATGCTATTACATTGGGCCATTGTAGTTCAACAAACTGTCACAATAGCTGGTAATTTGTGCAACAAACACAACCTTTAGTTTGAGTCTTGTCTTAAATTTTTTTCGCTTAAAACATTTAGAGTGAGTTCAACTTAATATCCAAACACTAGCAAGCAGAATAAACACCTTAAATTTATTCAACAACGCTTAAAACATTTACCAGGATTAATGAACACCTCAAATTTATAGATCATAAAATTGACATTAGTTGGTTTTCCTAATAAAAAAGGCCTTTAAAAATACCTTTTATTTATGTGTTTTTGCAATTTTTTCTATGAACTATTTAGATAAACAAAACTAGCCCTGTTAGGACTAATATCTTTGTCAGAATCAGTACTATGTATGTGTGGTGAATTTAAATTCTTCTTAATCCCTAACCCAGAATCATAATATCCATAACATAATCTTTGCAAAAACTCAGAATCCTAAAACAAAAACATTACTATCTCAACAGAAGATATTTACATAACAGTTAGAACAAACCAATTAATTTACTTTAGAAACCAAAAGCAGAGGAAACACACCACAGTACCTTTCTATCCTTTTGCAAAGAGAATGAATTTAGAGAGAACGGTTTTGTTATTTAAGCATCGAGCAGAGATCATTGGAAAGAAAGAGTTCATCATTAGAGGGAAGTGAACAGTTCAAAGGGAGAAATTTAGGGTTTTGAAGTTTTAGAAAATAACGATTTAGAGATTGAGGGTTTCAATACCTATCTAGTAGACACTGCCACAGAACCAAATCATTGCCTCAACAGATCACCAGAGTCATGTAGCAAGATGATGGATAGAAAGAGACGAAGTCATGTCGTGCATTTTGTTAAAGAGAAGGGTTAATGCTAATAGAGAGTGGAAGTGTAGAGCTTTCTTCTTAAAACATATTTTAATATAAAAGATTTTAATAAATGAGGGAAATAATGAAATAATGGGCATGACATTTCATAATCCCGCGTCTTAAATTACATTCCTGACGATTACAAAATGCGACGTTAGTTTTGTAAATCAAAATATATTATCGGCAGTTTTTAGTACAAGCCAGTAATTAACCGCCGCTAAAAAGCGAATTTCTTGTAGTGAAAAGAAAGCAAAAATCCAAATTAATTAGAACTCTTTCAATTTCATTGATATTTTAAATATGTAATGTTCCTTTGTTAATAATAATAATAATAACAACAACAATACCGACAATAATAATAGTAACAAAACACTAGAATAGCATAGAAATGAATTAACTAAATGTTAAATATGTATTCCAAAAATTTAGGACTTAGGTATATAGCAATTAGAATGTCCATTTAAATATTTATGCTTAGCAAAAAAAACAATGAAATTTTAGTAATTTAAATCAAATGATATTTAATTCGGGTTAGACTCTGACAATGATCACAATCCACAAACTGTATTGGGTAGATTTTATGAATATTTTTATTCTATCCTTCCAATATAGATAGTCTTCTATAAATAAGGCTAGAGGTCTGTTGATTGAAGATCCTTCTAAATTAGCTGATTACTCTGAGAGGCTTCCATAGATCTTTATCCTTTTCACCCAAGGGTATGATCAATCCAAAGGATAAGCTCTGATACCAATTGATGGTTCAGAGTCTGACTTGGAAGGAGGGGTTGAATAAGTCACGGACTCTTTTCACAGAAAGAACCAAATTAAACATAAATAATTAGACTTATGAAAACAAGAAGGAGAAAGCAACATAAGAGCTTTATACTGGTTCACTTCCAACACAGAAGCTACGTCCAGTCCCTTCGAACTTGAAGAATTTCCACTATTATAAAAACTCCTTAACAATTATAGCACCAGACTAGTGCACCAAGTATTCTTGATTCTAACCACTTCTGGCTTATCCCAAGTATTCTTTCAACAAGCCACTCCTGGCTTAAAAACCCAAGTATTCTTTCAAAAGCCTCTTCAGGCCAACCGTGTTTTCCTCACGAAAAACTAAGGCTGGTAACACACCAAACTATACACAATGAGTTTGAAGGAATGAAAGAGAGTATCTCATAGAACTTAGTGTTTTAAGATGTATAATGAAGAGAGAATACACTATGTTGAAAAGACACAAGATCAAGGTCTGCTAAAGGTAGAACACATAAAGGAGATCTTTGTCTTTTAAGAGACTTAAAGGCTGATTGCAAGGAAATAGAAGGCAGTGATCTTTTAACAAAAAAAGACTCTTATAAATTTATTGCATGTCTCTATGTTTTCCATCAATCTTTTGAAGAGTATTTATAGGAAGTAAATGGTAACCATTGCTGCCTTTTGAAAGGAGATATAACCGTTGGAAATCCTGTAAAGGAGTTGTGAGCTTTGAGAGGTATCAGACTTTTGTTGTTCCTGCAAGATGTATGAAGAGTTTGATATCTGGGCTCTTCTATTCGTGCATAAAAATAGTTCCTTATCCAACGATGACACATAAAATTATTTTCTTACTTTATTTGATTAGAACAAAGAGAAGAAGATAAAGTTATAATCCTCTAAAACTGAACAGACACACATACTGACTTGTACCAGCTTTTTGTATTTCTTCAAAGAGAATTATGTTAGAATCTTCGAGCACTAAGTTGGTTGCTCTACTAATTTATTTCTTGTTCTTTTTGATGATAAGCATATTTGTCTTGATAAGTGCATGAGTTCCAAGGCATCATGAAAATAGATTTACGAACGTTGAGATTTGGCCTTTGGAGAAACGTTCTTCTTTGTTTAACTAAGGACTAAACACCCAGTTAGTCCCTGACTCTAGTGGCGTCGGATACTTAGGTCCTCCTATAGTAAGTTAGTCCCGTTAGTCCTCCACGTCTATCATTGTCAATCAAATAGGTCCTTTTTGTTAATAAAGTATAAACGCCCGTCAGCGTCAGCTGACATGGCTCATTAAATGCTACCAGAAGTACTACATTTCCATGAAAACGATGTCGTTTTCATCTCTGAAAGCAAACCCACACATGTAATAACCATGCGACATCGTTTTGGGAATGCAACCCTAGAGTAGTTTCACATTGTTCTCCTCTTATTCTCCTCTCTTGGGTTTTCTTCATCTTCCCCTACTGTCTTCTCCTGTTGTCTTTAGTTTGCTTCATTGTTGGTCTCCTACAGTGAACCTCCCTGTGATTATTAAGGCTGAGGCGAACCCATCATGGAAGGAAAGAGTCAGGGATTGTTGTCCTCATCATTTAGCTAACCTCGACATCGGCTCTATTACCGTTGTGAAAACCCACCAGCGTTATGTGTGACCCACACAGTGAACTGTAACATCCCAAATTTTAAAATAGAGGATTAATCAAGGAAATTAATATTGAATAATCAAATTTGAATTACTTAGTGTCCCAAAATATTGAAAATAATTAAATTAAGATTTTTGGGGACTGTTGGTGATTTATGGAGACCGGTTAAGATGAAAATAAGCCCGGTTGAGATATGGGTGTCGGACCAAGTATCTTTGATTGAGATGATATTGGTCAGGGCTGTTGAGTATAATATTAGGAGTCTAAAAATATATTTAGAATAATTTTTAGATAAAGTATTGAGCCCAAATAAAGAGCTTGTTAGATGTAAAGCGATGAAATTTTAATAAATGGGAATAAAAATGAAACAAAAGCCACTTTTCCTCTCTCCATCACGTTGGTTTCTATTTTTCCCATGGCAAACATCCCTATTCTTCTCTTCTCTACTTTTCCTTCTCCTTCTCATCTTCTTCCTCCAAAAACCCTAGTCAAGTGGCAATCTTTTTCCCCTCCCATTTTCGTTCTCAAGGAGCTTGGAAGAGGACCATTGAAGCTTGAAGCCTTCTCCTTCTCCTCTTCCTAATTTCGTGTGGCATCCTCCCCTTCTTGAACCCACTTTGTTTTTGGGTGTGAGGTATGTATACTCACCATTTTATTGAGGTTTTGGCCATGGGTATGTGTCATTGTACTTTAGGAAGTCATGCATGTGAATGGGTATTTATTACAAGCATTTAATGCTTATGCCCTAGTGTGGTTTATCATAAATGTGTATATTTATAAGGGGTTAATGATGGAGGTGCATTTATGGTTGGAAGGTGATGAAGGTTAATGAGTATTTATGAATATTGGTGAGTTTTGATGAAACCCTAACTTTTAAGAATTGGGGAAAATTATGAATGTTGGTTGGATAGTGTAATTAAAAGTAAATACAAGCCATTGGATGTATGAGTGTTGGATGGTGTGGTATTTTGTAGGTGTTGGACTATCGTTGTTGGTAGTCTATTGAACATAATGAATGTGGCTTAATGGGAAGGAATTCTCAAAGCCTAACAAATAATAAAAATAATCTCTATAACGTGCCTGGCACATGTTATGAAATTATAGATATGAATATGATTAAATAGAATTGAAATAATGTCTTGAGTAGTTGATTGATTGGGATTCTATATGCATATTAATGTAGGATCCATTCCGAACGACGAGGCGAGTGCGTCTTATCAATCAGAATTCTTCTCTTGAGGTAGGAAAGGATTCTTATGTTCTAAATGCATGAATTTGAATGTTATTTGATTGTCATGTGTATTGGTATGCATGTTAGCCTTGCTTGAGATAATATGAGAAATTGTAATGTGGTATATGGTGTGGATAATGTGTTGGGCAACATGCATTGATGCATTTGGAATATTCATGGTGTGCTATATGGTGGTGTAGAATGATCAATGATATGAAGTTATGCTTGTATCCATCATGAATGTAATGTGATTGTTGATCATGTTGATTGAGAACTATTGCAATGCCATGTAAATATTTAAATTAATAAGAATAACCCAACAATAATAAATCCACTAAAAGCCTTGTGGAAATGTTAGTAATGGTGTTGATGATGATGTATGATGAGTGGCATGTATAGGATGCATAGAGTGAGAAATGCATATGATTTGTATTTGCATCCATGGCATACTGTATAGCTGTCGGTGTTGAAATTTTAGGGGATTCCCCCGGTTGGCCCGGTGGGAGGGCGGCTCTGTGCAAGAGCAATTTATATTTCCCTTGTGACTCAATGTGTAAGTCACAAAGCTACCCATGTTGTGCTACGGGGAGCCGAATGTGGTTGACCCTTGTGGGGGGTGGCTCTTGATGAGCAGGTGTCCCTGGTGGTCCTTGAGATCACAGCTGCCATGATATATCTCATGGTTAGCCCGCAACACCATATGTTGATATGTTGTATACCACGGTCATGGTGAAAATGACTAGGTGTTGCAAGATGGGCGATGCGGTTTGGTACCAGTAAAACAATGGGTGAAATGCATGCAAAATTTAAGGATAAGTGTACATATTTTACTACTGCAGTAGGGGTATGATTAGATAATCATACTTGAGTCCCACAATTAGTGTTTATATTCCCACAGTCAAATCTGCAATTGTTGATATATTCCATTGTGCATATGCATTAGCTTAAGATCATTTGTATATAGCAAGGAAGTATGCCGATGGTGATGAGATATGAGGATGGATGTGATGAGGATGTAATGATATACTAAGACAACATAAAAGATATGAATACCAAATGATAGTTTGGGTGCGATATCCGAATTGTAGTGAAATTAGATTATGTATATACTGTATGCTTTGTCAAAATTGTAGTGCTACTTATGATGTATGTATGATGATGTTGAAAAGATGGAGAGTATGGTGAAAGATATGTATGTGCAAAGTATACATGTTTGATGCATATGTACATAATCACATGGTATTCATATTTATTCCTTTGGAATGTGTGACTCACTCTCCCATGTTGTCCAATTTTAGACTTGTGATGTAGGGCACTCATGGGAAGGGTAGACATTTTGAAGTACATTTTAGTTGAGGAGGTAAATAGTGGTATAGGAAGTGCCTTGGCCGGTGAAATCTAGATTTTTGTATAGCATGTGATATATATGAATGCTTATTTTGATATCTAGATTAGTGATAATGATTTTGAGGGTCATGAAGGAAAATTGAGCTTTGATGTGTATGGTCAATTTTCGTTTATGACCCAAATGATGTAAAGGATAAAATTATGATGCTTGATGATGTTAATTTTTATGAATGAATGGTGTACATTGTGACTTGCAACATTTTATGGAGAATTATGAGATGAATGTTTCAAATGATATGCATTGAATGAATGATAATTGAATTTGAAAGGTATAGATAGTTGGATGATGATGTTGTGGATGTTTAATTTAATGAATGAGTGAAGTAATTCCTAAATTATAGTACTTTATGAAGTTGGTAGTATTTGTATATGCATAATGAAGTAAAATAATGTATTTGGAAAGGTTAAAGTGGTGGGAAATGATAATTCATATGCTAAGTTGTGAGAATTCCACGTTTCTACACAAGTTCTGTAGAACTCGCTCAAGCGAGTAGGAAACTCGCTCGAGCGAGATGTTCATGAAACAGGAGTATAGCCACTGGCCGAAGTTCGCTCAGGCGAATGGCCTTCTCGCCCAAGCGAGATTTGGTGGGAATCAGTGGTTGGTCAGTAGACCATTCTCGCTCAGGCGAAATGACCCTGGCCTGGTGATCGCTCAAGCGAGGGTGAAGGGAATAGACACTGGTCAATTTTTGCTCAGGCGGGACTTACCTCGCCCAAGCGAAAATGGGACAGTGAGCTTTTGTGGTTGCTGGAGTAATCTGACTCAAGCGAGATGGGATCCACTCAAGCAAGATTGGCTCTAGTGGCAAATCTCTTCTCTCACTCAAGCGTCTCGCTCGCTCGCCTGGGGGTGATCTTTGTATCTCGCTCAAGCGAGATAAGGCTCGCTCAAGCGAGATAAGGCTCGCTCAAGCGAGAGGAGCCCCTGATGCTTAAAACTTTTCTCGCTCAGCCTTCCTTATGCTCGCCCAAGCATACCCACGCTGGCTTGCTCAACCGAATATGATTCTCGCTTGAGCGAGTGGCACCCTGTTTGCCCATGTTTATTTTGTTTCAAATGATTGCATTTTCTTTGTAATAAAACCCCTTCATGCATCATCTTAAAGGTGTTCTGAACATAGTATGGGTCATGGAACCTCATGAAATCTCTTCTCTTAAAATTTAATCATGCAACAATTAAATTAATTAATTCTTCCGCTGATTTTAATTGGAAAATTATTATAAAATCATCCTTTAATTTACCCTCTCATGTCTTCATATATGAGAGTGGTTTATCACAGATCCAGTGTTGTACAAAAAGCTTCACTACTTATTTTCTCTTCAGTGAATAGTGATTTTAAATCGCAAAAAATTTCCCCGTATTTTTGGGGCATCTCAGCCTGGTATCAGAGCATTGATTACTCTTGATACGATCATGATGGATGTTATTCATGTAATTGTTGTTTATGATTAAAATTGTATGAGCTTTAATTGATCGATTTATGGATTATTTGATTGAATTGTGACTATTGTCATTGAATTGAGATTGGTGTTTGGAGTTGTTGAGTCCGGCCAAGAGTCCTTACACTATTTACCTCTAATAATGAATATGTTGTGACCATGTATTGAAAATGATATGATGATGTAATATAGTGCATGATAAACTTATAAGTGCTAGAACTTTGAATTTATAAGATGAAAATTAGATACTTGGTCTAGTGCACTCACATGTAAGCTATGTTTTAACATATAGGCTTGAGATATGGATGTTAGACCGTCATGAGACTGCTGCTATGGCAAATGCCTTGAATCGCTTTTCCGATCTCTTGGAAAGACAAGGCCAGCTGAATGTAGGACAAGGCTCCCAAGGTCTTGATCTATTTCTCAAGAGGAAACCTTTAGAGTTCCAGGGAGGTTACAAGCCAGAAGATGCATATGCTTGGATCAATGATTTGGAAAGAATCTACGCTAGCTTCGAGTGTTCTGAAGCGCAAAAGGTGGAGTATGCGGTCTTTATGATCCACGATGAAGCCGAAGCTTGGTGGTGTCTTACTAGGGGACGCATGGTATCTGCTGATATTCCCTTAGTTTGGGAAAACTTCAAAGTGGAGTTCTTGAAGAAGTATTTTCCTGATAGTTATAGAAGCAAGAAAGAGCTTGAGTTTATGGAACTTAAGAAAGGCAGTATGACGGTGGAGGAGTATGCCTCCAAGTTTGAGGAGTTGTGTGCATTTTATCCGCCCTATCAATAAGGGGGTACCGAGGCATCGAAGTGTGTAAAGTTTGAAAATGGATTGAGGTCCGAGATCAAGCGGGCTATCCGACATCAAGAGATGAGGAGTTTTCCAACACTTGTGAATAAGTGTCGAATTTATGAGGAAGATGATGTGGCTCCTTCGAGTCATGGAAAGCATGAGCCTAAGTTGAAAGGCCAATTTTCTAGTTTCAAGAAGCAAGGTCATTTCAAGAAGAATAAGTTCTTTCATGGAGGATCCTCAAATACTAGAGGATGTGGTGCTCCTAGAGGTGGTTACGTTGGTAGTAACCAAGGCCGTGGAAATGTCCAAGGCCTAACTTGCTTCAAGTGTGGTGCTAATCATTTGGCACGTGATTGCCCACAAGATGATGTGGTGTGCTACCAATGCAATCAGTCAGGGCATATTCGCCCTAATTGTCCATTGAATGCAAGGAATGCAAATGCTAATGTTGGCACTCCTAACCGCATGAATTATGGTGCTAACCGTGGTGGTTTTGGAGGCCGTGGCCGTGGAAACGGTAATGGTTATAATGGTGGCCGAAATGGTGGCCGTGGTGGAAATCATAACGGTAGAAGAAATGGCAATGGTAGAGGTAAAGGCCATGGTGGAAGAAATGGAAACCGCAATGGTGGTGACTAACTACAAGCTGCTGGTAGAGTGTTTGTAGTTACTGGTGAAGAAGCCGCGCAAGCTGAAGATCTTGTCCATGGTGAGTGTGAAATTCTTAGTGTTTCTGTGAACGTTACCTTTGACTCTAGTGCTACGCACTCATTTATTTCTGAAGACTATGTGAGGCGCTTGAGGGTGCCTGTTTGTATAATAAGAGGTTCCATATTGGTAACTGATAAGTCTTGAAAAGACTTAATTATTTCATTGTTTATTTAACATAATTTACTAAGCATTGTCTAGTTTTATTATTATTATTTAATAATTTGTTAATAATTCATGTTTTAGTTATTTATTTCAAAAGTATGTTATTTATGTAAGACAATAATTGAGCCTGTAGCCGAGCCCCATTATAAGCTTAAAAATCCCTTACTGATCCGATTGAGTTGGCATATTTCATGATGCTTAGAACTGTTGCAAGCTTATGTTGATCTAACTAGTATGCAGGTGATGAGTGCATTCTATTTACCCTATACACCGAGAGAAGAGTTAAACACTGACCAGTGAGGAAAGCATCAGCAGCTTGTCTCCCAAAGGAGGTGTAAGTATTTATACTTTTAGAAATTGCGAGAAGAAAGCATGATCGGTATTCAATAATTATAGTATGAATTAAGTTAAGGAAAGGTTGATTGTGTTGATCAATTGCTGATTGTTAATTAATCTGAATATTTGCTTGAGGACAAGCAAAGTTTTAAGTTTGGGGATATGATAAGTCTTGAAAAGACTTAATTATTTCACTGTTTATTTAACATAATTTACTAAGCATTGTCTAGTTTTATTATTATTATTATTTAATAATTTGTTAATAATTCATGTTTTAGTTATTTATTTCAAAAGTATGTTATTTATGTAAGAAACCGATTGAAAATTTTAATTAAATAAGGAATTTTGAAGTATTTACAAATTTACTAAGCAGCCAGCGTATAAATGCTAGGCAAGTAGCTGTTTATTGATGCAGGAACAGGGCGGATTCGAGATAAAAAGAAAATTTCGAGTGAAATCCTACAAATCCGAGCAGAAATTGATAAATCCGAGTGAGACTTCCTCAATTCCGACTGAAAAGAGTCTAAAGACTGACTGAGTGAGACTTCAAAGACACTGACTCCAAAAGAGAACAAGGACTCGGAATATTGCATGAAGAACCCGAGTACCAACTGCAGAATACCGATTAAATAATCAACTCGCTCAAGCGGGAGTTAAATCCGCTCAAGCGAAGGTCCAAGTTCGCTCAAGAAAAGCAAGACTACGCTCAAGCGAGACTTCAAGTAAGCTAACTTAAGAAGACTCCCAAGACACTGGCTCCAAAAGAGAAGAAGATCGGAATGCTACATAAGAAACCGATGTGCTTATTCATTATTTAATCCGTCCTAGTGAAATCCGGACTCACTCAAGCATAACTTTAAGAGACCGTCCTCGCCCAAGTTTTGCCATAACGCCTAAGCGAGAAAGAAACACTGCAGTGTTAATCCGGACTCGCCCAAGCAAAGTTTAATCTGCTCAAGCGAAAACCCAGCAGCTGAAGCGAAAAAGCAGTAACGTAAACCCTGTTTCTTCCCTCCAACAACACACACCGGGTGCAATACTGTTTCCGCTTTCATTGCCTTCTTCTCCACTGCTGCAACCTTAGTAACTTAAGTAGTGAACTGTCAATTAGCTGGTGCTGCGCTGTAAATTAGCTAAGGCTGAGCTGGATCCTGTTAAGAGCTGAGCTGTAATTAGTTGGTTACTCTGTAAAACTGTGTAATTAGTTTTATTCGTTAACTTAAGTTCTCTAAGTGATTAGTTAAGTTAGTTAGTTTTAGTTAGATGCCTATATATATTCATGTACATACTTTGTAAAGGTGTGTGGAGACAGAGAATACATAGAACACAATCTTTTTTCTAAACTTCGAACATCTTACTACTTCATTTTCTCTCTCTAAACTCTCTCCTCCATGACGTTCCACAATCCTTCGATGGAACTGAAGTCTATGGAGTTCTAAATCCCTAAGGTTGGGATTGCGAAGGTGAACAATGGAGTCTTGAAGCTGTGAGCAAGTAGATCAACTTCTAGATCCTGAGGCGAACAAGCTGAGGAGTGGAGCAGAATTGCTGGATTGACAAATCCAGAACTGATGAAGAACTTCACCAGTGAGGAATCATGGCCGAAGCTTAGGTAACTTCCAGCTTTCTAACTAGTTCAGGCCTAATCAATTTAGGTGAATAGTTAGAGTTCAACCTCCAATTTCGCATTAGATTCTTAGGTTAATCGAGCACTTAAGGAATTAAGGTTCATTGCTTAAGGATTAGTGTTTTTCACCTAAGGAATTAGGGAATAACCACAAGCCGATTGTCCTCTAGACTGTGAAGTTCGATTATACTTAATTGCATGTTTCTTGAGGAAATTGTGAGCCGAAGCAATCCTGACCTGTTTTCTTTCAATTACTTTCCTCATTTCACTTTAACTTTGTTTCTGAAAATACAAAAACAACTATAAAACACTAAAACCATAAAAACTGAATGAACTTCATGTATTTTTTGTTGGTTCAGCTTGTACTAGTCCTAGATTGAGGTACTTACCACAATCCCTATGGGACGATCAAATACACTACAATTTTAACGACTGGTGCGCTTGCCAAAGTGTAAATCCAAGAGTCACAGTTTATTTTACTAAGATTTTTGCACCAAATTAATGGCTTGGGATTTCAGCACCAAGTTAATGGCGCCGTTACCGGGGATTGTTGAGTAATATCAACAATCCTTGGACCGGTACTAGACTGAACTATTTGCTTTTGTTTCTATTTGCAGTCATTACGTTTTTTTTAGTAGTTATTGTTTTGTGTAGTTGTCGCTGTGAGTTGCTTTGTCGTGTTAACAATTGTTGTATGCAGTCAAGGAGCAGAGGAGAACCTTTCTTCTTTGATCCTGACATCGATTTGTTAAAACGTAGATTAAGAAAAGAGAAAAAGCAAAAAGAAGAAAAAGAAATGGAACAGAGGAGAGTTACACTAGGTGACTACTCCAGGCCGAATGAAGAAGGATCGCAAGCTAGCATCCTTAGGCCACCGATTGCAGCTAACAATTTTGAACTAAAACCAGCTTTACTACAGTTGGTAAGAAATGAACAATTCGGAGGAAGTGAGGTTGAGGATCCAAATTTGCATTTAGCAACCTTCCTCCAAATTTGTGATACAGTAAAAATGAATGGGGTCCCTGAAGAAGCAATCCGACTAAGGTTGTTTCCATTTTCTCTAAGGGACCGAGCAAAAGCCTGGTTGCAGAGTCAACTGAGAGGCAGTATCTCCACCTGGGAGGATTTGCAAAGGAAATTTTTGATTAAATACTTCCCTCCTTCTAAATATGCAAAACTGCGCAATGAAATCACATGTTTCCAGCAAAAAGAAGGTGAGTCCTTGATGGAAGCATGGGATAGGTATAAAGAAAGTCTGAGGAGATGTCCTCATCATCAGATTTCTGATGTACAGCAGGTGACTATTTTCTATAATGGTGTCAGGCCAGCCACTAGAGTCTTGATTGATGCCTCGGCTGGAGGCTCATTAACAACTAAAACGGTAGAAGAAGCTATAGAGCTGATTGATGTGATGGCTTCTAATGAATGCCTGATTAGTGAGAGGAACCAAGTCCCTAGGAGAGGAATATTAGAATTAGAAGCACAAGATGCTTATTTGGCTCAGAGCAAACTGATGACTCAGGCTTTGGAAAAATTAAGCATTCAGATTTCAGAACTCCAAAAGCCGAGTCAAGTTTCTATGATCAGTTGTGACTTTTGTGGTGGAGACCATGAAAATGGAATGTATGATCCAGTTGTGCCTTCCGAGCAAGTGAATTATATAGGGTAGCAACAGTATCAAAGGAATTATCCTTCTAATTCCTTTAATCCTAATTACAGGAGCCACCCCAATTTTTCCTGGCAGAAAGGTCCACATCTGAATCAGAATATCCCACCGAGTCAACCCACAAATAGACCACAACAACCTTCTCACCCTCCTGTTAAAGAAAAATCTAAACTCGAGAATGTACTTTCTCAGTTTATCCAGGCCACTCAGGCCAGTTTTAAGAATCAGGAAGCATCCATAAGAAATTTAGAAAATCAAGTAGGATAGCTTTCTAAACAACTAGGTGAAAGGCAAGCAGGCAATTTCCCTGGAGATACCGAGGTAAATCCAAGGGAACATTACAAGGCCATAATTACTAGGAGTGGAAAAATTATTTCTCCATCTCCGGGTCAAGAAATAAGTTCAGAAAAAGAAAAAGAAATAATACAAGAAACCGAGCAGGACAATAAAGATGAAGTAGAAAATAAAAATGAATCAGAAAAAGAAAAAGAAAATAAAGTCCATCAAAAGAAAAAGAAAAAGGTTGATCTGATTCTGGAGGAAGCTTCTAAGCTGACTCCTGAAAAACTGAGGAATGCTCCATTTCCGCACAGGTTTAAAAAGCAAATAGAGGAGCAGAAGTTTGCTAGGTTCTTAGAGGTCTTCAAGAAACTTCACATTAATATCCCTTTTGCTGAGGCATTGCAGGAGACGCCTTCTTATGCAAAATTTTTAAAAGAACTATTGTCTAAGAAGAGGAAGCTTAGGGGGGATGAAGTGATTACTCTCACTCAAGAGTGTAGCGCAATCATTCAAAAGAAACTTCCCCAAAAGCTAGAGGATCCTGGATCTTTCACAATACCGTGTGCAATAGGGGATATTCATGTAGGAAGTGCTCTCTATGATCTAGGAGCCAGTATAAACCTGATGCCTTTATCTTTAATGAAAAAACTGGGAATTAATGACTTGCAACCGACTTGCATGTCCTTGCAGTTGGCTGACAGGTCCATTAAATATCCCCAAGGGATGCTGGAAGACTTGTTAGTAAAAGTAGATAAATTTATCTTTCCAGCAGACTTCATAGTGTTGGATATGGAAGCTGACCGAGAGATCCCTTTGATCTTAGGTAGACCTTCCTAGCTACTGGCAGAGCGTTGATTGATGTGGAAAAAGGTGAACTCATGCTGAGAGTTCAGGAGGAGCAAGTAATTTTTAATGTCTTTAATTCCATGAAACATCCGACTGAACGGATGGATTGCCTAATGATTGAAGAGGTTGAAAATTACTAGACTCCCTTACTGTTAAAAACTAAGGAAGAGGCTCTACGAACTTTTTTAGAGGATGACTTTGACTCTGAGACTGAGTCAATTGACTCTCACTCAGAAATACTGGACCTACTGGAAGTTTTAGAAGTAGGTGATTTTGAAAAGAAAAATGATTTGGAAAATACTGAAGCTGAGAAGGGAAAGGAATTTTTGGAAGAAAAAAATGATTTAAAACCTTTACCTTCTCATCTAAAATATGTTTTCCTGAGAGGAAATGACACTCATCCTGTCATTATTAATGCCGACTTAAAAGAAGAGGATGAGAATAAACTAGTTGGGGTATTAAAGGCTTATAAATCTGCCATTGGCTGGAACATTGCTGACTTGAAGGGAATCAGTCCAACCTTTTGTATGCACAAAATCCTGATGGAGGATGACTATTCCCCTGTTGTACAGCCACAACGCAGACTAAACCCCATTATGAAGGAAGCAGTGAGAAAGGAAGTGGTCAAGCTCCTTGATGCGGGAATCATTTACCCGATCTCGGACAGCACTTGGATTAGCCCAGTCCAAGTGGTGCCCAAGAAGGGAGGAATGACGACTGTAAGAAATGACCAGGGTGAAATCATTGCCACTCGGCCAACTACAGGCTGGAGGATGTGCATTGATTACAGAAGGCTGAATAACTCTACTCGGAAGGACCATTTCCCCCTTCCATTTGTTGATCAAATGCTCGAGAGGTTATCAGGACATGAGTACTATTGTTTTCTTGATGGGTACTCGGGTTATAACCAAATTGTGGTTGACCCGAAGGATCAAGAAAAGACTGCCTTCACATGTCCCTATGGAATTTTTGCATACAGGCGCATGCCGTTCGGCTTGTGCAACGCTCCAGCAACCTTCCAAAGGTGCATGCTGGCAATTTTTGGGGATATGGTGGAAAAATTTATTGAGGTATTCATGGATGACTTCTCGGTATTTGGGAGCAATTTTGACACATGCCTCAGCAACTTAGCTAAGGTGCTGATGAGATGTCAAGAGACCAATCTCTTTCTTAACTGGGAGAAATGCCATTTTATGGTTAAGGAAGGGATAGTCCTTGGCCATAGGATCTCTGCTGAGGGCATGCAGGTGGACCGAGCAAAAATTGAAATTATTGAAAAACTTCCTCCTCCGATCAACGTGAAAGGAGTAAGGAGTTTTCTAGGATGTGCTGGGTTCTATAGAAGGTTCATAAAAGATTTTTCAAAAATAGCTAAGCCTTTGACCGATTTGCTTGTGAAAGATGAGGTGTTTGCATTTAATGAAAATTGTGTCAAGGCATTTGAAACATTAAAACAAAGTTTGACTTCAGCTCCGATCCTTGCATCACCCGACTGGTCTTTACCGTTTGAATTGATGTGTGATGCAAGTGACTTTGCAATCGGAGCTGTACTGGGTCAGAAAAAAGAGAAATTAACTCATGTGATCTATTATGCTAGTAAAGTGTTAAATGAAAATCAAATACATTACACCACGACTGAAAAAGAAATGCTTGCTGTGGTGTATGCATTTGATAAATTTCGTGCATACTTGATTAGTGCCAAAGTCATCGTATATACAGACCACTCGGCAATCAAGTATTTACTAGCAAAAAAAGAGTCTAAACCGAGACTGATTAGGTGGGTTCTGTTACTCCAAGAGTTTGACTTAGAAATACGGGACAAAAAAGGAGTAGAGAACTCAGTTGCAGACCAATTGTCTCGTCTGGAAGTTGAGTCGGATTCTGTCTTAATAAAAGAGGAATTTCCAGACGAAAAGTTGATGGCCATTATAACTGGGCCATGGTACGCTGACATGGCAAACTTTAAAAGTGCCTCAGTGGTACTTGATGTAACATCCCAGTTTTGAAACTAAATGCCGAATGAAGAATAAACCATTAAGACTTGATTTCAAATAGAAAATAACTGTTAATTATATATAACCAAGTAGATTTAAGCCATTAAAATATGAAAAATGGTGGTGGTCAGGGGATGGGGTGGAGTGCGCGTGGCTGCTGGGCTCACACTCTCCCATCCCACTCTTCTCTTACTCGTGCGCATATACATATATAAAACGTAAGCCTATGGTTAAGGACACACTCACTATTCCTTCAGATTCCTTCCTCCGTCACTTCATCCTCTACTTTTCTCTCTTCGTCTCCATCCTTCTTCTTCCCCTATCTCACTCTTCGCTCCTGGAGATCTTGATTTCAGTACTGGAGAACGGACCACACTCCATCCCAGAATCAGGCGCAGGATACGACGAAGCCAAGGAAGACCGAACGAACCAGGAGAAGGACATCAGACCCAACGATAAGAACGGAAAGGTTCTGAGGTTCTTCTAAAGGTAGGGGGCGCTTGCATGTCGAATGCATGGTCTACGAACGGTACCGGATGAACGTACTGCTGTGTGTGTTTGTGTGTGTGTGCATGTATTCATAATCATTAAAACTGATGCATGATTTAAGATTCTGATAGTGATTTCATGGGGACGGAGTAGCCTGTTAGTGGATGATAATGATGAATGATATGCATGGATCTATCTTCTTGTCACTATGGAAAATATGTACGTGCATGCTCTTAATTGGTTGTTCAATGTTGTTAGTCTGATGACCGATTATAACATGCGTTGGTGTGATTGACTAAATGAATACGAGTAATGTGGGGAAATCCGTTCTTGCTTAATGGCTACGGAGAAGGTGTTCGTGGTGTGATGATGTGTGTTAATAAATGTGTTAGTTGCATGAGTGAGAGTGGGGGCGACCCATGGAAGGTCAAGAACCCCAAGGGAACGACTTCCAGTTACCAACCCTGGCTAGATCCCGATAGTGCTCGTGGTAGCCGTAGGAGCTAGAGAAGAGTCTCGAGACGCCGTGGGAGGCCGGTGCCACCTGGTAAGAGCTGAGGGACGAGGGGCCAGAAGTAAAGGGGACCGTAACTGAGAGTCTTTACCCGAGTCAGATCCGCAGGCATGCATATAGATATAAGGCCGATTGTGGTGATGTATAAATCTATGTGTGTATATGTGTATGATTTTGAATGCATGAATGTGTATGTGCGTAGGAACTCCAAATGCATGAATGGATTGTAGAAATGAACTCTGTGTAATATGTGTGGCATGAATGTTGTTTTGAACTGCATGAACTTGTTACTCGAGAAAGGTTGAATGATGGTAGGAGCGTGTACTGACGCTGATACTGAGTCTGTGAGTATCATTTTACATGTAAAAGCTCACCCCTGCAGTGGCCATATTTCAGTGAACATCTCTCGGAATGAAGAATGAAGGAAGAGCCGGGTGTGGAGCAAAGCAGCTGAGCATGATGGATCGTGTGTATATATGTGTGTACTGTGTGCTTGTCGTGTTTAAATGTTTTAGAGGAAGCCTTGGCCGGCTTGTGTTAATTTTGGGTTTTAATTACGAAACTTGAACGCTCCGGACAGAAGGGGCATGTTGTGGTTGTAATTATTTAGATGTTTCCTAACTATATATATATATATATGTGTGTGTGTTGTGCATTATATTATGCTGCGGAAGGTATTGAATGATAAGTACGGACGCCTGAGTATGTCTTGCGAGCGTAAGTTGGCCGGTATGGCTACGGTTAGGCAGTAGGAATAAGTTTGGGGTTAAGAAGAGGAAATATAGAGCTCAGATATGCTTCGATTGAGGGAAGAACGAAAGACGAGTGAAAAACTGAGTGGTCATAAGAAGGGAGACCATTATCGAGTGAAAATGGTAGTGAAAACCGAGTGAGACTTAACTTTCCAATTTCACGAGTGGAGTCCCTCGCTTCAGCGAGCAGTATTCCCGCTCCAGCGAGGGCGGACTAGGAAGACTTATGTTGGATTCACACGGGCGGAGTCATACCTCGTCCAAGTGCTAGAGCAGTCCGCCCAAGCATAAGGACTCGCGCTGAAGCGAGTAAAAGTCAGAGTGAGATACCGTCCCACTATCCTTCCTTTCCGTTGTGGAGCTAATGTGACCCCAACAACGGTGTTGACCCCGGCCTGGACGTTGTGGCTGAGTCCGCCCAGGCGTTGCCATACCTAGTCGCGTTGGACGGAATGAGTTCAGGTCCCTTCTCCTCCACAAACCATTACTGCACTCGTACTTCTCCTTTCTCCTTCCCCTTACCTATCACTTCCTACTGAACGAACTAGTGTTACTCGTGGAAGAGTTTCTCTTTTAGAATCTCCCTCCATCCGCTGTTGCATTATCATACCCCGCCTAGGCGATATCAGACCTCGCCTGAGCGAGCCCATGATGTTGTGCAATCCGCCCAGGCGCTGGTGTGCTGCCTTAAACCCAACGAACCAACCCCAGTCTTAGTTTTTCTGTAAAATACCCTATATGTATGAATGCTCTTGTTTTTCTTGCCTGCTTCCTTCCTTCCATGTCGAATAAACCGTGACTGTTATTGTGAAAAATTTTCTCATGGTTTTTGAAACTATTAATTGCTAGGAGTAGGTTGTTACACCTGATGGTTGGACATCCCAAATGAGAAAAAAATTCTTTCATGATAGTAAGGCTTTTCTTTGGGATGATCCATTTTTGTTTAAAATAGGCATAGATGGAGTAATCAGGCGCTGTGTGCCTGAATCCGAGCAGGAAAGGCTCTTGTGGCACTGCCACGATTCTTATTACGGAGGTCATCATGGTGCCTCCCGTACCGTAGCAAAGGTGTTGCAGAGTGGCTTTTACTGCCCAACTATCTTTCAGGATTCTAAGAAATATGTCAAAAGGTGTGATAAATGTCAAAGGAGTGGAGGTCTCTCCACAAAAGCTGGCATGCCTTTGACAAATATTCTAATTGTGGAATTATTTGACGTTTGGGGTATCGACTTCATGGGACCCTTCCCTAAGTCGTTCTCTAACGAATACATTCTTGTTGCTGTGGACTATGTCTCCAAATGGGTGGAGGCAATTCCGACCCGAACCAATGATGCACAGGTTGTGCTTAGGTTCATCAAAAAGAATATTTTCTCTAGGTTTGGAGTTCCAAGAGTAATTATTAGTGATGGGGGTTCACATTTTTGCAATAAGATAATGGAAAAAGCCCTGCGTCACTATGAGGTTTTACATAATATATCAACTCCTTACCATCCACAGACTTGTGGACAAGTCGAACTGTCCAATAGAGAAATTAAGAGAATTTTAGAAAAAGTGGTCGGAAAATTCAGAAAAGATTGGTCGGTAAAACTAGATGATGCATTGTGGGCTTACCGAACAGCTTTCAAAACTCCGATTGGCATGTCCCCGTATCAATTGGTGTACGGTAAGGCTTGCCATCTCCCTGTGGAGTTGGAACACAAAGCGTGGTGGGCCACAAAGCTATTAAACATGGACTGTGACCAGTCTCAGGAGGAAAGAGTTTTGAAACTCCATGAATTAGAGGAGTTCCGACTCAACGCTTATCAAAGTGCCTCCATTTATAAGGAGAAAACAAAGAAATGGCATGATAAGCGAATTAATAAGAAAGAGTTTCAGAAGGACGATCAGGTTTTGTTATTCAATTCCCGACTGAAACTCTTCCCTGGAAAACTTCGATCCAAGTGGTCTGGGCCTTTTACTGTAAATGAGGTTTTTCCTCATGGTGCAGTCGAACTGAAAGATCCGACTACCGATCGGATTTTTAAGGTGAATGGCCAGCGACTCAAACTCTACTTTGGAGGAGAGTTTGATAGGCAGAAAACCTCCTTGTTACTGAAGCCATCTTCTTAGATACAATAAGGTCAAGCTAGTGACCTTAAAGAAGCGCTCTAGGGAGGCAGCCCTATGTTCCGATTGTTTTGTTTAGAACTTTGAATTAGAAAAAAAAAACTAAACTAAAAAGTTAGTGAATAAAGTTATGAAGTTGAAGAAGGAAATCCGAGTTTAATTCTTCTATTTCGCTCAGGCGAAGCACTGGTAGCTTAGGCGAGCCAATGCTGATTGTTGTTTCGCACTTAGAGGAAAAATGTACTAAGTTGAGTGAAAATAGTACACTCGGATAATTGTTACTTGTCTTAACCCTTCTTCCTGACTGAACTTCACTCGGCATTTTTCAATAAAATTTCTGTGAATAAAAAGTAAGACTTTGAAGGATTTCTGATCGTTGATGTAATAAACGGGACAGATAGTGAAAAGTGACTTATTTCAGTTGGCTTTTCATCATTCGGATTCCTCAGTCATCGCAATCAGTATTGTATCCATTAGTCTCATCTGCATGCGGCCTTTCATTCTTTCATCCACTCGGCTTTCTCTAGTAGTCGGTTTCTTCCCCTCATTCCTCATTCCTCACTCAGTTTCTTTCATCTATGAGTCACTCGTCCTTCTTTTCATATATTCTGTTGTCCACCCTCACCCGTCACTCATTCCCATACTTTATCTCTTCCTCTCAGTCGTTGATTCATTCATTCGTGCTTTCAATCCAATTGAGTTCTTTCTCGGTTTCATCACCCGATCTCTCTGCATGTGTTGGTTGTTCATCCAGCTTTTCATTCACTCATTCTCTCGTCTACTCATTTTGTCACTCAATCGTCTTCTTCTTCATCCATTCAGTATTCCGATTCACTCGGACCCCTATGCAGTCATTCTTATATTCACTCGTTTTTCTCACTCAGTCGCTCCATATCATTCTAACTTTCGTTGTTCACCTCATTTTTCACTCGGTCTTCATTCCACTCGGTTAGTTTATTTCACTCGTTCTCCATTCACTCGGTCATTCTTCCATTCTACCATTCATCATTGATTCACCCGATCTTTTTCACTCATTATTTCATGAATGCTTCGCCTTCCGTTCTTTTTCTTTTTCAGCCATTCAGTATATACATCCATTCAGTTTCCACTATAGTGGTTCTTTTATCCACTCAGGTTATCTCCTTCTTCGTCTATCTTTCACTCATGTTTGTTCACCCGGTCGGTCCGCCATCCTTTCCTGTTCTTTCACTTGTTTTTCTATTTGTCCGACCTCTCGCTGTTTGTTCATTCATTTTTTCACTTTTATCCGGTTTAATCCACTCGGTATTCATTTACTAGTCGTTTCATTCCACTTATTTTCTTTCTCGGTTTTCTCATGCTGTACTTTTCGTTTTCATCTACTCGTGTTTCATTCGCGATTGTCACTCAATTTACTCAGTATTTCCAGTCACTCAATTTCCTATCATCCCATTTTTCATTCCATTAGTTTCATTATTCACTCGGCCCCTCGCTGTATTCGTTCTGTTTACTCGGCCTTTCATTTACTCGGTATTTCGTTCATTCCATTTTCCACTCCTGTCATTTTTGTTCTTCGCCCGAACTCTCATTGTCATTCACTCATTCTTCATATCTCAGATCTATATCACTCAGTTCCCTCCACTCGTTCTTTCTTTCATTCAGCCTTACTCTCATTCGTTCTTTCTTTCACTCACTTCTCTGCTTACTCGTATCTCACGACGGTTGTTCACTCGTCAATTCATTGTCACACTCGGTTCTCATACACTTATCTTCATTCATTCATTCTTTCACTCATTCTGTGACCCATTCGGTATTCATTCACTCAGTATCCTCTTCATTCAGTGTTTTATTCACTTTTTCTCACTCACTCATCACTCAGTTCCTCATTCACTAGGTTTCTCGCTAGTTCACTCGGTTCCTTCATTTACTAATCTCCTTTATTGATCGGAATACCCTTTACTCATTTCCACTCGGTCACTCTCTTTTCCGTTTCTCACCCATCATTCAGCTTTTCAGTTATGCATTCATTCTTTCCCTTTCATTTACTCGGACTTTCGTTTTGTTCACCTCATTCGTCGATCAACTATTCATTCACTCGGTATAATTTGTACCCACTCGGCATCCATTCATTCATTCACTTTTCACTCGCTCATCATCTGACCGGTATTATCTACTCGGTATTCATATACTTTTTGTTTCACTCCACTTATTTTACTTTCCTCGGGTTTTGTATGTTGCAGTTTTCTTCTTCATTCCTTCGTTTTTCATTCGTGACTATCACTTTTGTATTTTCAGTACCCAGTTTTCTGAGTTTTCATTCACCCAGTGTTCATTCACTCGGGTTTTCATCCTTTTAGTTGTATTCAAATTTCTTTCATTTATTCACCAATTCCTTCCTCGGGGGTATTCATTCGGTGGTTCGATTATTCATTTATACATTTATTCTTCCACTGGCTTGTTCGTTTACTCGTCTTATTTATCTAGTCAGTATAGCTTTCACTCATTCCATTGACTCAGAACCTTTTACTCTCCAACCACCTATTTCCTTAATTCACTTCGATTTGTTTGACTCTTATTATCTCTACTTCCCTCAGCCACTCGTTCTTCATTTCTCAGATTGTTATCACTCGGTACCTGTCTCCTTTCTCATTCGGTTATCATCCTTTCACCCCTTTTCATTTTTTTATTTATTATTCATTATTCATTTACTCGGTATTCCTTCATTCGTTCATACTTCTATTCGTTTCTTTTATTATTCGCTTTTTGATGCAATCGTATTTTATTACAATGGGTCACTCGTTTCTCATACGCTCTATTTCATTTATTTAAATTTTCATTTACTATTTGTCTTGTCGTCTGTTCATTTATCCATCTTCCATTCTCCTATGTCCATTTGGCATCACATTGGTATCATCCCACTCTTCCTCGATCTTCTACCCCTCTAATAATTGAGTATTCTAAATATATAAAAAAAATCTAATATATATATAAATAATAATAAATAAATAATAAACATAATAATAATAGTAGTAGTAATACATTTAATAAAGTAATAAATAAAGCTGACCGCATTTACGCGTTTCTTGAAAATTGAATTCAACATTATAAAAGAGAAACCCTTTCAGCTTCCAACCCTCAGTACCTATACTGAACTTGGACTGAAGACGAAAAGACACTTTCTGGTTTCTAAGAAAGGTATTACCTTTCCACTTCTTTCACTTCTAAGTTCGTGGTTATTATCTTCTTGTTTCATTGTTATTGTTTTCCACTATTCATAAGCCATGCATCTCACAGTTGGGTTTGTTGTTTTTCTGTTGGATTTCTGTTCTTATTTTTGTTTAATTAGGTTGTTTATCATCGTTGTTTTAACATTCATCATGAAAAGAAGATCACAAAGACTTCTGCAGAAACCTAGACCCAACTTTGCAGAAGGAAGTGTGCGAAGGAAACAAATAGATAATGAAAGAGAAGTGGTAACCATCACTATATCTGATTCGTCTGTCCATGTACCCAGTCGAAGTCAGGAGCAAAGGGATGTATCTCCTCTGGGTCAAAGGAATGTATCTCCTACAAGTGAGGAAAATGAGTCACCAGAGATTGAAAGTGCTAAGGCTGTTGAAAACTGTGCTGTGAAGTTTAAAGCCACAGAACCAGAACGTCCCAAGCAATCTGTAAGAGCTGGTCCGTCTTCTTCTTCTTCTTCTGACATTCTTTTGGTGTTACAGGAATTACAGGTTGTGAAGAAGATGCAACTTGAAATTTATGATCGGGTCTCGAACCACGATCAGATGCTCAGAAAGATTGCCATGAAACTGAGGGTTGAACATTCACCAGAAATGGGAGCTCCACTGGATAGAGATGCGTGGTTAGCTTCCATTGGATTCACGATTCCCTCCCAGCAGGACAAGGACGATGAAGATCAGAATGTTTAAGCAGTTTTTCCACGTTTTTTTTTATGATGTTTTCTATGTAATTAATTTGAAGTTATTGTAACTGCTTTCTAAACAGTGAACTTGATTCTATTTTTAATCATATAATGAAAATTTTACTTTCTTGTTCAATTGTTTGTTTTATTTGGTTTTTTCATATGTATTGGTAAAATCCATGAGTCCCAATCCGATTACGCGCTTCCCAGCACTGCCACTCAGGTAAAAGGGAAGTATTCTAGTACCCCGACTCCTTATTTGATTTTCCGATTCTTTATTTGATAAAATATGTTAATTATATTTAATTTCAAATCCAGCTTAATAATTTGAAGTTTGCTGATTCGTTAAGCTGTAGTCGGATAAATTAATTGATCGGTTTTTGCTTAACTCATGATCTCTGCCCATAACTATTCTTCATCATTAATTAAATGTTTACTAGGCGTGCTAGTTAGCAATCTAAATGTATGATCTTACATTAAGTTTGGGGACAAGACTGGCTGATTAACTGTTATACTCATATGAGCTTTTGAGCCTGTTTTATCTTTTCCGAGTGAACTTGCATGCTAGTTAGTGAGACAGAATTTGCCTCAGTGCTTGCTAATTGTCGTATGTCAACCAATCGGAAATGATGAAGGCCTTCTTTGATTATTTAGCCAGGGCCAAAAATTAGCCATCCTAATTTTATTAATCATCCTTTGACCCAATAATTATGCTTGAGCCTAAGACCCTTTCATTCGTTTTATACACCTAACGTTACAAGCCTATTTATCCAAGAAAAACCCGACTAGAGTACCCTGGATGTTCCACTGGTGAATTACTCGGTTTTTGCTTATTGCTAGGGACTAGCAATCTCTAAGTTTGGGGATGAAGAGTGTGCCTAACAGTAATTAAAGACACACTCTGACCTTGATTATGGATAAATATGTAGAAAAATAAAAGGAAGAAAGGCAAAGCAGAGAGAAAAATGAACAAAGTTCAGAAAAGAAAAAAGAGGTGCAAAGCACCACAAGAAAAATTTTTTGATCAGAAAAGATGGAAAGAAAAGAAAGAAAAGGAAAGGAAAAGTCCGAAGGACTGAAAGAAAAAGAAGTACAAAACAGCACGAGTTATTAAGTAGCATTCAGTCAGAAAAGTAAAGAGAGTTGTTAGTAGAAGCAATTAAGTTAGAATTGAGGCAAAGCATCAGTGGACACATCTTGTAACCTATCTATGACTCGGAAAAACAATAATTGAGCCTGTAGCCGAGCCCCATTATAAGCTTAAAAATCCCTTACTGATCCGATTGAGTTGGCATATTTCATGATGTTTAGAACTGTTGCAAGCTTATGTTGATCTAACTAGTATGCAGGTGATGAGTGCATTCTATTTACCCTATACACCGAGAGAAGAGTTAAACACTGACCAGTGAGGAAAGCATCAGCAGCTTGTCTCCCAAAGGAGGTGTAAGTATTTATACTTTTAGAAATTGCGAGAAGAAAGCATGATCGGTATTCAATAATTATAGTATGAATTAAGTTAAGGAAAGGTTGATTGTGTTGATCAATTGCTGATTGTTAATTAATCTGAATATTTGCTTGAGGACAAGCAAAGTTTTAAGTTTGGGGATGTGATAAGTCTTGAAAAGACTTAATTATTTCACTGTTTATTTAACATAATTTACTAAGCATTGTCTAGTTTTATTATTATTATTTAATAATTTGTTAATAATTCATGTTTTAGTTATTTATTTTAAAAGTATGTTATTTATGTAAGAAACCGATTGAAAATTTTAATTAAATAAGGAATTTTGAAGTATTTACAAATTTACTAAGCAGCCAGCGTATAAATGCTAGGCAAGTAGCTGTTTATTGATGCAGGAACAGGGCGGATTCGAGATAAAAAGAAAATTTCGAGTGAAATCCTACAAATCCGAGCAGAAATTGATAAATCCGAGTGAGACTTCCTCAATTCTGACTGAAAAGAGTCTAAAGACTGACTGAGTGAGACTTCAAAGACACTGACTCCAAAAGAGAACAAGGACTCGGAATATTGCATGAAGAACCCGAGTGCCAACTGCAGAATACCGATTGAATAATCAACTCGCTCAAGCGGGAGTTAAATCCGCTCAAGCGAAGGTCCAAGTTCGCTCAAGAAAAGCAAGACTACGCTCAAGCGAGACTTCAAGTAAGCTAACTTAAGAAGACTCCCAAGACACCGGCTCCAAAAGAGAAGAAGATCGGAATACTACATAAGAAACCGATGTGCTTATTCATTATTTAATCCGTCCTAGTGAAATCCGGACTCACTCAAGCATAACTTTAAGAGACCGTCCTCGCCCAAGTTTTGCCATAACGCCTAAGCGAGAAAGAAACACTGCAGTGTTAATCCGGACTCGCCCAAGCAAAGTTTAATCCGCTCAAGCAAAAACCCAGTAGCTGAAGCGAAAAAGCAGTAACGTAAACCCTGTTTCTTCCCTCCAACAACACACACCGGGTGCAATACTGTTTCCGCTTTCATTGCCTTCTTCTCCACTGCTGCAACCTTAGTAACTTAAGTAGTGAACTGTCAATTAGCTGGTGCTGCGCTGTAAATTAGCTAAGGCTGAGCTGGATCCTGTTAAGAGCTGAGCTGTAATTAGTTGGTTACTCTGTAAAACTGTGTAATTAGTTTTAGTCGTTAACTTAAGTTCTCTAAGTGATTAGTTAAGTTAGTTAGTTTTAGTTAGATGCCTATATATATTCATGTACATACTTTGTAAAGGTGTGTGGAGACAGAGAATACATAGAACACAATCTTTTTTCTAAACTTCGAACATCTTACTACTTTATTTTCTCTCTCTAAACTCTCTCCTCCATGACGTTCCACAATCCTTCGATGGAACTGAAGTCTATGGAGTTCTAAATCCCTAAGGTTGGGATTGCGAAGGTGAACAATGGAGTCTTGAAGCTGTGAGCAAGTAGATCGACTTCTAGATCCTGAGGCGAACAAGCTGAGGAGTAGAGCAGAATCGCTGGATTGACAAATCCAGAACTGATGAAGAACTTCACCAGTGAGGAATCATGGCCGAAGCTTAGGTAACTTCCACCTTTCTAACTAGTTCAGGCCTAATCAATTTAGGTGAATAGTTAGAGTTCAACCTCCAATTTCGCATTAGATTCTTAGGTTAATCGAGCACTTAAGGAATTAAGGTTCATTGCTTAAGGATTAGTGTTTTTCACCTAAGGAATTAGGGAATAACAACAAGCGGATTGTCCTCTAGACTGTGAAGTTCGATTATACTTAATTGCATGTTTCTTGAGGAAATTGTGAGCCGAAGCAATCCTGACCTGTTTTCTTTCAATTACTTTCCTCATTTCACTTTAACTCTGTTTCTGAAAATACAAAAACAACTATAAAACACTAAAACCATAAAAACCGAATGAACTTCATGTATTTTTTGTTGGTTCAGCTTGTACTAGTCCTAGATTGAGGTACTTACCACAATCCCTGTGGGACGATCAAATACACTACAATTTTAACGACTGGTGCGCTTGCCAAAGTGTAAATCCGAGAGTCACAGTTTATTTTACTAAGATTTTTGCACCAAATTAATGGCTCAGGATTTCAGCACCAGTAACCACACCGACCGGTACTTGTTTAAGATCCGTGACCCGATGTGAGAATGTTGCGATGAACCTTGAAGGTAGAAAGTTTAATGTATCCCTTGTTTGTTTGCCTATGAAAGACCTGGATATTATTCTAGGCATGGATTGGTTGTCTGCTAACAAAGTCTTGGTGGATTGTCATAGCAAGACGGTGATCTTCCCGACTTCAAATGCTGAAGGCTTTAATGTGCAAGGTATCTCTCAGCTTCTTATGATGTTTTGTTTGATTGATGGGAATAGTACGTCCCAATCTGGTGAGATCTCTATTGTTTCAGAGTTTTTCGATATGTTTCCGGAAGAGATTCCTGGATTACCTCCTCCACGAGAGGTGGAATTTACTATTGACCTCATTCCTGGCGCTGAGCCTGTTTCTAGAGCTCCTTATAGGATGTCTCCTATGGAGTTGACTGAATTAAAGAAGCAAGTCGAGGAATTACTCGAGCGGGAGTTTATTCGCCCAAGTGTGTCTCCTTGGGGTACTCCAGTGTTATTGGTGAAAAAGAAGGATGGAAGTATCAGATTGTGCGTTGATTATCGCCAACTCAACAAACTAACCATTAAGAACAAATATCCTCTTCTTCGCATTGATGATCTTTTGGATCAATTGAAGGAAGCTGTTGTGTTTTCAAAGATCGATTTGCGTTCTGGATATTACCAAATTCGGGTGAAGACCGAAGATATTCCAAAAACTGCCTTTCGAACACGATATGGACACTATAAGTACGTAGCGATGCCATTTGGAGTGACGAATGCTCCTGCGATTTTCATGGATTACATGAATCATATTTTCCATGAGTATCTCGATCAATTCGTTGTGGCATTTATCAATGATATTTTGGTATACTCCAAGAGTCATGAAGAGCATAAAACACATCTTCGTCTTGTATTGACCATTCTTCGAGAGAAAGAGCTGTTGATAAGTGTTTTATAACACAATAAATTAGATTTAGTTTGCTTAGGATTTTAATCATTATGCACTGTATTTCCTTAATTTTTGTGATTTTCGCTTTCTTTCCACTATATTCTACTTGGGTATTTTATTTTGCAGAAATTAATAAAATTAAGGAACAAGTACAAAGATAATCCAAGGGTCAATAACAAGAGAAAAACGACCATCAAATGATAAAGAAACAAGAAGAACAAGCCCCAGTGAAAAAAGAGCAACAAAAGCATGAAAATGGGCTATTAGTGCGCTATCTATTAGTGCGGCCCAAGTGGAAAGAATTCTGAGAGGACTGAATTCTGACTCGGAATGATCATTTCAGAGTAGGATGACTCGGAATGATCATTTCCGAGTAGGGAGTCTCCGAGTGAAGCGTTGCCGAGTGGATTATCTCCGGGTAGGTGTTTCCGAGTGGAAGATTCCCGAAGGAGGTGCCTCTGAATGCAAAATGGCTGACTTTGAGTGAATATTACCCGGTTGAAGGTAAATCTGAGTGAAAGATTCCCGATCAAAGCCATGCCGAGTGAAAAATAGCTGACCTTGAAGGAATACTTCCCGGTTCAAGATAAATTCGAGTGGAAGATTCCCGACTGCAGCCACTCTAAGTGAAAAAGGGACTGACTTTGAATAAATACCACCCAAAGATATACGTTCGAGTGAAGGATTACTGATTGAAGCGAGTCTGATTTGGGGACAAGTGCTTTTTCTGGGCAAAATTGTTTCCGAGTCGAGGATTCCCAAGTGAGTTTATTCTGAATAAAAAATACTCTGAACTTTGAAAGAACACTTGTCAGGCAAGGATATCTCCGGGTGGTGTGTTTCAGAAAAGATGGCATTTTGAGCAAAGAAAAGGCCTTTTCGAGTAGTGTGTTTCGGAGAAAATATCTTTTCAAGCAAGGAAAAGGTCCGACCGGGAATGAATCTCTTTCGGGCAGACTCTCTCAAGTTTCAAACTAACCCCGAGTGAGATGTCTCCGAGGAAGGCACTTCCGAGTTGTTTGGGGCTGAGAGATGTATTTCCGAGCAAAGCAGAGCTCTGACTTGGAAAGAGCTTCTATCGGCCAGATTCTCTCAGGTTCCAAATTTCTGAGTGAAAAGCAAGGCCGACTCCCGATTGAATACGTCCGAATGGGTTGATTGACGATTGAGGCCATTCTGAGTGAAAAGCAAGTCGGACTTCAGATGAATGTGTCCGAGTGGATCATTTCAAGGAGCGAAGAAAGGGTCGTTCTCGACTGAATTACTCCCAAGCAATATATCCGAGCAAAGTTTCTCCGAGTGGTTCAATTCCAGTGATGTGCTTCCGGGTGAAGAAAGACCTTGATTTCGAAGGAATACCCCTCGGGCCGAGGCATTTGAATGAAGAGTTCCTGATTGAATCAATTTTAAGTCAAAAAAATGGTTCTGACTTGTCGGCCAGAGACATAGCTAAGTGAAACATTTTGGAGGTACCGATTGAATCAATTTTAAATGAAGACTTTCCGGATGAGACGTTCCTGAGTGGGTCACATGTGAGAGAAGAGGGTCTGGTCAAGTGCTTTAAACAGAAACAAGTTCTGAGCAAAGCACCTCCGATAGAAGTAATTCCGAATGAATACTTCAAGCAGTGACATTTCCGGACAAAGCAACACCGAGTGAAGCAATTCCGAATGAACAGAGGTCCTGACGAATGCTCCTCGAAAAGAAATTTCTGAGTCAATAATCTGTGAATTGAAGCTTTCACTCGGTCTTTTATATATGAGAGCACCTGTTCCGTTCGGATTAATTTCCACTGAGGATGGATACTGGCTGAGGCACTAATCCGAGTCATAAGGAGAACGCCGGTTCCATATTTCCAACGTTTGCCCATGTTGACTTGGATTCCCACTATCCAAGTGGATCCTTGAATTATGAGGGGGCGGCTGATAACAAGACAAAAGGGAAAATTATAAAGAATTTCCACTAGCCACCGTTCCCTATGGTTGTCGAGGTCCAAGTTGTTTCTCCATCATATACCAACGCACCATCCAAGTTGAATTGTTGATCTTATGGGGCGGCTGACAACAAGACGAAAGAGAAAATAATAAAGAAGTCCCACAAAGTCGCCGTTCCCCATGATTATTGACGTCTAGATTTCTATAAATACAGGGAGGAGGTCTGAAGCCTTTTTTGGGAGTCTTGTTCCTTTCTTTTCTTTTCCTTCGTTTTCTTCTCTGTTCCATTTCTTTCTCTTTTTATTTTCTTTTTCTTTATTTTATTTTGTGTAAGAGTTGTGAGGATTGTGAAATTGAGTGTTCCAATTTGTAATTGGTGGAGGAATATTGCAACAAGGAAATACATTGGTAAAATTATTTTGAGCTTTTGGAGAAACCCGTAAGTCTTTATTTTTACCATGTCTTGTATGTTTTATTTTTTCATCATGTATATGAATTTGAATTATTTCATGAGTAACTAAATTAATTATCTTGGGATGAAGGGGGTGTGATAATATTTTATGATAATGGTATTTTGACTTTGAATTAAATAAATTTCTATTTTTCATTTAGTTCAAAAAATGCTCAATGCTCTTAGTGATTCCTAACAAGAACCTAAATGATAAAACTGTATACTTACGGGTATATTAGTAAGTTTAAGTAATTAATAGAATCGAGAGATTTGTTGTTACTGGAAAGTTTTTGAACTAAGCCTAAGGTTTTGAAATACTTTTTGTGACCTCGGTAAAACTGTGAAAGTAATCAAAATCTTTTGGGGAATAAATAAAGGATTTTCACAAAACGATAATGAGCTTTTTCTAAGGATTAAGCAGTGCTTTCCATAGGTTAGGTACATTAATAGGATTCCGAGAGGAACATATTAATTAGCTTAAGGAAAATCTGTCTTGGAAAACTTAATTTGATTCTTATTTATGAAAAGTTAAAATTCATTAACATAAAATAGAATCTTGATCCCTCGAAATCCCAAGATACTCTCAACTCTGATTTTTAAGTATCAAGTAAATTTTGTTTCTAAATTTATTTTTAATTTGTGTTTTATTTTACAAAAACATTAAAAATCAATTGTGTGGATAATTAAATTTTAATATGCTGGTACTTTGAACACAGTCCCTGTGGAAACGATAATCTTTTATATTACGCGACATAACCTATGCGCTTGCGAGCCTTGTCAAGTTTTTGGCGCCGTTGCCGGGGACTGTTGTCCCTCAAATATCAGCAATATTGAAATTTAATTAGATCATACTTGTTAATATTTTTCCATTTGTTTTATTTCTAGTTATTTATTTTTATTTTTATTTTCAAAGATCACACTTGATCTTTGTCTGTTATGGAATTCTTAACAGGTGCTACTGACTTTTATTGTTAGATTTATGGTGATTCAGGACATGCTGCTACAAATTGCTATTTTGCAATATCCTTAAACCACCATGAACAAGAATTTCATCAGTTGGATGCTATTGGGAACTATAACCATAGCAGTGATTTTAGAAGCTTACCAGTATTCTAAAACTACCCCCCACAAAAATCCAAACTTGAAATACTGATGGAAAATTTTGTGAGCACCCAAGAAAAACAAAATGAAGAGTTCTGAAATGCCATAAAAACCTTAGTTTCAAAGGTGGACTCTCTGGCCACCCATAACAAAATTTTGGAGAATCAAATTGTCCAACAAACCTCTTTATCTATGAGAACACCAGAAACATTTCCTGTAAAACCTGAGGTGGGACCATCTAACCACATCATGGATATCACTCTTAAGAGTGGTACTCATTATAATGATCTGGTTAGCATAACTAAAGAAGAAGCTAAGGAAGAGAAGAAATTTGGTGAGTCTCTATCTCATCTGATAGTTAAGGAGAGCAGTACATTGATCCAAAAGAAGGTACTGCCCAAGCTTCAGAATCTAGGTATTCTAGAGGTTATTCCTATCAAGGTAGGAAAATTTTACATACCTGTTAACTTTGCTGTGCTTGAAATAGATTTTATTGACCAAGTAGTAGAGAAAGAGGCAATCCAAAACCTTTCTCTTGATCCACTTGAATCTGTTTTATCTTATGACTTTTCAGGCATTTCAAGAACACACTTCTGTGATTTTTTGGCTAAAAGAGAACTAATCCCTAAGGTAGAATTCAGACCACTAAAACCTGTGTTCAGGTATGAATTGTATAGCTGAAGCTGGTTCAGAAAAGTCTGGCTGAAGACTTAAAACTTAGCACTTGTGGGCAGGTAACCCCGTGTCTTTAATAAATTAAAAAAAAAAAAAAAAAAACAACTATGTCAAATCCTGGTTTGGGGTTACTACAGGTAAGTTTTCTTATCCTTTTATCATCCATTTTAACATTGAGGACAATGTCAAATTCTGGTTTGGGGTAGTAGATAAGAAAACTTAACTATTTTGTTTACGTTGTGTGATTGTTATATTTTTCATGCATGTGTGTTTTCCTTGTTTTGTTTGTAATCTTGTAATTTACCATGATTATATGATAAATTTACTTTGAACACAAGGCTAAAGTATCTAAGGACCCCAAAATTTTGAGTAAAATTTTTAAAATTTGATTGTTTAAATGCCAAATCAATGTCTAAATGAACTTTATGTGATTAAAATTTTCTTTGAAAAGACTTTCCATGGTTAGACTTAAGCCAAAATGGGTTATTTATCAAACAAATTTTCAAAACCCATATCTTCTTGATTGAGTGAATCTCATAGTCATTAATATTCTAGAACTTGTTTTTCAACTGATTCAAAATGGTTTTTGATTATATGTCTTGGGATGATAAAGGCACAATTAGGCCTTATTCTTAAGCCTCAAAATTTTTGCATAATTTGACCCCTAGTTGCCCCTTTTAAGCCTAAAAGTGAAAATTTTTCTTTGAAGCCTTTTATTGACTGATATTCTCTTAATGGTGAAAAAGTTAGAAATTTAGTGGAGCAAAGAAATAAAAAAGGACTTAAGAAAAATATGTATAGGATGCAAAGAAAAGCAAGAAAAAAGAAAAAGAAAATCAACAGGATGATATTGAATGAATTCTAAAAAGTCTATAAAAGTTCAAAAATTTGCTCTGTTAAATTTATGATGGTAATTTGAATCATTCATGACTGTTAAAGCCCTTTTGTATTCCATTTTTCTTGAAATTCCTACCTTGACAATACAACCCAAGGCCACGTTACAACCTTTGAAAGACCTTTAGACTTTGACATATTTTCTATCTAAACTGTAGAGTTTCTGGTTTATTAACAAGCTTATGGTAATATTTTTTGACTATGATGATCTGAGTGATACACAAACCATGAAACATTTTGAGTGAAAATTGAGAGAAGAGTATCCTCTGTCTTGATAATGAAAATTGATTCACATAAGAAAATTAATATTGGCATTTGAATAAATCTTTTTCTCTATTTTGGATTCTTTAGTTTGCTGAGCTTAGTGTTTTCTGTATCTTATCATGTGAATATGGTAATTGCTTGAGGACAAGCAATGTTTCGGTTTGGGGTATTTTGATAAGTGTTTTATAACACAATAAATTAGATTTAGTTTGCTTAGGATTTTAATCATTATGCACTGTATTTCCTTAATTTTTGTGATTTTCGCTTTCTTTCCACTATATTCTACTTAGGTATTTTATTTTGCAGAAATTAATAAAATTAAGGAACAAGTACAAAGATAATCCAAGGGTCAATAACAAGATAAAAACGACCATCAAATGATAAAGAAACAAGAAGAATAAACCCCGGTGAAAAAAGAGCAACAAAAGCATGAAAATGGGTTATTAGTGCGCTATCTATTAGTGCGGCCCAAGTGGAAAGAATTCTGAGAGGACTGAATTCCGACTCAGAATGATCATTTCCGAGTAGGATGACTCGGAATGATCATTTCCGAGTAGGGAGTCTCCGAGTGAAGCGTTGCCGAGTGGATTATCTCCGGGTAGGTGTTTCCGAGTGGAAGATTCCCGAAGGAGGTGCCTCTGAATGAAAAATGGCTAACTTTGAGTGAATATTTCCCGATTGGAGGTAAATCTGAGTGAAAGATTCCCGATCAAAGCCATGCTGAGTAAAAAATGGCTGACCTTGAAGGAATACTTCCCGATTCAAGATAAATCCGAGTGGAAGATTCCCGACTACAGCCACTCTGAGTGAAAAAGGGACTGACTTTGAATAAATACCGCCCAAAGATATACGTCCAAGTGAAGGATTATTGATTGAAGCGAGTCTGATTTGGGGACAAGTGCTTTTTCTGGGAAAAATTGTTTCCGAGTGGAGGATTCCCGAGTGAGTTGATTCTAAATGAAAAAAACTCTG
This sequence comes from Clitoria ternatea, assembly GCA_037962975.1. NCBI lineage: Eukaryota > Viridiplantae > Streptophyta > Magnoliopsida > Fabales > Fabaceae > Clitoria > Clitoria ternatea. The sequence continues at coordinate 208,121,393 of CM075671.1, read as the reverse complement.
AACTTCGGAAGAACACTTGTTAGGCAAGGATGTCTTCGGGTGGTGTGTTTCGGAAAAGATGGCATTTTGAGCAAAGAAAAGGCCTTTCCGAGTAGTGTGTTTCAGAGAAAATGTCTTTTCAAGCAAGGAAAAGGTCCGACCAGGAATGAATCTCTTTCGGGCAGACTCTCTCAAGTTTCAAACTAACCCCGAGTGAGATGTCTCTGAGGAAGGTGCTTCTGAGTTGTTTGGGGCCGAGAGATGTATTTCCGAGCAAAGCAGAGCTCTAACTTGGAAAGAGCTTCTATTGGCCAGATTCTCTCAAGTTCTAAATTTCTGAGTGAAAAGCAAGGCCGACTCCCGAGTGAATACGTCCGAATGGGTTGATTGACGATTGAGGCCGTTCTGAGTGAAAAACAAGTCGGACTTCAGATGAATGTGTCCGAGTGGATCATTTCAAGGAACGAAGAAAGGGTCGTTCTCGACTGAATTACTCCCAAGTAATATATCCGAGCAAGGTTTCTCCGAGTGGTTCAATTCTAGTGATGTGCTTCCGGGTGAAGAAAGACCTTGATTTCGAAGGAATACCCCTCGGGCCAAGGCATTTGAATGAAGAGTTCCCGATTGAATCAATTTTAAGTTAAAAAAATGGTTCTGACTTGTCGGCCAGAGACATAGCCGAGTGAAACATTTTGGAGGTACCTATTGAATCAATTTTAAATGAACACTTTCCGAATGAGATGTTCCTGAGTGGGTCACATGTGAGAGAAGAGGGTCCGATCGAGTGCTTCAAACAGAAACAAGTTCTGAGCAAAGAACCTCCGATTGAAGCAATTCCGAATGAATGCTTCAAGCAGTGACAAGTTCCGAGTAAAGCACCTCCGATAGAAGTAATTCCGAATGAATACTTCAAGCAGTGACATTTTCGGACAAAGCAACACCGAGTGAAGCAATTCCGAATGAACAGAGGTCCTGACGAATGCTCCTCAAAAAGAAATTTTTGAGTCAATAATCTGTGAATTCAAGCTTTCACTCGGTCTTTTATATATAAGAGCACCCGTTCCGCTCAGATTAATTCCCACTGAGGATGGATACTGGCTGAGGCACTAATCCGAGTCATAAGGAGAATGTCGGTTCCATATTTCCACCGTTTGCCCATGCTGACTTGGATTCCCACTATCCAAGTGGATCCTTGAATTATGAGGGGGCGGCTGATAACAAGACAAAAGGGAAAATAATAAAGAATTCCCACTAGCTGTCGTTCCCTATGGTTGTCAAGGTCCAGGCTGTTTCTCTATCACACACCATCGCACCATCCAAGTTGAATTGTTGATCTTGTGGGGCGGCTGACAATAAGACGAAAGAGAAAATAATAAAGAAGTCATACTAAGCCGTCGTTCCCTATGATTATTAACGTCTAGATTTCTATAAATACAGGGAGGAGGTCTGAAGCCTTTTTTGGGAGTCTTGTTCCTTTCTTTTCTTTTCCTTCATTTTCTTCTCTGTTCCATTTCTTTCTCTTTTTATTTTCTTTTTCTTTATTTTATTTTGTGTAAGAGTTGTGAGGATTGTGAAATTGAGTGTTCCAATTTGTAATTGTTGGAGGAATATTGCAATAAGGAAATACAGTGGTAAAATTATTTTGAGCTTTTGGAGAAACCCGTAAGTCTTAATTTTTACCATGTCTTGTATGTTTTATTTTTCCATCATGTATATGAATTTGAATTATTTTATGAGTAACTAAATTAATTATCTTGGGATGAAGGGGGTGCGATAATATTTTATGATAATGTTATTTTGACTTTGAATTAAATAAATTTCTGTTTTCCATTTAGTTCAAAAAATGCTCAATGCTCTTAGTGATTCCTAACAAGAACCTAAGTGATAAAACTGTATACTTGCAAGTATATTAGTAAGTTTAAGTAATTAATAGAATCGAGAGATTTATTGTTACTGGAAAGTTTTTGAACTAAGCCTAAGGTTTTGAAATACTTTTTGTGACCTCGGTAAAACCGTGAAAGTAATCAAAATCTTTTGGGGAATAAATAAGGGATTTTCATAAAACGATAATGAGCCTTTTCTAAGGATTAAGCAGCGTTTTCCATAGGTTAGGTACATTAATAGGATTCCCAGAGGAACATATTAATTAGCTTAAGGAAAATCCACCTTGGAAAACTTAATTTGATTCTTATTTATGAAAAGTTAAAATTCATTAACATAAAATAGAATCTTGATCCCCCGAAATCCCAAGATACTCTCAACTCTGATTTTTAAGTATCAAGTAAATTTTGTTTCTAAATTTATAATTAATTTGTGTTTTATTTTATAAAAACATTAAGAATCAATTGTGTGGATAATTAAATTTCAATATGCTGGTACTTTGAACACAGTCCCTATGGAGACGATAATCTTTTATATTATGCGACATAACCCGTGCGCTTGCGGGCCCTGTCAGCTGTATGCTAAGCTCTCTAAATGTGAATTCTGGATGAGTGAAATCTCTTTTCTTGGTCATGTGATTTCTGGTGATGGAGTTGCCGTTGATAGATCAAAAGTTGAAGCTGTAATGGCTTGGGAAAGACCGACGTCTGTAACAGAGATAAGAAGTTTTCTTGGGCTTGCCGGTTACTACCGGAGATTCATTGAAGGATTTTCCCGTTTGGCCTTACCGCTAACGAAATTGACTCGTAAGAATCAATCTTCCGTGTGGACTCGTGAATGTGAAGAAAGTTTCCAAGAGTTAAAGTTGAGGCTTACTACTGCACCAGTGTTAGCGTTGTCTGATTTGACGGATGACTTTATGGTGTATTGCGATGCGTCTAAGCTTGGTCTTGGATGTGTGTTGATGCAAAAAAAGCATATGATAGCCTATGCATTGAGACAGTTGCGACCGTATGAGGTTAGTTATCCTACACATGATCTGGAATTGGCGGCAGTGGTGTTTGCTTTGAAGTTATGGCGACATTACTTATATGGTTCTAAGTTTGTGGTCTTTAGTGATCACAAGAGCCTTAAGTATTTGTTTGACCAAAAAGAACTTAATATGCGCCAACGACGATGGATGGAATTTCTAAAAGATTATGAGTTTGAGTTGAGGTATTATCCCGGAAAGGTAAACGTGGTTGCCGATGCTTTGAGCCGAAAGTCATTGCATATCTCTATGATGATGGCGAAAGAGATGGAGTTGATAGAACAATTTAGAGATTTGAATGTGGGCGTGGAGACATATACTTCTAAGAAAATATCACTTCAAATGTTGAAAGTCACAAATGAATTTCTTGAATATGTGAAGGTACAACAACCGAATGATGAGTATTTGATTGAGATGAAAAAGACCCAAGAGAAAGGGAAGAATTTATTCCTAGTGGAAGGTCAAGATGGCATTTGGCGTGTGAAGGGCCGAATTTATGTTCCCTCAAGTGGTGATGTGAGGAAATGTGTACTTGAGGAAGCTCACAAAAGCGTATTGAGCATTCATCCTGGTTCTACCAAGATGTACCAAGATTTGAAGAAGAATTTTTGGTGGCCTGGCATGAAGCGTGATGTGGCGAACTTTGTGGCCTTTTGCCTTGTTTGTCAAAAGGCTAAGGTCGAGCATTAGAGGTCGTCTGGTTATTTGAAACCTTTGGAGATTCCTGTTTGGAAGTGGGATAGCATAGCTATGGATTTTGTTTCTGGACTACCCAGAACTCGTGTTGGAAACGATGCCATATGGGTAATTATGGATTGATTGACGAAGTGTGCTCACTTCTTGCCCATGAATATGAAGAATTCCTTAGAGAAATTGGCATAATTATATATAAAGGAGATTGTTAGGTTGCATGGCGTGCCATCTAGTATCATATCCAACCATGATCCTTGGTTTACTTCTCGATTTTGAGTAAGTTTGCATAATGAGTTGGGTTCTAAGTTGAAACTTAGTTCCGCATATCATCCTCAAACCGACAGACAGTCCGAAAGGACTATACAAAGCCTTAAAGATTTGTTGAGAGTTTATGTTCTTGAATACGGTGGATGTTGGGAGAGATTCCTGCCATTGATTGAATTCACATACAATAATAACTTCCATTCTAGTATTGGCATGGCACCATATGAGGCGTTGTATGGAAAGAAGTATAAAACCCCTTTGTGTTGGCTTAAGGTTGGTGAGAAGTTGGCCTTAGGGCCAGAGATTATTCAAGAGACTACGGAGCAAATTAAGAAGATACAAGAGAATGTGAAGATTGCTCAGGATAGACAAAAGAGTTATTATGACAAGAGATATAAACCACTTGAGTTTCAAGTTGGTGATCATGTATTTTTGAAGGTCTCGCGTGATAAAGGAATTGGAAGGGCGTTGAAAAGTGGAAAGTTGAGCCCCAAATTTATTGGACCTTATGAAGTATTGGAGCGGATTGGCGACGTTGCTTACCCGATAGCACTCCCTCCGCATCTTGTTAATCTACACAATGTGTTCCATGTGTGGCAGTTGAGGAAATATGTTCATGATCCTCTACATGTGATTCCTATGGATGATATTGATGTACGTGAAGATTTATCTATCCCTCCTGTTTCAATTCGTATCGTTGAGCATTCTGTAAAGAAACTATGGAACAAGTTGGTACCTTTGGTGAAGGTCGCTTGGTGTAACATCCTGGTTTTAGATTTAATTACTGATTGAAGTTAATTACATAATTAGAATTATGGATTGAATAATAATAATAATAATAATAATAATAATAATAATAATAAGAATAATAATGCAAAGAATTGACCCATGTGCCCTTGGTGGGTGAATGAGAGCTTCGGTTCTCTCTCTCCCTCTCTCTCTCGTGAATCCCACGCTGATGGGTTGGGAGTTGATGGTGATATGATGGCTGATGGTGAGGGAGTGCAGGCTAGGCTGTCATGACGGAAAAGATAAGGACTTGGCTTCTCATTTTCCAACCACTCTTTGCTCATTCTCTCTTGGGTATATAGAGAACCATTCTCCATTCTCTCTAAAGCTTCTAAAGCTCTGCTTCTTCCTTACTTGCTGTTCTTCATCTTCTTCTTATCTTCTTCATTTTATTTTTCCACTCATCACTGTGTAGAACCCGAGTGGAAGTGGGAACACGAAGTGGAAACAGCCATGGAATCCTCCACTGGACTCTGTGTGTGAGGACTGTGTTGTGCCTTGGAGGCATGGGACTCTCCACTGTCTTGCAAAGAGAGCATGGAATATCATGGAGCAGAGCTGATCGTGTAGCCGAGTGGCTCGGCGTTCCTCCAAAGCTGTGTTGAGTACAACAGCTGGGTTATTCTGTTGAGAACGTGTGACCAAGGAGCAGTTGGTCAGATCTGGAAGCCCAAGCAGTTGCTGGGATCTTCATTCCAGGTAAGGGGGGCTATTACATCTCAAATGTATGGTTTATGGACGGGTTTCTGGGTGAAACCAATACACTGTGATGTGTTGTGTTTGTTTTGTGATTGTAAATTTGTCTGAGTTGAGCCCGGATGTGTGATTATTATTATCATGTGGTCTATGATTTCCGTCCATATGATGTATGATGCATGTTGTGGTTATGTTAAATGTATGAGATGCATATTATGAATTCCGAGTGCATTCATTTGGTCTTTTATTGGTCCCCGTGTGTGATGGTGTGTTTAAATGCATGTGATGCTTGACATTGAATATGTGAATGCTGAGTGCATAGGATGGGGACTGCTATGTTAATGCCGAGTGGAATTTTATATGGAATAGCATGAGATGCTTACTAGTGTTGATTTCCGAGTGGAATGTTATATGAGAAAGCATAAGATGCTTGTTGTAAGGATAATCTGAGTGGATGACATTGTGATTGCCGAGTGTATGAGATGTGGGTCATCTGATTCGCTTTTAGGAATGCCGAGTGCATATAGCGTTGGACGCTTAATACAGAGTCAGCAATCGGATGAATACATGTTAAATATAATAAAAAGACCCTGGGTTGGACTTGGGGCAGTGCCGAGGGCACTAAGCGTTGGATGCTTGATGAAAGACCTTGGGTTGGACTCAAGGCAATGCCGAGTGCATTGGCGTTGGACGCCTGATGAATGAGACCGTATGCATCCCATTCGCCACTGGAAATGCTTGGAGCATGAAGCGTTGGACGCTTATTGTTAAATTGGTAATCAGATAAAAATGTGTGAGGATATGATTAAGACCTTTGAACGGGGCTCAGGCACTCTCCTTGAGCGAGGCTCAGAGTTTAAACATTACTGATATTGATTGGAATAGATTTAGGGTGGAATCCGATTGGATGATACATTGTTATTGAGGATGTTGTGAATTATAGCCGAGTGAAATGAGTAAAATCCCGATCGGAAGATGTTATGTGAATGTCCATGTTAAATGGCAGTGTGTATGTTTGATTGATGATATATGCTATTGCATGGTTGAGGATTCTAAGATTAATCCGAATCAATAACTGTCATTTAATATGTAAAAGCTCACCCCTATAATATTTTTCAGTGTATGCAGGTCGGATTAGTATTGAGGAGATGGCCTCAAGTCTGAGTATTGGGCACTCAGATTGTTGTAGTGCATATATATGTATATATATTGTAAATGGATATGTTAAAGCCTTGGCCGGCTCTCTTGTAATCCGAATGGATTTAATTATATGGGTTGTATATCGGGTTTGTGAACAAGTGTGCATTATATACATATATATATATATATTTACATTGTTATGATGTTACCCGAATTGTTCATTGTGCGGTGTTGAGCGAATAATGCTAAGTTAATAAATTCTGAGTGGAATATTAATGGGAGAGTCAATGCCGAGTAGGCTTTAGTTGTGTGACCTTTTTCCGAGTAATAAGGGTTTGAATATTCCCGAGTAGGATGTACCCGAGTGAACCTCTTCCGAGGGAAGAATAATTGTAATGGTTCTGAGTGGCTAGGTATTAAATAAGTCTGAGTTACTTAACTTGGTGAATTCCTCCTAGTGGGAATGGGTTAATGTGTTACCCGAGTGATGAATGGTTAAGATGTGACCGAGTGATTTATAGTTGAGAGGTTATGGTGATCTCCGAGTAAGAAATATCAAATTATGCCAAGTGCAGAATGGATAATGTATTCCGAGTGAATTATGGTCAAAATATACCGAGTAGTATTGGACTGGGGAATAATCCGAGTGGGGGAAAGCTTCTGGACTCCGAGTGGAGTATCCGAGGGAGTCATTCCCGAGTGAAATACGCCCGTGTGTTTTATAATTGTAATTTGGCTAAGTATGAATTTACCGGGTGAACGATGTATGTGGGGACAGTTCCCGAGTGGACGTGGTCCCGAAGCCGAGTGATGAAATTACCGAGTGAATGGGTTCGCTTCAGCGAATAAGGTATTCGCTCCAGTGAGTGTGAATAGAAGGAAGGCTTCTGGTTTGTTTCGCTTAAGTGAATGGTGTTTCGCCCGAGCGAGATGGGCTGTCTCGCTCAAACGGATTTGGGTCTCGCTTGAGCGAGCGAACACTGTTGGGCTCGCTTAAGCTTTGTTCTTCTGCTGTCGATTTTTGCTTCCCTTTGCTTACGTTGATTTATTTTACCCCCGACTGCTTGGTTAATTTTGGAAAAATTTTCCCTGGTCTCTCATTTTGGGTTTAATTAAGTTGGGCTGTTTCATTTTGGTATCAAAGCATTCTTAAAAGAATTAAAGATGTTTCATTTTGGTATCAGAGCAGACCAAAAGGTCCATGGCCAAGGTATGCTTACTGAATTGTAAGCGGTTGTGTGCAATGTGACCAGTTGTCATCATTGCTTGTGGTGTTCGATTGGAATTGATACATGTTTAACCATGATTTGTGTGATATATGCCTATGTGTTTGTTGGGGACAGTAGTGAGTGGTACTACTGTTGTGGTATTAATTGGGGGTAGAGGATTTGTTACTACCCTGGTTCGGTTATCCATGAAATGTTTAGAGGTTATTCTAAGCCTGGGTTGATTGGAAAGGAAATAGAATGATATATGTTGAGACCCTTTTATAGGTGGAGGTCAGATTAATTGACTAGGACTCTTGTGTATGCCATGCTAGTGGTTCATGGCCGAGTCATGTTTGTTGAATGGATTAGAACTCACGTATTTGAGTTGATTAAGTGAATGATAACAAAGGAATTCCCTAGTGGAGTGTTTCCTACTTAACTGATCGGTTGTGCCATTTGTAAGGGATGAATTTTATATCTTTTGGCATGGGAACCCCCATATGATATATGATGTATGTGATTTATGGTATAAGTGATGTATTGCAGTTTCCTAGGTTGGAAATCTGGGTATGTGACAAGTGATTAAATGTAAAATCTGAGGCATGTTTGATTGGGGTAGTGTCTCGATTTCTGGTGTGAAAACCGAGTGAATGATTGGTTGATATTAGACCACTAGGTGTGGTGACCCAGTTGATTGGGCATGATCATATATGATTGTACGTTGGGGAAATTGATGTAATTGGATACTTGAGGATTTGGGTTAGACTCGGTCTTGTAACTGAAAACCGAGCGGATAACTGATTTAATGGTGACCCATAAAGTATTGAAATCCCGATTGGATTTAGTATAATCATATGCTATCAGGTTTTGTAGAGCTGGGCCTTATGGTGGTCCAGACTCGGGATATTTGAATGTTATGGGAATGTCTCACGGTGGGTACTTGGTGACCCCTGGAATTTCTGAGTCGGATAATCCGATTGATATTATGGTTGTTGAGCCGAGTAAATTGATTGTGAAATAAATGGTTGAGGCTTGAATCGTCCTAAAATGAAATGCCAGTGATGATTGTGATACGGGATGGATAGTGTGTGGTAAGGTTGAAACCCGAGTATGCTTGGGTATTGATTATGGTGGTATTAGAAATCATACTATAATGATAATTGCATGACCGATTGGTGGATTGTGTTTATGCTCGGTGAAAAGGTTTACTGGTGTAGAAACTTGTTATGTGAATGAAAGTCACATGGTAATCTGAGCGGTATACCTAAATAGTTTGGTGAAACATCTAGGCTTTAATTGATTGATAGCCGGTGATAAGTGATGACATGAGGGATTATATGGGTTTCGTGGTGTATGAGATTTTAAGGAAGAGATATTACTCAGTATGGGCTAGAGGCCGATTGTTGATATACCGAGTGAGTATACTTGACCTTTTTGTGGGGGTCAGAAGCCTATCGCCATTGTACTGTTTTACAGTAATGGTAAATGATGTTTCGTGATTGTTATTGTGTGACATGCCTAGGTGGTGCATAATGATAATGTTGATGTGTGCTTATATATATATGTGAACTGCCATTAATTTTTATGAATTAGTATTATTTGGGTGAGTGCAGTCGGTGTGAGTGAAAGGAATGTAATGTATGATGTTCCGGTATGACTCTTCATACCATAGGTATTGTGGCAGCGTACACTTTTGCAGTGACTCTATGTAATTGTTGTAACCCTATAGGAATGAGACGTCATCCTATAAGTCGGATGCAGCAATTCATAAGTCGTTCAGGTGAGGTTGTAGCTGCTTATGGTGATGGTGAGTCTATCGGGCTGTTCTGAATAAAGATGAGAGTTGTATTAAGTGAACGGTAAGTGGTTGTGTATCGAAATAAGGATAGAAGGTTTATTTTAACCTTGATGTGTTTACCTCTGAGAGAATCAGAGGTTATTGGGTATGAATTAGTTATTAAAATAATGATTGGTTATTGAAATAAATGGGTGATAAATATGGTGAGAATTTGTTTGGGAAAGATTAGCATATTCCGAGTATGAGGAAATGGAGATGATTTCGAGTGAAATCTTTCTGGGAGAAAGAACTTCTGAGTGAAGTCACGATGTTCCGAGTGAACCATCGTGTCATGGGAGTCATTATTAAGTTAGGGGACTGTGTCCGAATATGGCACTCCTGAGTAGGGAAAAATCCGAGTGAAGTGCTTCTGGTTGTGACACTTCTATTTGGAATGGTACTGTGTGGAACTTGGAATAGGAAAGTTTCTGAGTGAATGGCTTTTGAGGGGAATAGATACGTGAGAGGTAAATTTATTCATAATTATGTTCGGGTTGATGTTTAGAGCTGCTGAGTTTGAACTCAGATTTGTAATTGATGTAGGCTTGAATGCCGAGTGAAAATTTTGTAAGTGGAAAGTTTTCCAGGTGAGAATTACTTTCAAACCCCGAATAATATTTTTGAGTTAGAGACCCGAGTGACATTCTCTGGGTGTAGGCATGGAATTGGCCGAAGGAATAGATAGAAACCTGAGATTGTATGAACCGAGTATGGTGCCTGTACAAGGTAAATCCAGGCAAACTGTGCTAATTGATGCACATGGGGAGCTCTTTTGAGTGTTCGGCTCGGTATTGCTAAGATATATTATGGTTTGGAGAAGAATTTTAGTGGTCGGATATTGGTACGCCGAGGGTTTAATCCGAGATAAATCAGACTGTGAGGGTGTATTGGGGAGAGTCGGTGGTGTTACTTACCGACTGATTCTTCCAAGCTGGTTGATTAACCTCCATAATGTGTCTCATGTGACACAATTTAGAGTTTATACTCTGCATGGATACTTAATTGTGCCAAATAACTCCTATGAATTGGGGAGCTATTGGTGGAATTGCATCGATTGGCGTTGAGAGTGTAGGGCCGAGTGGCCAAAGAACTAGAGATGCCCTTGGTTGTGGTGAATTGGTAGAGTTAAATGGGGTAATGTGTATGTTTTAAAAATTGAATCCCCAAATATATTGAATTCTATGTAGAGGTTGTAACCAGGTAGGACCTGACTTTAGTGTTTTTGCCGACTGGAATTGTGGGGCGGTCGGTAAACCTCTTGAGAGGTGAAGCTATACCAAGTGGAATTATGAACCGGTCGGTGGATGCTTGGGAAGCAGAGACATGTAATTAGCTGCTTGTTGAGATAAGTTCATGTTGGAATTTCGAGGATGAAATTCTTTGAAGAGGGGGAGAAATGTAACATCCTAGTTTTGGATTTAATTACCGATTGAAGTTAATTACATAATTAGAATTATGGATTGAATAACAATAATAATAATAATAATAATGCAAAGAATTGACCCATATGCCCTTGGTGGGTGAATGAGAGCTTTGGTTCTCTCTCTCCCTCTCTCCCTCGTGAATCCCACGCTAATGGGATGGGAGTTGATGGTGATGTGATGGCTGATGGTGAGGGAGTGCAGGCTGGGCTGTCACGACAGAAGAGATAAGGACTTGGCTTCTCATTTTCCAACCACTCTTTGCTCATTCTCTCTTGGGTATATGGAGAACCATTCTCCATTCTCTCTAAAGCTTCTAAAGCTCTGCTTCTTCCTTGCTTGTTGTTCTCCGTCTTCTTCTTATCTTCTTCATTTTCTTCTTCCACTCATCACTGTGTAGAACCCGAGTGGAAGTGGGAACACGAAGTGGAAATAACCATGGAATCCTCCACTGGACTGTGTGTGTAAGGACTGTGTTGTGCCTTAGAGGCATGGGACTCTCCACTGTCTTACAAGGAGAGCATGGAATGTCATGGAGGAGAGCTGATCGTGTGGCCGAGTGGGTCGGGGTTCCTCCAAAGCTGTGTTGAGTACAACAGCTTGGTTGTTCTGTTGAGAACGTGTGACCAAAGAGTAGTTGGTCGGATCTGGAAGCCCAAGGAGTTGCTGGGATCTTCATTCCAGGTAAGAGGGGCTATTGCATCTCAAATGTATGGTTTATGGACGGGTTTCCGGGTGAAACTAATACACTGTGATGTGTTGTGTTTGTTTTGTGATTGTATATTTGTCTGAGTTGGGCCCGGATGTGTGATGATTATTATCGTGTGGTGTATGATTTCCGTCCATATGATGTATGATGCATGTTGTGGTTATGTTAAATGTATGAGATGTATATTATGAATGCCGAGTGCATTTGTATGGTCTTTTATTGGTCCCCATGTGTGATGGTGTGTTTAAATGCATGTGATGCTTGACATTGAATATGCGAATGCTGAGTGCATAGGATGGGGACTACTATGTTAATGTCGAGTGGAATTTTATATGGAATAGCATGAGATGCTTACTAGTGTTGATTTCCGAGTGGAATGTTATATGAGAAAGCATGAGATGCTTGTTGTAAGGATAATCCGAGTGGATGGCATTGTGATTGCCGAGTGTATGAGATGTGGGTCATCTGATTCGCCTTTGAGAATGCCGAGTGTATATAGCGTTGGACGCTTAATACAGAGTCGGCAATCAGATGAATACGTGTTAAATATAATAAAAAGACCCTAGGTTGGACTTGGGGCAGTGCCGAGGGCACTAAGCGTTGGACGCTTGATGAAAGACCTTGGGTTGGACTCAAGGCAATGCCGAGTGTATTGGCGTTGGACGCCTGATGAATGAGACCGTATGCATTCGATTTGCCACTGGAAATGCTTGGAGCATGAAGCGTTGGACGCTTATTGTTGAATCGACAATCAGATGAAAATGTGTGAGGACATGATTAAGACCTTTGAGCGGGGCTCAGGCACTCTCCTTGAGCGAGGCTCGGAGTTTAAACATTACGGATATTGATTGGAATAGATTTGGGGTGAAATCCGATTGGATGATACATTATTATTGAGGATGTTATGAATTATAGCCGAGTGAAATAAGTAAAATCCCGATCGGAAGATGTTATGTGAATGTCCATATTAAATGGCAGTGTGTATGTTTGATTGATGATATATGTTATTGCATGGTTGAGGATTCTAAGATTAATCCGAATCAATAACTGTCATTTAATATGTAAAGGCTCACCCCTACAATATTTTTCAGTGTATGCAGGTCGGACTAGTATTGAGGAGATGGCCTCAAGTCCGAGTACTGGGCACTCAGATTGTTGTAGTGCATATATATATATATATATATTGTAAATGGATATGTTAAAGCCTTGGCTGGCTCTCTTGTAATCTGAATGGATTTAATTATATGGGTTGTATATCGGGTTTACGAACAAGTGTGCATTATATACATATATATATATATATTTACATTGTTATGATGTTACCTGAATTGTTCATTGTGCGGTGTTGAGCGAATAATGCTAAGTTAATAAATTCCGAGTGGAATATTGATGGGAGAGTCATTGCCGAGTGAGGCTTTAGTTGTGTGACCGTTTTCCGAGTAATAAGGGTTTGAATATTCCCGAGTAGGATGTACCCGAGTGAACCTCTTCCGAGGGAAGAGTAATTGTAATGGTTCTGAGTGGCTAAGTATTAAATAAGTCCGAGTGACTTAACTTTGTGAATTCCTCCTAGTGGGAATGGGTTAATGTGTTACCCGAGTGATGAATGGTTAAGATGTGACCGAGTGATTTATAGTCGAGAGGTTATGGTGATCTCCGAGTGAAGAAGATCAAATTATGCCGAGTGCAGAATGGATAATGTATTTTGAGTGAATTGTGGTCAAAATATACCGAGTAGTATTGGACTGGGGAATAATCCGAGTGGGGGAAAGCTTGTGGATTCCGAGTGGAGTATCCAAGGGAGTCATTCCCGAGTGAAATATACCCATTTGTTTTATAATTTTAATTTAGCTAAGTATGAATTTACCGGGTGAACGATGCATGTGGGGACAGTTCCCGAGTGGACGTGGTCCCGAAGCCGAGTGATGAAAATACCGAGTGAATGGGTTCGCTTCAGCGAATAAGGTATTCGCTCCAGCGAGTGTGAATGGAAGGAAGGCTTCTGGTTGGTTTCGCTTAAGCGAATGGTGTTTCGCCCGAGCGAGATGGGCTGTCTCGCTCAAGCGGATTTGGGTCTCGCTTGAGCGAGCAAACACTGTTGGGCTCGCTTAAGCTTTGTTCTTCCGCTGTCGGTTTTTGCTTCCCTTTGCTTACGTTGATTTATTTTACCCCCGACTGCTTGGTTAATTTTGGAAAAATTTTACCTGGTCTCTCGGTTTGGGTTTAATTAAGTTGGGCTGTTTCATTTTGGTATCAAAGCATTCTTAAGAGAATTAAGGATGTTTCACTTGAAAACATGGAAATGTGGAGACGTTCACATGGGAACATGAGGACGACATCAGAGAACGATATGCCGACGTATTCGGATCCGATAAGTTAAAATTTTAAGGATAAAATTTTCTTTTTGGTGGGGTGGATTGTAACATCCCAAATTTTAAAATAGAGGATTAATCAAGGAATTTAATATTGAATAATCGAATGTGAATTACTTAGTGTCCCAAAATATTGGAAATAATTAAATTAAGATTTTTAGGGACTCTTGGTGATTTATGGAGACCGGTTAAGATGAAAATAAGCCCGGTTGAGATATGGGTGTCGGACCAAGTATCTCTGATTGAGATGATATTGGTCAGGACTGTTGAGTATAACATTGAGAGTCCAAAAAATATTCAGAATAATTTTTAGATAAAGTATTGAGCCCAAATAAAGAGCCTGTTAGTTGTAAAGCGATGAAATTTTAATGAATGGGAATAAAAATGAAACAAAAGCCACTTTTCTTCTCTCCTTCACGTTGGTTTCTATTTTTCTCGTGGCAAACATCCCTCTTCTTCTCTTCTATACTTTTCCTTCTCCTTCTCATCTTCTTCCTCCAAAAACCCTAGTCAAGTGGCAATCTTTTTCCCCTCCCATTTTTGTTCTCAAGGAGCTTGGAAGGGGACCATTGAAGCTTGAAGCCTTCTCCTTCTCCTCTTTCTAATTTCGTGTGGCATCCTCCCCTTCTTGAACCCACTTTGCTTTTGGGTGTGAGGTATGTATACTCACCATTTTATTAAGGTTTTGGCCATGTGTATGTGTCATTGTACTTTGGGAAGTTATGCATGTGAATGGGTATTTATTAGAAGCATTTAATGCTTATGCCCTAGTGTGGGTTATCATAAATATGTATATTTATGAGGGGTTAATGATGGAGGTGTATTTATGGTTGGAAGGTGATGAAGGTTAATGAGTATTTATGAATATTGTTGAGTTTTGATTAAACCCTAACTTTTAAGAATTGGGGAAAGTTATGAATGTCGGTTGGATAGTGTAATTAAAAGCAAATACAAGCCATTGGATGTATGAGTGTTCGATGGTGTGGTATTTTGTAGGTGTTGGACTATTGTTGTTGGTAGTCCATTGAACATAATGAATGTGGCATAATGGGAAGGAATTCCCGAAGCCTAACAAATAATAAAAATAATGTCTATAACATGCCTGGCACATGTTGTGAAATTATATATATGAATATGATTAAATAGAATTGAAATAATGTCTTGAGTAGTTGATTGATTGGGATTCTATATGCATGTTAATGTAGGATCCATTCCGAACGACGAGGCGGGTGTGTCTTATCAATCAGAATTCTTCTCTTAAGGTAGGAGAGGAGTCTTATGTTCTAAATGCATGAATTTGAATGTTATTTGACTGTCATGTGTATTGGTATGCATGTTAGCCTTGCTTGAGATATTATGAGAAATTGTAATGTGGTATATGGTGTGGATAATGTGTTAGGCAACATGCTTTGATGCATTTGGAATATTCATGGTGTGCTATATGGTGGTGTAGAATGATAAATGATATGAAGTTATGCTTGTATCCACCATGAATTTAATGTGATTGTTGATCATGTTGATTGAGAACTATTGCAATGCCACACAAATGTTTAAATTAATAAGAATGACACAACAATAATAAATCCACTAAAAGCCTTGTGGAAATGTTGGTAATGGTGTTGATGATGATGTATGATGAGTGGCATGAATAGGATGCATAGAGTAAGAAATGCATATGATTTGCATTTGCATCCAGGGCATACTGCATAGCTGCCGATGTTGGAATTTTAGGGGATTCCCCAGGTTGGCCCAGTGGTAGGGCGGCTTTGTACACGAGCAATTTATATTTCCCCTATGACTCGGTGTGTAAGTCACGAAGCTGCCCATGTTGTGCAGGGAGCCACATATGGTTGACCCTTGTGGGGGGTGGCTCTTGATGAGCAGGTGTCCCCGGTGGTCCTTGAGATCACAGCTGCCATGATATATCTCATGGTTGGCCCGCAACACCATATGTTGATATGTTATATACCACGGTCATGGTGAAAATGACTAGGTGTTGCAAGATGGGCGATGCAGTTTGCTACCAGTAAAACAATTGGTGAAATGCATGCAAAATTTAAGGATATGTGTACACATTTTACTACTGCAGTAGGGGTATGATTAGATGATCATACTTGAGTCCCACAATTGGTGTTTATATTCCCCCAGTCAGATCTGCAATTGTTGATATATTCCATTGTGCATATGCATTAGCTTAAGAGCATTTGCATATAGCAAGGAAGTATACCGATGGTGATGAGATATGATGATGGATGTGATGAGGATATAATGATATACTAAGACAACATAAAAGATATGAATACCAAATGATAGTTTGGGTGCGATATCCGAATTGTAGTGAAATTTGATTATGCATATGCTATATGCTTTGTCAAAATTGTAGTGCTACTTGTGATGTATGTATGATGATGTTGAAAAGATGGAGAGTATGGTGAAAGATATGTATGTGCAAAGTATACATGTTTGATGCATATGTACATAATCACATGGTATTCATATTCATTCCTTTGGAATGTGTGACTCACTCTCCCATGTTGTCCAATTTTAGACTTGTGATGCAGGGCACTCATGGGAAGGTTAGACATTTTGAAGTACATTTTGGTTGAGGAGGTAAATAGTGGTATAGGAAGTGCCTTGGCTGGCGAAATCTAGATTTTTGTATAGCATGTGATGTATATGAATGCTTATTTTGATATCTAGATTAGTGATAATGATTTTGAGGGTCATGGAGGAAAATTGAGCTTTGATGTGTATGGTTAATTTTTATTTATGACCCAAATGATGTAAAGGATAAAATTATGATGCTTGATGATGTTAATTTTTATGAATGAATGGTGTGTATTGTGACTTGCAACACTTTATGGAGAATTATGAGATGAATGTTTCAAATGATATCCATTAAATGAATGATAATTGAATCTGAAAGGTAGAGATAGTTGGATGATGATGTTGTGGATGTTTAATTCAATGAATGAATGAAGTAATTCTTAAATTATAGTACTTTATGAAGTTGGTAGGATTTGTAGATGCATAATGAAGTAAAATAATGTATTTGGAAAGGTTAAAGTGGTGGGAAATGATAATTCATATGCTAAGTTGTGAGAATTCCACGTTTCTGCATATGTTCTGCAGAACTCGCTCAAGCGAGTGGGAATCTCGCTCGAGCGAGATGTTCTTGAAACAGGGGTATAGCCACTGGCCGAAATTCGCTCAGGCGAATGGCCTTCTCGCCCAAGCGAGATTTGGTGGGAATCAGTGGTTGGTCACTAGACCATTCTCGCTCAGGCGAAATAACCCTGGCTCGGTGATCGCTCAAGCGAGGGTGAAGGGAATAGACACTGGTCGATTTTCGCTCAGGCGGGACTTGCCTCGCCCAAGTGAAAATGGGACAATGAGCTTTTGTGGTTGCCGCAAGTGAGATGGGATCCGCTCAAGCGAGATTGGCTCCAGTGGCAAATCTCTTCTCTCGCTCAAGCGTCTCGCTCGCTCACCTGGGGGTGATCTTTGTATCTCGCTCAAGCGAGATGGGGCTCGCTCAAGCGAGAGGAGCCCCTGATGCTTAAAACTTTTCTCGCTCAGCCTTTTTTATGCTCGCCCAAGCGTACCCACGCTGGCTCGCTCAAGCGAATATGATTCTCGCTTGAGCGAGTGGCACCCTATTTACCCATGTTTATTTTGTTTCAAATGATTGCATTTTCTTTGCAATAAAACCCCTTCATGCATCATCTTAAAGGTGTTCTGAACATAGTATGGGTCATGGAACCTCATGAAATCTCTTCTCTTAAAATTCAATCATGCAACAATTAAATTAATTAATTCTTCTGCTAATTTTAATTGGAAAATTATTATAAAATCATCCTTTAATTTACCCTCTCATATCTTCATATATGAGAGTGGTTTATCACAGATCCAGGTGTTGTATAAAAAGCCTCACCACTTATTTTCTCTTCAATGAATAGTGATTTTAAATCGTGAAAAATTTCCCCGTATTTTCAGGGCGTCTCATGAACAACCCGAATCGTCTATTTTGGAGATACGGATAACTCTGAGGAGGACAATGTGATTTCTTTGCTTAGGTCCAGGATGAGGATTTAGTTATTCATGAGGAAGAATGAAGGAATGCACTAATTTGTAAGCTAACAGATATAGAGTCTGTCATTTCAGGGCACAAATATGATGTTCATAGGGATATATGTGAAGACGTGGCCCAAGTTATACGGAATGAAGAAGGTAAATGGCATATGCATATGGAATCATTGGTTAGAGGAGGCTTGGAAACCCAACAAGAACTAAAAGTTGAAGATGGTCTTGATTACTCAAAATATTGTATTTTTGTTTTTTTAATAGGATTGTTGGTTATGATCATGAAAGTGTAATGGGGTTATTGGATCTTGTTTTCGTGTTGGTTATGATCATGAACGTTATGAAATTAGTGATAATTTTCAATACATCTCTTGTGCCTTTGTCCACCATGTTGATGTTTGATGATTTGTCCAGTTCAATTTGATGTTTTATGATCTTGTTTTGATGTTTGATGTCACTTTGTCCAAGGTTATGTTTGATGTTTGATGTCTCTTTCTTTGTTCGAGCTCTATTGGCTTTCTTGATACATTACTTTAACATCAATTTGGGTTGGTAATTTTAGTTACATTCTACATTCTACATTAGTAGAAAAACATATATATTAAAACAAAAACAACACAAAAGCCATGGAGTGCAATATAATTTAATTCATAAATCTGATACCATGACCATTAGTCAGCTTACGGAATTATTGACTTGTGATCTTCCTAATTCTATGGTTTATGTTTTGGATGCTTTGAGAAGTATGCAATCTGTTGCTCCCCTTAGTGATATTTTACATGAAGGAAGTGCTTTCAATGATGCATTTGTTACCATGATAACATTATTGAGCTTTACCAAGGAAGAAACTCAGGCAAAGTCTGCCTTAGCTCTGGCTGGAATTTCCAAAATAAGGAAGGATGTGCATGAAAGTAGCATTACTGTTAAAACTCTCTGGTCTGCCTTAAAATTGCTTAATGTTGAATATGAGAGTACCTAGTTGAGTCTTCACACTGCCTTGTTGTAATATTTCTCTCCATCAAAGAGAACAGGGACGTAGTTACTGTTGCTAAAGATGCATTATCCCTTAGTTGCACTAGCTAATGCTTTAGTTTTGGAAGTTGTAGAGATGGCAGCATGTGCTCTAGCAAATCTGATTTTGAATGGTGAAATTGCAGAGAAAGCTATTGTAGAAGAAATTATCTAGCATGTTACTAGAGTATTATGTGAAGGCATAATTTCTGGGAAACACATGCAGCAGCAGCAATTGCTTGCCTTTTACATTCCCGAGAAGTTGATTATTGTCACTGATTGTGTGAACCATTCTGGAACTATTTTGGCATTAGTTTCTTTCTTAGATTCTACTGTTAATGGATCTGCTGCCACATCAGAGGCTCTAGAAGCACTTGTCATCCTGTCCAGGTCGGAAAAGACTAGTTCACATATTAAACCTGCTTGTTCAGTTTTGCCAAAAGCAAATTTAGTGCACCAAATTAAAGTCATGCAATTCATGTAGAGTTTCAAAATCTCTGCATCTCACCCCTTGCTAAAAATGTTGCATATAATAACTTTTCTCACCCAGTTTAACAAAACGTGTTTGATATTTATCTTTAGAAAAATAAGGGAGGTTAATGTTTTTAAACTTAATGTAGACAAAATTTCATGGAGAAAGATATACTGTAATTTCCCCTAGTAAATAGTTACTTATTTGCACATAAAGACATTTTTAGCTGTAAAACTGAAAGAATGTTTCTTTATGGCTATTGTTTTTGCATATAATCCTTGTTTGCTACTTTATGATGAACATGCAGATTGACTACAAAGAAGATAACGGCATGTGAACTTATGCTTTATTGTTGGCAATATTATTTCAAAATAGAGACATCATACAAGCACATGCAACCCCCGAAGTTGTACTAGCACTTGCTAGTCTATTGAAGTAAAAGGAATCGACAAACAAATATTTTACTACATAATCAATAGCTAGCCCTGTCTGTAATGGTAGCAGGGGAACACTATTATCTATTTCAAATTCTGGGGTGGCAGGTAGATGTTCTATAATGGTAGCAGTGGATGTTCTCTGTAGGATCCTTTCATCAAACTATTCAAAGGATCTCAAAGGTGACGTTGCTAAACTATGCTGTGCACTTTTTGGAAACACAAGGATTCAGTGCTTGGTGCTTAGAATGCTCTTCTGGTGTAGGAGAAGGCCCATAGGGAAGGGGAGAGTGAGAAGGAGAAGATGGAGAAGATGAAATTGTGTAGGGTTTCCATAGCCAAAACGACATCGTTTCATGCATACAATGCAGTCCTAATTGACACTTAACAATATATGTCACTCACTTCCAATGGACGTTTGGTGTCTGTTAACTCCAGGGACCTATGTGTCCGACGATGATGGACGTGGGGGATTAATGGGTCCAATTTACTAAACAAAGGACCTAAGTGTCTGACCCTAATGGAGATAGGGACTAACTGGGGTGTTTTGTCTTTGATTAAGGATGCTTAAAAGCCTAATTCTTAATATTCATTACAACACGAGATAGAGTATGTATCAAACTTTTTAAGGTCTAATAAAGTTAAATCAGACTTTTGTTGATACAGACTCCCCCTATGCTTTACAACTTGTGTAGTTCTTAAAATACATAGACAAACATGTTAGATTACATGAGAGCGGACTTCTTTTGACCAGTCATTAATGTTTGTTATTAGTAAATCCAGGGTTTGATAATAGTGTGTAATTTTAGGGTCTGATCAAGTAATGACTTACTGTTTCTTTCCAAATTAGACTTTTCTTTAACACTGGCAATATCCTAGCCCGTACTAGAAAAATTGCTCACATAGTTCCCAAAGGCAGCCTCTCAATCCTGGTCTTTTCTTTTTGTACTTGTTTATTTATTTTTAAAATATCAAACTGGAATTTAGGGGACAGCCACGTGAGGGATGATTCCAGAGATCCTCTCCAAGCCACCGTCGTAGCTGTCTGTGGGACCCCGACATGAGCCGCGGGTTACATAAGCAGATATATGTAGGTGGGTTAGGAAAGTTCCAAGGGAAGCCACCTTAGCAACTTTGAGATTGGTGAAACTTGGGGCCCTAACATCTTCGTCAGAATCATCAACTACTTATTTTGACCCAACATCGACCAACTCCCGCTGCTCGAGTCGTCACCCGCTCATGACACAAATTCGAGTATTGTGTATTACTATGTGGAATATATTGATTTTTATGAAAATGTTCCTTTTCTTCAACATATAGTGAAGAAGATGGCAACAGGAAGTTCACCCGTGATGGCCAATTCTGAAGACACCACTATGGTGGTGGACGGTATCAACTGGATGGCCTATAAGGCCCAGGACCTATATTTCTGGGTATAAAAAGAAATGTTAAATATCCTAAGCTAGCATGCTAAGGCTATAGATAGGGTAGTGTTGGTGTATGCACTATGAGCTTTTATGCTTTTTTCATTTGTATCATTTTTTTTTGCTTATCAATAAAATAAGTATTTCAGTTTAAAATTGTTTTAAAATGTATTTATCCTTGGAGTAATAGGTTATATGAGAGTTATTCCTAAAATGTCCTTAGTCAAGTATTTACATGGGGGCATGTAAATACATTAAGACTAGTGTGTGAGTGTACTGATGATCTGATCTCACAGATCATAGATATAGATGATATCAAGTCTTCACACGGGCTACACATTAATAGTAATGATGTACTGGACAGACCCACCATGAGAACGTTGCATGGATTGTTACATGAATGTCATAAATGATTCTCAATGTGATAATGGTATATGTAGTCCTTCGACCTGAAGTCACTATGATTTCTACTTGAAGAGTTTGTTGTTTTAATACAATTAAACATCTTTTGTAACAAGAGGACTAAAAAGGTCGTGATTAGGCAATGAACAAATTATGTAGAGGGATATGAGTGATGTAGATGGGATTTGTCTCTCTTATGTAACAAGAGCGATATCTGTAGGTCACTTGATGAGTGAGACTAAGGAAATACATAGCCATGCTATAAAGAATAAATATTGGATATTTATTCAGATAAAGTCTACTCTGGTATCAATTAAAATAAAGTGGGTCGTACAAGAATGACACGACCATGCCTTGCGCCCAATTAAGATATCATGACAAAAGGAACAAACATATAAAATAATTATCACTTGTAGGTTATATTGATATTAAATAATATTTGGACATAATGATGCATTGTTAAATGCCGCTTTTATTTTATATTAATAATAAAATAGTTTATTATTAATATCCGAGTATTTTACCTATAGGGCCACACACATAGAGTAAGCCCATCAAAAAATGTTTTGTTTTTATTTTCGTTGGACTAAAATAAAGCTATTGGGCCTAACTCATTCAGAATGAGTAAGAAGCCCACTCTTTAGAGAAAACAAATTAGGTCAAACCTAAGCCTGTAAATAAAGCATAAGATGCTCATAGGTGGTTCACCAAAAGAGACACAAATATGCAAAAGTTGCAAAAGCTGTACGCCATCAAACTAGCATTTAGAAGGCATAGTGTTTCTGGTGGGAATGCTCATGTGGACTTCTAAAGTATGAGGCTAGGACTACTTCAATTTTTCTACAAGAGGTAATCCTAAAATGCATAATTTTATTTTTGTCTTATGCTTTGAAACATGACATTTTACAAATCCTACGGGAATTTTTATTTTTCCTACTGCATATCTAAGAGGGATTTCCTAACATGTAGAACTGGATGTTGGACGGATCTAGAAATCTAGTAAGCTTGAAGAACATTATTCCTTGATGGCATTGCTTTTTGAGGCTAGATCTTCCACGTGCCCAGGGAGTGGTTCTTTTTTATGTACGAGATTTTGTTCACCAAGGTAGGACTATGGCTCCCATTTAATAAATTTGAGATATGAGTAATGAAGTTTTTAGACATCGCTCCTAGCCAATTACATCCCAATGGATGGGGTCTGGTCCACTTCTACCGTTGCCATATTTTTCTAATATGCCTGTGTACTGCGCCAAGGAAACCGTAGTGAAAGACTGGATTTTGTAAATCTTCAATGTCAAAGTGACATTGTTAATTTTGAAGCTTATGTTGAATCAGCAAAGATAACCAGTGTTTCATTTAAGCACTCACTTTTTAAAATTTTTATGAAAGGTGATCATCCCTTGTTTTGGAAGGACGATAAGGGGATATGTTTATTTCATACCAGCTGGATGCATCACAACTTTTTGTTGAAGAGCTCGGCCTATGTTGTGGAGGAAGGGAACCTATGTGAGGGATCCAGGGCAGTTGTGGATGCCATCCATGAAATACCCTGGTCAACACCACTAAAATGTCAGTTGTTGTTGGATTTAAAAGCAATAAGGGAGGAATACCTTGTCGCATTTGGTATATATATATAGAACAATTTTACCAGCTTCTTTTCTTATTCTGGTTGATTTGGTGATTAAATTAAAAACTATATTTCTTTTGATGCAGGAAGCATGAGAGGTGGTGCTTTAGACCAGTTCTGATGTGTAATAGTTGGTGTTAAAACCAACCCTGACCAAAAGAACACGGTCATCTCAACCTTGGAAAACCAAAATGGGTATCATTGCCTTAGGATGATGTTCCCCCTCCAAAAGCAGAGAAGAGGAAAATGCTTACCATCGAGGGATAACGAAAGAAACAATGGGCCATCAAAGGAGTAGTCCAAGATCCTACGAGGGTGTAAGGGTCTTGCCACCTCAAATGCCTTAGTTCCTACTGGTCACTATCACACGCAGATTTTCTGAGTCGAATCTCGATGTAATCAAGATAATAATTGATAAAAAAAAATACGAGTAAATTTTTCGTGTTTTAAATACTTTCAAAACACCACAATGATTACATTAAGACCCGAACCCCAGAAAATCGAAGAGTGGGATTTAATAATTTATAAACTAGATCGCTAAGTAAGACGCCCATAAGTGTATACAAAATATTAGAGTTTACAGCGGAAGAAGAATGTGTATACAGGGCATACGCCTAGTCCCATATATGAGGATATGAGAAAAGGCTCAAGCAAGCATGCAATTCATGATGTAAGCCTATTAGGTCACAACCAAGCAAGCATCCAAATATCATTCATTGCCTATCATGAATTTCAACCTTAGCTTACGTATTATCAATACATCATCCATATACATTATCATCCATACGATATCATCAAATCGATGGTTATCATCTATTATCTTATATAATTCATTCATCACAACATAATTAATAGTCGTTGTCGGCTAAGGCATTCTGTTACCACTGTTTACCTTCTTCGTGAGCTTTAAATCAAAAACCCAAACTCATCCCATCGTAAGCCTGCATCATAATGCTAAAAAGGAGACAACATGGGAGAGTGAGTTATACATTCAAAATGACGAATATAAATACATTGTGATTACGTGTATATGCATTCAACCCATATGTGTGCTTTGCTATAAATCATCAATTCATTATTAAACCATCATCAAGATATTATCTTAGGCATACAAGCCTCATCATTCACAATTCATGTCAAGCACAAGCACAAGTACATACACAATCACATAGCCCTACATCATTATGGGCATTCACAATTATCATCATTAAGTCATTTAAATCTTAAATCAATTAACACTCTCTCAAGAGGTTCTCATCTCTATTTGGTCATCTTCATCTCAAATGCCATGTACCTATGGCTAATGCATATGTCAACTATTTAATACATATGCAATGGATCCATTTCTTACCATCAGGTGATTGGAAACACCATATCATTTATTTTATAAATCTACATATCAATTGTTATCACGTCGGTTTCCCGCCTCGCAAGGGGTACTCCCTTCATGGAACCTCGCAAGGTTATTCATTTCATAAATATTATATCATCATCACGTCAGGTATTCCCTTCATGGAACCCTGCAAGGTTATTCATTCATCAAAGATCATAACATCATCACGTCGGGTAATCCCTTCGTGGAACCCCGTAAGGTTATTCATTCACACATATCATCACATTGGTTTCCCGCCTCGCAAGGGGTACTCCCTTCATGGAACCCCGCAAGGTTATTCACTGTGATCGCAACCACATAATCAATGCTATGCTATGCCATGAGTGCAAAATGCAATAATGCATATGCCAAACCTTAACCTTGTAAGGATTTCTCACCCTCTCATTTAGGGTATATTATATATTTAGTTTTATTATCATTGGCATATGTGACGACCCGTGTCAATATACCATTTAATTACACCCGATTAATCATTTTTACAATCATTTTTCGTGTTTAATAAAAAATAATTTGGCCTTAATATAAAATAATATTTACTTTTCTTAAACATACTGAAAATAATAACCGATTGGAAATAATTCAATAATAAAATAGGATTTAATTAGAATCAGCGAAAGAGAAACGAAGACAGGAGGGTTATTCGCCTGAGTGAACAAGACCTACAAGGAAAGTCAACAAGTCGGGTTTCACTTGGAAATGGGTCCTACTCAGTCATCTCTCACTTGGGAGCAGCTTAACCTTCATCCACCCGGAAAACTCTTAACCTTCATTCATTCGGGTATACCACACTCGGAACATTCCTAACCTTCACTCAGGAATAGTTCGCTCGGCCATAGCTCACTCGGGAACATCCTAACCTTCCACTCAGAAGAAGTTTGCTCGGGCATACATCACTCGGAAACAATCTGACCTTCCTTCACTCGGAAGGGTTCTCAGTCATTCATCATACGGACGACATTCTAACCACTCGGAAAGCACTCTAATCTTCACTCGGAAAAATTCTAATATTCACTCAGAAGAGATTCTCTCGACCACAGCTCACTCAGAGACATCTTAACCTTCCACTCGGAAGTGGATCTCTCGGTTATTCTTCACTCAGAAAGGGGCAAGAGATGCTTACTTGTGCGAAATAAACGCCAAATCAACCGGCCCTCGCTCAGACAAGAATGAATCCACTCGGCGAGA
This sequence comes from Clitoria ternatea, assembly GCA_037962975.1. Classification (NCBI taxonomy): domain Eukaryota; kingdom Viridiplantae; phylum Streptophyta; class Magnoliopsida; order Fabales; family Fabaceae; genus Clitoria; species Clitoria ternatea. Next base: position 208,095,343 of record CM075671.1, on the reverse strand, counting down.
TTCGCCCGGTAATCAACTATGCTACAGCAATGCAAATTCACTCATAAAATAAACACCGATCACATAACATCAAGAATTTATACTCACGTCAATCAGCATACCGATTCAAATTTAATTTAACATGCAACATGTTGTAGCATCACACACTCGGAAAACTCATTATATACATATATTACACAATTCATTCAAAATCACTAGGTACCTTGGCATCAATCCTCTGCTTGGCACACCTCCATGGCTCCGACCTCTTCCCTGTCACTGGTTACTAAATTGAAAACCACAGCAAAGGTGAGTGTTTGGCATCATAATTAATCTAGAATGGAATTTAAATAACAAAATACGAGTATAAACTCCTTCCGATTACTTCATCATCAAAATGCAAGTCACTCGGCAAATATAACAATTCACACTCGGCAATATTAGAAATTCACACTCAGCAAACATAGCCATCACACTCGGCAATTATAACAGTTCACACTCGGAAAGTATAGCAAACTGCACTCGGCATATATAGCAAACTGCACTCGGCAAATATACACATCACAACTAATAATTCATCAATTGTCACAACTGACTCTCACATAAAATTGACGCCTAGTATCCGGATACTAAAGGATCGGCCTTCAGCTGGGGGTCCTACTTGACACCCCGTGAACCCTGCTTGGTTCACCGAGTCCTGCTTGACTCTCCACCTCGACCACTGGGTCCTGCTTTACCACTGGGTAGCTCAACTGGGCACAAAAGCCACAGGAGCCGGAAATGAGGGGCTATATATACCGTCGGCCATCCCATACCACATAATCACATATCATATCTCAATTATTACATATCATCAACAAACAACATATGCAACTACCAGAAACTGGCATGTGCTCACAATACAGGGCGACCGACTTGTCAAGCCCATCCATCATATTGTCACTGGGCGACCTGCTTGTCAAGCCCGTCATCACATTGCCATCATACACCGATTATCACAGCATCAAATATTTCAAATTCAATCGGCTTAAGCCACACACACACGATCCTAAGCCGATCGGTGTCCATAGACATACATGCATTCATACACATTCACACAACTCATCCAACATCATTTCTATTATCACAGCATCAAATATTTCTTACTTTATACACACACCCCCGATCCTAAACCAATCAGTGTCCACATTCATACGTGTATTCATACACATTCACAATTTTCATTTAGCATCATCTCTTACCTGGTTCACAATCATTCTAACGACTCAGACAGTATGTCCTATTCTAATTAATTATAACCCGAACACCCCCTTACCTCGGTTCCAAACTTCAACAATCGTTGGGTTCATAGTTCCACCTTTGAATCCAGCACCAGCTTCCTTAATCGTTCCACCGGCGTTCGTTCTACTACCAACGGGTTTGGAATGCACAACCTGTTAACGTCACACCACCCACACAATCAAAAGACCATTTAGGCTCACACACCCAAGAGGAGTGGAGATCGGAACAGTACCCCAACATACATGACCATTCGGTCCAGAGAAGGAAATGAAAGAGATGAGATAACAAATTTAAACGGTTCAATGGACTCACCTTGAAACCGCTGTCATGGAAATGTAATTATTTCAAGGTTTTGATGCAAAATGAACCTCCCTTCAGAGCATGCAGCTCGTAGCGATGGAGGAAGGAGAAGAAGAAAAGAAACAAATAAGGAAGAAGAAGATTCTCGTAAAAGAGTGAATGATTGAGGAAAAAGAAAGAAACCTTTATTTAAAACTCATGGGCAACCAGTCACCTCCCCAACCAGTCACTTTTAATTAAACTTTTCTCTTCTTCCAATCACACCTTTCATAATAATTAACCAATCAATAAATTTATTTACACTCACAATATTTAATTACTTATAATTGCCCAATACTTCATAAAAATATCAATTAAATCCTTAAAACAATTTTTAATATTTTCCACTACACAAAATTTTTCTATAAATATCCGAGATGTCACATCCACCCCCTAGAAAGGGATTTCGTACCCGATATCAACGCACCTATTGGAAAAGATTGGGGTACACCCGTCTTATGTCCGTTTCCAATTCCCAAGTGTAGGTTACCCATTCAAATTTTTCCACTTCACCTTTACCAATGGCACCTCCTTGTTCCTTAACTGTTTGGTCTGGAATTCCTCAATACCGATCGGTGTAACTTTCACCGTCAGGTCCTCCAATTTGATAGAGTCACTCGGCACAATCATGGAATCACACAGAATGTTCGCTCGGAGTTGTGACATGAAACACATTGTGAATATTAGTTAATAACTGGGGAGGATCCAGTCGGTAAGCAACATCACCGATCCTCTCCAATATTTGATACGGTCCGATGTATCTTGGATTAAGCTTTTGGCACTTCAATATCCGACCTACACCTTTGGTCGGTGAAACCTTCAGGAATACCCAGTCACCCGCCTGAAACTCAAGCGGTCTATGCCGATTGTCATAGTAACTCTTCTGTCGGTCTTGGGCAATCTTCATTTTCTCTCGGATCAGAGTAACATGTTCATTCATCTCCTGGATTAACTCGGGCCCCAGATGAATGGCATCGCCATTCTCATTCTGACATAATGGTGTACAACACCTCCGACCATATAGAGCTTCATACGGAGCCATTCCAATGCTACTATGATAGCTGTTGTATGCAAACTCCACCAAGGGTAAATATTTTTTCCCATGAGCCACCCTGCTCCAATACACAGGCTCTCAGCATATCCTATAAGGTCTATATAGTCCGTTCTGACTGTCCATCGGTTTGTGGATGATAAGCTAAACTCAGTCTTAGTTCAGTACCCAATTCTTGTTGTAGACTTCCCCAAAATCTGGAAGTAAAACAAGGATCCTGATCGGAAATAATACTCGAGGGTACACCATAAAATCGTACAATCTCAGCAACGTACAACCTAGCCAGTCGGTCCAATGACCATTTCATGTTCATGGCCAAGAAGTGAGTACTCTTGGTTAATCAGTCTACAATCACCCCCATTGCATTACACCCGGATTGGGTACAAGGTAACCCAGATACAAAGTCCATGGTGATACTCTCCCACTTCCAAATTGGAATCTCCGGAGGTTGAAGTAAACCTGGGGTCTCCGGTGTTCAACCTTGCATTTCTGACATATCACACGCGACTTCACATACTCGGTTATTGCCTTCTTTATTCCCGACCACCAGAATTCCTTCTTCAAATTGTGGTATGTAACACCCCTGATTTCCTGTACTCGAATCTCAATGTGATCGTCATAATTAATATAAATGCGAGTAAATTTTTCGCGTTCCAAACTAAGTTCAGTATCACACCGAAACTCGAATCACAGAAAACCAAAGTGTACAATTTTAATACATTAAACCTGGATCTATAACTAGTTCGCCCATAAAGGTATACAAAAATAATAGAGTATACAGCGGAAGAATGTGTATACCGGGCACACACCTAGTCCCATATATGACGATATGAGAAAAGGCTAGGCTAGCAGGCAATGGCATAATTATAAGCCTATTAAACAACCACCTCTTACACGATTACATATATTTATTCATCATCCATCAATTCAAGGGATTATCTTATACATACTTAAAATCTCTAAATCATCTATATCATCATACACAATTTATTCATTACACATGAATTCATAAATGATGCCGACCAAGGCACTTCCTCTACCACTATTTACCTTCACCCAAGTTTGATCTTTAAATCTGAATTTGTCCCATGGTAACCTGCATCACAATGCTAAAAAGGAGACCACATGGGAGAGTGAGTTATACATTCAAAATGGCGAATAATATATATATATATTGTGATCATGTGTATATGCATACAAACATCATGTGTGCTTTGCTATCAAAAACATTAAATTATCATTCATTCATTATCTCATTATCACAACGGGCATACAGGCCTCATGAATCGCAATTCATATCATAAGTAAGCACAACCTATACATAATCACAAACACTGTCACTTTACCACTTATCAACAAGGGTATTCATAATCGTTATTCTTATCAATTCATTATATCTTTAATTAATACCTTCTCGCAAGGGGTTTCTCAACACTCGTGGTCATCCCATTTCAAATATATAATGGATCTGATTCCATATCAACGGGTGATCACAACCACTATACCATTCATTTCTCAATAATTCTAATAACAATATCATCACTCAGGGATTCACCCTTCGTGGCACCCCGCAAGGTGATTCATTTTAATAAATATCATAACATCCTCATCACTCAGGGCTACACCCTTCGTGGCACCCCGCAAGGTGTTCCATTTCACAATAATTCACTAACAATAGGACCTCATCCTCTTCACTCTGGGATATACCCTTTGTGGCACCCCGTAAGGTGATATACTTCACAATAATTATCATAATACCATCATCACTCAGGGATACGCCCCTGATGGCACCCCGCAAGGTGATATGTTCATTTCAATAATAATTCATGCAACAGCATCTTCACTCAGGGATACACCCTTCGTGGCACCCCGCAAGGTGATTTTCTTCACAATAATTATCACAATACCATCATCACTCAGGGATACACCCCTGGTGGCACCCCGTAAGGTGATATGTTCATTTCAATAATAATTCATGCAACAGCATCTTCACTCAGGGATACACCCTTCGTGGCACCCCGCAAGGTGATTTTCTTCACAATAATTATCACAATACCATCATCACTCAGGGATACACCCCTGGTGGCACCCCGCAAGGTGATTTATTCAACACAATATGATCAACATCATCTTCACTCCGGGGTTTAACCGTCGTGGCACCCCGCAAGGTGATATATTCCATATTATTCAACAACAATAGGACAACGTCCTCTTCACTCAGGGATTTACCCTTCGTGACACCCCACAAGGTGATATATACAACAACAATAATGCATATGCTCAACAACAACCTCGCAAAGATATCTCACCCTCTCACTTAAGGATATATTTCAATTTTGACATTTTCAATAATCATGTGATTAATTACAAGCCCCTCAAGGCATATCATTCATATAATTGGCATCTTCAATGGCCACAACATTATTTCATATCAATCCATAAATGGAGATTGAAAGGCATAGCAACAAACATAATATTAATCCACACATGTGACAATAAGGTATTACAAATTACATATATATATAACAATCATAATTGCCTCACACACATGCAAGTCAATTACTTACACCCATCACAAGAGTATCATAATAATTCTCAATAATTATCAAATTACCATTTCAATTAATTCAATACTTATATATGGCAAGGCATGCATGAGTATCACAACATACAATAATCATCAATTATATAACTCATGCAATTTGAATGTTAACTCCTCTCCTACCTTAAGGGAAGAGCCAAACCATTCCAATGCTCCAAGAGCTCCTTTGCACCCTTCGGAATACGATCTACATATTATACATATACACTCATACAATTAATAAGTCATTACAAGGCATTCCTCATAGTTTTAGACATTTTCTAGCTTATCATCAAGTCTTAGACTTGTTAAATACCAAGTTATATAATTGTATTAGGCTTCGGGAATTCCTTTCCCAAAGTCAAGATCCTTTAGATCATAAATGCCAACTAACCAAACAACTGCTACCAATACTCATTAATCACCATCAATAGCCATCTTCCATCATTAATATCCTTCCCCAATGTCATTAAACATACATTTTACTCTCCTTTCACACTTCCCCCAATTTATTAAAGTTAGGGTTTCACCAAAACCCATCAACATCATAATTGCTCATTTATTTTCCACCCATCCAAATATTAATTCATGCATCTCCATAATAACCCACTATTAAAGTCATAATAACAACACCCCACCTAGGGTTTCCTCACTTTAAAGCTCTCCCAACAACCTATATGCCATAAACACTTCCACAAATACATAGGACCCAACATCTAGGGCATAAAACTCATAAAGAATGGTGGAGAACTTACCTCACCCAAGAGCCAACATTGGGCTTCCCATAAAGGGAGAAATCCTCACGGAATTAGAGTGGGAGAAAGGGAGGAGTTCCATTCTCCTTCAAGCATCCATAAAACGAAAATGGTGAAGAAGGAGAAGACACTCCACACAGCTTGGGTTTTTGGAGAGAAGAAAAGAGGATATGGAGAACAGCATGAAGAAGACGAAGAAGAATAATGAAGAAAGGAGGGGAAGAAGTGACGTGAAAAGTAGAAAGAAAGTGAGAGTTTTTGTTTTAATAATTGTTTCCCCTCAAAATATCTCACTATTACCTCATAATTAAAATGGCAGTCCAATAATCCATCATGCCATGTTATATTTACTTTAATATCCTTTTATATCCTTAGAACCAAGTAAAAGAAGGGTCCACATAATTAAACCGAGAGAAAAGGGAAGACACATGCAAACAGGGTGTCACTCGCTCAAGCGAAACCCACATTCGCTTGAGCGAAACAGCTCCATCTCGCATAAGTCTCTCCATTCGCACAGGCGAAATAACCCCAGTACCTGTTTCCACACTCACTCGCCTGAGCGAGGTATTAATTCGCTTAAGCGAATCCAACCAGAAATGATCTTTCCCAGCACTTGGGTTTCTGTTGGTAGGATTCCTTAAAACCGACCCAATATTAATTCGATTTTCACTCGGCAAACTTTAACTAAATCCGAGTCATCTCACACTCGGCTTCCCACTTAACATAACAATCTAAACCGATCCACTTTCCATTCAACCAAGACATTTTGGGCCGACTCATACTCATATAGTCTCTCACTCGGCAATTCCAATCCAATCCGAGTCATCTTAATCAACCCTTCACTCGGTAATTTCTCTAAAACTGACCCATCACTTATTGGGTCTTCCACTCGGTAAATGAGGGGCATCCCACTCGGAATCCCAAATCCTTCCTCACTCAGAATATTTGCTTGACAACACCACTCGGTGTATCACAACTATAAGTCACTCGGAATGTATTCCACATTCACCACTCGGTATATTTTCACATTTCTCACTCGGAGAATTCATTAAGTCTCACCCGGACTTGTTCAGATCCTAACCACTCGGAGTATATAGTCTTATTCACTCGGATTATATATATATTTCCTACACTTAGGATACAGTCCAATCTAAACCATTACAACAACTCTCCCTTGGAAGAGGATCACTCGGAATTCCACTCGGGAATATCTAAACCCATCCCACTCGGGGTTTACTCATGCTTTTCCACCCGGGAAAAGGCCACACAAGGATCACTCGTGAAGTTCTCCCATCTAATCCTACAATGAATGGGTTCATCAATGGCAATTCTCTAAAAATCCATTTAAATATTCTCCACTCGGAAAAGAAGGACAAACATCATAGCCTCACTCGGAATTAGATCCAAGCCTCCTATATTTCTCTCGAAATTCATCAACATAGAATTATTCACCCAACATTATTCATATTCCAGTCGGTAAGAAGCATCAAATCAACATAAATCCCTTATGTATATATGTATATTCTCATAAATACAAACCTGTCCACAAATCCAATCTACCGACCCACATATATAATCATACACTCGGAATGCTTATTGCCTTCACACTCACTCAGGATTCCACTCGGATAAACAATCTAAAGGCTGACTTCCTTTGTTTTTCCCACGAGTGAAGTCATTCCAAAATACTTCTGGACAACACACCCCACTCGGTGACATTTCCACTCGGAATTACACTCATAGAGAGACTTCCCTCGGAATGAGTTACCTTGAACTCAAATACTTCCACTTTCGCTCAAGCTACTCACATTCGCTTGGGCGAAGAAAGATCCAGTGACCAATTCCTCACTGGCTCGCTCAAGCTGATCCCTCACTCGCTTGGGCGAATGCCATTTCTCAGACCCTTCGCTTAGGTGAGACTCCATTTGCTTGGGCAAATTTCCTCCAGAGAGCAAACACTGATACTGCGAATCCCTTCCAGAGAGCAACACTGATACATAGGAAATTTCGCTTGAGCGAAATTAACCTTTGCCTGAGTGAAAATTGCCCAGAAACCATAAGGCCAACACAGGGAATCCTCGCCTGGGTGAGATCCCTTCTCGCTTGGGCGAGACTATCAACACAGAGGCAGGAAACGCAGATTTCACACAGTCCAACTTATGAAACTTCATCATAAGCCAATTTAATCATATCCATGCTATCATATACATCATATAAGACATATATAACTTGTTCCTAAGCATTCTCACTCAAAATTCCTCATTATAAATCAAATTGGATTTATTCCACATATTCTCACCCATCTTCCTCAATAAGCATCAACTATTTGCCATTCACGTTAATTATTCATTTTTATAAAATTCGGGGTGTTACATGGTACATCTTGGTAATACCGGGATGAATACTCAAAAGAACTCCTATGTGCTTCAGTTAGCACAGCTTGCCTAAAATTACCCTTTTGTAGGCACCACCTCTCGGTCTCGGAATCTCCAAATTCCATCATTACCTTCGGTTAATTCCATATCTTTACCTATTGAGAATATCACTCAGAGTCGAAGACAATCTCGAAGACGAACCCGACCACAGACTCAACAACTCTGATTATGGACCCGAGCACGAATTAAATGAATTCACCACTCGGATATTTACTCCCCTCGAGAACTATTCACTCAGAAACATACTCATTCGAAGTTCCTCTTTCTCTGTCCAGAAGTACTTTTCCTAGAAAAAGGTTCACTCGGTATATCTTAATCGGTGCCATCCACTTGGAAGTGTCACACTTAACTCAGAGATACCCCACTCGGGAATTCACTACTCAGAAATATCTTGGGCCAAGAAGTACTCATTTGAAATCAGCTTTTCTTCACCCGGAAGGTCTTGTCTCAGACATGATTCACTCGGAAATTCTCCACTTAGTGTACCTTAGTAGAAACTCAAATCATCAGATTTCTTTTTAAGGTCATCTCTATTTACTCCTCATCTCTAATCACTTATCAATTTCAGAAATATGACTCATACACTTTTCTTCCTAAATATGATTACCCAAGATTGGCTAAAACACGTCTGTCTCCTTGACTTCACACGACCTCAACCACTAGTGCAACTACCTGAGGTGATCAGTCTCAGTAGTTAAACACTTCGTAGTTAAGCCAGGTGCAAGTCGGGTATACAGTCCAACCATTCACGTCATTGATCGATATGCAAGCTGTTTACATCCTAATCCATTCACCTATGCCTATTGGCAACTTCACAATGAATTAATGTTAAAAGGAACCCACGGTGGCTAGCCGCTATGATTCCCATGTAACACTAATATCCGTGCAAAGTCCAAACGATTAGGTAAAACTTCTCTTCATTCTTATTATCTGCCTACTCAACTACTTTTTAATCACTTTGTCCCCTGTCCTTCATTCACTACTTCTCCTTATCATGCACACATAGTTCAATATATATACTTCACTTGACCATCATTCACATAATACATTCTCTTAATTCTTCCCTGAGCAAATTCTCGCCTCATCGATTATCTCACTGAAAATTATTACTAACCACCCTTCGACTATTACCTTCAACTTATTCGGCATTCTTACACTGTCATTCATTACCTACTCATAATTTCTCCCAATGTCCGTTAATCAATCGTCTAACAATTCGGATATGACATACTGGTAACATTTATTTAAACCACTTTATAGAATCCCTACAGGAGGCTCACCCTTCCTAGAAGGTTAACCTTATTACAACGTTGCTAACTTGCATCACCTATTATTCATCTATTCCCTTTTCGATTTATTTTATAATCCTTTCTATTTACTTATACCACTGATGTTTCCACATCTTTGGTTGCTCGACGTTACTAGCATACCATCACTTGCTTACTAACCTTAAGCTCGATACAGGACAGTTTATTGCAACAGTTTATTCCTTTACTTAAAGAATTTTAGTACTATCCATCACGTACGTTCAACACCCGAATGAACAACTAATATCTATTGTCATTCTGACCAGGTAGAAATGCATAAGGGATTCATCCTTCCTAAAAATAATCATATCAGAGCATTCGTCCACTTATTTCATTCTATGTAATATCAAACTCCATTATTCAAACAAACTTATAGCTACCAACGCACTTACTATTCTCATTTCACCATAGGATTTAACCTCCTCTCTTAAAATTAGCACCCCGAGTCCCAGAAGTGTTGGCTCGGTTACCATGCCCACTCGGTTACTGCCTCTGTGGGCAATCGGGCCTAAGGCATCCCGGTTGTCCACGTTGGAAACAACAATATGACCAGCCAATATTTCGCAATATGGCTCTCTTGGCCACAATTATAGCACGCTCGGCTACCCGACTGACTACCAGATCGGCCAGCAAAACTCCGACCAGATAAGGAAGAAGACGTAACGGAAAATTTACCGCCACGAAAGAACTGACCCATTTTCTTGAAAGTAGATCCTCTTGCCTTCACGACCTCTTATCTTCCGACTGAAAGGTCCTCTGTAATTGCACTTCCTCGGTCAGTCTATCCTTGTTCACCAGAGTCGGATAATCCCGAATACTCAATCGGCATAATCACACTGTGAAGTCCAATTCATAATCCCGCTTCATACTTGGCACACTTACTACTCTCGGTTCCTTCCAGTGAGAAAGAATGATAGAAGTCACACAGCTCGTCAAACTTAGTATTGTGCTCGGCCCTGTTCCAACCTCAAATTCCATTTCCTTTCAGATTTTAGAATTATTCGGGAAGTACTTAACAAGAAAGCTCCTTCGAAAATTCACCCACACCAGCGGTTCACTCACCGTATTCATCTGTACCTTGGTCCTAGACCACCATATCCTAGCCTCGTCCTTCAACTGGTAAATCATAAACTGTACTTTCTGCTCCTCCGAGCACTCGAAATACTTGAGTTGATTCGGTTTTTCTTATCCAAACATACACCCCACCGTAGTCATGCCCTCCTTTATAAATAGGGGGATTCCTTTTCAGGAATTTATCAAGAGTGGGACCAGATTCGGTCCTACTCATCAATTTGGAAAACCTCGAGAAGAAATCATCTCCTCCACCAGAATTAGTTTCCCGGCCATAAAGTAATTCTATAATGAATAAACACATCACCATTAATAACCAATGCTCTACCAGGGAGTCAGATATTTACCTCATACTCATAATACAACGCCGCTGGAGTGCCAAGGGAATGATGCCAAGTTGCACAAACAACCACAAGCACAATGTAATAGGATGAAAAACAGCCCAGTGTAGGACTCACACAAATCACTGGGTTCACCCATACACTCGGCTCTACAAGGAACCGCTCTGATACCAACTGTAACGACCCGCGTCAATATACCATTTAATTACACCCGATTAATCATTTTTGCAATCATTTTTCACATTTAATAAAAATTAATTTGGCCTTAATATTAAATAATATTTACTTTTCTTAAACATACTGAAAATAATAACCGATTGGAAATAATACAATAATAAAATAGGATTTAATCAGAATCAGTGAAAGAGAAACGAAGACAAGAGGGTCATTCACCTGAGCGAACAAGACCTACAAGGAAAGTCAACAAGTCGGGTTTTACTCGGAAATGGGTCCCAGTCAATCATCTCTCACTCGGGAGCAGCTTAACCTTCATCCACTCAGGAAACTCTTAACCTTCATTCATTCGGGTATACCACACTCGGAACATTCCTAACCTTCACCCAGGAATAGTTCGCTCGGCCATAGCTCACTCGGGAACATCCCAACCTTCCACTCAGAAGAAGTTCGCTCGGGCATACATCACTCGGAAATAATCTGACCTTCCTTCACTAAGAAGGGTTCTCAGCCATTCATCATATGGACGACATTCTAACCACTCGGAAAACACTCTAATCTTCACTCGGAAAGCACTCTAATCTTCACTCGGAAGCATTCTAATCTTCACTCAGAAAAGATTCTCTCGACCACAGCTCACTCGGAGACATCTTAACCTTCCACTCAAAAGTGGATCTCTCGGTTATTCTTCACTGAGAAAGGTGCAAGAGATGCTCACTTGAGCGAAATAAACGCCCAATCAACCGGCCCTCGCTCGGACAAGAATGAGTCCACTCGGCGAGATTCGCCGGTAATCGACTATGCTACAGCAATGCAAATTCACTCATAAAATAAACACCGATCACATAACATCAAGAATTTATACTCACGTCAATCAGCATACCGATTCAAATTTAATTTAACATGCAACATGTTGTAGCATCACACACTCGGAAAACTCATTATATACATATATTACATAATTCATTCAAAATCACTGGGTGCCTTGGCATCAATCCTCCGCTTGGCGCAGCTCCATGGCTCCGACCTCTTCCCTCTCACTGGTTACTAAATTGAAAACCACAGCAAGGGTGAGTGTTTGGCATCATAATTAATCTAGAATGGAATTTAAATAACAAAATACGAGTATAAACTCCTTCCGATTACTTCATCATCAAAATGCAAGTCACTCGACAAATATAGCAATTCACACTCGGCAATATTAGAAATTCACACTCAGCAAACATAGCCATCACACTCGGCAATTATATTAGTTCACACTCGAAAAGTATAGCAAACCGCGCTCGGCAAATATAGCAAACTGCACTCAGCAAATATACACATCACAACTAATAATTCATCAATTGTCACAACTGACTCTTACATAAAATTGACGCCTAGTATTCGGATACTAAAGGATCGGCCTTCAGCTGGGGGTCCTACTTGACACCCCGTGAACCCTGCTTGGTTCACCGAGTCCTGCTTGACTCTCCACCTCGAACACTAGGTCCTGCTTGACCACTGGGTAGCTCAACCCGGTACAAAAGCCATGGGAGCCGGAAATGAGGGGCTATACATACCGTCGGCCGTCCCATACCACATAATCACATATCATATCTCAATTATTACATATCATCAGCAAATAACAGATGCAACTACCAGAAATTGGCATGTGCTCACAATACAAGGTGACCGACTTGTCAACCCCATCCATCACATTGTCACTTGGAGACCTGCTTGTCAAGCTCGTCATCATATTGCCATCATACACCGATTATCACAGCATCAAATATTTCAAATTCAATCGGCTTAAGCCACACACACACGATCCTAAACCGATCGGTGTCCATACATATACATGCATTCATACACATTCACATAACTCATCCAGCATCATTTCTATTATCACAGCATCAAATATTTCTTACGTCATACACACACCCCGATCCTAAACTGATCGGTGTCCACATTCATACGTGCATTCATACACATTCATAATTTTCATTCAGCATCATCTTTTACCCGGTTCACAATCATTCCAATGACTCAGACAGTATGTCCTATTCTAATTAATTATAACCCGAACACCCCCTTACCTCGGTTCCAAACTTCAACAATCGTTGGGTTCACAGTTCCACCTCCGAATCCAGCACCAGCTTCCTTAATCGTTCCACCGGCGTTCGTTCTACTACCAACGGGTTTGGAATGCACAACCTGTTAACGTCGCACCACCCACACAATCAAAAGACCATTTAGGCTCACACACCCAAGAGGAGTGGAGATCAAAACAGTACCCCACCATACATGACCATTCAGTCCAGAGAAGGAAATGAAAGAGGTGAGATAACAAATTTAAACAGTTCAATGGACTCACCTTGAAACCACTGTCACGGAAATGTAATTATTTCAAGGTTTTGATGCAAAATGAACCTTCCTTCAGAGCATGCAGCTCACAGCGATGGAGGAAGGAGAAGAAGAAAAGAAACAGATGAGGAAGAAGAAGATTCTCGTAAGAGAGTGAATGATTAAGGAAAGAGAAAGAAACCTTTATTTAAAACTCATGGGCAACCAGTCACCTCCCCAACCGGTCACTTTTAATTAAACTTTTCTCTTCTTCCAATCACACCTTTCATAATAATTAACCAATCAATAAATTTATTTACACTCATAATATTTAATTACTTGTAATTTCCCAATACTTTATAAAAATATCAATTAAATCCTTAAAACAATTTTTAATATTTCCACTACACAAAATTTTTCTATAAATATCCGGGATGTTACAGCATAGAAGTAATCACAAGGCCCCTCAAGGCACAACATCCATATTTACATCAACCACGCATGGTAATCAAAGGCATATCAACAAGGCATGTTAACAAACACATTTCAAGTTCATATCATCACATGCTAGCCAATACAATTCAAGTTACATATACAAGATTTCACTTGCATCAAACACAATGGCATAGCAATAATAATAATGACCATTTTATCAAGGGTGTGTTCAACAATAATATCCCCTTTTGTTCAACATCATTAATCATTTTTCAATATGTATGTCATCATCCATTTTTAATCATCGTTGATACTTTTTTAAAATTCATTGAGTTATAATAACTCATTGCCATTCAATTGTCCCCTCATTAGTTTCATCGTCAATTAAGGTACGTTATACAATCACATCATTTAATTTTCATCATGATTCACAATATGTTAATAGAGGGGAAGCATACATGTTTTCATAACATAGCATAGGCATACACATACCATACCATGGCCTTAAGCCATTCCTCAATCACCACAAACACACACCACACATATACCCCTAGTGAATTTGTTCGTTTTTCCATAATAAAAAAGGTTTTGGGCAATAATGAGCCCATGATAAATTTCAACATCAAGACATGAGGAAAGCTCATTTTTATTCTTAAAAGTAGTGTGACATGTCACAAATATCCCCTATTAGTCCCAATTTGATAACCATAAAAAGTTAGGCTCAAAACCCTTTTAAATTTGAATTTTATGACGCAGTAGGTCTAGTGTTTTATGCCTAATGAAAGTTAGAAAATTCCAATTAATGTGAGACCGATTCTTACACCTCCGTAACATAATTATCTATAACTTTTACACAGAAGTCAGAGGCCAAAAATGTCATTAAGATGCCCAAACTGGCCAAAAACAGCAAAGAAATCATAGCAGTTGGAAAAACAGCATGACAGGGGCCATAACAGGGCCATGAATCGATTCCCATATGTGGTGAATCGATTCATGCATCCAAAAATCCCAAAATTGACAAACAGAGGGTTGGGAATCGATTCCCCATTGGTATCGTGTACCAATGCTCAAAAACAGTGAAATAGAGGAGTATGAATCGCTTCAACCCTTGGTGTGAATCGATTCACACGTTTTTGCAATTATGAACAGTAAAACCAGAGGGCTTTGAATCGATTCACACACTATTGTGAATCGATTCATGACAGCACAGAGCTTATTTTATGCAAAAAAAATCACATTTTCAAACTTCTAACCCCCCTAACTTTTTCATACAAATTCCAATGCCCACCAAATTTTAACACCAACTTATATATATTATTTGTGACATGTGGCCACCAACCTCATTCAAAAATTCCCAAAAAAAGGGAATTATGTGCATAAATGTGTTTTACCCATTTTGAGGCACTTTTGTGCAACTCAAGGGCCTATTCTCATTGGAATTGGCCCATTCCAATTCCTACAAGTCATAAACTACATATATGGGCTATTGGAACTATCACATGCCATTCAATTCTCATAAAACTCTATTTGGCTCTATTAGTTCCTCAATTATGCATAAACCTAATGAACATAATCCCATAAATTTAACGATTCATCCATCTATGGATTTCTACCAATAAATAAATCATGCCTATGAAGGGACTTGAAAACTTTCATTGTCATTAACCATACATATGGTTCTCAAAATCAATAGATTGCCAAACAATGTCATTCATCATATAACTAATACAACTATGGCAAGGCAAGCATGAGTAACCATACATACATTAATCATCAATTATATAACTCATCCATTTGGAATGTAAACTCCTCTACTACCTCGAGGGAAGACCCGCAATTCAAATGCCCCAATCGTTTCGCCACGTTGTCCAAATTACAATCTACACATTCCACATATATATACATACACTAAATTAATGAGCCATCACAAGGCATCATCATAATTTTAAGCAATGTAAATATATCTTAAGGCTTAATGTCAAGTCCTAGACTTGTCTAAACTCCAATTCATACGCTTAGGCTTCGGGAATTCCTTTCCCAAAGCCAAGATTCTCTAGGTTTAAAAAGGGCTAATCACACCCAATAAGAACAATGTCATATTCTTTACCAATGTTGCTCCCAATCACATATAAGTCATCATAAATCCTTTTAGCTTCTTTTAAGACCCTCATCAATCAACCACATATTATGGCCTAAGGCCTCATCAAATCACAATCTTATTTCATTTGTTTACCCCATCACAACCATCATGGTTTTGGTGTTCAAACTCATTATTATTTTTTAAAGGCCATACCCTTCTCTAGGTTCCCATACTAATGACTTTCAACAATCACTATTAACCAATTACCTCCATTAATGTCATCCCTCATCATCAACAAGTATCCTCCCAACATAATCAACAATGCCCATACTTTAAATATCATATATTTCCACCTGAAATCAATCCTCAAACCAACACTACATGTTTCCCCAAATTCTTAAGGCTAAGGTTTTAACAAAATCCAACCACCATTATTAATATTCATCAAACATCATCAATGGCTACTTTTCCTTATCGATATCATTCTCTCACATCATTAAACACACATTATACATACATTTTACATTTCCCCAATTCCTAGGGTTAGGGTTTCAATAAAAAGTCCAACAACCATCATAAATAATCATCATCTTCCATCACTAAACACCACATTTTAGTGTACCCCTCTACATCAACACAAAAACACATATTTATCATACGCTACCTTTGGGTTTTGCCTACAAATGGTTCCTAGTCCATAACCCATATATATTTTACACTCTCCCAATAAATAAACTCATAACCAATCACATAAGCTCAACAAAAATGGTGAGGAACTTACCTCAAGCTAAGAAACAAGTGAGCTTCCAAGAGAGGGAGGATGGAAGACGAAAATACAAGGGAGAGGGAGAGCTTCTAATCACCATTGTCATCTCTTCCAAGGCTTGAAGCAAAATGAAAATGGAGAGGGAGAAGGCACACCACTATGCTTAGGGTTTTTAGAAGAGAAAGAAGGAGATTAGTGGAAGAGAAAATCAAGAGAAAAGAATAGGAAAAATAAGAAGAAAAAGTGACGTGAAATTAAGAGAAGGGAAGGGATTTTTTTGTTTTAAAGTTTAACCCTCATTAATAATTTCTCCGTTTTATAATACACAGGATCTCCGTTTGGGCTCAATACTTTATCTAAAAATTATTCCGAATATGTATTCAGAATCCCTATAATATTCCTAACAGCCCTGACCAACAGCATCTCAATCTGAGATACTTGGTCCGACACCCATATCTTCACTAGGTATAATTTAACTCTTAAAGCCCCAATAAATTATAAATAATCCTCATAAATCTCAATTTAATTATCTCAATATTTTTGGGACACTTATTAACCATTTATAATTATTTAATATTTATTCCTCCTATTTAATCATTTTTATAAAATTCAGCATGTTACAATCCACCCCACCTAAAAAGAAATTTCGTCCTCGAAATTTGACATCGATATACATCACAAGGCCGCACACCATTAAGGTTCATCGTCTTTGATAAATAATATTGGACTTCCCAAAGTCTAACAGGATATGATCATCATCATTCCTTTGTCCCAATCATAAAATCTCACATATCCAAGACGTGTTACAACCCATTAATTCTCAATTCATCCGACTTAACTCACACATTCATATCCAGTACCACCAGATAGACTCAAACAATCACCATAAGCAGTTATAACCTCACTTGCCCGACTTAAGTATCGCTGCATCTGACATACTGGAAGGCGTCCCAATCCCGTAGTGGTTATCAGAAACACATAAGGTCGGCACATAAGTGCACGTTACCACAATACCTATGGCATGTAGAGTCATATCAAGACAAGTACCTTCAGTTCTTATCACTCACATTAATCACACTTGCTAAAATATTACCAATCCTTACGAGATTTAATGATAATTTGTATAAGTCCATAATTCAACATGTTCATGTTACATCATCACTACATATAATCCGGCATCAATCACGCCGTATAAATCATTAAATATCAATTAACATCACCACAAATTGGTGCATCAAGAATCAATCTCCAATCATAACAAGGTAAATACCCAATCATCGAGCTTCATTCATTCAGAAACCATAGTAATTAGCCTAATAATCATTTGCCCTATTCATATATCGTCGGCTATACATCATCTCAAGCCTAAACGAGTCAATAAACTCATATCAAGTGTGTAATCACAAGGGCATAATATGGTTCATAACTGTATAATAAGCTTTCACATTAGTGATTTCCCTCACAAATCATGACCAAAGTCTATAAATTGGGCGTACAACTCATATCATATCACATTGCTATGTGGTTTCTACCATCAATATAGCATCTTTCAAACAAAAAGGGAGGTAATAGTAGGGTGAAATTTCCTTTCACTAAGTAATCACACATATCATCTCTACATTATAGTATAATCCATCCTCAATCTAATGATCATGACTCCAAGGGAACACAATTTAGCCCAAATTCTTATCGTGAAATCTCACATCACATTCAATGCCAAATCATACCCTAAATTCAACATCACTATTCACCAACTACCTAGAGGTTTACATTAATTATTTGCATCTCATCACGTATACCGGCCCTAGCCTCAACAACGTATTTCACAATTAATCTCGTTGCGGCTCACTTAATCACAACGTTCGACCGATCATCGGACTTAGAAAATCTAAGGGGTTACCTATTACCCATTATGAGATTTGTGAGATACACCTATAACATCCAATTCATCATTAAACATGGCTCATAAAACAACATAGAGTCTAGACCACCATAGGGTCTAATCTCCATAAAGCTTGATCATACAAGATCGTATTAAGTCATTCAGTGTTACCATATCTAGAGTGTCACAACCAAATCAATCATTCACTTGGTTCATAAATATAAAACCGAGTCATAACCCCAATCATGTGTTAACACAATTTCATATTCAATCATCTTATCACTTATTCATGTTATCAATTTAAGGAGACATAGCAAATTAATTGCATAGTACACATATAATGTTGTGCCTAAGGATATAAAATCCATCTTCCCTAATTAGCATAATTAATCATTTTGATTCATAAATATCCACATCAAGGAATTCTTTCGTTATCATTTATCCAATCGACTTTAGCATATGAAGTTCTCACATTCAATAAACATACTTTGGCTATAAGCCATAAGCACAATTCATACAAGAGACCCAACCAATTAATTCCATTTCAATGTATATATATACATGGTCTCATCATTCATGGCCTACTACTATATTAATTCACTTTTAAAACCTTCTATCCATGATCAACACATGACATAGTTCCATCATCAAATCAATTCATATTCAATATATCAAATCCATGATCACATATGGTACAAATTCATCACCAAGTCAAGTCATACTCAATATATCAATATCAAATGCATAATAACAATGTATTCGTCATTTGAAGGAAATAATGTAAGGAGCTTGGTCGGACTTACGCAATCAAGCATAGCAATCACAACGATAGAATTCATTCATATGTATTCAATCCCACAAATCAATCAAGGTTAACAATGAGCAACTATGCTCTAAGAATCACCAAAATGTTTCACTACTAAGCAATTGTGCTCCAAACATCCATAGTGCCAATTCTTTGCAGAGCAACCATGCTCTGATAATAATCAAAAACTCTATTTCAGAGCAACATATGCTTGATACCAGCTTGTCACACCCTGATTTTTTGAGCCGAATCCCGATGTAATCAAGATAATAATTGATAAAAAAATACGAGTAAATTTTTCACGTTTAAAATAATTTCAAAACACCACAATGATTACATTAAGACCCGAACCCCAGAAAACTGAAGAGTGAGATTTAATAATTTATAAACTGGATTGCTAAGTAAGACGCCCATAAGTGTATACAAAATATTAGAGTTTACAGCAGAAGAAGAATGTGTATACAGGGCATACGCCTAGTCCCATATATGAAGATATGAGAAAAGGTTCAAGCAACCATGCAATTCATGATGTAAGCCTATTAGGTCACAACCAAGCAAGCATCCAAATATCATTCATTGCCTATCA
This sequence comes from Clitoria ternatea, assembly GCA_037962975.1. Lineage (NCBI taxonomy): Eukaryota > Viridiplantae > Streptophyta > Magnoliopsida > Fabales > Fabaceae > Clitoria > Clitoria ternatea. Next base: position 208,075,153 of record CM075671.1, on the reverse strand, counting down.
TGAATTTCAACCTTAGATTACGTATTATCAATACATCATCCATATACATTATCATCCATACGATATCATCAAATCGATGGTTATCATCTATCATCTTATACAATTCATTCATCACAATATAATTAATAGTCATTGCCGGACAAGGCATTCCGTTACCACTATTTACCTTCTTCGAGATCTTTAAATCAAAAACCCAAACTCATCCCATAGCAAGCCTGCATCACAATGCTAAAAAGGAGACAACATGGAAGAGTGAGTTATACATTCAAAATGACGAATATAAATACATTGTGATTGTGTGTACATGCATTCAACCCATATGCGTGCTTTGCTATAAATCATCAGTTCATTATTAAACCATTATCAAGGTATTATCTTAGGCATACAAGCCTTATCATTCATAATTCATGTCAAGCACAAGCACAAGCACAAGTACATACACAATCACATAGCCCTACATCATTATGGGCATTCACAATTATCATCATTAAGTCATATAAATCTTAAATCAATAACACTCTTTCAAGAGGTTCTCATCTCTATTTGGTCATCTTCATCTCAAATGCCATATACCTATGGCTAATGCATATGTCAACTGTTTAATGCATATGCAATGGATCCATTTCTTACCATCAGGTAATCGTAACCACCATATCATTTATTTCACAAATCTACATATCAATTGTCATCACGTCGGTTTCCCGCCTCGTAAGGGGTACTCCCTTCATGGAACCCCGCAAGGTTATTCATTTTACAAATATTATATCATCATCATGTCGGGTACTCCCTTCGTGGAACCCCGCAAGGTTATTCATTCATCAAAGATCATAACATCATCATGTCAGGTACTCCCTTCGTGGAACCCCGTAAGGTTATTCATTCACATATATCATCACGTCAGCTTCCCATCTCGCAAGGGGTAGTCCCTTCATGAAACCCTGCAAGGTTATTCACTGTGATCGCAACCACATAATCAATACTATGCTATGCCATGAATGCAAAATGCAATAATGCATATGCCAAACCTTAACCTCATAAAGATTTTTCACCCTCTCATTTAGGGTATAGAAGTAATCACAAGGCCCCTCAAGGCACAACATCCACATTTACATCAACCACACAACTTATTTCAATATTTTTGGGACACTTGTTAACCCATTTATAATTATTTAATATTTATTCCTCCTATTTAATCATTTTTATAAAATTCGGGATGTTACAGTCACCACGAATCTCTCATCATCCCCTCTGACATGGCAAGTAGGGAGGATTACTTGCACCTCCTAGAGTAAGTTGGTCTTCCAAAGTCGGACTTCACTTTTCCATTTTAGCTTAAGGACAAACTGAACTAAAAGGAGTTAGGTTGTGCCTTGAATGGGGCGGTATGGTCCACTCTGAAAGTTTTATCTATCCTCTCTTCCTTCATGTCAAGAAGCCTCTTGCTAAAATCAACCAACTCCGGGAGAAGAATGCCCGATTGTTGGAAGATCAATGTCAAATTCATAATCACGTGAAAGATCTTAATGAAAGGAATTCGCCCTCAAAAGTTTGAGGCGACATGCAGGATGAAGTTAAGCAGCTAAAGAATGAACTTGAGGATCTAAAGAAGGAAAACGTTGCTCTGCTTATGGAAAAGGAAGATCTTTCTACTAAGGTCTAGGAAAAAGATGCCAAGTATCAAATTGATATGAGGCTTTTTGGTCAAGTTGCGGTGGAGGCTTTTAGCCATATAGTCCGGCAGGTAGTCTATCGAAACCATGGTGTCTCTCTAAACTTAAATAGAATAGGATTTTGTAATAAATTCTATCAAGGCGAGTTAACCACCATAGTGAATGGTAAGGACTACGAGTCTTCTGTGAAGACCATAAAGAATTTTGATAATGACAAGGCCAATGCCAGAGATCAAGAATAAAGATCCAAGACCAAGGGATAATTAAAGTAAGACTCTATAAAAAGAAAGTACGGCCATTAATATAAAAAGGTTTCAAAATTTTATACATTCTGATGGAATGTAATCGATTACCTCATTAGTGTAATCGATTACAATTAAATGAATTTTAAATTGCATGATTTCTAATAAATGTAATCGATTACCTCAGCAATGTAATCGATTACCATGTTTAAGTAATCGATTACCCTCATTACATAATCAATTACAATATAAACGTTATGTTTTAAAACAGATTTTAAAAAGCAGTAATCGATTACCTCTTTTATGTAATCAATTACAACGTGATCAGAAAGCATGAAACATTGGATCCTTTCATGAAAAATCATGTTGAAACATTATAACTTTTCACAAAATATTATTTTATCCAAGAGGTACCTTTCCAATTATTTTAATCAATAATTTCACACCTCTTGAAGGCATTTCTACTCTTATAAATAGGGATGCCCATCATTTACAAAAACACAACCAACTACTTCCAATCTTTTCTTAAGAGCAATAATAGCCATATTCTCTTAATAGAGTTATTCCTCTTTCTTGTTCCTCAATTTGTTCATCATACTCTTTAAGAGAGTTTTCTTGTAGAGTTCTTTATCTCTAAAGTGAGATTGATACTCAGAGTGGTGTATCTCTGAGGGTGTTCTTTTTGGATGTTGTATAGCATCCAAGGGTGGTGTTCTTGGGTGTGGTGTAGCATCCAAGGCATTTGTGATCGGTGTGTGAGTCCCCATTGTGGTGTAATCAAGTGATTTGATTATAGTGAATTTCCTCAAGGGTGTCTTGAGAAGACTGGACATAGTTAATGGTTGGCCGAACTAGTATAAATCTCTGTTTGCACTTCTCTAACCCTTAAACTTTTTATGTTTTAAGCTTTATTATTCAAATCACATATCATTGCATATTGAGTTTTTAAAGGAGAAATTTATTAGTGAGAAAGTTCCTAACTACTCAATTCACCCCCCCTCTTGAGTTTCCTAGAGGCCACCTAGGATAACAAGTGGTATCAGAGCTAGTTTCTTGGAAAAGGTTTAACAACCTCAAGAAGATCCATGGCCTCTTTCAATCCCATCTTTCCTGAGGGAAACTCTATACATAGACCTCCTGTATTTAACAGAGTAGGATATCAATATTGGAAAACCCGTATGTAAATATTCATAGAAGCTACTGATATAGACATATGGGACTCCATTGAAAATGGTCCATTCATACCAACCAAAGTAGTTAGAGAAGTAACCATGATTAAACCAAGAAGTGAATGGACTGATGCAGATAAAACTAAAGTCCAATATAACCTAAAGGCCAAAAATATAATAACTTCTGCCTTAGGAATGGACGAGTACCTTAGAATATCCACATGCAAAACAGCAAAAGAAATATGGGATACTGTAGAAGTAACTCATGAAGGAACGAGTAAAGTGAAAAGGTCTAGAATAAACACCCTAACTAGGGAGTATGAGTTGTTTAGAATGATCAACAATGAAAGCATACAAGACATGCAAAAGAGATTCACTCATATAATCAATCATCTTGCATGCTTGGAAAAAACCTTTTCAAATGAAGATTTGATTGATAAAGTATTAAGATGTTTGAACAGGGAATGTCAACCAAAAGTAACTGCTATATTAGAATCAAAAGATTTGTCAAGCATGTCCCTTGCAACACTCTTTGGAAAATTACAAGAGCATGAACTCGAGCTTGAAAGATTGAATCAACATGAGGAAAGCAACAAAAACAAGAAAAGTATTGCTCTAAAAGCATCATCATCAACCATTGAAGAAAGTGATGAAGAAGATGATGAAGAAGGTATAAATGATTATAATGACCTTAAATTATTTGTTAAATAATTTAACAAGTTTCTAAAGAAAAAGGAAGGGCAAAGGAAGCCAAACTTCAGGAATTCCTTCAAAAATGATGAATCTAACCAAGGTCCAAAATGCTTTGAATGCGGAAAATATGGACATATGAAAATAGAGTGTCCGACACTAAATAAGAAGTCTGACAAGCAAGAGAAAAAGTATTCCAAAAATAAAAGAAGAGCATATATTGCCTGGGATGAAAATGATCTAAGTTCGTCCGAGGAATCAGACCATGAAGAAATGAATCTCTGCCTGATGGCAAATACTGAAGAGGTAATAGATTCAAACCCTACTTTTAATGAATTGCAAGATGCATTTGAAGATCTTCATAATGAGTGTCAAAAGTTAGCTAAAAAATTTTTGAACATCAAAAGCACTAACCTGAGCTTAAAAGAAAACTTATCAAAACTCAATCAAGAACTAGGACAGGTTAAAATAGAAAAGGAAAACTTAGAAACTAAGTATAAGACTGAAACTACTAATAGTCATACATGCTTAACATGTCAAAAGCATATTCTAGAGATAAATGACTTAAAAAATAATTAGCTAAATTTACTATGGGAAGAGACAACCTAGATATACTCCTTGGAAAACAAAAATGTCATTTTAAAGTAGAACTAGGATCTGATTCTTCCAAAAAGCAAAAGTTGCAGAAAAATTTCTTTATTTCACAAAAGACCTCAACTAGCCCATTTGTTAAATTCTCTCATTACATGAGAAAAAGTCACAGTGCATCAATATGTCATATAAGGAACAAAGGTTATACTGGGACAAAAATGATTTGGGTTCCTAAGAATATATTATCCACATCTAACTCACAAGGACCCAAGAAAATTTGGGTACCAAGATCAAATGTTTATAATGGTGTAGGAATTATCATTGATGGGAGGCACTTAAGGATTAACTCTTACCCACAAGAAAATTCAACACATTTCTTGAAGCATCTATCAATCAACAAGTAACAAAGAGCAATATCAAAATAACGAGTGACATCAAACAACAAGGTGCATCACTCTCTGCTAAAACTTTATGCTCTTATATTCTTTTTGCCATTGACAAAGGGGGAATAATATATGAGAAGCAAAATAAAAGAAAAATCAATCAAACCTTGTCAACTAAACCAAAATTAAAGGGGAGAAAATCTTGTATCTTGCATGCTGTTTATTTTTCTTCTCAAGAAATGTTGTCAATATCAAAAAAGGGGAGAATGAAGAACTAAGGTTTTGATATCAACAACATATATGCAAGACATGATTAAGAACATGGACGCAAGACTTGAAGATTCTGTATACCATGTCAAGCACCAAAAGAGTCATGAAATCAATGAAATATTGTCATCATCAAAAAGGGGGAGAATGAAGACCATGAAGGATTTTGATAATGACAAGGCCAATGCCAGAGATCAAGAATAAAGATCCAAGACCAAGGCATAATTAAAGTAAGCTCTATAAAAAGAAAGTACGGCCATTAATATAAAAAGGTTTTAAAATTTCATACATTCTGATGGAATGTAATCGATTACCTCATTAGTGTAATCGATTACAATTAAATGAATTTTAAATTGCATGATTTCAAATAACTGTAATCCATTACCTCAGCAATATAATCGATTACCATGTTTAAGTAATCGATTACCCTCATTACATAATCGATTACAATATGAACATTATGTTTTAAAATAGATTTTAAAAAGCAGTAATCAATTACCTCTTTTATGTAATCAATTACAACGTGATCAGAAAGCATGAAACATTGGATCCTTTCATGAAAAATCATGTTGAAACATTATGACTTTTCACAAAATATTATTTTATCCAAGAGGTACCTTTCCAATTATTTTGATCAATAATTTCACACCTCTTGAAGGTATTTCTACTCCTATAAATAGGGATGCCCATCATTTGCAAAAACACAACCAAATACTTCCAATCTTTTCTTAAGAGCAATAATGGCCATATTCTTTTAATAGAGTTATTCCTCTTTCTTGTTCCTCAATTTGTTCATCATACTCTTTAAGAGAGTTTTCTTGTAGAGTTCTTTATCTCTAAAGTGAGATTGATACTCAGAGTGGTGTATCTCTGAGGGTGTTCTTCTTGGATATGGTGTAGCATCCAAGGGTGATGTTCTTGGGTGTGGTGTAGCATCCAAGGCATTTATGATCGGGGTGTGAGTCCCCATTGTGGTGTAATCAAGGGATTTGATTATAGTGAATTTCCTCAAGGGTGTCTTGAGAAGACTGGACGTAGGCAGTGGTTGGCCAAACCAGTATAAATCTCTGTTTGCACTTCTCTAACCCTTAAACTTTTTATGTTTTAAGCTTTATTATTCAAATCACATATCATTGCATATTGAGTTTTTAGAGGAGAAATTTATTAGTGAGAAAGTTCCTAACTACTTAATTCACCCCTCATCCCCTCTTGAGTTTCCCAGAGGCCACCTGGGATAACATTCTGATTTGTCATTCGAGTTCACTCCTCTACCAGATGGTGAGGATGACACAGTGCCAGAAGCTAAGACCGGTGTGGAGCATCAGGACCCCTAAATTTTTTATGCTTTGTGATGGAACGAGTCCTTTAGATTTTGTAATTAAGATATGTTATTTTGTTAATTAGAAATCTAAGTTTTTACTATTGAGCATATTTTGTTTTATTTTGTAATTCGGGCATTAGCCCTTAGATTTCTTTTTAATAATAATGAATATTCATTTTGTTCATCTATTATTATTATTAATATTAGATAGTAGTTATGCCTTCATGATTTTTCACATAATGAGATTTCTTAAGTAATCCTCTACTTTGGCATTAGGCGAAGTGCTGCTCCGGGGTGTGGTCACTTAATGACCCTACCGTTATAGGGTTGTTCATTGTAACCACTCTTTATGGTTTGGTTTCTAATAACTGTACCAATCTTTGAGGTTAAACAAGTTACTGCTCTGGGTTTTAGTTTTAGTAACCTTAACCGCTTTGGGGTTAAGTAACTGTTAGGGAATCCCTAGGGCATGAGCAATGGAAATACAAGGATTCCCATAGGATTTGCAAAGCGCCGTGTTTCAAAGCATAAGACAAACACAAAGAAATATTGAATTTTAGGATTACCTCTTGAAGAATATCGAAGTAGTCGTAGCCTCGTCCTTTAGGAGTCCACACGAGTAATCCCACCAGAAACACTACACCTTCCAAATGCTAGTTTGACGGTGTGTAGCTTTTGCAACTTTTGCATTTTGTGTCTCTTTTTGGTTAGCCGCCTATGAGTATCTTATGCTTTATTTATAGCTTAAGTTTGACCTAATTTACCCTCTCTAAAGAGTGGGCTCCTTACTTGACCTAATTTGATCAGGTTGCATTGATTTGTTAGAAGATGAAGATTGCTCAAGATCGTCAGAAGAGTTACTATGACAATCGTTATAGGCCACTTTAGTTTCAGGTGGGAGATTGGGTATTTCTGAGGGTTTCACCTACCAAAAGTGTGGGAAGAATACTGAAGAGTCATAAGCTTAATCCGAGATACATTGGACCATACCAGATTTTGGAGTGGATTGGTGATGTCGCTTACCGATTGGATCTTCCCCGATCATTAACTAATATCCACAATGTGTTTCATGTGTCACAACTTTGGGCATACATTCCTTGTGATTTGATGATTGTACCTGAAGATTCTATCCAACTGAAAGAGGATTTGACTATGGAGGTTACGCCTATTTGTATTAAAGAATATCAGACCAAGCGATTGAGGAGCAAGGAAGTATCCTTGGTAAAAGTGAAGTGGCAGAACTTAAACAGAGTAACTTATACTTGGGAGTTAGAGTCTAATATAAGGCGGTTGTATCCAAATCTTTTTCAATAAGGTACGTTGATTTCAGGGATGAAATCTCTTTTTAGGGGGAGTAGATGTAACATCCCTGATGTTTTTATATTAAATGATAAATAAAAGATAAAATAGTCTAGAATAATAATAAACAGGAGAAATAAGAGTTTAAAATGAAATTTTATGGAACATGGAATCAGGAACCTGATGCATAGCGTGGCTGGGACACATAGTGTCAGGTGCGAATTAATGAGCTGACGCGTAGCACCAGTGGGACGTGTAGCATTAACGTCGCGATCAGCTTAAAACAAAGGCATGTAAAACAGAATCACAGAACTCTTCCTCCTTTATTTTCTTTTCCTCTGAGGTGATTATGCTTGGATTATGTTAGGAGCTTTAATTCCTTACATTTTTGGGCATTGGGAGGCAAGGTATGGCACTTGACAACCTCTATTTCGGGTTTCCCCTTCTCCTCCTCCTTCCATCTTTCCCCATCCAAATTTGCATGTATTAGGGGTGGGTTTGATTCTGTAATTTAATAAGTTTAGAAGCTTGAATAATGAGTTTGGAGGCATGAGGAAGGAAATGTACTAATTGGTTTGGTGTTTCGGTAACCGTAGGTGCCAAAATGAGCATTGGACGAACAAGCGGCGAAGCGGGTGTCGAATTTGAAAGAGGAGCAGCGAATCAAGTACCTGAAGGATACAACCGACACCTCGAGCAAATTATGGAAGCTTGGAATCGTGGTAAAAGGGGGGTGTTCAGGTCGTAATTAATTAGGAATTAGGATTCGAATATATGATAACTTCGGGAGGCTTAGAAATATTTAGAAACATATCATAGATGATGTAGAGTAGTTAAAAATGATTAATATAAATTTTTACAAGCATGTGGATTATGATTTAGTTGTTGTTTGATAAGAAAGTAACTAATTTAAATAAGTATAAGTGAAAAAGTAAGGAAATAAATATGTAAAATTTTATGAATAAGTACCATCTGATAGATTATGAAGTTTAATGATGTTAGCGATGTGTGGCATGATAATTAGTGATGTTGTTGCATATGATTTGATAAAAGTGTTGTGAATAAATGAGATGATGAGTATATAATTGTATAACATGGCTTATGATGATAGGCTTGACAAGTAGGTCGCCTAAGAGATGATACATGTCAGCTTTTGACATTGTTATATATGTTGTATATTGATGATATGCTATGATGATGTGATTTTTTATATGATTATATGGTGTAGGACGCCTGAGGGTATGTGTAGCCCCTCGTTTCTGGCTCCCGTGATCTTTGTGCCTAGTTGAGCTACCCAGTGGTCAAGTAGGACCCAGTGGTGGAGGTGGAGAGTCAAGCAGGACTCGGTGGACCAAGTAGGATTCACGGGGTGTCAAGTAGGACCCCAACTAAAGGTCGATCCTTAGGTATCCAGATACTAGAGAGTCTGATACATGTGAGTCAGTTGTGAAGTATATGAATTAATGATTCACGTATAATGATGGAATATGAATCGATAATGAATGTTGATGTTTATATGAACTAGATGATATATGATAAATCATTTGTATGATGGATTTGAGTGTGATTGTATATGACTTGAGTTTAGGAAGAAAAGACAAAAGGCTGAGATAGATGCATATGTATTTGTATTCGCAAATGTGTAAAAGTGCAGGAAGGTGGAAGTTAATTAACGATGCAACTTGTGGGTATTGTTAGATTAATTATTCTGTCCTAGATTAATTATGATATTCTAAACACTTACCTTGTTGTTGTTTCATTTTAATGACCAGTGATAGGGATGATGCTAATGCCGTGGAGGTGTGCCAAGCGGAAGATTAATGCCAAGGATGAATGGATAAATATAATATATGTAATGTATAATTATGTGTGTGGTAGATAACAAAGCATCTGTGAAGAATTTGTTATGATCATGTTTGATGTGATGTGATAAATTGTTGATGATTATGTAAAATTATGGCACGGAGCCAATGATGTATGAAAACTGAATGATATGGGCAGGTTCTGTTATTTGCATGATTGATGTGTGTGTTCATGGTTGATGTTTGATTGATGATTCGATTAAATTAGGAAGTTGTGTTTATAGTGAGTAACTATGGGATTTAAGGAATTGGATAGGTGAAATTGAGACCCAGTGGGTTTTGGGATCCCTAGAAGGTACCAATAGGTCCTGTAGGACATTTAGGATTTGTGTGCGTTGGCTTTTCGTCAATTGAAATCCATTTAGGATGTTTGGTGCAAGGGTTTTCACCTAATTGAGTCAAACTACATTCTACGCATAACTTGCACATACATTGGAATTTTGGCAAACAGACGACTCCAACAGTTTCGGAATGGGGAAAACATATGGCCTGTGAAGTTTCATGGCAATCAGACCTAAAAGGGGCCAATTGGGTAGTTTAGAAGTTGGCCGTTTGGCCTAAAATGTGTATCAGCACCTATTGCTGTTACTGTCATGCCTACGCTACGCGTGAGGCTGACGCCTAGCGTAAGGTGCGCAGAGCAGGGCTGACGCTATGTTTGGGGCTGGCGCACAACGTCAGACCCCTATTTCACATTTTGATTTCCTTTGAGATTATTTGGGTTTTAAAGTTTTGAGATGCCATATAATTATTATTTTGAATCTGTTTAGTGAAAATAAATATTATTTTGAATTAAGGTATAATTAAATTAATTAATTAAGAAAAATTTATTGTAAAATTAATTAAACAGATATAAATAAATATAAATTGACGTAGGATGTCACAATTATCACAATGAGAATCGTTTATGACATTCATGTAACGATCCATGCAATGTTCTCATGGTGGGTCTGTCTAGTACATCATAACTCTTAATGTGTACCCATGTGAAGACTTGATAACACCTATATCCATGATCTGTGAGATCAGATTATCAGTATACTCACATACTAGTCTTAATGTATTTATATGTCCCCACGTAAATACTTGACTAGGGACATTTTAGGAATAACTCTCATATGATCTATTACTCCAAGGATGAATAAAGGTTGTTAAACTATTTAACAAAAAATGTCTTATTCAAAATGATACGTTCTATATAGGCTTTTAGTGCATATTTCCAACAATCTCCCACTTGCACTTAGAGACATAAGGTTAATGCCCAATGACGTCTATAGTGCCCTCATGCTTTTGCTATGTAAGCGGTTTTATTAGTGGGTTCCAAACAATTTTGTTGGTATGCACATTACATACTTTCACATCTTTCAAAGATGGAACTACTTAAGTATATGTTTGGATTAATCCATTTCCTTATATTGTTCTATGGTTCCATTGTCATCACAGTGGAAACTCATAAGGTATAAAAAATTTGGAATGATTAAATGTAAATCGACTTCTTTTGTGATTTAACATAGCAAAATACTTAGATTTGTTAGTAGAACCAACGACTGTTTCTTGCTTTGAACCTTTCAAGCATACATTACAACCATCTTGGCAACACATATATATTTTGATTGCAATCTTAAGTCATTCAAATTACTCAGAAGGTTGGGATTGATGTAACCTTTACAACAAGCTTATCTTCCATTTATCAAGATCAAATCCTTAGTCCTTCTTAAGTGTTTAAGGATATTCTTGACTATAAAATGAGAATATTAGTTCTAGAAGAAGCATATCTTCTACATGTAATACTATAACTATAATTATGCAGTTACTAACCTTTTTATAGTCACAAGATTTATCTTCATTCTTTAATGAAGATTCTAGCTTCTAAAAGCTTGCTTTGGTCCATAAATAGAACATTTGCAGTTCACATACCTTTCTAGATGTTTTAGGCATAAAAGGCCTTTAGGTCTATCATATACACATCCTTAAGATGATTTCCATCTTGACATCTATCTACCATATCTCATAATGGTGGTTTAATACTACAACAAGCAGGATCTAATGGTTTTTAAGCTAATTGAATTTTGTCAATCTTGCTTTTAAAGGTACTCTTATTACCATCCATGTTTAGTTTTCCTTTTGAAAACCTACTTGCATCCTATAGGTTTTACCCTTTAGGTGCATCAAACAAAGTTTAATACCTTGTTAATATACATGGAGCCCATTTCAAATCCCATGGTCTTATGCCATGTCTTAGAATCTAAACTTGCATTGGCCTCTTCATAAGCTTGGTTAATTAGCAATATGCCTCCTTCCTGATTTATAAGATATTCATATCTTTTAGATTTTGTGACATATCCTATTTGATCTTATACAAGTCTTGTGCTATCGGAGCAAATGATGTTACAACATTTTGTGATTTCTGCTCCAACTCCATCCTTGACTTTTAAATGCTTTGTGATACTTGAATTTCTTCAAGTTCTACTATCCTCCCACTGATTCTTTAAGATATGTACTCTTATTCAAGAATACAACATTCTAAGGAACAAACCTTTTATTCTCAGATGGATTGTAGAAATGATAACCCTTAGCTTTCTTTGGGTATCTCACAGAAGGCATTTATCCAATTTGGATCTGACCTTGTCAGAGTTGGATACTCTATAGATGGAACATGGTTTCTTCTTAGTCCATGTCATGTATGGTTTCTTTAAGAAAGTCTAAGATGGAACATGGTTAAGTGTGGAAATTTTGTCACTAAAAGAACATTGAAGGAGTTAGAGATGTTTGATAATAATCAATAATCAAACTGTGTCCAATATGTAACACCCTCGGTTAACTAGGACAATCCCTTCCACTAGATTATCCTGGTCAACTGAGAGGTTATGAGTTTTAGAAAAATGTGGAAGTTTTTTTTTTTTGTACAAGGAAACTTGGTGGAACAGATACACTTTATATACAACATATCATATATAATACATGGTCGTAACAGTAACTGTACATACTGTAAGTGAAGAGCATGCAGGCTCTCATAAATGAAAATAAAATAATCTATCCTAATCTTCCCTTCCTCTATCCAATAAGAGCTCCCGTGATCTTCAATACACAGTCTGTATGATCCTCTACGGTGTATGGTCCAACCTGGAAGTCTGGAAAACTAGCTGTAGAGGTGAGTCTTCACCTCCATAACAATCGGGAAGGTGTCTCATCAACACCTGCCCACATACAACACAAATAATCCAAGACCGAGTCCCACCCACTCTCTTTAGAATTCATAAAATACACTCTAAGTTATCTCACCACTCTTGTTCTCACTCACCATTCCCGATCCCTCATTCACCTCTCAAGGATACTAAAATTCATACAATCATACTCAAATCATGAATAATCACAATTTCAACACAACGATGCAATGCATGGATTCATTTTATTATTTCTATTCTTTTGTTAGTCATCATGATGTATATGGGCCCATCTCCTCCTCAACAATCTCATATACCATATCCATGTGCACAACAACGCCACCCTTATCTCCTCTCCCCAACTAGAGCCACTGAAGCTCTCCTCGTTCTAGTTTTCACAAAAAGGTAAGGACTAGCGGTCCAATCATCATAATGGCCAAGCACACATCTCAATAGAACGGGCACTCCACGGCCTGGCAACACTCGCTCTGAGTCGAAGTATACTGGATTTGCCACGGACTATCCGGTCTCGAGCCCGAATCCGAACCATTAGACGCCCGCTCCAGTATACTCCCAAGACCTCTCACAGGGTCTGAACGCTAGTTGTTCCCCAGTGTACCCATCACTGTTTGCTCTAGGGGATCGTTCCAACATCCCTCCTCAACTCCAATTCATGATGCATAATTCAATAATTCATTTTTATTCAATGGTCCTCAGTAGGGTCCCCCAAATGACTCCCCTCTATTCCTAATGTCAAGTTCTTTTCTTTACTCAATGTAACCAAGTCTTCTTATTTTCTTTATTATAGTAACGTGCTCGACACTTAGGAATGAAGTCAGATTTTACACTTTCTCAACAATTTGGGTACATTGGCGCTTCAACACCCACATTTCATCTCAGATCCGAGTCTCACATACTTTCATATTTAATCATTCCGGGACCTCTACCGATACCATTTTCCAAATCTTTTATTTACAAATTCCTCATCTAGTTATCCATGCATCATATGATGTTCACAACTATACCACATCAACAAGTATACAATAGCATCATACCTGTGCTATTCATCACGTCACATCATATATACACATTGTCACAAACATCATATATCTCATCTCATATGCACATTGCACAACTAGTACACACATACATTCATTGTACTTAAGAAACCATCACACAATCACTTAGTACACCACATATCAAACGTGTACATATTCATGAAGTCTCATTGTCTTGGTTCACTTAGTAGTACTGGATCAAATTCTTATCAACTCGGTAAGCTTTCAAGTGTAATTAAGAACCATTTATAATTCTCTATGATCTTATTAAGTAAAACTAGTCCATTAGACTTTTACCGTTTGATATTCCTTGCTAAATTCTTAGTTAGTTTTTTATTATCTTCGGTAACTATTATCTTATCTTTATTTTTAAATAAATCTTAACTTCCATACTTCACTCCTTTTAATTCATCATATATCTCGTATTTATCTTATCTTAATTCCTTGCACATAATCATAATATTTTCTTTAACTTAGTTCTTCACTAGATTAAATAACTCTTCCTTAATAACTTAATTGGTCAACCCACTTTCTCTAACCATATTCAATCCTTTTTCTCTTGGGATAATTTACTTTACCTACACGAGCATTGGACTCCTCTAATTCAAGGTATCCTAGTCATTTAAGGAAGTTAATATTTATCCTAAATACTTTCTCTTTTACCATACTCCAAAATTTTGTGTAGCTAACTTTCATGCCTTAGTCGTTAACCATTTTAATCTAGACTAACTTTCCCTTTGGCTTCTTTCTTTAATCATAATGGTTAAATTATTCGCTTATTAATTCATTGCCCGAAGAAGTAAAAGAATGTTGGTTCCTACTCTTTTCTATTTAAAGAAAGAACTTATCAATCTATTTGAACTTTTCCTTAGGTCTTGGCTAATATGTTAAGTTGTAACTTGTTTATCTTTACTTCAAAGTCTCATGGATATTCTAAACTAATTAGTTCTAGATTCATTCTTATTAATCTGGTTCTCTTTAAAGGCTTCTACCCCTTTTTCTTAATCTCTAAAGTTATCACTTACTTCTCCTAAATGAATGGTCACTAAAGTGGTGGCTAAAGTTAATTACTATTGTTTTCCTCTTTTAATACTAACATTTATTTCTTGTTTTCATTTCTAAGAAAAATCTTTACATGGTCCAAAAGAGAAATCTCCAATCTATTTAACTATATTGTCATAGCCATATTTTTTTGTTAAATCATCTAATTTCAAAAGTATACCCATTTACTTGCCTTAAAAAAATCATTTTTAATGGCTAAGCTTTTCATTACTACCTTAATAAATTTTCTCAAAATTAAATTTCTCTACTTAAATTTTTTTATTCATATCATCATAAGAAACTTTTTTTTAATCTAATTTCTTTACTTTAATTCTAGAAAACTTTTTCGCGACTAACGATCGAAGGTTCTTTTATAGTACGAAATATTTTGTAAAATGATTCAGTAATGATTAATGATGAATTAACTGTCTAATGGCGGGGCTTACCGGATAGTGTTACACAAATTACATAATAATTTCCAACAATTAAAATTTATTAATTACAACCATATCAAATGAAACCAAGCCCGCTTAACGCTAAATTTTTTTTTAAAATTCCTTTTTGAACGTCCGGTCGCGAGAGAATTCTTTCAGGTATACGAACATCATGTTGTACCAAATAATTTCAGAATGTTAATTATTTCAAAAACGTAAGTTTTGGGTTATCGGTTACGAAAATTTCTACGGTTTGGAATTCGACCGTCGGATCGCGACGAAACTTGAAACGTGTGTTCCTAAATACGTAATCACCATCATAACACAACTAGGATTGAAAACAAATGAGATGGAGACCCCTTTACCTCATTTATAGCTGCTGCCTGGAGAGAGAAATTAGAGAGTTCACCAAAAATTCCACCGATCGTTCCTAGCGTACTTCGATCGTCGTCTAGGCTCCCGGATCTTTAGAAAAATGAACATGCATGGTTGAGAAAGAGGAAAACAGCCAAGGTTTAGCAAGGCAATTAGTAGGACAGCCATGGATTTAATTGAAGTTGAAAGAGTTTATTACCAAAGGTTCACCGTTTGTTAGAAATCCCCCGCCTTTCATTGTTGATCGTTCACATAATCCTAAAGAGAAAGTGATATGCACAAGATTTAGCAACATGGTCACGGTTTTGGGTCTCCAAAATAGCAAGGAAGAAGGCTCAAAATGCATGCATGGAGGTGAAGAAATCTAAAGAAAAGAGAACAAAGGTTTTATGAGTAAGAAAATCAAAACCTCACCTTATCTTGTTAGGCGATGCTCACGATCTTGGAAGCCAAGACAAGGAAGATGAAGTTGATTTTTAGGAGTCCATGGCAAGTAAGAAACTTGAATTAGAGGGGCTAAATGATGAGGATTTTATCACAGTTTGGAAGGGGTAGGAGAAGAGAAGAAGTAAAGGCTTTTGAAAGGTGGAGATAGGTGGTGATGGTATCCAAATTTTGGCAGCTAGAGGTGGTGAAGGTTATGGTTGGCGTTGGTTATTGAAGGAGAGGGAAGAAGGATGAGCTGAAACTTGTTTAAGCTTCAAAAGGGGGAGAAGAAATGTTGTTGGCTGTGACTTAACAGAAAGAGTGGAGTAGGATATTATTAATTGGAT
This sequence comes from Clitoria ternatea, assembly GCA_037962975.1. Classification (NCBI taxonomy): domain Eukaryota; kingdom Viridiplantae; phylum Streptophyta; class Magnoliopsida; order Fabales; family Fabaceae; genus Clitoria; species Clitoria ternatea. The sequence continues at coordinate 208,058,814 of CM075671.1, read as the reverse complement.
TTCATAGGCACATTGTGTAATTGAAAGTGGAGCACTCCTTGAGGTCTTGTGCATGCATCTGGTTGTTTGAATTCTGGGCATGGTTATGGGCGTGACTGCAGCATGAAAGGCAAGGGAATAGGTGTTGTAATTTCCACTTCATACTAGAAGAATGTCATGGAATGCCTAATAATAAAATAAGGAGTTGTGTGTGAGTGGAGATTGTGGCTGTTGGGGGAGTGGGAGACCGTGCATGGCTGGAAACACATGGGCATGAGTGTGACAAGTGCCTAGTGAGTGGAAGAAAGTGATTGGCTCATGTTGCATGGGAAGCTGGTGTGGCATAACCGGAGGCTGAATTTCAAAATGGGCTGAACATCAAGGTTGTAGAACTTTTTGTTCTCTTTAAATCCATATATAGTACAAAAAAATCTATTAAGAATTGAATGAGATATGACCCAAATACTGAACTAGTGGAGGGCTATGACGGGATTTTTGTCCCTTGCATATATAATTATTCTACGCCCAATGGGCTGCGAATTGGACTTTGATTTCTTCATAAAAGTTGTGGAGAAATGTGTTAGGAAAATATTGGTGAAGGTCTCATTCAATTTAATGGCTATATGAGAGAGTTAAGTGGAAAATACTGTACCTAGTGCAAGCCGTTGCTGGGGAAACGTGAATTGGTGTAGTGTTTTAAATTCTGGGATTTATGGATTTGGAATTTGATTTCGAGCCCTGCATTAAGTTTTTATATCTTCCTTTTCTATTTAATTTGATATATCATTTGCGGTGATCCGATACCTGTAGACCAAGATATGATCAAAATACGACAGGATGTTCTAATCGCCTTTGAATCAGGTGGAGCTGTAGAAATAAATTTTTAATTAATTCTCCTTTAAGCATTAGCCTTCATGCTCTTAATAAGAATTGTAGATATTTTTGATACGGATCTATGGCAAAAAGAACGAAGTGATTTAAGTCCCGGAAGAGGGTGATATAGCAATTTTCTTTTCTAGGGCCTCTCAGCATAGTGACGTGAAACTCATGGTCTAGCAAAGATTCTAAAAACTGTACCAATCTGTGAGGATCTAGCTTTTGAAGTCTTCATAATAAATGGAGATAATTTTGTTATGGTGATTTTGACACTAAGTTTACAAGAAACAGAGGTCGTACGAGAGAGTTATGAATTTTCAAATGAACCATACGCAGGATAAAAACGTGAATAATCATGGTCCTATGATGAATTTAATAAATTCTTGAATTTGAGTATGACAGAGTAGGGATTTGAGATTGAGGCCAGAAATAGAGTTTTGAAGATATCTTTAAAACAAAGTGAACAAAACTGGAATTACCTCAATCGAACACAGTTTGAGGAAACTACGTCAAAAACGTCAGGAGCACGTAGATTGGGCTTCTGAAGGAATGAAATGACTCATGGATGAGGTTGGCAACTTCGAGCTCTCCATGAAACATTCCTAAAATGTCGAAAGGGGTTATTAGGGACTGACCGTGTCACCATCGGACATCCTGAGACATATAAACAGTCAAACATAAGAAACGTTGAGGATTTTGATTTAGCCAGTCGGGCTAAATCAAGTGCCCTCGATTCTTTTAGAAGCGATCCTAAGAGGACTTGTTTCCTTAGTGGATTATTAGTCTCGATTCGACTGGTCAGAGCTTGACCTTAGGCGGGGCCCGATAGTTTAATTCTTGAGGAACCGAACGTCGTTTATCATTAAAATACAGTAATTAATAATCCCTTCAACTAAAACATTTTATAAATATATTTTTCGTATCTAAATCTTATCACAGATAATGTTAAACACTAAAATAAGGATTATCTATTTATTTCATTTTATATTAATTAACTGAACTCTTCAATAATGTTTGTTTATCTGTTGATATCCAAATAACGTATTATTCTGTAATTATTTTATTAAGGAGGTTTAATTAAGTTTTATGAAATCTTGGGCTCTAATAATAATTTATCCTCTAAATCTAACTTGATACTTAAATGGATCTACTTATTCTTAATCTGTTCCCAATCAGGTAATTGACCATCCGCACTTATAATCTATCAGAAATTAATATATATCATAATTCATTAATTCTAGCATCAATAACATAATACATTCACGAATACAATACTTTATTAATAATTTAATTACTGAATCAAACATAATTATCTCCATATAAATCGTCAGTAATTTAGCAAGTCTCTCTAGGGGTTACTATTGCACATAGCCTCCCTTACTCACTCGTCTCTGTTTAATTGAACTATCTGTTGCTCTCATCCTCTCAAATCTTATTTTCCTACATTCTCGTGATGATCTAAGGATCAAGCCTAAGCCTCATTCTCTCAAAATACTTAGCATGATACTCTCAGGGTTCTGAGAGCTTGGGTTCCTATTCTAAAAAACTAGGGCTGCTACACAATAAGGTTTGAATTTTCCCCATAGAGATGTTATTATGGCATTCCATGAGGAATGAGTTAAAAGGTAATCTCTCACTTTATTAGATAGTTATCAAACTTGTAGCTCAAATTATTTGCTATCTTAATCTAATCAAGAGCTTTAATTGTCTTGCCAACTTGGTTGTTTTTTCACTTTATTATGTTACATAAATCCATACTTATTGACTTTTCAATTAGTATGTCGAAGTATTGAAAAACATATCTAGTTATTATTCCAATAGGCCCACATACATCGTCATGTATTAGATAATAGATTACTCATCTTTCACTTTTCAATGAATAATGTCTCAACTATCTCTCCAATAAATAAAATTTACATGTCTCAATTGATTCAAAATCAAAAGAGTCCATATAACCATATTAATGGTATTTAGAAATGTGTTTCTCATTTATTTGCCTTAAGAGACAATACCATGTAAGTAAGGTTGAAAATCATTTATTTTAATCTACTTTGACAGTTATGTTATAGATGGGTGTTTTTGATTTAGGATATGGAATCCATTACTCAATTATGCATCAACATCCTTTTGAAGAAATAAAGTTATTTTTATAAAAGAAAACCTTTCTTGTCTAACAAGAAACAATATGCACAATGTCTAGTTCACTAATTAGCCCAATAGGTGAAGATCTTATCTTTATTGTAGCAACTTTTGCTCAATTTTACACATGTTTCTCCACCCTTAGCAGGTGATCTACTTCCTTGATCTTTCAAAATGTGAGATCTACTATTAGTATTTGATACTAATGTCAGTGAAGTAAAATAACTTGAATTCTATAACATGACTTGTAGTGAAAGTCTTACTTCCCTTTCTTTTGAACTCCTTCAAGTTCTTTAGACAAATTATTTCAATGTCTTATTTGGCTAAAATTAGAAACAATTTCCTTTTCTTGATCACCTTAATAGAGGCTGTATACGATTATATCTTATATCTCCATATATTCATATTGCCTTTTATAGCTTAGAGTTTATACAGACTCCATAGGGTATTCAATACCCAACGATAGATGATATTGAAATAAGCCAAATATGACACACTGTCACTTCCTCTTTATTGAAGATAATTCTCAAGTCTTGATACCTATCTGGGCCTTTTCCCAGATAAAGTGTCCTTCCAAAGGACAGATTGTAACAAAACAATATTTGGTTTATCATGGTTATTCTAAAACAAATTACATGCAAATCTATCATTTCTATTTAAAATATATTTTAATTTTGGTCATTAAATAAATATATTGTCTCCCACTATTTTGATTCAAAACCCTTATTCATCGTATGAATTTAAGCTCAATCCTTATGCCTCTAAGTTATTTTCAATCCAATTGAAAAACTTACTTAAGTTAAGGCCCAATAAAAACAATTTGGATATTCCAATTATCCGATCGCTCCTTACTAATATAAATTATAGCACCCTGCTTTAGTAAACCCACGATTTATTGACATTAGTCTCGATGAGTGTTACTTATTAGAAGGCATTTAAACTTAATATTAACGCTTCTAGGTTCTTTAATCTGATTAAAGTTACTTAGATAAGTCTAATCACAAATGGTTGGATAATCCAATTATCCACCATCCTTTACTAATATCAATAAAAGCACCCTGCTTTGGTAGAACCTACACTTTATTGAAACTAGCATTGATGAATGTTGCTTATTGGAATGCGTTTTACTCTATTCATACCTTTAGGCTTTTCCAATCCAATTGAAAAATATCTACTTAAATAAAACATAAATAAAGGCACCAACTATGGCGTGACCTGCACTTTATCTATATCAAGTTAGACGTTATTACTTATTGGAAGGTATGATTGTCGGGCTTGAGGGATTTCAATTTTTTTATTGTTCATTACCGACTTTCATTAAACACTTTAACATAAAATAAAACCCCAAAACATGCAATAAAAAAATGGGAGATGGTTATGGTCTTCCTAGAAAATAAAATAAAATAAAATAAAACCTAAAGAAACTATGGTGTCTTGACTTCATGAAGTCCTACTTCTTGAAACCATCATCCTCCTGGAGTCACCACTCCTTTGTTCCTTTCAAGGTCATATCCATCAAGAGTCATCATTTTAGGTTTCTTCTAGGGCTCCACCTTGTTGGTTTCTTCAAGATTACAATGTAATAAAGAAACTCATTTTACATCCAGTAAAGGGTTGAGAGAAGAAATTCAAGAATAGAGAAAGGCACAATGTAACATCCCAATTTTGAAGATAAATACCGAATGAAATAAACCATTAAGACCTTGATTTCAGAGTGGGAAGATAATTGTTAATTATAATCAATTTAATTTAAGGAATAATGACAAATTAATTTAGTTGGTAAAAGATGGCTGCTTGTGATTGGTGAGTCACGTGAGTAGACTGCGATTCACGTTTTCCCATCCCACTTCCTTCTCTTTGCATGCATATGCATATACCCTGTATCACCGTGATATTCATCCCTCCTTACTGCTTCATCCTCTTTTTTTTTCTTCTTCGTCTTCATCCTTTTTTCTTCCCCTATTTTTATTCTTTGTTTCTGGGGATCACAACGACGGTACTGGAGAAAGGTCATAGCCCTTTTGACTGGTGAAGGACGATCACTAAAGCAGAGGAAGAACAACTCCCCATCCCCGAGCCGATTGTAGGGTACGACGGCGCGAAGGGGGACTGGACGAGTCAGAAAGGGCATCAAACCAAATGTTGGAGAGCAGAAGAGCTTCTTGAGTTCCTTTGGTAGGTAGGGGGCACTTGCATGTCAAATGCATGGTCCACGAACGGTACCAGATGAACGTACTACTTTAAGTATGTGCATGTGTCTGTGACGACTGTGTATTATGCATGATTGTTGATCTTGGACTCCATGTGTATGATAGTAGTATCTTGTTAATAGTTATACAATAATTGCATGTAATCAAGATGATGGTAATGTAGTCTGTTGGCCTTTCTGATATAGACGAGTGTGATGCACGGTTCTATTACTGTTAATACCGTGAGACATGAATGTGTAGCTGTTAGTTGATTCATCCGATGTTATTACTCTGAACTATTGATTACTGTGCATGCTGGTGTGATTGACAAAGTAAATATAGGGACTATATTAAATCGGTTTCTACCTTGGTGGTTACGAAGGAGGTATCGATTGAGTAACGATGCTTGCTGGTAAAATGCATAAGTTGCATGTATAGGAATGGGGTGACCCGTGGAAGGTCAAGAGCCCCGAAGGAATGGCTTCCAGCTACAGACCTTGGCTAGATCCTGTGAGAGCTCGTGGTAGCCGTGGGAGCTAAAGATGAGTCTCGAGACGTCAATGGGAGGCCGGTACCACGCGGGAAGAGCTGATGGACGAGCGGCCAGTAAGGGGGAAACTGTGACTGAAAGTCATTACTTAAGTCGGATCCGCAGGCATGCATGTAGATATGATGTTGATTAGGATAGCACACGTGGCATGTGTTGGGAGTTATGAATGAATTCTGAGTGTGCAGATGCATGTGTATGTGTGAATAAGGATGAACTTTATGTACTATGTATGTGAGTGTATGTTATTGATATTATTCTAATTTGCATGGCCTTAGTTTAATCTGAATGCGACTGAGTAAACGTAAGTGTGCATACTGACACGAATACCGAGTCATTGATTGTCATTTTATATGTAAAAGCTCACCCCTACTGTGGCTATATTTTTTAGTGAATATCTCTCGGAATGAAGGATGAAGGAGGAGCTGAGTGCAGAGCGGAGCATCCGAGCGCTGTTGAATATATGTGTATATGTATATACTGTATATAAGATCTTGTGAAGCCTTGGTCGGCTCGTATTTTGGTTTTAGTCCCTTACATTAGAACTTGAACCCTCTTGGGTAGCGAGAACATGATGATGTATTTGTAATTATTTAAATACATCCTTATATGTTGTGTGTTTATCCTACACTATGAGTGATGTCTGAGTGATAAATATGGGTGTACAGGTATACTTTCCGAGCGTATGAGGTCGGTGTGACTATGGGTAGAAGCGGAGCTAAGTTGTTGTTGGGGAAAGCGAGGTAGGGAGATATTCCGAGTGATGAGGAGTCGGGTAGCACCGAGTGAGTGAGATCATATAGCCTGGAGCGGGAATTGGTTTGAATTCTTTAAGTGATATCTGTGAGATTTTCCGAGTGGAGATTAATCAACGATTTCCGATTGAGAATTCGCCGAGTGAAAGTTCACCGACTAGGGAACGACACCTAAGACTCTAAGTGGGCCTATAGTAATAAATTAGTAAGTAGCTAGAGAACCCGAGTGCGCCTTGACTTAGTGGGAAAATCAGAGTAGGAAGTATTATGGACACCGAGTGAAAAGTGAGTGAGATATCCCGAGTGGCATGTTGGGCATGAAAGTTATTCCGAGTAAGAAGTCTTCATGGATTCCGAGTGAGCGGCTTTGGGGGATCATTTTCGGGTTGCCAATATGTATATATACATAGTCCGATCGAGTGAAGCCACGGAGTGTGATAGGCTGTCTGGATGAAACTAGTATGTATTAGGGTCATTCCGAGTGAATTAAGAAGTGGACCTTCCCGAGCGATCCATACGCATGAAATTCGAGTGGGGAAAATACCGAGTGGAGTGGCAGGACGCCGAGTGTAGTTTCGCTTAAGCGCCTCCCCTTCGCTGTGCATTGTCCATTTCCCTTGTCTTTTTCCCCCTTTTCCTTGTTGCGCCCGATTTTGTTATTCGAGCAGATTATGTACAGTTTATTAACTTTAGAATTTGGAAAAATTTCCCTGTTGGTTTAATTTATTTAATTAAAAATTAGGGTGTTACGCACAACACACAGGCTGTATTTAAAATTAAATAAAAAAATCTAAGACCATAACCATTCACCGTTGGACGTGTTAATTAATCAATTAATAGACTGATCAATTGTATTTAAAATAACATAAATTTAAAAGACATAATTAAACACACGAGGTCATAAAAGGAAAACTATGCAAAAAAGTTTGGTGGTTCTGTTGACCGTTCAACGGACAGGGTCAAGGGGAGACTACCCTTTATAGGGTGCTGAGTGGCGTTCCAACCCAAAAATTTAGTACTATAATCAGGTTAGTTCCCATGAAAGAGAGGTGGGTCCGGTGTGACTGCTTAAGTACCAAGTCTTTCCTAGCTAGAACATCCCTCTAATCATTAACAGATCAAAATATTCGGTTATGATTTCAAACAATTCAAAATCCTAATTTTAAGTTTCAACTCTTGAATCCTAAATTTTAGAACGGCTAAGGTTTAACTCGTAAACCTTATCTTTTGACCCCAACAACTATCCTAAAATAAGAATAGTCAATGTTTAACTTTTAAACCTTATCTATAGAGTATCAATAATCATCTTATTTTTAGGAATGATCAAGGTTTAAATTTTAAACCTTATCTCTAGAATTCAAGATATTTTATTTTGAATCCTATTAAATTTGATAAAGATCTTATCTTTAATTTGTAACTTTTACAAATCCCATCAATTTTATTAAGGATTAATTATTTGATTTTAAAATTATTAAATTTAATAAATATCTTTCTCCTATTTGTAACAATTACAAATCATATTAAATTTAATAAATATGAATCAATTTGTAACTCCTACAAATCACATTAATTTTAAAAATATCACATACGATGCAAATCCTATTAAAATCAATAAGAATAAATTATTTAAATTTGTAACTAAGCCTATAAATAGAGCATAAGATGCTCATAGACAGCTCACCAAAAAGAGACGTAAAATACGCAAAAGTTATAGAAGCTACACGCCGTCAAACTAGCATTTGGAAGGTGTAGCATTTCTGGTGGGAGTACTCGTGTGGACTCCTAAAGGACAAGGCTAGGACTGCTTCGATTTTCTTCAAAAGGTAATCCTAAAATGCTTAATAAATTTGATGTTTGTCTTATGCTTTGAAACACAGTTTTGCAAGTCCAATGGGAATCCTTGTATTTCCATTGCTTATGCACTAAGAATTCCCTAACTGTGGTATCAGAGCCTGGTTACAAAACCGTGTTTTAGGCAAATGTTTATTTAAAGAACATTTGAAAAAAAAAGTTTTCTTTTACAAAAAGAATTATAAAGGTTGATTCTTTTTTGCAAAGGTTGCATCTTTTATTAGATATGATGTAAAGGTTGCATTTTTAATGAGATATTATGTAAAGGTTGCATTTTTTACGAGATATGTTGCAAAGGTTGCTCCTTTTGAAAGCTAGTATCATTTTAATTTTGTTTTGTGTATATTGATTGATTTTATCAATATTTTTATTAAAAAATATTTTTTTTGGATGTGCTTTATTATATGAACATGTTGTATGTTGCAATAGTGATTATTTTGTATGTCTTCTAATTATAAAGCATAATTTTATGTTTGTATAATTAAATTGAAACCAAAGGTTGTATGCAATGCATGTCTATATGCTTTCTCTTTCTAATATGAATTGTTCATGCGAAATTGTATTTAGAAAGTTTAAGAGTTAAACCCTAGCTGTAATGAAAACTAGGATTCAAAAGTTAAAACCTAGCCATCATGGTATTTTATTTATTTGTAAATGTTACAAATAAAATATTTAATTTTAATATTATATTTTAAATTCGATTTGTAAAAGTTGCAAATCAAATTTTAAATATTTGTTAAATTTAAAGTTTGTAAGAGTTACAAATTTAAATAATTTATTCTTATTAATTTTAATAGGATTTGCATCGTATGTGACCTTTTTAAAATTAATGTGATTTGTAGGAGTCACAAATTGATTCTTATTTATTAAATTTAATATGATTTTTAATTGTTACAAATAGAAGATAAGATCTTTATTAAATTTAATAATTTTTAAAATCAAATATTTAATCCTTAATAAATTTGATAGGATTTGCAAAAGTTGTAAATTAAAGATAAGATCTTTATCAAATTTAATAGGATTCAAAATAAAATATCTTGAACTCTAGAGATAACGTTTAAAATTTAAACCTTGGTCATTCTTAAAAATAGGATGATTATTGAGACTCTAGAGATAAGGTTTAAAGGCTAAACCATGACTATTCTTATTTTAGGATAGTTGTTGGGGTCAAAAGATAAGGTTTAAAAGTTAAATATTGGCCGTTCTAAAATTTAGGATTTGAGAGTTGAAACTTAAAATTAGGATTTCAAATTGTTTGAAGTCCTAACTAACTATTTTGAGCTGTAATGGTCAGTGGAACATTCTGGCTAGGAAAGACTTGGTACTTAAGTGGTTACACCGGACCCACCTCTCTGTCCTGGGAGCTAACTTGATTACAGTACTAAATTTTTGGGTTGGAACACCACTTGACACCCTACAAAGGGTAGCCTCTCCTTGATCCTGTCCGTTGAACGATCAACGAAACCACCAAACTTCTCTACGTAGTTTTCCTTTTATAACCCTGCATGTTTAATTATGTGTTTTAAAATTTATTTTATTTTAAATACAATTGATCACTCTATTAATTGATTAATTAACACGTCTTGCAGTGAATGGTTATGGTCTTAGATTTTTTATTTAATTTTAAATACAGCCTGCGTGTCGTGCCTTCCTCTATTCTTGAATTTCTTTTCTCAACACTTCACACGTATATAAATATATTTCTTTATTATATTGTAATCTTAAAGAAGCCAACAAGGTGGAGACCTAGAAGAAACCTAGAGTGGTGACTCTTGATAGATATGACCTTGATAGGAACAAACGAATGATGACTCCATGAAGATGGTGGTTTCAAGAAGTAGGATTTCATGAAGTCAAGACACCATAGTTCCTTTAGGTTTATTTTATTTTATTTTATTTTTTATGAAGACTATAACCATCTTATTTTTTATAGCATGTTTTAGGGAATGAAAGTCAGTAATGAACAATAAGAAAATTGAAATCCCTCAAGCTTGACAATCATACTTTCAAATAAGTATTAACGTCAAACTTGATATAGATAAAGTGCAGGTCATGCCATAGTTGGGTGCCTTTATTTATGTTTAGTAGGACATGATTGGATAATTGAATTATCCAAGTATAACTTATTAAGTTTTATTCAAATATAAATTATTCAATTGGATTGGAATAGGCTAAAGGTATAAATAGTCTAAAATACGTTCCAATAAACAACACTCATCAATGCTAGTTTCAATAAAGTGTAGGTTCTGCTAAAGCAAGGTGCTTTTATTGATATTAGTAAAGGATGATGGATAATTGGATTATCCAACCATTTGTTATTGGACTTATGTAGGTAACTTTAATCAGATTGAAAAACTTAGAAGTGTTAATATTAAGTTTAAACGCCTTCTAATAAGTAACACTCACCGAGACTAATGTCAATAAATAGTAGGTTTGCTAATGAAGGGTGCTATCATTTATATTAGTAAGGCACAATAGGATAATTGTAATATCCAAATTGTTTTTATTGGGCGTTAACTTAACTAAGTTTTTCAATTAGATTGAAAAACTTAGAGGCGTAAGAATTGAGCTTAAATTCATAAGAAGAACAAAGTAAAGAGTTACCCACTCAATTATCCAAGAGTTGCATGAGATGTAATTGGAAATGTGTTTCCTACCTAAATAACCAAGGGTTGAGAGATCGGCCAAAGCTGACTTAACACTAGGCCAGATATGGATCTTGGCCCTGAAATAACCCGGTTTAGATAACAGTAGCCCGAGACAGGGAAAAAATTTTTCCCAAGGATTATAGGGTGTTCATGTTCAAAATAAGCAATTGAAGGTTAAGAAGAGTAGAAATCCGACTCAGGAAGAGAAGGCCGGGTCAGAATATTGCACATTAGCAGACGTGGCTCCAGCTACGAGAGTCAGCGGATGAAAACACATAAGTAGCTACACTCGCTAGAGCGAGGATTCATTCGCTGAAGCGATGCATACACTCGGATAGTTCCCTCTCGGAATACAGTCTAGATTCACTCGGGAAAGTCCTTGCACTCACGCATCCCACGGAAGTTCATTCAACACATCCTATTCTAGCCTTAGAGTTCACGGTGTAAACTACGTTCGCTGAAGCGGGGCCTTATTCGCCCAAGCGAACAGAGCACTCGAATAATTCGATCACTTGGAATCTAAGCCCAAGTCCACTCGGTAATCTCATCACTCAGAGTCGAAACCTAATTTCTCTCGGAAGACTCCCACACATACATGCTTTCTTCAGAGGTTTACACAATACTCTCTATTTTCATTCTAGAAAGGCACAGGTGTTAACCACTCGGAAAATGATTCCCTCACCCATCACTCGGGAGATGTAGTCTACTTCACACTAAGGCTCCCTCACTCGGAAATGCTCTAACTCCTCGCCACTCGGGATACATACTAACTCCTCTACATACGGAAGACTTGTTAAACTAAAATCTACTCCGTATCATCCAGATCTTACCCGCTCTAATAAGTTCACCACTACAGGCTTTACTCGGAGTCGTATTGTCAATTCAACCATCAGGGGAAATGTAACGCCCCAGCCGCTTTTCAAGAATGAACGACTGGCCCCACAGACCAACACGAGACCTTTCCAATGTGCTTTTGTCCTCACTCACATTTCCTTAGAACTTCCCAGGACGTCACCCATCCCAAAATTACTCCAAGTTAAGCACGCTTAACTTTGGAGTTCTTAAATGATAGGCCACCGAAAAGGCTAATGCATTTGTTGGTATAGGTAGTACGAATTCATTTCTTTAAGCTATCCTCGACTGTATAGTCCCATACCTATACTGTCTTTGGATCCCTCTTATTCTGGTATGTATTTAGTTCGTTCATGTGTCCCTCCCACTGGAAGCCTGCCAGGAGCCGCTCCTTGTCCGTGCCTATGCACCGACGATCACTCCCTGCCCTCAACAGTGCCTGGGATGCCAAATTCCCTGCTGGAAGCCTGCCAGGAGCCGTTCCTTGTCCATGCCCATGCACCGGCGATCACTCCCCGCCCTCAACAGCGCCAGGATGTCACATGTACCCTTAATTTAATAATTGAATAAAACCCAAAACAGGGAAATTTTTTTTTTCAAAAATAAACCATAAGGCAACCGGGTACAAATAAGGAAGGGGAAGGAAGGCAAGGGAAATGAAAACCATTCACAGCGGAAGAATAAGACGCCTAAGCGAACCCAACAACACCATGCTCACTCGCTCAAGCGAGACCCAGCGTTGCTTGAGCAAGACAACCCACTCGCTCGGGCGTGCACACATTCGTCTAAGCGAACCAACCAAAAGCCTTCCCAACCATTCACACTCGCTCTAGCGAGAACTCACTCGCTAAAGCGAGAAGCCACACTCGGTATTCGATCACTCGGTATCAAGACATCCATTCACACGGAGTCAGGGGTTTCAATCGCTCGGAAATAACCCCAACACACATACTTCCCATAACTTAGTTCCATATTTTTATCCACAAGGCCACACAATAATCTACTCGGGAAATGAGGGTTATCCCACACGGAATCCTTAACTGTCTCACTCGGAATATTTCCCAATCAAACACCACTCGGTGTATTCCAACCTCAACACAATCGGGTCACTCTACACATTCACTACTCGGTATACATTCACCCTAGATCACCCGCACACATTACTCATTCACTCGGTATACACCATCATATTCACTCGGGAAAATCAGAAGGCTAAGTCCCACTTGGACCTATTCAATCTCAACCACTCGGATAGGGATTCTCGTTCACTCGGATTATGTATCGATCATACACTTAGAATTTGTCTCAATTAAACCATCATAATAACTCTTCCCTCGGAAGGGGATCACTCGAGGTTTTCACTCGGGAATACAACTCTTCCTCACTCGGGGTTTACTTATATTTTTCACTCGGTAACGACCGTTCTTAATATTACTTGGGGGATTCTCCCATCAGATCTCACATAGTATAGGTTCATCTAAGATATTTTACTCAGAATCCATTTAAGTTTCACCACTCGGAAAAGGAGGCACAGCCATATATAGTCTCACTCGGAGATGGCTCTCACAACTATGTCTACTAGGAAAATCGTTAACTTGGCAATATTCTATCCATCATCATCTCTTAGTCTACCCAAACACAGGTCACCAGCATACAACATATATGTACATACATAATCCTGTACTCGGAATGCTCATTATCTTAACATCATTTATTCATCAGCACCTGCTATCCGATGCAAGCACGGTTATCAACGTAAACCATATATGTATATAAACATGCACTCGGGTCATAATAGCTCAGATTACTTATATATATAAATTTATATTCGTTATACAACACTGTTATTATGAGCTGGCCAAGGCTACAACTGACTAAATGTAATAAATGTAATACAAGCACTCAATAGTCGGAGTGCACGTCACTCGGACTTGAGGCCTTCACACCATTCCGAGTTCGACCTGCATACACTGAAAAATAGTGTAGGGGGTGAGCATCTTAAATATTAAATGATAGATACTGACTCGGATTGTCCCTCAATTATGCAACAATATATATATAATTATACATAGCAACAATTAAGGTCAGAACGATGTCAATCAATCAGGACACACATAAGACGCTTACCAATTAGAATCCACCAGTTATCGTTCGGCCATATGCACATATCATTTCAACAGCATTATCACACACTAACGTAATCAAATTTCAATCACATCAACAGTACATGTACACAACCGATCAGAATCCATCAATTATCACTCGGCTATATGCACACACCATCTCAATAACATTAACATATACTCATGCAATCAGATTTCAATCAACATCAATAGTACATGTACACAGATTATTTCACTCAGTTCCGCATTCATGTGTAATCGGTTTTTATTCGTTTTAACGTAGGCTCCCAGCCTTTTATTCAGCTCCCAGCTGACTTGGCCATTTTACAGGTACCAAACCGTTTCCCCACACATGTGACACCAACGCTCTCAGCGCCAATGGCGGTGTTCACAGGCAGCCTGAGTCCCACTCAAAGGCTTACCTTGAGTCCTACTCAAAAGGATTTGACAGCGTCTCACGCTTTAATAACCGATGGTAGTGTCCCACACTACATGCTCCTAGCATTAACGCATCCCATGCGCCACATGCGGATTTAACACACAGCACAGATTTCATACACAATTTTCATTCGGCCATGCATGCATCATATGCAATCGGTAAAATACATAATCAGAACTCAACAGATTATTCCAACAACATATGCATCTCATGCAATCGGCATCAGAACTCAATAGATTAACACAACAACACATGCATTGGTGTGATATATTATCAGATTCACTAAGTTAACATTTTGTCATATGCAGTCAGCATTTTAAACTCATAATAACTTGCATGTCACATAAACCACACGGTAATCATCATCAACACTTTAGCACATCCTTTTCATACAATCATTCAACATTCTCAAGGCTATCAACATGCATTTCATGGACGGAACTAAACATGCAACACTCAACTCTCACTCATCATGCACCCGGGTATCACACACTCCTCATGCAAGCATAACACACAATCAAAATACAGAAACAACAATCATCAACACCCGAAACCCATCCATAACCCATGCATTTAAGATATAAGTTACCCCCTACCTAGAATGAAGATTCCAGGGGCTCCGAGGGCTTGCAGCTCCAGTCGGTTGCTCCGCTCAGCCCATTCATTGATCCTCAATGGAACGGCCCAACATCAGTCAATCCACCATTACGCTTGGCTTTGTAGGAACTCCGAGCCACTCCGCTCACAGCTTGGAAGAACCAGAAGCATCCTCGAGCTAACAATGCCGACCAGTCGTCCTTTGACCGCTCCCTCCAACCCACACAACTACTGGACTCAGACGCTAGGCTCAGCACTCCGCATGGAGAACTCAAAGCTGTTTCCACACCCATGAACAATCTGATCTTGCCAGCAAGGGAGGGTTCCCGTCTTAGGGCATCTCAACGTCACTGAGTTGGGTGGAGGAGAA
The DNA here is from genome assembly GCA_037962975.1 of Clitoria ternatea. Lineage (NCBI taxonomy): Eukaryota > Viridiplantae > Streptophyta > Magnoliopsida > Fabales > Fabaceae > Clitoria > Clitoria ternatea. Next base: position 208,043,449 of record CM075671.1, on the reverse strand, counting down.
GATGACGAGGAAGGAGACAAAGGAACAGGAAGAAATGAAATGGGTTGCATGCAGAGGGAAATACACACTCTCACCCTCTCTGGCTCGTCAAGGAAAGAAGGAGGACTCCGATCCTCTGCCACCACTGTCGTGAACTCACGGAAACAGAGAACAAAGAAGAAAGAAGAAGAATGAAGAAGAAGAAGAGAAGGAGAATGAAGAGAAGAAAAGTAGAGGAAGATTCAGGATGAATAAACAGCAGCAGTTCAGTGGCACTCATGTCTATATACACGCTCGAAGAGAAAGAGGAGAGTGGGGTGGGAGATTGTGCACAGCAGCAGCTCCCACACGCGTCACACGCACATAGTCACAACTAATCAGCTATTGACAATTAATCATAATTAATCAGCCATTACTTTCTTAAGTTAAATTAATTAAGTTAATTATAATGAACAAGTAATTTTCCACTTTTGCAATTATTATTTTAATGGCTTAATTCCATCCGGTAATTAATTTTCAAATCGGGATGTTACAGGAAACATTCACTTGGTTGACTTCCACTCGAAAACATCAAAATACCCTTCAATCGGAAGATTGTATCTAAGAAATCTCTCGCTCCATAACATATTGACCCGCTTACCTCGAAGGTGATTTTAATTGGTATATTCCACTCGGAGTTGGCCCAACCTTTCTTCATTCAGAAGAAGGTCACTTATCACGCCTTACACAGGATTAACTTACTTCTTATTTATTCAGAATCATGCAGCCATACATACTTAGTAAAATGCAATGTACGCTACCCGGACATTCACACACAACACAGGATGAACACACAGTATGATATATATATATATATAAATATTTACATGCACATGGTCATACTCTCAACCCGAGAGAGTTCAGTTCTGATACAGTTAGATGAAGAACCAAAATAAGAGCCGACAAGGATATGACAAAACCTTATATACAGCATATACATATATATATATACATATACATTCCCACAGTACACAAGCACTTCACACGGTATGTAGCTCCTCCATCATTCACCGTCCCGTGTGACGTCCACTGAAATATAGTCACAGTAATTATTGGTGACACACAGAGCAAACCACGGCCAGTGGTTGCTTCTGACTTGTTCTTTTTTGCTTCAACAAGGCTCCTTGGTGTTCCCCAGTGTCCGCCACGGCCAGTGGTGGTCTCTAACCTATTTTTCCCTTCCTTCTAGTGCCAACCACAGCCAGTGGTTGTCCCCCACTAGCAGTGGTTTCCTCCAATCTTGCCAAAATACACTCCTAAAGGCCTTAGAAGTCTCTTCTTTCATCTACTTTGCCATTTTTCCTCAAAAGAGACCTAAAAATATCATTAATCCTACAAATAAGAACAACCAAGTAATATGTATGGAAAAGAATAAAAATCAAGGGAATCGAACAAGAACAATATGCAAAGAAACCTAAAAACTAGACCTAAAAACAACCAAAAACAACACACAATACACACTTATCAACCAACTTAGTGTACATTCCATTAAAGACCTTGTTGATCATGTGTTGGTATGTAGCTCAACATCCTTTAAGCCAAGAGACATGACAGTGTAGCAAAACACACTTTTATCATTGATGAAAACAAATTTCTCTTTATCCTTTTCCTATATTAGAATTTAGTTATATCTGTGGTAAGAATCCATGAATGTGATAAACAAGTAACTAGAAGAATCATCAACCGTACAATCAATACTACGAAGTGAGTGTGGATCATTTAGACAATGTTGGTTCAAGCTTACATTATATATACACATCCTTCATTTCCTAGTGGCCTTTTTTACCATAATGACATTTGAGAGCTGAAAGGAATATCGAATCTTATAAATATTAGGAAGTGATGCCAAAAGCAGGTCCAATTACTAGAACCAAATCTGTCATGGAAACTCTACATCACTTCATGGAGATAAACCAAAAGTATCTTTTGGAAATACCTTGAGATACTCACAAACAACAAATGAGTCTTTTATCCTAGGGTTTGGCTTCCCTTCCTGAGACACAACATATAAACATATACCCATAAAACAAAATAAGCTTATAACACTTATTATAATAATACCTTATCACACCTAAATGTATATAACAAATATATTCATGAGTTAAACATTCTTGACATTAAGGATACTCAAACATTGACAAGCATATTGTTGGATCTCTAACTCATCTAGTCCTGATGTAATTGTTCTCTAAGATCTAAGTGGTTAGGTTAGGATTTAGTACTCTTGACTAAATGGTTTAAGCATTGTTCATTCATATAAATAAATTTCTTTCTCAATCAAACATCACCTATGTAACATCCCAAATTTTAGAGAAATAAAATTATTAGATAATGATGATAAATTATTTATGGTCCAATATATGTAGGAAAATTAATTAAACACTAATTGTGATTTATCGGTAAATTAAAATTTACCAAAACTGGATAATTTAACAGATGGTATGGGACCCACTAAGTCAAATTAGATATTTGATGGGTCTAAAATATTTAGAAAATTATTGTGGTTATGGTGGTATGATTCAAATAATTTTTGGTGTTAAGGAGATATTTATTCGGACACAGCGTATGATAATAAACGGTAAAAATACAAGCCAATTAGAATTAAAAGAAAATGTAAAATCCTATTTCTTCCCTTCTCATCACTGTGCACCATTTCCTACTCTCCTTTACTCACTTTTGTCGATTGGATAAAGGGAATTTTTGACCATTGGTAAAAGTAAAATTATGCATCCTTTGGACCATTGGTTAATAACCAACTTTTAGCTTTTCACTCTCCTTCTTCTCTTCATTTTTTACAGCCACCTTCTCCCTCTCCCCTTTATTTTTATTTTCATCTTCTCCCTCTACCTTTTGGCCCCAAAACTGCCCTCTCTCTCTACTACCTTCATCAACCATTTTTCACTCAAAACAAGTGGATTTCATGGGTTCATGAGGCATGGAAGGCACATTGGAGCATATCTTCCATCATCTCCTCATCTTCTACTTTCAATTTCATTTTTCATATGGGCTTGGGGAAGAGGTATGTATTTTTTTATTTAATGGCTTATATTGATGGTTTTAAGGTTATTGAGGCTTAATAATGGATGAATAGAAGTTATTTTATTGAGAAATGCATGTGGAACTTAAACCCTAGGTTAGGAGACCATTGGGTTTTATTGATTTGGTTGATGAATATTAGGATGTGATATTATTGGATTTAGAATGCTTAGGATGATGCAAGAAAAAAATTGTTGGAATTGATGTTGGCATTGTTGATAAAAACCCTAACATGTGGAAATTGGGGATTATTGTTGTTAATGATGATTGGAAAATAATATGGTTAGCCTATGGATGCTTGAAATAATGCATAAAGGTAGTTGAAATTAACGATTGGTAATTTTTGTGGAAACCCTAGAAATTTGGAATTGGGGCTTTTGGCAAAACTTAAGAAATTTAGGATTTATTTGTCATGGGAGTAAATTTATATATGGAAATAAAGTTTGGAATTATTGGCATTAATTATTGTTGTTGATGGTTAAGGAATCATGTTGAAATGTGAGAATGGTGGTTATTGGATTTTAATGAACATAAATCCTAAATTTTGAGAAATTATATATATATTATGGTTAAGGGAATTGATTTCTAAGAATGAATGTGTGATACCTAGGTGTGGTGTTGATATTATGGTGAGAAATGACATTAGTAATGGTAAGTGACCATTGATGATGGAACTCATGGATAAGTGTTGTTATGAGATGTATAGAAATAAATGTGAACACAAAAACCATGGTGGTTGTGATAGATTAATGAAATGAAATTATGGTTTGATGAGGTCTTAGACCATGATAAGTGCTATTTGGAGTTGTTGATTGGTGATGGATTAAAAGAGGCTAAGATAGCTTATGTTGAATTTTGGGTGACAATGATGACAATTGGGTGATTATGTAATATTGAATGCATTATAGATGATGGGTGTGGTATTGTCATTGTTGGGTATGGCTAACCCTTTAAGACTTAGAGAATCTTATTTGTGGGTAAAGAATTCCTGAAACCTAACACAATTGCATGAATTGGTATTTTGACAAGTCTAGAACTTGTTATTAAGCTTTATGATATGTTAACAAATATTTAGACTTATGATGATGCCTTGAGATGGCTCATTGATTAAATGCATGAATATATACGTATTAGTGTAGATTGTGTTTCAGACGATGAGGTAGAATGATCAGAACATGTGAATCATTGTTCTTCTCTTGAGGTAGGAAAAGAGTTTACATTTCAAATGGATGATTTGAATAAGTAATGATTAATGTATATGACAATGCTCATGTTAGTCTTGCCATGGTTATGTTAGAATGATGTAATAATTGATTTTTGTGAGGAATGATGTGCTTGGCAAATTATTAATTTTTAGGAATCACATATGCATTTGATAACAATGAAAGTTTTAAAGTCCTTTTGATGGGAATGATGCATTTGTTGATGAACAATCCATGATGGGATGAAGTATATATATATATATATATATATATATATATATCTTGTTAAGTTGAGATTTCATGGGGATGCATGTTTTAGATGTGTTTGATGTTTAATTTGATGAATTTGATGTATGGGGAATGTTTTTCAATTCATGAATCGATTCATGAGTTCTCTTGAATCGATTCACAGGCTACTGGAAATGCATGAATTGATTCATGGCTTAGCTTGAATCGATTCATAGCCTACTGGTTCCTATGGAAGTGATTTCTAGATTCATGAATTGATTCATGTAATTCCTTGAATTGATTCATGGCTTACTATCTGGCTAAACTGAAATTGCCTTTCACATGAATCGATTCATAGGTATGCTTGAATCAATTCAGAGGCTTCTATTTTATGGTCATGGACTCTTTCCATGCATGAATCGATTCATGGCCTTGCTTGAATCGATTCATAGCTTGCTGTTGCCAATCTTCCATAAGTTTTGATGCTTGCTTGATGTGTGGCGAGCCAAGGCTTGTTCTTTTGCTTCTCAAGCACTTTTCCTTAGATTTTCCTTAAGCAACATTGGTATTTGGCTTGTTTTGAGTCCTTGCATTGTTGATGATGACATTGTTGTGTTTGAATATGTTAACAGGTCCAAAGATGTGCAAAGATTTTGATAATGACAAACACTCTTGAAGAAACCGATGCAAAAACAAAGACACGAAATCAGAATTGAAGTAACAGCGAAGCTAATCGATTAGGCCATAGATGCTAATCGATTAGGAGCTTTCTGTTTTGGAAGAAATTGCATCAGGTATAAAAGCTAATCGATTAGGAAGCTGAACAATCGATTAGGTACTCACTGGAATTAAGGTAATCGATTATACACCAGAGGCTAATCGATTACAACAATTAGAAATGGAACTAAATGCATCAGGTATGATGGCTAATCGATTATGGAAGCCACACAATCGATTAGGAAGCCACTGGAATTTAAGGTAATCGATTGCAAGACAGTCTAATCGATTAGGTAGATGCGAAATCAAATTAAATGCATCAGGTACAGATGCTAATCGATTAGAGGAAGTGAAATAATCGATTAGGAAGTCTCTGACTTGAAGCTAATCGATTACAACGCGAGGGTGTAATCAATTACGCTAGTGGAAAAACAGATTTAAGTGGGAAACCAGCTCATGTCTCCACAATTCTTCAAATTCCCACTAAGTGCAACGGCTATGATGAACTAGGGCACACCTCAACTGCTATCATGGCTCTATAAATGGAAGAAGAACACAAGCACAAGGAGCAACTAACTACAACCAAGTAGCAACAATTCATAGCTCTATTTTTGTGCTTTGTAAGCCTATTTCTTGCATATTGTACTTTCACTTGTATATCCTCTCATCTTGAGAGACTAGAATTTGGGAGAGCTTTTCATTTGTATATCTGCTCTATTGAGAGAGTGTATTGATTGTAAACAAACACCAAACACACAAGTTATTCACTCTAGGTTGAGTGGTTGTTCACTCTAGGTTGAGTGGTTACAAAGGTTGTGGACTCAACCTTTGGGATATTGTGAGATTGAGAGATTGGGTGGGTTGCCCTTATACTTGTGAGGATTGGGTTCTTGAGTGTGGGACACTAGGAAGCCGCAATTGCTCAAAGTTGTATCTCTAGTCTACAATAGTGGAAAATCCTCTAAGTGGGTTGCTTAGAGGCGAGACGTACACCAGATTGAGTGGAACTCATTATATCGGTTTGCAAGCTTCTCTTCCTTACTCTTTCAACTTCATTTACTGCATATTTGTTGATTGGTATTGATTGGTTGAGAAGAGCATACTTGAACTTGCTTAATTTGCTATATCTCTAATATTGCACACCAAGTGTTTGGTAAATTGCTTCAGCAACATTTCTCATTATAGTGCATTGCTTGTTATCCTCCATTCTATTTCACTTGCATAATCTCACAAACTTGGTTATAAAAATCAATTTCAAAGGTATTCCAATCAAAAGTTTTAAAACTCAATACACCCCCCCTCTTGAGTATTGAGGCCACTTGAACAACAATTGTCATGTTCCCCTTGAAACTTGATACTTGATGCTTGAAATTTGTCATATGCTTATCATTATCAAAAACCTGTTTCATCATGCAAATACATATGATTGCATTAGAATATATATAAGTGGTTTGTCCTTAGTGGTGTTTGATAATAACTTAAGATTTTGGCAAAATGTGTGTGTGCCTAAGTCATGCTATGAAAACCAAGTATGTTCCACCACTAATGATAAGATATGATAAATGATGATGAAAATTGAATGATGTGGTTGTGTGACACACGTTTGAGTAATGATAAAACTATTGAGGGAACAATTGAATGTCAATGTATTTGTTACGAATCGATGAATTAGAGATAATGTTGATGATGAACAGAGATGAATGTTGTTGTTGAGTATACCCTTGAATAAATGATGATTGTTATCATTGATGATTATTGGTGCCATTGTGGTTGATACACGTGTGAACTTGTATCTATGAATTGAATTATATTTTGTGAAATATTGTGAATGCCACACTAAAATATGAAACTATTGTTGATGATTGTAATTCCATTGTGGTTGATGCAAGTATAAACTTATATGTACGAGATAAAGTGTTGTTGATGGAAAAATATTATGAAATGCCACATTAAAACTTAAAACAATGACAATACCCAATGGTAATAAAACCTACTAAGAATTGTGTGGTGGTATTAGTGGTGATGATGCTTGTTGAATGGCATGATAGGATGTATAGTGTGAGAATGCACATGATTTGCATTTGCGTTACATCCATGGCATATTACATAGCTGCCAGTATGGAATGCTAGGGGTTCCTCCGGTTGGCCCAGTGGGAAGGCGGCTCTATGCACGGGTGCTGCTGTTTCCCTAGTGACTCGGTGTATAAGTCACAAAGCTGCCCATGATTAGCTACGGGGAGCTATATGTGGTTGACTTTGTGGGGGGTGGCTCTTTGAGGAGCAGGTGTCCCCGGTGGTCCTTTGGATCACAGCTGCCAAGGTATGATTCATGGTTGACCCATAACACCTTTATATTGTTATCTTGTTTACCGCGGTCATGGTGAAAATGACTGGTGTTACAAGATGGGCGATGCGATTTGGTACTAATAAAATATGGTAAAATGCATGCAAATTCATGAATAAGTGTACACATTTTACTACTGAATTAGGGGCATGGTTATATATTCATGCTTGAACCCACAATTGGTGTTTTATATTCCAATAGTCAGATCCGCAATTGTTATTAACTCTGTTTTGCATATGCATTAGCCTAAGAGCATTTGCATATAGCAAGGTGATATGCCAAAAGAGGGTGAGTTAAGATGATGGTTGGATTGGATAAAACATAACCTAAAGACAACAAGTAAAATATGAATACAAAGAAAAGACCTTGTGTATGGGTGATGGTAATGGTGTTAGCCCAATATGATGTTGGAAGTGATGTGTATGTGTATTTACTTTGCTATGAGTTTGATTGATGAACATGATATATGTATATGTTGTTAGGATGAGGAAATTGTGATGATAATTGGTGATTTAAAGCAAAGTATACATGATGTTGATATGCATATGCACATAATCTCAAATGTATTCATATTCATTATTTTGAATGTATAACTGACTCTCCCATGTTGTCTCTTTTAGCATTGTGATGCAGGATTGTCATGGGATGAGATTGTGTATTTAAATCAAAGCTTTGGGGAAGGTAAATAGTGGTAATGGAATGCCTTGGCCGGGAATGATTGTCAATTGCGGTGTCTTGAATGAATTGTACATGATAATGTTGTCAATTATTGATTTTGATGGATATTATATAAATGGCAATATAAGTGAATGATGATGTTGATGTAATTTTAAGGATTACATCTCTATTCCTTTGGTAATATGTGCTAGCCATTCTTTATTATCGAGTATTATGTAATACTTGGATAAATGTATTTGGATGCCACTGTGTTGGTAATGATGATAGTCATGTTAATGAGTAATTAATGAATTTATGGTCATTATGATGATTAGAGATTTCATATGAGATATGTGGTTAAATTGGAATAGTAGATTTATATGTATGAATGTTAGGAGGTGGACAATCCATATCCTCATTTGATGATCAATACCTCATGTAGAGACTATCTATAATTTATAATGCATGCATATGACTTATGCGTAAGGTTGGTTGTGGCCAAATAGGCTCATGTTGTGATTTTGGCATGCTTGGTTGGGCCTTTCTCCATATCTTCATATATGGGGCTAGGCGTATGCCCTGTATACATATTATTTTTCTGTTGTAAACTCAAGTATTTTGTATACGCATGTGGGTGATTTATCTATCGATCTAGTCTGTAAATTTTTAAGTCTCACTCTTCAGTTTTCTGTGGTTCGGGTCTTGATGTAATGTTGGACTTTCTTTTAAACGTGAAAAATTTACCCATACTATGATTGTTTAATCGTATCGATTACATCAGGATTTAGGCCTAGGAAATTAGGGTGTGACAACCTGACCAAACTCTGGAATACTCATATAAGTTTCCATTTGGGCTATAATCCTCGGTAAAGTCTTTCTCGTAAAATACACTATTAAAAGGATCCCAAATATAAATGGGGTCAAGAGGACTTACTCTACCAAGAGTCTACAAAACACTTGATTTAATACATAATAAAATAAAACTGGTAAGCAAGTCAACCTTTCATAACTTTAAGATTACATTGAAATAACCTTTCATAACTTTATGATTACATTAAAGACAAGACAATTGTCCATTTATTGACATGTCATTTTTTTATTTTTTAGGTCCTAAACGCCTTTTCTTTTAGGCTATAGATTTTAATTTAGGGTAGACTACAAAGTTTTGATTACAAAAGTTGGGGTTAGTTTTCTAGTATATCAGTTATGGACCAAGAGAAAAGCTATTTAGTGTCACCAACCTCTTCTCCATATTGGTCTCAAGTTTTTCATTGATGTTTGTCACTTTTTCTACATTATCTCTAAGCACAATGGTTTTTGAGCCCTCATCTGGTGTAGGCTTAGATGGATTCAAAGGACCCATCTTTAATTCCCCTCAAGGGTCTAGATCCATCATGCTTATTGACTTGGCCGATGTGCCCTCATCATTTAACTTTCTTTTCTTCATATTAGTTTCCTCCTTGATCATTTGAAGGCTTAAAATGTAACAATACTAGGCCACCTTCTGGTGACCCCAAATTGTTGAGGCATTGTTATCTTTATTAATGAATTTGATAAGTAGATATGGGGTTGAAACAATGGCCTCTATTGCATTCAACATTAGCCTTCCCAGAATCCCATTGAATAATGGCTTAACGTTTATCACCAAAATCCTTGTGTAAATAGCCTTTGGTAGATCGTTTTGCTCCATTAAACATTGTCAAATCTTAGGTGTATGGTTATAGATCCATGTCGGTTAAGCCTATATTCTTAAAGCATTCATAGAAGATTACGTTACAAGAACTCTTGTGATCCACCAAAAGCCTTTTTACGCTCTTGTTAGTTACGAAGACCTTGATTACTACTGTGTCATCACCATTTGGAATGGTGGGACCATAATCATCATTGGAGAATATGATGGGAGGAGTTTGGACCCTATTCTAGAAGGGTCTATTATCAGGCTTCACCCATATATGACCATTCTATAATGGTTTTTTTTAATGGTATTGGATACACTGCCTCTCACGAACACCTTGACTATCATGTCTATGACCTCTCTTTTTTGCTTGGGAGGTGGGTGTAGAAACTCCTCCTTTTCAACGGCTTCCATACTTTTGTCATGACATTTTTAACCATCGTATCCTTCTTAGGACTGCTTCCCATATCATCTTTTGGGGACCTATCTCTATGTCTCTTATCATTCCAATCAGGTTCATCATAGGACCTATTTCAGAAAAGGTAATGCTTTAGCAGGACCTCTTTGATTAGAACATCTATAGCATCTTTTAGTTAACTACACTCATTTGTGTTATGTTTTGATTGCTTATGGAACTCATAGTATTTGTAAGGATTGCGAGGCCTTTTAACTAGTGTAGGTTTTCTCACTTTGTACACACCTAAACTCAAAACCAAGCTCCCCTAATATCTTACTTGGCCTGGTGTTGAGAGGAACATAGTGATCAAAATTGAACACTTTCTTTTCCTTGGGATGAGATAAGTGACCATACCCTAGTCATTCTGAGGAGTCTTCTCCTGTTTGGGCTTTTCTTTTAAAGTCGGCAGGGTTACCTTAACCGCTGCTAGCATTATAGAAGTAAGATACATATCTTGGCCAACCTATTTAGTTTCCTTCTTCCTAAACTCCTCAAGAGTTTACGGTGGTCCCTTTGTTAGGGACATGGCAAAAGGTGATTTTAATTGTAGCGCCTAAATGATGATATGGAGTTGGATTTTCTCTCTCATGTTTGACGTCATCATTGCCTCCATGTAGAATCTCTTAAAAAATCTATTGGTTTGGAGAACAGACTTAGAAGGGGAGGTTGAATAGGTCTGTTCACTCTTTAAGACCAAAAAGTGATTCTTAAGCATAAATGCGTTAAACACAGTGGACCAGACTTTTGTAAGATAGTGAGCGTGATTCTTTGGTTGAATAGGTGTTATTTACCAAACTTTTCTATCAAAGATATTAATGATTATGCACTAGACTTTTGATAGTTAAAGAGTCAGAGAGAAAGAGACAACACACAAGCAATTTATATTGGTTCATTCACAATATGGAAGCTATATCCAGTTGATGCAAATTCATCGGATGATGAAATTCTTGGCAAGCGCACCAATCATTAAAAAGTAATATATTTGTATCAGTCCCATGACGATTGTGTTAAGTACCATAATCTTAAGGAGTCCTTAGCTGAACCTTACAACAAAGCCAATAAAGTCTTGCAATTTTTTGAATTTTATATTATTTTTGTGAAATTTCATATAGTAGTGTCATAAGTAGAATTATGTCGGTAATTAATCTATACTAAACAGATTAGAATTAATTTCAGCATACAACTTCACTTAAATCCTCACAATAGCAGTTTCAGATTCAATTAAAGCATGGTTCAATCTCACAGATGAATAACTCCTAACTCCTTAGGTAATTATCATAAACTCAACACAAAATAATCCTAATTCCTTAGGTATCAGTTCATGTTAAATCCAATTATGAAATTAAAGGGAACCTTAGCTATTTACCTAATTCCTTAGGCATGAAACAACTAGGTTAGGAAGTGTAATCTGAAGCTCTCACCATGATTCCTCTCTAATGATTGCTTCTGAACGAGCCTTGGATTTTACAATCCAAGAGGTGTGATCCAAAAATTCCAATGTTCAGAACTTGCTTTAGTTGAATCCTCTACTTCAATCAATTGAATATTAGCTTAGTTGCAGCTTTAATCAATCCTAATCCTGGGGAATTAAGCATTCTTGGAAGAAAATGAAAATGGATACAGAGAATGGAGGTTAAGGATGAGAGAATTTAGAGAGAGAAGACCTAGAGAGATGAGAGAAATCTGAGGACTGAAATTAGAATCTTAAAATTAGTTTTTGGATCCTTTACAATACAACTATATATAGCTTTCCTAGGCTTAACTAAAAATCCTAAATTAAATAATTACAGAGAATACAATTAATTAAGAGGTACAAAATAAAAAACTAACTTAAGTAAATAAAAATACATATTTACAATCTAGAAAATAAAATAGAAACTAAGTGGGTCAGTCACTGGGTGTAGGCACGCTGTACTTGGGTGTGGGCACGTTGGTAGGTTGCACTGGGAGCTGCAACTGGGTGTAGGCACGCTGGTGCTCAGTGTGGGCATGTTGGGCTTCTGGTGTTGGATCTGATGGTGATCATACCTTGGGTGTAGGGACGCTGGTTCTCAGTGTGGGTACGCTAGAAGATTGGCAGTCATTAGCGTAAGGCTCTAGTGTTGTGACACGCAGCTGAAGGAGGTTAGCAGGTGTTAATAGGCTCATGGGCGTACCTACGATGGGTATGGATGTGGATACACTATTGGATTTGTGTTGGCACGTTGGTGGAAGCATTGGTATGCGTGGTTCCTGTTTGGTGCCTGCACATTGGGCGTGCTTACATTTTGCTTTCAATATCTTAATTTAATAAATAATTACTAATTCACTTTAAAATAATGAAATATTTTATTATTCAACTAAATAACTAAAATTGTTAATTAATTACTAAATGAATAAAATAATAATTAATTTTACACTTAAATTATTAAAATACAATTAGAATTAATACTAATACCTTCAAATCTGAAGGATTTCCACTATATAAAATATTTCTTTTGTATAAACAGCTCAGATCGAGCCTATGAGTATTATTGACTCCAGCCACTCCGGCTTAAGCACAACCTGTGCTTTTGAGTATTCTTGAGTCCAGTCATTCCTGGATTAAGCACAAACCGCGCTTCTAGTATTGTTTTGCAAGCACCCACTCCTGGGGCTGACCCAAGTATTCTTTCATAAGCCACTCCTGGCTCAAACCCAAGTATTCTTTCCAAAGCCTCTTCAGGCCAAAGTGTTTCCTAACAGATCAACAGACCTGTATTTACAAGAAATTGGAAATATTAGAATAAATAAGACTTGCCTTCTTCTTTTGAGACTTTTGTACACAAAACATATAGGGCTTGTGTGTGTTCTTCTTTTCTTTCTATCACACTGCCTTTTGTGTGACATGCCCATCTTTGTATTTTTGATTCACTCTCATAAGTTCTCTTTCTTTTTCCTTTCTTCTTCCATATTTTTCTTTTCTCTTCATATAACTCTCTATTCTTCTTTTGTAATCTCTTTCATTTTCTTCTGATACATCTATGTTTATTACTCTCTTATGCATATACACATATATCTCTATATATCTCTCTATATATTTTTAAGGAGAGTTACAATATATATATATATGGTATTCCTGCTGATAGAGATAGATCCATTGGATGACTATTGAGGAGTGAGTCATTCAAATGCTTAAGAGAAGTCTTCTTAATGGATATGATCTCTAGGGAGAGTCTTTCTTCTTGTTGAGTATAGATTCGAGAGCTTTCGAGATTCATGCAGTTGCAGGCATAGAGTCAGTTTCACTAAGATGGAAAGATCTTCATCGAAAGATGGATCTTTGATCTACTTTACTTCAAATTTTCCTTTCTTGTGATAAGACTTTGAGCTGAGAAGGAAATATGCTTTGTTTAGTCATCATATATAGATCCAGACTTGATGCGTTCAGAGAGAACATCTGAGATTAGATTGAGGTTTGGTGAATCGTAAAGTGTTGATGATGAGACTCAAACCTTCAAGAGATATTCAAATCTTTTCTTGCGATTTTAAGGAAAGTTTGAAGCATCCTTTTTATGGAGATAAAGTCTGATTGAAGAAGGTTGCCTTAATTAGTGAGTTCTTTCAGATTATTCGAAGCTTGCTATATGACATGAAGAGTCTGGGTCTATTATACGTCCAGAGGAACATTTTTCTTAGGAGAGGCGTTCCCAAACTTTATGTGTTTCTTTGATTCGTAGCCTTCTTAGTTTGGTCTTACCAGACTTATTTGATGTGAGCTTCCTCTTTGATTTATAACATGTGCTTTATATCCTGAAACACTCAAATGATCTTATCAAACGTTTAACAACTCATAATCTGACTAATTAAGATGCTTGATATTGGTTTTCAATAAATCTAAGGGTACTTCAAAAAATCTTCTTAGTTCTAACAAAATCCTTTAATGATTCCATCTCATCTTGTTTGATCTAAGCCAGCATGTGAGATGTTTTTGGCACATCTCTTGATATGACAAAATGTATTGAAAATGCCTCTATGATATTGGTTCAGGAATCTATTGATCCCCTTAGTAAGCCTTTGAGCTACCTAAGGGCTTCGTTAGCTAAGATTCTAGAAAACATTCTATATATTACATTGTCACCTGTTACTAAGAAAAATAACTTATCTGTGTATCCAAGTGCTTACTGAGATCAGTTTCATTGGTATACTTCCCAATAGGTAGCGAGTAGAGGATTTAAAGGTGTTCGGGATTGAGACTTGCCTTAACCTTTGTGTGAAGGGGATGTTGAGACTTCTTGATGCAAAGTTGTAGGATGAAACCTAACAGGTGACGTATTCTAGTGTATAACCACTTGATTTTCTTGGGCTTGGCCTCTATTCTACCTAAGCTCTTGCAACTCTTCCCTAAGTTGGTAAATGATTTCTTCTCATGGGTTTGGCTAAGCCATCACTCATGGTCTCCTCCAGGTTTGAGCCATTGACCCTGGAGTCTCCATGAAACCGAAGTTGTACCTTAACAGGTTTGTTTCCATGTTCGTCATGTCTCCTATATCTCTATTTGGAGTACCTGGAGGGTAGTTTGCATCCATGGTAATGACTGTGAATATGGGAATAACTTTAGTGTGTCCTACCAAGAGTGCCAATGATCTTTCCAGTATGGGAGGACAAACTTCTGATATGAATATCGACTACTTTTATTTTGTTAATCTTACACTAGTCCAATAGGGATCTGGTATTGTATCCTTGAGTTCAGTGGAATCTCAAGATCTTGATGTCACTCCGTCCAACACACACCGATACCTCACTTTATGGGAAGAAATAAAGTGTTACCTGTAATAACACTCTAACGCTCAAGTCAGTACGATATTTAAAATCAGAGTTCAAGTGATGGATAATTAAATATACCTCAAAGTGTAGTAGATACATAGTATTTATAGAGTTGGGTGAGGATCCCATCCTACGTGACCCGTGTTAGTACCTTTTTGTAAAGTGCAGGGAAAGCTAACACAAACGTAAACATTCCCGACATACCTCTACAATGTGTGGACCAATATGCGTCTATATCTTAGGAACTGTTATTAAGTGACTTACATTTACACCGATTGTGGTAGTTTAGGTGTCGGTATGGGTTCTATGATACCAATACTGTTACCGATACCGATATCAGGCCTAAATCAAAAATCATAAACGATTCCTTTCATGTGAATTTATAATTGAATGTCAGTATAAAAAAACTTTACACTTTACCATGTATTTAAATTAAATTCTTAAATATAAATCTAAACCCGTAAAAGCATAAACGATAATATTTATTAATATATAGTAGTAGTCTAATAGCATATTAATTTTATCTTCCTAACATTTCTTTAAAACTACCAACAAAGTTTACTGTATTGAAAATATATATTAAAAAAGTTAAACTTGTTCAATTTAAACAAGTTTTAATTTTAATATACATTTCAAAACTAAAAACAAAATATTTACCACCACTAAAACATGTCAAAAGAAATAATTCAATTGTCTAACTTAATGATTTAGAGTTTAAATAGAGGGCATGATGCTTAAATAATTATGTTTATTTATTGAAAAATACATTACTTTTATTCCTTTTTCCTTTAACTAAATCAAATAAAAGTTCTGTTACAAAAAAATCAAATAAAGTTTTTTTTCATTTTCCTCTTCTATCTACCAAAAAAAGGTGAAGTTGTTGGTCATGTAATAAAATACTCTTGATTAAGAAAAAGACATATATTTATATTTTTTTAGTCACACGTATTATTTATTAGAATTAATTATATTTGAGGAATAAACATTTATATGATGTGTGATTAACTTTTGTTCCCCCCGGATTGGGCCCCCTCTTTTTCCACAATTCTAGAAAAATATCTTGGATATTTTGTTTCTCCATGATTTTAGCAAATAACAGTTGTTATCTCTTCGTAGATAGGCCTAAATCAAGACCTTTTTTTATTTTATCGTTGTATAAATATAGCCTCAGGGCCCATTCCGTAATTTAAGTGACATTTTGAGCAATAAATCTTACTTTCCTAGAGTAATTCTCTAGGGTTTTGACATTTACATACTCAGAGTGAACATTTTGGTTCCACCGTGAGGCCCGATAAAATGGTTCTGACATCACACAGAAAGGACTGGCTCCAAAGAAGACGACAATGGTGACCATGCGTAACAATCCCAGCCGACGAGATGATGGAAACCACCAAAAGAATCAAAAAGGATAGAAAGATAGGGACAACTAACTAGAAGAAGTTTTGACTCTTGTGAAAATGTTATAGCGTACGGTGGAGGAATTAGGGAAGGAGAACAAAGACTTGAGAAATCATTGATTAAAGGAAATGAAGGCCTCTAATTATCAAAACACCCAGACCACCAAACAAAGGGCGGATAGATCTGAGCCCTTGGTCCCCTACGTTACACACCTAGTCACAGAAGAGATAATGGTAGTCTCAACATTAGCACACTACAAACCTCCAACATTGGAAAAATACGATGGGAGAGGTGACCCGGAGGAACATCTCATTATGTTCACCACCAACCTACTTATCTCAAGAGCATTTAACACCCTGCTTTATAGAACGTTCCCTACAACCTTCATTAAATTTGCTCTCAGTTAGTTTTCACACATTCCTCTATAGAGTGTGTCTTATTTTCTGGAACTGACAAAACATGGAAGAATGAGAATCCGACCGGATGAAAAATTTTGAGCAAAGGGTCGCAAGGGTAAAGTCACAAAAGAAGAGCCCCATACCGAATAGAAAACACAAGTAGTAGCCTATCCCAACCCGAAGTAAGACACATTCACACCTAAACAAAAGACATGACAAAATCATGCATGAATTCTACAACATCGAGCTACTCAAACTTCCCCCACCTAGGGAACAGGCAAAGGGCTCAGATAGGACCAAGTTCTGTGAGTTTCACAAAACCTTTGACCATGGCACAGAAGATTATTTATCACTCAAAAACTAAATCAAGCACATTATCTGGCAAGGCTATCTGGAGAAATTTATTGATCAAAGGGAAGTACCATGGGAATCTGAGTGAAAGAGAGGAAAAGAATCCCCAAGGCAAGTGGAATTGCAGCCACATGAGCGCCCCAGACAAGAACACGAATGCTCTTGATCATGCAGACTAGAGGACATGAGAGAATATGGAAAAAGAATTATTCATACTATTTCTAGGGGATTCCCTAGAATCAGAACCGACACCCCACGTAGGGTAGGACAAGTTAACTTCATACACTATCTTCTAAGAACTGAAGCTATTACTTTTGATAACTTAGACCTCCCCATGGGGATTCAGAACAAAGATGAGCTGATGATGGTCACAATAGAGATAGTAGAATGTATCATAAGGAAAGTGTTGGTGGATTAAGGAAGCTCTACAGACATCCTCCATTGGAAGGCCTACAAATAACTTCAATTACCCCCACTTGGCGTAGAAGGTATGACAGAGCACTGCTCAATTTCATAGGAGACTCCAGTTCAGGTCATGAGTTACATAGAACTGAAGACGATCTTTGGGTCGGGAGAAGAAAGTAAGGGAATCATGGTCAAGTACCTGGTTATTGACATTCCCAACTCGTATAATGCTATCCTGGGACGCTTACCACTCAATACACTTAGCGCGATTATTTCTACGCTCCACCTTACTATAAAGTTCCCACTTGGTGGTGGACACATTGTGTGACGTCCCTTAGTCAGCTAAGACAATCCTAACACTCGGTTGCCTTAATTGACTAAGAACAACACGTCACATGTCATTAACAATATCAGTTCATTAGAAGATTCAACATGGTGTACATACTCGAATGAAGCCAGGGGCAAGCAGGCTCCCAAAACATAATAAAATACAACTCGACTATCTAATACAAAAAGACAACCTAATTATCCTAACAACGCCCTTAAAAACCTAGGCCTAGTCAAGGTCCATCTGGAGAATGGATCCCACTATTGTCGCTCGCCTTGGTGTCAATCTATCTCCTACAAGAATCCTAATTCAGAGTACGTCACTCCGAATCGAAATCCTTGTCACGAGATGGAGGAAATAGCCTCTTGATAGACCAAAGCTCTTTTAGTCTTTCTCCAATGTAGCTGTTCAATGTCCTCCTCGAGGATTCTTCATCCACCTCGAAAACCTCTTCTAGATCTTCCATATCATAGGGCTCTCCAGGTATCGCCTCTAGGATAACCTCGGACAATGGTGTGTACTCTGATGAGTCATATTTTGTAACTACATATTTAGGCTTATTGTATTTTTTAGCACACTTTTCTCATCTTAATTCATGCATTTAGCCTCTGTTTGTATTTTTATTTCTAAGTTGAGATTTTGGAAAATACTTGTTTTTAGTGCATTTTTATCATATTTAGTATTTTTCTTAACTTTGACTTTTGTCTAATGTTTTGGCCATCACTTCTTCTACAGGAATTATTTTTGCATTGGATTGTAATTTGGACATATGGATCATGAATAATGGAGGATGGAGCTATTTTTAATAATTTTTAAGAGTTTAGGTCAGAAATAATAATTTTTTTATTTTATATTTTTTTGGCCTGCTTTAGCAATTTTATATTTTTTATTGGGCCTATTTTTTAGGATTAGGTCTCTAGGATTGGAGAGAGTCAATTTCTCATATTTTAGATTTTCTCTCTCTTAGTTTTTTCATTTTTTACTTTGACCAGAAAAACAAAGATTACTCTCGGAGCTTTACATTTTTAAATTGCACACACTTTGCATTATTTCTGTTTTGCGTTCTCTACATTTTGAAGTTTGTCTTCTTAATTCTACATTTCTAGTTCTACGTTCTCTTTCTTCTATTCATAACGATAATTCACAAGCTAGATTGAGCGCTCCAGGTTTGTTCCTAAAATTCAAACATTAATATCAATTACTGATTAGTGATTATATTATAGTTTAGTATTCGATTGAATGCTAGATTATGATTCTGATTGGACTTTCCCGTATTTGTGATTTAGAGTGATTTAGATACTGAATTTTCGTTGCATTTAGGGGTTGCAAGTTAGAATCTAATTTAAAATGTTGTCACTATTTTGATTTAAAAAACCCCAATTTAATTGATATTGTTACTGCTCTATTGTGTGGTTTAAATTTATCCAAATCGAATTACTTCCTTGTGAGACAACTAGGATTGACTCCCTACACTATATTTAAAAAAAGTTTTTGATACCATTATGATGATGGTTATCAAAATGGTGCCATTACCGGGGAGGCAAGTCATTTGAAATGGTTTAAATCAAACACGTTAACTGTTTGATTGAACGATTGAGTGATTGGTTGTGTGTAATTATAATTGTGTATGCCAATATGCTTGCATGAATTACTGCCAAAATAGAGTGCAAAATAAAGCCAAAATAGAGTAAAAAAATAGAGCCAAAATAGAGTAAAAAAATAGAGCCAAAATAGAGTAATAGTAGGGTTGATTGTATATTTGCTGCACTTGACACTATTCATACACTATTCACTTAATTTTAGAAAAATCCAAAAAATAGTAAAACATGGAACTTTAATATGAATATCCTCATTTCTTTGGATATTTTTTAGTTAGTCAAGTAGGAATTCATTTAAAATTAATTTTTGAGTCAGCGATACAA
Organism: Clitoria ternatea; assembly: GCA_037962975.1. NCBI lineage: Eukaryota > Viridiplantae > Streptophyta > Magnoliopsida > Fabales > Fabaceae > Clitoria > Clitoria ternatea. The sequence continues at coordinate 208,023,528 of CM075671.1, read as the reverse complement.
AAATTTGGCTTTAAGAAAAATTGGTAAACTTAAAACGAGCGTAACTTGGGCTAGGGATCTCAGAATCTCTATTATGACATATGCTTTTAGGGTAAAAAAAGCACATGTTTTCCAATTTTCAAAAAGCACTTGTTTTCTAGAAATTTTTTATTTTTGGTGATTTATTTACCTATTTTTCTAGCTCTTAGGCTTTTGGTTCCCTTATCAAATAAACTCAAAAAACTCTAAAAATTTTTATGGTGTTTTCTGATACTAAAATAGGATTTATCAAGCCTTAACATATTTCATATCTCTTATTTTCATAGTACCTACCTTGTTAACTGACCCTGTGGCATTCTTTGAGTGCACACTTGTCTTGGTGTTTTTGCTTGTGTATGACCAGGTCTAATCCATGTGTTATATATCCTTTAAATCCTAAGATTGAAAGGACTCAAAGAAGGCTTAGGTAGAGATCAAGAGAACATCACACCACTGAAGGTAATATGGCCAATAACCAGCTTGAGAGGACTTTGAAGGAGTTGGCATCCCCTGATATTGGCTACCAACCATTATGCATCCAAGTTCCGCAGCTAGAAGAAAGAGCAATTGGCTATGAATTGAAGTATGGATTGATACACTTGTTGCCTAAGTTCCATGGCCTATCAAGAGAGGATCCTTATAAGCATTTTATGGAGTTTTATGTGGTTTGCTCTACTATGCGGCTAATTGTTATTCTAGAGGACTTTGTGAAAATGAAGGACTTTTCATTTTCCCTTTATGATATGGCCAAGGATTGGCTCTACTTGTAGCCAACTCCCATCAATACTTAGAATGATATGAAGAGGAGGTTTCTAGAGAAGTTTTTCCCTGCATCCAGGATAACTGGAATCAGAAAAGATATTAGTGCCATATGCCCAAACCACCAGATAACTGAGTAATTATTGATTCAATACTTTTATGAAGGATTGCGGCCACAAAAAGGAATATGATTAATGCAGCCAGTGGAGGAGCTTTGATGGACAAGACACCAATAACTGCAAGACAATTAATCTTTAACATGGAAAAGAATTCCCAGCAGTTTAGCTCAAGGAATGTAACTAGATCTATACATGAAGCCACAACTAACATAGTTGTTGTAGTGGATAACTAGAGACTTAAAAACAAGCTAACTGAGTTAACTTCCTTGGTAAGGCAACTAGCTATGTGTCAGGCAGTGGAGTAACAACCATAGCTCCCTTAGACATGTAGCATCTGTACAGGTAGCCACTTTATAGATTCTTGCCCTCAGCTACAAGAAACAGATACTTCATCATCTCAAGTTATGGCAATGATGCACCCTCCTCAGCAGTAGTATAACCCACTTTGCTCCACTTATAATCCAGGGTGGAGAAATCATCCTAATTTGAGGTATAGCCTATTTCCTGTGCCACAACCACAGCAACACCATTCCCAGCAACAGAGGTATCCATACTAGTAAACTCACCATTAGCCATCACAATACCAACAACAGCATCAGCAAAAGTACCTTTCTTCTCTCTTTAGATAGAAACAAGCTCTTGCTTAACCTCAGCCATAACAATAGGCTCTATAACAACCCCTTTCTTAGTTTAGCAATAGACCTTCTTTAGCAGAGTTGATGACCCAGATAGCCACATAGAGTTTACAGTTTTAGCAAAATATCTCTACCACTATTTAGGATTCGCAGACTCGGATTGGACAACTTGCCACTTCACTTAGTAATATGCAGCAGCAAGGCTCTAGCTCATTGTCCTCCCAACCAGTTATGAATCCCAAGGGCATTGTGAGTGCTATCACCTTGAGGAATGGAAAAGAAGTGGCTAGTGACCCATCTTAGCCATAATCCATATTAGTCCATTCTAATACAGATAAAAGGATAGTTCCAGACAAGCCTATACAGCAGCAGGAAAAACCTCTTCCTTTTTCTTCTAGAGATTTTGCAGCAAAAAGAGTTGAGTTTGAACAAGAATTGCTTGACACCTTCAAGAAGGTAGAGATTAACATTCCTTTGCTAGACATTATCAAAAAAATTCTTGAGTATGCCAAGTTTCTAAAAGAGTTATGCACCTTCAAGAGGAATTTTAACAAGAGGAAAATCTAAACCATCTCATCTTTGTCATAGTCCAGCCTTCCACAAAAATGTGAGGATCCAAGCACATTCTCTATTCCTTACATAATTAGAGAATCTACATTCTCCAATGCCTTGCTGGACTTAGGTGCTTCCATAAATATGATGTCATTGACTATGTACAAGATGTTTCATTTAGGAGACTTGGAACCAACCAGTATGATCATCCAGCTAGCCAACCCTAGTATAACCCAACCTTTAAGAGTGCTTAAGGATGTTTCGGTAAAAGTCAACCAACATAACTTTCCTACTAACTTTTACATTCTTGATATGCACGATGATAGTTCTACATTGATTCTTGGGAGACCATTCTTGATGACTGCCAGGACCAAGATTGATGTACACACTGGAAAACTTTCCATGGAGTTTAGAGATGACATAGTTCATTTCAACATCTTTAAGGCCATGAAGCACCTCACTGAGGGGTATTCTTTACTTTTTGAGCATTCTGTTTTCCTTCTTGATGTTTTAGGAAATAGAAAATTTGATGTTGATTATATAGATTTAGATTTTGATTCAGACTTTGATTCTTCTTAATTTTCAAATTTAGACATTGATGATATTGATGCTTTACCTACTTGTGACTATGTTAGTGACATGTGTACCATCTGTGCTAAGATTAATCATACCATATTTTCTATTTTACCTTTAGTTACAGGTACAGGTACATCCATCGCCATTAAAGCTAGGCAGCCCCTCTCACCATCTCCTCAATAGCTACCTTCATTGGAGTTGAACCCTCTACCAGGCCACCTAAAGTATGCCTACCTAGAAATGAAGCAGAGGCATCCAATCATCATTTCTAACACTTTTCTTAAGGATCAAGAAGGGTTGAGGCAAGTTTTGAGGAAGCACAAGAAATAAATTGGGTGGACACTAATTGGTATTCCTTGAATCAATCTAGCCATATGTATACATAGAATTCTGTTGGAGGATGAGTCTAAACTAGTGAGGCAGCCTCAAAGAAGACTCAATCCTACCATCCTTGATGTTGTAAGGAAGGAGGTGACCAAGCTAGATGGCTGGAACCATCTACCCCATTTCAGATAGCACCTGAGTCTCCCCTGTCTATGTGGTTCCTAAGAAATCTGGGATCACTATTATGAAGAATCAGGAGGATGAAATGGTCTCCACCAGAGTTGCCAACAAATGAAGAGTCTGTATTGACTATAAGTGACTTAACCAGGCTACTAGGAAGTAACATTTCCCTCTCCCTTTCATTGATTATGTCATAGAGAGGTTGGCAGGTAAATCCCAATACTGTTTCTTAGAGGGTTTTTCTGGTTACATACAAATTCATATTGCTCCTGAGGACCAATACAAAACCGCATTCACTTTTCCTTTCGGCACTTTTGCCTATAGAAGGATGCCATTTGGCCTATGCAATGCACCTGCTACTTTTTAGCATTGTATGTTGACTATTTTGAGTTAGTTGAAAATTGTATAGAGGTGTGTTTATAGATGACTTTATAGTTTATGGTCTTTATTTTATTTTTGTTTGCATAGTTTAACCAGGGTTTTGGATAGATGCACTGAGACTAACCTTGTACTGAATTATGAAAAATGTCATTTCATGGTAACTGAGGGTGTAGTCTTAGGACATCTTATTTCTAAAAGGGGAATTCAGGTTGATAAGGCTAAATAGATGTTATTACCTCTTTATCTTACCCCGCATCTATATGGGAAGTGCGTTCTTTTCTTAGACATATAGGTTTCTATAGGAGATTCAACCAGGATTTTAACAAAACTGCATTGCCATTGTCCAATCTCTTGCAAGAGAATACAGCCTTTGTCTTCACTGATGCATGTAAAGAGGCTTTTAAGGAGTTGAAAAGGAGATTCACCACTTCACCCTTCATTAAGCCGTCAGATTAGGAGCTTTCTTTCGAGCTCATGTGTGATGCATTAGATTATGCACTTGGAGCTATTCTATCATAGAAAGTGGGTAAGTTTCCCCATGTCATAGCTTACACTTCTAGGACACTTGATGAAGCTCAGGTAAATTACACCACCACTAAAAAGAAGCTTTTGGCTATTGTGTTTGCTTTGGATAAGTTTTGTTTCTATTTGCTTCGTTCTAAAATAACTATCTTTACTGATCATGCTACATTGAAATTCTTGTTAAAGAAACTTGATGCTAAACCTAGGTTGATTAGATGGATGCTTCTTTTATAAGAATGAGATATTGATATAGTAGACAAGAGTGATGTATTGAATCAGGTTGCAGATCACCTTAGTCGTATAGAGGACCCTTAATCCCTTACCTATTCATGATAGTTTTCTTGATGATTGTTTCTTGCCTCTCTCTTCTATTGATTCTACCCCATTGGTTTGCTAATATAATGAATTATTTGGTTACTTATGTTGTACCTCCTAATGCATCTAGATCACAGATTGATAAACTTAGGAGTGATGCTAAATATTGTGTGTGGGATAATCCCTGTCTATAGAAATTTTATAGTGACCAAATTATTCATAGATGTGTCATTGACCATAAGTTTTATAATATTTTGTATTTTTGCCATAACACATCTATATGAGGTCACTTTGTACCACAGAGAACTGCTAGAAGAGTACTAGATAGTGGATTTTGTTGGCCTACCCTCTTTAGGGATACAACCACTTTTACCCATAGTTATGAGACATGCCAAAAGGTAGAAGGGACCATCACTAGAAGGAATGAGACGCCTCAGTAACCTATCATATTTTGTGAGGTTTTTGACATTTGGGGTATAGATTTTATGGGTCCTTTTCTTGTTTCTATTGGATATGCTTATATTTTACTTGTTGATTATGTCTCTAAATGGGTGGAGACAAAGGCCACCAAGACTAATGATTCTAAAGTTGTTGCAGATTTTCTTTGGGCTAACAACTTTTGTAGGTTTGGTGTGCCTATGGTGGTCATTAGTGACCAGGGAAGTCAGTTTTTCAATAGGACCATAGCTTATAGGGCAAAAAGTTTTGCTTTTCAATTCTCGCTTAAAGTTGATTGTTGGTAAGATTCGGTCCCTTTTGTTATTGCTGATGTGTTTTCTCATGGTGTATTGGAAATTAAAGATGAAGCTATTGGCATAGTCTTTAAATTTAATGGCCATTAGTTGAAGCCATTCCAAGAGAGAAAACCAAAGGAAAAGGCTCGAAACATAGTTGATATGTCTTTGATGGAACCTACAATGTCAAAGGACACATTTACTTAGACACTAGGAGGGAACACTCTTTTCCCTGACGCTTTTATTTCTTGTTCTTATTTTTTAAATGCATTTTCACTTTTGGTTGGACTATTTCTAGGTATTTCTTATTTTTCTTTTAGTTGATTTCCACATTGAGGATAATGTATGATTTAAGTATGGGCAGAGTGTGTTGATTTTTGAACTAATGAGTTTGGCATATTTTCATTGGATACCTTTGTTTTGGAAATTGTTGTCATGAGCAAATTATGTTCCATCATTCCTAGTTAGAGGCTCCATGGAATGATAGATTTGTTCCTTACATTTTTAGCTTAGTTAGCTTTTCATGATAACTAGATTATGGATCACTTTATGGTAGAATCTATACCATAGAGAGATTTAGGCCTATTTTTTTTCTTGTGTGATTCACTTATGATTGTTAGCATTCTAGAACTTGATTTGACTCTTTTTGACATTATTGGTTCACATGCACTATTGATATGATTTAGGCCTTCTTTCATTTAGTCATCTAGCCAAATTAGCCTAGCTTATACTGATCTCACTTTGGTCCCTTTTTTATCCTTATTGACCCTTTCTAGATGATTCCCTAAGACATTATATGCCTATTGACTTGAAAAACCATGATACACCTAACCTTAGGGATTTGATGAGCTTTGGAATCATATTGGGAGTTGCTTGAAAATAAGTTTAGGGATGCCATTGTTGTGCCATTTTAGGAGTTGTGAGTTGTTTGAATATATATATATATATAAGAAAGAAAAAAAAAGAAAAAGAAAAAATATAATGATAAAATAAAATTAAAATATATTTATATAAATCAATCTTTAGCCTTTTTGGTGGCTTTCCTATTGCTCATCGTCTCTTTTTGGTTTTCCTGGTACATTTTCTATTTCCCACCTTTTCCTTAACCATGTTACAACCCTAATAAAATTCCTTTTGATATTTAGTTGCATGTGTTTCATTTAGTGGATTTTAGAGGCTTTTCAAGCTTATGGTAATGTTTGCTTTCAAGATATGCTTTGACTGTATTTAATAACCTAAACACTTAAGAGATTGAGAGACACACACATACCCATGTGAGATTTATTCTACCATTTCTTGATTCATTCTCTAGTTGGATTCAGATGCTTCTTTGCTTTTATGTTGGAACACTTTCTTGATTGTTTTGGTTCTTTTATGCTTGGATTGGTGAGTTTCTTTTTCTTCATGCTCATTGCTTAGCTATTAGGGTCCTTTGAAAATCTTACTTTAGTTTATTTTTCCTTCTTTTGCTTGGAAGTGCAAAATTCTAAGGTGGGGCTATTGTGATTATTCACATTTTGTAACTACATCTTTAAATTTATTGCATCTTCTAGCACACTTTTCGCATCTTAATTCATGCATTTAGCCTTTGTTTGTATTTTTATTTCTAAGTTGGGATTTTGGAAAATACTTGTTTTTGGTGCATTTTTATCATATTTCCGTATTTTTTTAGCTTTCACTCTTGTCTAATGTTTTGGCTATCACTTCTTCTACAGGTATTATTTTTGCATTGGATTGTAATTTGGACATATAGATCATGAAGAATGGAGGCTGGAGCTATTTTTAATAATTTTTAGGAGTTTAGGCCAAAAACAATAATTTTTCTATTTTATATTTTTTAGCCCGCTTTAGCAATTTAATATTTTTTTGTTGGGCCTATTTTTTTTAGGATTAGGTCTCAAGGATAGAAGGTAGTCAGTTTTTCACATTTTAGATTTTCTCTCTCTCTAGTTTTTTTATTTTTGACTTTGACCAGAAAAACAAGGATTACTCTCGGAGCTTTACGTTTTTTAATTACACAAGTTCTGTGTTGTTTTCATTTTGTGTTCTAAAGTTTGCATTTCTTAATTCTGTGTTTTCAGTTCTACATTCTTCATCTCCTGTTCGTAACGACGGCTCACAAGCTAGATCGAGTGCTCTGGGTTTATTCCTAAAATTTGAACTTTAATATCGATTACTGATTAGTGGTTATATTAGAGTTTAGTATTTGATGAATGTTAAATTAGGATTCTCACTTTCTTCTATTCATGATTTAGAGCAATTCGGATACTGAATTTTCGTTACATTTAGGAGTTTAGTTTAAAATTTTGTCACTGTTTCGATTAAAAAACTCTAATTTAATTGATATTGTTACTGCTCTATTGTGTAATTTAAATTGATCCAAATCGAATTGTTTCCTTGTGAGACGACTAGGATTGACTCCCTACACTATATTTAAAAAGGAGTTTTCGATACCATTATGATGATGGTTATCATACTCTGATGGAGGAGATCGCAAAGGAAGCAAAGCTGCTCTAGAATTGGAGTTCTGACCACTGCAAACCTCTCGACGCTCATCGTCCACAACTTTCTGGAAGGTGGTCGAGCTACAAGAGTGTGGTGACTCATCATTCCTTTGACTCATACTCTCGATCACTTCTACATCCATGTCAGGAAGAAATGACTTCATAGCCTGTGAGTCTACCTCAATTGGAAGTCCTTCGATGACCAAAGGCAATCTGCCATGCGTGCATCGTCTCTTTGTTAGCCCTCTAGCCATACTAAACTAGAAATGTAAACGTAAGACGCTGACCCTACTTGTCCACCACTCAACGAGAAATCTGTCATCGTTGACGTTTCCCCTTACCATGTCATCACACATCATACAAACATCACTCAAGATCAGGGATATATTTTCCTCATAATCAACATCATAGAATTTACATCATCATCAAGCATCTCATTCACTATAAGGCTATACTCTAATTACGCTTAATCTCATCACACCTTATTTAATCATCTTCTACTTATCATATAAAGCATAGATAACACAATCATATTATGTCACAGTCATTGCATGAATCATTAATTACAGTACTAACTTAGCTTATATTTTATAAGGTACGCCAACATACATAATACCACTCACAGATCATTGTTACATTCAATATCATTATACATTACATAAGCCAGTACAATCCATAATCATCATAAGGTTCACAATTCATAAATATAAACTATACTGACATATTCATGTTCATACATAAGCACCAATATATATATATATATATTCACAGACCCAATCATAAGCATAACCACAATAGGTTATTATTCATCACACACAAGTACCATACATATCACAATCATGAATCATTAATCTACATAGATCCTCATACAATCAACTTATAACTTACAATCACCAATCATCAATCAATACATATCATTATTCATCAATGCAATTAGTCAACCAAGAAGCTATGCATGTGTTAGGTCAATTATGTATCTTTCTTTCATTTAAATCTCATGATGCAAATGGGCCCCATCAACTTATCATCATTATTATCTCACTAGTACGTCTACTAGGATAAATGATCATTGTGGTATACTAGTGCGGCCAGAGTTCTCGCAAGTTCTCACAACTAACAAGGGTTAATAGGCTACAACCCAACACAACATGGATCCAAACCACACGCCCCTGGCGTAATCACACACAGTGTTAAAACTTGTAATACATGGCCATAGAAAGTGCTCATCTAAGTTAGGGTATTCTAGGCTTTCCATAGACTATCTTGCACTGGGTGCTACACTGAACCATTGGACGCCTGACCCAGAGATACCCCAAAGGCTCCTCATCATTGAACCATGACACAGGATTCTCCACTATACCTTGTCGCTGTAATGCAACTGGCCATGGTACAATCACATTCTTATAATGCAATGATACATGAATGCTCATCATCTTTCACTTTTTATCATTATCTCATAGTCACCAGGTAGGGTCCCTACGTCAATGGTTCATTGTCCTTAAAGCGTAACACATCGCTTTAGTCTTAAATTCATTCCATCACTATCTCCTTAAAAGAAACATTCTTTCTTTAAAATAGATTCTCAAATCAGTTGATCTTTCAAATTCTTAAATCAATATTTTCTTTTAAAGTACTTAAAGCATTGAAAATACTCTTAACTAATTTACAACATCATTTCACAAAACTCCTTAAATATTTTTTAGCACCTTCACTATAAAATATGCTTTCTTAAAATACAAATTTTAAAGGAATGATTTTCTATATTTTCAAAAACTCTTTTCCACTAGAAAACTCTGATTTTGGAAATCCCAAAGTCAAAACCACTTCATTTTCAAAATTCTACAATTGTAAAATAAGAAATCAAATCTACACTATTTAGAAATAAAAAACACTCAAAGACCATTTGTACTTTATTTTCCTAGTACCTTTAAACGTCATGACCCTACGATTAAGGACAATGACCATTACGCATTCACACTCTTTTCATTTTCACACTCAGGATATTATCAGTACATTATCAATCAATTATCAATCCACGGGTAAAGGCATCATGCCTGTTTATCACACAATTCTTAATTCACAACCTCACCCATCATCATAATTTCATTTCATTTCATTTTATTTCGTGGACCTTACCGGGACTTAACTCATTTCATTTCACCTTTCATCTTACATCTTAATCAATCAATTCATCAGTTTGGTCTCATAATTTCACAAAAGAATCTCAATCACAAGGACCAGCATCATACATGCACATTTATATGACCAGGCTTATCAAAAATCCGCAGAAATCATTGCACTATTCATAACACATTCTTTTATTAGCACCCATTCAATTCCATCATCAAACCTTATTATCTTATTCAATAATATTCATTCACAACATGGCAGCACTGTGTTTGAATAATTATTTCAGGTTATATAATTTTGATAATGACAAAGCAATCACTTGAAGAATCATGAACAAGGAGATGAAGTATGAAAATGCAAGATTTATAAGTATGAACCTGGAAAGAAAAACTAAGGACAAAGAGGCAAGCATCATTCCAAGCATCAGACTTGTAAAAACACGAAGGCTAATCGATTAAAGTGGTACCTTTAGTCGATTACACAGCTTCTGTCCATCACATAATCGATTAGCACATTAAGCCTAATCGATTGTAAAGGTTCTGCTTGTTATATAATCGACTACACCAAGCTAGTAAATCGATTACACAACTGAGAAACTGAATGGAAAGCATCAGGTAGAATTCCTAATTGACTACAAGGCTACATCAATCGATTACCAAGGTTCTGTGTTGTTACTAATCGATTACAAGCCAAGTCACAATTGATTAGTAAGTCTCTATTTGTTTAATAATCGATTGTACTTATGTCACAATCGATTACCATGCTGCGTGACAGAATTAAATGCATCAAGTATCATTTACAATCGATTACAAGGCATGTACAATCGATTACTCAAGCTCTGTCTCCAAGCTAATCGATTACATGGAAAATCATAATCGATTATAAGGCCTGTTACACTAAAGAAATCGAAGCATAATCGATTACAGCTCAAGGCGTAATCGATTACACTAGTGCCAGAATTTTAGGAAAGTATTTTTAAGTGGATGTCCAGCTTATTTCTCCACTCCCACTTTTGTGCCCATACTTGAGGTATCCGTTAGAGACACTATGCAACGGCTAGGAGCTTCCAAATGGTTATAAATAGAGCATGAATTCAAGCAAGAAAAATGAGAGACCAAGGCACAACACAAGGAAATCAACGTTCTTCTTCTAGAGGTCTTCTTATTAAATTTCTCTTGTATATTCTGCAACTCTTGTTTCCAAATATGCATATTGCTTAGGAGTTGTTAGATTGTGAGTTTCAATTTGCATATCCTTTCTTGTTGAGAGTTAGAATTTGAGAGAGCTATTCAATTTGTGTATCTACTCTATTGAGAGAGTTATTTGCTTGTAAACACAACACCAAACACAAGGTTTTCACTCTAAGCTGAGTGGTCACAAAGGTTGGGGTTCAACCTTTAGGTATTAAGAGATTGTGAGATTGGGTGGGTTACCCTTTGCTTGTGAGGATTGAGTTCTTGAGTATGGGGCACTAGGAAGCTGCAATTGATCAAAGCTTCTATCTCAAATCTTCAATAGTGGAATCCTTCAAGTGGGTTGCTTGAAGACGAGACGTACACCGGGTTGGTGGAACTCGTTAAATTGGTTTGTATTTCTCTCTACCTTAAACTCTTTATACAACTGCGCATATAAACTATTTGTTGAAATGTATGAGCTGAATGTGTGAGTCAAAGTTGTTGTTCAAGTAGAAACTTAACTCTGTATGCCAAGTATTTGATAATTTGCTTGAATCAATATTTGGTGAAATTCTTAAAAATTGGAATTTGCTATAACTTGCCAAATATCTAGAACATTATTTCCTATCAACTCTTGTGTGATACTTACTTGATTGCTATCATTTATCTCATACACACAAGCTGTTTGATAAATTGAATGACCTGAATCTTTATAGGAAACATCATATTATTGGTGAAATAAATCTAAGCACACCAACTATTTGATGAATGTAAACCAATAACTTGCCTTGTTTATCACATATAAGTCTGAATATTGTCACTACACAACAAGTGTTTCATAGTGTGATATGTGCATAAAAGTTATTGTCTCTTCATCATTACATCATTTGTATATTACTAATTGCTTCCAAGGGGATTCCGCGTGAAAGTTTAAAACACTCAATTCACCCCCCCTTAAGTGACAAGGCGTTGGCTAATAAGTGGTATCAGAGCTTGATTCTTGCCACAAGGCTTAATAGCTACAGGAGATCAAGATGGCCTCCACTTTATATGATGCATTTCTAGAAAATGGTACACTAAATAGACCTCCAATCTTCAATGGAAAAGACTATGCTATTTAGAAAGAAAGGATGAAAATTTTCATCCAATCTTATAAACTAAAGGTATGGAATGCTATTCAATTTGGTCTTTTCATTCCTAAAAATATTTTTAATAATGTAGAGTGTATGAAGCCCATGAACTCATGGACTAGTGAAGAGAAAAAAAAGGTACAATTCAACCTTAAAGCAAAAATCCTTATAACATTAGCATTAGAACCTAATGAAGTTTCAAGAGTTATTAATTGTGTCAATGCTAAAGAAATATGGGAAATTCTTGAAACAATTTATAAAAATGCTAATGATGATAAAGATGCAAGGACTAGTACTCTCTCTAGTCAAAATAAATGCTTCGAAATAAGTCCGAAAGAAGAGATAAACGAATGAGAAGAAGAAGTTACATGTCAAATGACAAAGCACTCCCAAGATGATGAGGTATGCTTTTTAAATGCATTTAGTTATAATGATGATGATGAAATTGACAAAGATGAATTGTTAGAAGCATTTGGACTATTGCATGACAAATTTATGTCAATTTCAAAGAAGTATGCATGTTCAAAACAAACCATCTTGAAACTTGAAAATAATTTTCATAATGCTCACAATGAAAAGAAAGGTCATAGAGTTCAAAATGATGGTTTAATAGCTTCAAGTGTCACTCCTAGGAGTGGTAATGGAGATAAGGAATGCATGCTTGTTGATAAATGTATACTTCTTGAAAAGGAAAATAAAGAACTAAAAGAAGCACTCAAGAAGCTCGCAAATAGTCAAACATATCTAAGTGCATCTCTTGGAGATCAAAAGCATACACTTGATAGAAGAAAAATAGGTCATTACAAGAACCCTCTTGCACTCCACAAAGAAAAATCTAAACCTATTCTAAGAAGCACAAACCATGAAAAAAAAAAGACATTCAATGTCTAATTATTTTAAAAGGAAGAACATAAAACATAATAGGAGTCATTACAAGTCTAAAGTGACTTATTCTTTGAATGAAACATGTTTTTATTGTGGAACCTATGGTCATATATCATTTAATTTCTTTACAAAGAAATCTTGTTAAAAAGTACAAGAAAGGTATGGATTCCAAAACATTCTTGAAATCCCAAACTAACAAGGAAGGACCCAACTCTCAAAGGGTACCTTAAAATTTGAAATCTTGTAGGCAAACTTCAAAGCAACAACTTCTCATACGGATGACCAAAAACTCATGGCCAAAGGAGATATCAAGCCTCTCAATCTCCACTCCGAAAGACAAAGGAGAACAATAAAGCAAGCCAAGATTATGATGACTCGTCATACATCTAGAAGGTACCACTCAAAACAAGGAAATGAACAAGAAGCTTCAAGGTGACTAACACAAATTAGATTACCCCAAGAAAAAATCCAATGTATATTACTACAGGTGATACAACGAAAAGGTATAAGTGCTTATCATACAATTTATGCCAATGCTCATTCATAATGAATCTCGATATGTGAAAATCTAGCCTTGATTTGATATGTGAGTTTGAGCATGAATGATATAAAGTTTTAAGATGGATGAACAAATAATCTTAGAACTCCTTAAACTCATAAAAACCCTAGGATTAATAATGTATAAATATATATTGATGATTAGTAATGATTGATGATGAGTTTGATGAATGATTGTTTAAATAACGTGTTTGATTCCATGAAAAACTTGAGATTAAAGTTGACTGTGCATAAACATGCATGAATTTTTTTATTCTTTTAAACCCTTAATGATGCATGAACTCGTGATTAAATATAGAATCTTGATGATGTATCGATTATTGAACAAGAGGTATGTCATATAAATTTTCCTAACAAGCAAGTATCTTGTCATAACATGTGGCATTGAACTTCGTATCTGTAACATCCCGATTTAAGAATTAAAGTACCGAGTGAAATTAAGTCATGGAAATAATTAATTGCCGAATGAAAATAAATCATTAAAATAATAAATTCAAAAGTGGGGAAAAATTATTCATTAATTGACTTAATTAATTTAAGTTAAGGAAACAAAGGCTGATTGAAGGTAATTAATTATCAAGAGCCGATTGGTTGAGACCGGGTGGGTGTGACGTGTGTGGGAGCTGCTGCTGTGCACGCTTTCCCACCCCACTCTTCCCTTCTCTCCGTGCATGCATATATGGGTACACCATCATTCATTCCCCTTCAGACTTCTCTTCCCCTTGTTTTCCCTTCCTTCTTCTCCGTTCTTCATTCTCCTCTTCTTCTTCTTCCTCCTCTGCGCTCTATTTCCGTGAGCTCGCAATAATGGCGGCTGAGGATCGAAGTCCTCCTCCCTTACTCGACGAGTCAGTGAGGATGAGGGTGTGCATTCCCTCTGTATGTAACCCGTCTCCTTCCTTGTTCCTTCATCCCTTCGTCGGCTTCCCTCCTTCTTCCTCTCCTTGCTCGAAGCTGCCAAGTCTCAGTGGAGATCTACGCTACGAGGAGCTTCAAGGTGGTTGGGTGTTCACAGCATCGTGATGGAGCCATTCCAGGGAGCGGGCCGAGAGCTGGGCGTCTTGGGCCTCCCCTGCTCTTGCATGTAGATGCGCTGAGAGTGATTTAGTGTTCCTCTGGAACTGGGTGTCAGGTTGGCCGACTGAAAGCTTTAGTCCAGGTAGGGGGAGTACCTTACATGTTAAATGCATGGGTTACGAACGGGTTTGGAAGACATTGATAATTGTGGAACTGTATTCTGTTGTATGATATGCTTGCATGTAGAATATCCGAGTGCATGATAAGTGAGAGTGAGTGTTGCATGTTAGCATCGTCCTTGAGGATGCATACGTTACTATAGAGCCCGATTGCATGTCATGTTGTGTTGATGGGAATGCTTATTGAATCTGTTCGTGTTTATAAGGATGCATGCGTTGATGAAGTTCTGACACTGTCACAAACCGATTGCATGTTGTGCTATGTTGATTTGAAATGCTTGTGTGAACCTGTTGATATTCGTATAGATGCATGCGTTGATTAAGTTCTGATACTGCTGTAAACCGAGTGTATGTTATATTTGAATTAATGAAAATGCTCTTAGAAGCTTGATATGATATTGATGGACATCGATTGCGTTGGACTCATATGTTGTTAATGGAACTATGATGACGATTGCATGGAAGTTGTATGTGTTAGATTAACATGCAGAGTCCTGAAAATGTGTATTACCAACTGCATGTGAAATACGTGTGATTGAATAGAGGTTGTGTGCATGAATTCAATGTTGTGTGATGAATCCGCGTGTGGCGCATGGGATGCGTTTGTGCTAAGAGCACGTAGTGTGGGACACTACCATCAGTTATTCAGCGTGGGACGCTGCAAAATCCTTGAGTGGGACTCAAGGTAGCCCTTGAGTGGGACTCGGGCTGCCTGTGAACACCTCCGTTGGCGCTGAGAGCGCTAGTGTCACCTGTGGGCAAACGGTTGGGTACCTGTAAAACGGCCAAGCAGCTGGGAGCTGATTTGATAGCTGAGAGCTATGTATAAAAAGGCTGAGAGCCTACGTTGCAACGTCTAAACCGATACACACGAATGCGGAACCGAGTGAAATAATATGTGCTTATTAACTGTTGACAATGTTTGGAATTGGTTGTGCATGCGAAGGTGTCAGTGAGATGATGTATGTTTATAATCGAGTGAAATACTCTGTGTGTATCGACTGATTGATATTGTTTGGCATTGATTATACATGTGATAGTGTTAATGAAAGGATGAATGTGTATATCCGAGTGAAACACTCTGTATATATGAATTGCTGATGCTAACTGAATTTGACTATACGTGTGATGATGTTAAGGAGAGGATGAATGGATATAACCGAGAGAGTATTCTGTGGGTATACGCAACTGATGTTAAATGAAGTTGCTCCATGAATATGTGTTAATGTCATTGAAATGTCATGCGTGTATAGCCGAGTGAGAACTGTTAGATTCCGACCAGAAAGTGTTGAATACGTGCGTTCTGATTCGTTGGTAATATCACATTGTTGATTGCTGTTATACAAATGTTATTGGTTGTGTATGTGCACCTGGCCGAGTGGCGACTGACGAATTACGATCGGTAAGTGTTCCATGTGTGTCTTGGTTGATTGATAATGCTTGACCTTACTCGTTGCTATGTCTAATTGCGTGGATATGTATTTTGCTGTATGATTATGGGACAGCCTGAGTCGGTATCTAACATTTAATATCTAAAATACTCACCCCTACACCATTTTTCAGTGTGTGCAGGTCGTGCTCGGAAATGATGATAGGGTCTCAGGTCCGGGTGAGGTGCACTCCAACCGTTGAGTGCTTATTTTGTATGTGTCATGTTTCGTCAGTTGTAGCCTTGGCCGGCTCAAATTAACAGTGTGGTGTAATGAATATGAAAGTGGTTGAGCTGTTGTGACCCAAGTGCATGTTTTATACGTATATAGTTCACGTTGATATCAGGTGCTGAGGAATGAATGATGTTAAAGTAATGGGCATTCCAAGTGCATGACTATGTTTGTATTTATATGTTGTATACGAGTGGTTGTGTCTGGGTAGACCGAGGGGTGCTGATGGTTAGAATATTGCTCAGTTAATGATTTTCGAGTAGACGTAATTGGAGAGTCAACTTTGAGTGGGACTGCAAATGGCTATGCCTTCTTGTTCGAATGATAATACTTCAATGGATTCCGAGTAAAATACCTTGGATGAACCTGTACTGCGTAAGATCTAATGAGGGAATTCCCGAATGATAATGAGAGCGGTCATTACCGAGTGAAAATATAAGCAAAACCCGAGTGAGGAAGAACTCGTATTTCTGAGTGAAAACCTGAGCGATCCTCTTCTGAGAAAGAAGTTAGCGTAGTGGTTTAGAATGGAATGGATTCCGAGTGTAAGATATTTATAATCCAAGTTAGTGAGGATCTGTAACCGGAACGGTTGAGTTTTGAATAAGTCTGAGTAGGACTTAACTACCTGATCTCTGAGTGATCAGCTGTAGGATGCTGAGTGAGTTAGCTGTCGTTTCTGAGTGAATGAGTTGAAGGGTAACTCCGAGTCCCGAGTGTCTGATTAGCCGAGGGCGGCTCCTCGCTTCAGCAAGTAAGGTAATCGCTCCAACGAGTGCGGGTTTGGGAAGGTTTTGTGTTGGCCTCGCTTAGGCGGAGTCATACCTCGCCCGAGCGTCTGGGGCTGTTCGTCCAAGCGTGTGGGATCGCGCCGATGTAAGTAGATGCCAGTGTTAGACTCCGCCCGAATATCTCCCTCTTCCATTCTTGCATTATCATGTCTCGCTGGGCGGTGTTGGACCCCGCCTGAGCGAATGGACGTTGTGGTTGGACTCGTCTAGGCGTTGATTGCTTCGCTGGTCTGGGCGGAGTCAGTTCAAGTTTTATTCCTTCCACTGGCCGTTACACATGAGTGTATTCTTTTATTTTCCCTTTCCTTCCTTCCCTTATTTCCTTGTGCCCGGTTCTTCTTGGTTTGTTTCTAGGAACCGAGCGATGGGAGTACTGATTGGGTTGGTTTAAGCTGCTGTGCTCCGCTGATTACCGATTGGGTGCTTGTCCTTCCTTGCCTCCCATCCCATTGCTATCCGGTTGTCTTACGGTCTAATTGGTTTACTTAATTTTGGAAAAAAGTTTCCTTGTTTTTGGGGTTTATTTATTTATTAAAAATTAGGGTGTTACATTTTGGTATCAGAGCAGACCAAAAGGTCCAAGGCCAAGGTATGCTTACCGAGTGTAAGCGGTTGTATATGTTGTGACCGAGTGGTCATATCGATTTAAGGATAGGAGGTCATTTCCCTCCTGGTCCGATTGATGGCATGCCCTGATTTAATTGGTATTGCACATGTTTGATGATTTGGTATGTGTTGGCTATGAATGATGTGGTTGTATACTTATGCCTTGTTAAAGAATTTGAACGTATGATGAATGAATAGTATATGATGTATATGACTTTCGGTATACGAGATGCGTTGTAGCTTCCTAAGCTGAAAACTGGGTGTGCGCTAAGTGAGTAAAGGTGAGATCGGGTATATGATAAAATAGGATGGTGTCTCGGCTTTGTTGTGGGAAAACCAAGTGAATGGTATTAGACCTTATAGTAATATTTGAATGTTGTACTCATCGTGGGATACTGAATAGATAGTGACTCCTTAGGAATTCTAAGTGTGATAATTTATTAACTTTATGTGCTGTTGAACCCGAGTGAAGCAATTGCGTAGTAACTCATTGAGGCTTGAATTACCATTGTGTGATGATTAGGAACTGGGTGATGGTTTAGCTCCGTGTGATGTGCCATGTGTGAGATGTGTTGGTAATTGTACTATGATTGAGTAATTGTGCATACCTCTCCTGTATTTGTGGTATCTGTGAACGGTTTAGTGATTGTGTGACTCCATCCATGAATGCATGTTAATATTTCTACGGATGCCGACTGAATGCTTGTAAACAAGAGTGTTACCATTACTGCCGAGTGCATGAGTTAAAAAGGGAATGATTCCTTAAGTTCTGTTTGCGGTTTCATGTTAAAATGTATGTGAATGAGAATGCCGAGTGGCTTATATTGTGAGTCAGCAAACAAGAGCGGTGTGTGATTTATGATGGGCGGTATCAGCGTCGAACGCTCTTCCGAGTGGGCAATCAGATGAATGCGTGGGATATTGAGGATTCTAAGATTAATCCTAAAAGACCTCTGAGTTGGACTCGAGGCCATGCTTGGAGCATGAGCATTGGATGCTTAATGGAAGTCCTTGGGTTGGACTCAAGGCAAATACCGAGTGCATTGGAGTTGGACTTCTGGTGAGTAAATCGTATACATCTGATTCGCCGACCGGATGAATGCATGTGTGTTGACACTGGAGTCGAGTGCACTAAGGTATGAGGCAGGGCATAAATCCAGGTGGTGTTAAAATACTTGAAAGGCATGTGAATATTGTGGTTACCGAGTGCATGCAATGCTGTGTGAATTTCATGCGAATGAAAATGCTATGATAATTTCTGAATGCTGGGTATGTGAGTTGATATGTTGGTTTCCATTCGGAATATTATGTTGGAATGCATGCTGACTTCATTATGAAATACCGAGGAGATGTGCTGTAGTATTGGTACCCTATTTTTTTTCTTGTTGTATGACAAACACCTGTGATGCTCTGACGAAACTGTGAGACTCCGAGTGAATTTGTATGCTGTGTTAAAATGGTTGTGACCTATTAATGACTGCGTGGGACGCACCTGATAGCTCGGGTGCTTGTATGAAATTACATGAGGATTGCATACGTGAGATGAAATCGCTGTTTAAGTCAGGTCTACATGCATGTGTATAAGAGTATTATTATTGAGGCTGACATGATTTGCATGGATTTGAATGATTTGAGTAGTTTCCGACTTAATGATGTTGTATGAATGAGGTCTGACTGAATGAATGTACATGTATTGATGTTGTTGCCAAGTGTGATGCAATGTTATAATAGAGAATGCATGTTATTGTGCAATTTCCGATTGAATATGATATTGTGAATGAAATCCTTAATATAGTGGAATTGATTTGAGCAAATCCGACTGAATGAACGCATATATGTTGATGCTGTTGCGTGAAGTACCCTATGTGATGCATAATGTTGATGTAGATCTATTGCTTCTAATGTGTATGTGAACTGCCATTAATTTCTGTGTGAAGTAGTATTAGTTGAGTGAGTCTGGTCAGTGTGAGGCACGCTATCCTGAGATGACTCTTCATGCCGTAGGCATTGTGGCAGCGTACACGTTGTAGTGACTGTGTAACTGTTGCAACCCTATAGGAATGAGACGTCATCCTATAAGTTGGATGCAGTAATTCATGAGTCGGGCAGGTGAAGTTGTAGCTGCTTACGGTGGTGGTGAGTCTTTCAGGCAGTTCTGAGCCAGAGTGAGAGTTATATTAAATGAATATTATATGGTTATGTATCAAAATGAAGATAGAAGGTTTGTTTAACCTTGGTGTGTCTTCCTCCGAGAGGATTAGAGACTGTCGAGTACGGATTAGCTACTGAAAGGTTGGTTAGTTATTGGAATAAGAAGGGTGGTCGAATCTGTCACTGAAATTGTAAGTTTTAAAAGATTAACCGAGTGATGTTGTAAGCCTAATAAGGAAACCGGGATCTTGAGCCAAGCTAAATTGTGAGGTGAAGGATTGCTCGGGAAAGGCTAGTATGCTCCGAGTGTGCAAAAGTGGAAACAATTCCAAGTGAAGCCTCTGTGAGAAGGAACTGCCGAGTGAGGATTAGTGCGTTCTGAGTATGTAAAAGTGCGGATAATTCCAAGTGAAGTCTTATGAGGAAGAACTGCTAAGTGAGAATTAGAGTGTTCCGAGTAGAACCTTATAGAGAGTACCATTACTAAATTAAGGGGAATAGATATCCGAGTGAAGGATTTAATTGGAGTCGTACTCCGGTCAGTGATTAGGACTATTGAGCTTAAACCCAGGTTTGATTTCGTTATAGACTTGGATTCCGAGTGAATCTGTGCAAGTGGAGAGGCCTCCAGGTGAGGATTGCCTTCAAAACCCGAATAATATTTTTGAGTGAGAAATCCGAATGACGTTCTCAGAGTATAGGCATGAAGTTAGCCGAAGGCATGGGTAGGAACCTAAAAATTTCCACACCGAGCGTAGTGCCCGTGCGAAGTAAACCCTGGCAAATTGTGCTGACTGAAGCACACGGAAGCCCTTTTGAGTGTTCATTCTGGTGTAAGGAAGAAATCTTGTGGTCAGATTTTGAAAACCCGAGTATTTAAACCGAGAGGAATCGGTCAGGAGTGAGTATTTTTGGGGGGGGGTCGGTGATGTTGTTTACCGATTAGATTATTCCCAACTAGTTGATTAGCCTCCATAACGTGTCCATGTAATACAATTTTGGGTCTGTGCCCTGTATGAGTTGCGGTTGTACCGAGTTACTCATTCGAGTCGGGAAACCCGAGGGTGTAAATACACCAATCGGTGTTAAGAGCATAGGGCTGAGCGACCAAGAAATTAGGAAGTGCCACTGCTTGTGATGAATTGGCTGAGTTAAAATGGGGTAAATTGTACGTTTTCGAATTGAATTCCCAAATATATTAAATTCTATAATGAGGTTGTAATCGGGTAGGGCCTGATTTCTTTATGTTTTGCCGACTGACATTGTGGTGCGGTCAGTAAACCGCTTAAGCGGTGAATCTTTTCCGAGTGAAATTGTAGTTCGTTCGATGACTGCTTGTGGAAACACAGCCGCGTGGTAATTGAACAGCAATCTTCTGCGTGAAGTATTTATGGTAAGCTACCGACTGAATTTCGAGGACGAAATTCTTTTGAGAGGGGAAGAACTGTAACATCCCGATTTAAGAATTAAAGTACCGAGTGAAATTAAGTCATGGAAATAATTAATTGCCGAATGAAAATAAATCATTAAAATAATAAATTCAAAAGTGGGGAAAAATTATTCATTAATTGACTTAATTAATTTAAGTTAAGGAAACAAAGGCTGATTGAACGTAATTAATTGTCAAGAGCCGATTGGTTGAGACTGGGTGGGTGTGACGTGTGTGGGAGCTGCTGCTGTGCACGCTTTCCCACCCCACTCTTCCCTTCTCTCCGTGTATGCATATATGGGTACACCATCATTCATTCCCCTTCAGACTTCTCTTCCCCTTGTTTTCCCTTCCTTCTTCTCCGTTCTTCATTCTCTTCTTCTTCTTCTTCCTCCTCTGCGCTCTATTTCCGTGAGCTCGTAACAATGGCGGCTGAGGATCGAAGTCCTCCTCCCTTACTCGACGAGTCAGTGAGGATGAGGGTGTGCATTCCCTCTGCATGTAACCCGTCTCCTTCCTTGTTCCTTCATCCCTTCGTCGGCTTCCCTCCTTCTTCCTCTCCTTGCTCGAAGCTGCCAAGTCTCAGTGGAGATCTGCGCTACGAGGAGCTTCAAGGTGGTTGGGTGTTCACAGCATCGTGATGGAGCCATTCCAGGGAGCGGGCCGAGAGCTGGGCGTCTTGGGCCTCCCCTGCTCTTGCATGTAGATGCGCTGAGAGTGATTCAGTGTTCCTCTGGAACTGGGTGTCAGGTTGGCCGACTGAAAGCTTTAGTCCAGGTAAGGGGAGTACCTTACATGTTAAATGCATGGGTTACGAACGGGTTTGGAAGACATTGATAATTATGGAACTGTATTCTGTTGTATGATATGCTTGCATGTAGAATATCCGAGTGCATGATAAGTGAGAGTGAGTGTTGCATGTTAGCATCGTCCTTGAGGATGCATACGTTACTATAGAGCCCGATTGCATGTCATGTTGTGTTGATGGGAATGCTTATTGAATCTGTTCGTGTTTATAAGGATGCATGTGTTGATTAAGTTCTGACACTGTCACAAACCGATTGCATGTTGTGCTATGTTGATTTGAAATGCTTGTGTGAACCTGTTGATATTCGTATAGATGCATGCATTGATTAAGTTCTGATACTGCTGTAAACCGAGTGTATGTTATATTTGAATTAATGAAAATGCTCTTAGAAGCTTGATATTGATGGACATCGATTGTGTTGGACTCATATGTTGTTAATGGAACTATGATGACGATTGCATGGAAGTTGTATGTGTTAGATTAACATGCAGAGTCCTAAAAATGTGTATTACCGACTGCATGTGAAATACGTGTGATTGAATAGAGGTTGTGTCCATGAATTCAATGTTGTGTGATGAATCCGCGTGTGGCGCATGGGATGCGTTTGTGCTGAGAGCACGTAGTGTGGGACACTACCATCGGTTATTCAGTGTGGGACGCTGCAAAATCCTTGAGTGGGACTCAAGGTAGCCCTTGAGTGGGACTCGGGCTGCCTGTGAACACCTCCGTTGGCGCTGAGAGCGCTAGTGTCACCTGTGGGCAAACGGTTGGGTACCTGTAAAACGGCCAAGCAGCTGGGAGCTGATTTGATAGCTGAGAGCTATGTATAAAAAGACTGAGAGCCTACGTTGCAACGTCTAAACCGATACACACGAATGCGGAACCAAGTGAAATAATATGTGCTTATTAACTGTTGACAATGTTTGGAATTGGTTGTGCATGCGAAGGTGTTAGTGAGATGATGTATGTTTATAACCGAGTGAAATACTCTGTGTGTATCGGTTGATTGATATTGTTTGGCATTGATTATGCATGTGATAGTGTTAATAACCGAGTGAAACACTCTGTATATATGAATTGCTGATGCTGACTGAATTTGACTATGCGTGTGATGATGTTAAGGAGAGGATGAATGGATATAACCGAGAGAGTATTCTATGGGTATACGCAACTAATGCTAATTGAAGTTGCTCCATGAATATGTGTTAATGTCATTGAAATGTCATGCGTGTATAGCCGAGTGAGAACTGTTAGATTCCGACCGAAAAGTGTTGAATACGTGCGTTCTGATTCGTTGGTAATATCACGTTGTTGATTGCTGTTATACAAATGTTATTGGCTGTGTATGTGCACCTGGCCGAGTGGCGACTGACGAATTACGATCGGTAAGTGTTCCATGTGTGTCTTGGTTGATTGATAATGCTTGACCTTACTCGTTGCTATGTCTAATTGCGTGGATATGTATTTTGCTGTATGATTGTGGGACAGCCTGAGTCGGTATCTAACATTTAATATCTAAGATGCACACCCCTACACCCTTTTTCAGTGTGTGCAGGCCGTGCTCGAAAATGATGATAGGGTCTCAGGTCCGAGTGAGGTGCACTCCGACCGTTGAGTGCTTATTTTGTATGTGTCATGTTTCGTCAGTTGTAGCCTTGGCCGGCTCAAATTAACATTGTGGTGTAATGAATATGAAAGTGGTTGAGCTGTTGTGACCCGAGTGCATGTTTTATACGTATATAGTTCACGTTGATATCAGGTGCTGAGGAATGAATGATGTTAAAGTAATGGGCATTCCGAGTGCATGACTATGTTTGTATTTATATGTTGTATGCGAGTGGTTGTGTCTGGGTAGACCGAGGGGTGCTGATGGTTAGAATATTGCTCAGTTAATGATTTCCGAGTAGACGTAATTGGAGACTCAACTCCGAGTGGGACTGCAAATGGCTATGCCTTCTTGTTCGAATGATAATACTTCAATGGATTCCGAGTAAAATACCTTGGATGAACCTGTACTGCGTAAGATCTAATGAGGGAATTCCCGAATGATAATGAGAGCGGTCATTACCGAGTGAAAATATAAGCAAAACCCGAGTGAGGAAGAACTCGTATTTCCGAGTGAAAACCTGAGTGATCCTCTTTTGAGAAAGAAGTTAGCGTAGTGGTTTAGAATGGAATGGATTCCGAGTGTAAGATATTTATAATCCGAATGAGTGAGGATCTGTAACCGGAACGGTTGAGTTTTGAATAAGTCTGAGTAGGACTTAACTACCTGATCTCCGAGTGATCAGCTGTAGGATGCCGAGTGAGTTAGCTGTCGTTTCCGAGTGAATGAGTTGAAGGGTAACTCCGAGTCCCGAGTGTCTGATTAGCCGAGGGCGGCTCCTCGCTTCAGCAAGCAAGGTAATCGCTCCAGCGAGTGCGGGTTTGGGAAGGTTTTGTGTTGGCCTCGCTTAGGCAGAGTCATACCTCGCCCAAGCGTCTAGGGCTGTTTGCCCAAGCGTGTGGGATCGCACCGATGTAAGTAGATGCCAGTGTTGGACTCCGCCCGAATATCTCCCTCTTCCATTCTTGCATTATCATGTCTCGCTGGGCGGTGTTGGACCCCGCCTGAGCGAATGGACGTTGTGGTTGGACTCGCCCAGGCGTTGATTGCTTCGCTGGTCTGGGCGGAGTCAGTTCAAGTTTTATTCCTTCCACTGGCTGCTACACATGAGTGTATTCTTTTATTTTCCCTTGCCTTCCTTCCCTTATTTCCTTGTGCCCGGTTCTTCTTGGTTTGTTTCTGGGAACTGAGCGATGGGAGTACTGATTAGGTTGGTTTAAGCTGCTGTGCTCTGCTGATTACCGATTGGGTGCTTGTCCTTCCTTGCCTCCCGTCCCATTGCTATCCGGTTGTCTTACGGTCTAATTGGTTTACTTAATTTTGGAAAAAAATTTCCCTGTTTTTGGGGTTTATTTATTTATTAAAAATTAGGGTGTTACAATATCAAGAAAATATTATGACAAGTTGATTATGACAAATTTTAAAGTTGCTTCAAGTCAGGACTGTTATGCTTATATGATTTACAAAGTTGTCTATCCTAGGCATAGTGTTTCTATGCAATTATATATTGTTTTGATAATGCCTAAGAGAGTATGTATGTTATAACAAGTGATTATCTAGACTTTAACTTCATGAACTGTAACATCATAGGCATAAGTTAAGAAGAGATTATTTGAGATATAAAAGTCATATGGAAAAGAGAGGATATATTGGCTTATGATCTAATACAAATGCATGAGTAGGACAAGCTGTATTAATTACTCCATCTTTGCTCTGATACCTAGGCATAAATGAAATTGCATCGACTAGTGGTATCCATTAAAAGGGAAAGATTATTACCATTACCTATGTTGAAGTTAGTGCTTATTCTACCTTTATGCTCTGAATCATATGAATTATGTAAATTAATAAATGGTATCAATGTCTATATTTATCCTTGATAAGTTGCATGATAAAGGGAGTTTCATAATATTTCTTTATAACAAGTGATATCTATTAATGATACGTTATCTCTTTATCAAGTGATATGAAAGTTTGAGTAAATCATCTTTAGAATTTTTTTAAAATAATACTGCATCAAAGACCCAAAATTGGTACAAACTCTTATGGACTCAATGCTACTAACAAAATGCTTTGAAAAAGTTTGTTAAAGCTATATAGGATGATTCAAAATGACAAATCATACTACCAAGCTAGGCAAACAAAGAATTGTTCAAGGAATACAACATAGACAAAGCAAAATGCCATACAATATGTTTGAACAAGGATGTGAAAATGGGTATAACACTTGCAAAATACCAAGGTATGATCGGATTCTTACTCTACTTAACCTTTGGTAGACCAAATATCATGTTTACTACGTATGGTCTTGTGATTACTCATGTTGAAATCTTTTGGCAAAACAGCACATGCTATCACCTAAATCCTTTGCAAAGACCAATTCATTAATATAAGGAGAGAATTAGGCATATTAGACATTTCCAATTGTGTTTAATATTTATTGATATTGATGAATCTTTGACTTATAATGTGTTTGATGAGTGAATAATGTTTGATCGATGAAATAAGCATGCTTTATTCCATGAAAATTGAGCCATTGATGCCTTTTGATTAAAAAAAATGTGATTTAAGCATTTTTGGGTTGTCATAATCAATTACATGGCCTCATCTAATCGATTAGACTCTTTCTGTCTTGCCCATAATCGATTACATAGCTGCATATAGTCGATTAGAGAGTCTCTGTGTTATATCGAATCGATTAGTCTTTTGGACAAATCGATTATTGACATTCTGTCTTCCAAATAATAGATTATCCACTCTTCCTAATCCATTGCCAAGTTTTTATTTTTAACGCAATCGATTACACACTAGGTATAATCGATTAGAAAGCTTGTCGTTCCAAATTTTGAAGGAGCGTAATCGATTACCCCTTACCCCGTAATCGATTACGAATGTATCAGGAGCGCCACTTTGAAAGCACAATCCGTGTGTGCCTCTTTAACCCAATCCTAATAACTCTTTTAAACCCTATTTTTCACTCCTAAACCCTATAAATACCCCCTCTCTCACTCTTCTTATCTCACACCTCAAATGTTTTCTCCTCTAAACCCTCTCGAACCTCTCAAAGATCCTTCATTCTTTTCTTCTCTTCTCAACATGTCTTCTTCAAGGAATGTTAAGAGAGCTACGTCCTCCATTGTCCAAACCAATAACCTTTTGATTTTTCAAGACTTTTCACAAATCCTAGGGATCCCACCAAATTCATCAAGAAATTTTCAGAGAAGGATATCATCTCCCCTCACTTCATCAATGCTACAGTTTTTGATAATCCTAGTTTCACCTTCACCCAATCCCTGCACCACTACAATCTCATCCTTTTTCTCACTCTCAAAGAAGAATTCTACTACCCTGAACTTATGAAAGTTTTCTTTTTGCACTCTTAAAATGGTTGATGGGGTACTTGAGGCTAGAGTCAAAAATGTGACTCTAAGGATTACCAATGAGCAACTTACTAAGATTACCCAATATCCCCTCTCCGATGCTGAATTTGTTGGTGGCCATCTGGAAGATGAGTAGGACTTCAATGGCATTGTTTCTCGCCAATCATTATGGAAGGCCAACCGTCCTCTTAGCAATCACAAATTGGTAGGCCATCTCACTCTAAACAACCGTCTCCTTCACTTCTTTCTGGTTAAGCTTTTGGTTCCTCGTGGAGGCAACTACGCCCTTGTGGAAGAAGATGATGTACTCTTGATGTGGGATATCCTTAACCAAAAGGAGATAAATTGGATTCAACTCCTCAAGATTCATATACTCAAGGCTAAGGAGCAACAAAAACTTCCATATGTTATCCTTCTCACCAAAATCATCAAAGCCTATGGTGTTGACATCGCTGGGGAACTTCCGAAAAAAGTCTCTGCACAAGCTTGCATTGGCACTCACCATCTCACCAAAATAGGAATGGTTAATTTTGGAGGAAAATGGATCTTCAAGAGTGATAGGATTCATGGAAGCAGTCCATTTAAAGAAGATCATCTTGTTAATCCTCCCTCACCTGTTGCTGATCCTACTGCTCCCGCAACACAAGGCGAACCATCTGCTCCTGTTGACCCGTTCACCTCCCTCTATGCCTTTCTTGATCGACGTTTTGAAAGGATTGATAATACCCTTCAAGAATTTCAAATGACCGAGCAATAACATTTTGAGCTTATGGAGCAGTGATATGAGGAACTCTCCAACAAAATCTCTGAAATGCACTTCTTTAATCTAGATAATTAGATCTTTCTTGTTTTGTTATCATTGTTTCCAATTCTGCATTTTCAATTCTACATTAATTTCCTGCACTTTGATTATGTACTTTTCTCTAATGAATGAATGAATTTTATTTATCTCTCTGCTCTAACTTGCATTATATGTTTTTGATGATTACAACGGGGGAGAAAAATTAGTGTTCATCTAATAATAACAATAATAGCAAGTGGTTAAATAACAAGTGGTTAACAAATTGGTTCTAAGATCAATTGGTTCTATAATAATAAAGTGAATAACATGAGAAAACTTATGCATAAACTCCTTAAGAAAGCGGGAGAAAATTTTACCTTGTATAACACCCTCATGAGATGAACATTGTTTGTCATCATCAAAAAGGGGGAGAATGTGTTTGAATAATTATTTTAGGTTATATGGTTTTGATAATGACAAAGCAATCACTTGAAGAATCATCAACATAGAGATAAAGTATGAAAATGCAAGATTTATAAGTATGAACCTGGAAAGAAAAACTAAGGACAAAGAGGTAAGCATCAGTCCAAGCATCAGACCTGTAAAAACATGAAGGCTAATTGATTACAGTGGTGCCTTTAGTCGATTACACAACTTCTATCCATCACATAATTGATTAGCACATTAAGCCTAATCGATTATAAAGGTTCTGTTTGTTATATAATCGATTACATCAAGCTAGCTAATCGATTACACAACTGAGAAGCTGAATGGAAAGCATCAGGTAGAATTCCTAATCAACTACAAGGCTGCATCAATCGATTACCAAGGTTCTGTGTTGTTACTAATCGATTACAAGCCAAGTCACAATCGATTAGTAAGTCTCTATTTGTTTAATAATCGATTGCACCTATGTCATAATCGATTACCATGCTGCGTGACAGAATTAAATACATCAGGTATCATTTACAACGCATGTACAATCAATTACTCAAGCTCTGTCTCTAAGCTAATCGATTACATGGAAAATCGTAATCGAATACAAGGCCTATTACACTGAAGAAATCGAAGCATAATCGATTATAGCTCGAGGCATAATCGATTACACTAGTGCCAGAATTTTGGGAAAATGTTTTTAAGTGGAACTCCAGCTTATTTCTCCACTCCCACTTTTATGCCCATACTTGAGGTATTCGTTGGAGACACTATGCAACGGCTAGGAGCTTCCAAATGGTTATAAATGGAGCATGAATTCAAGCAAGAAAAATGAGAGACCAAGGCACAACATAAAGCAATCAACATTCTTCTTCTAGAGGTCTTCTTATTAAATTTCTCTTGTATATTTTGTAACTCTTGTTTCCAAAGTTGTATATTGCTTAAGAGTTGTTAGATTGTGAGTTTCAATTTGCATATCCTCTCTTGTTGAGAGTTAGAATTTGAGAGAGCTATTCAATTTGTGTATCTACTCTATTGCGAGAGTTATTTGCTTGTAAACACAACACCAAACACAAGGTTTTCACTCTAGGCTGAGTGGTCACAAAGGTTGGGGTTCAACCTTTGGGTATTGAGAGATTGTGAGATTGGGTGGGTTACCCTTTGCTTGTGAGGATTGAGTTCTTGAGTGTGGGACACTAGAAAGCTGCAATTGCTCAAAGGTTGTATCTCAAATCTTCAATAGTGGAATCCTTCAAGTGGGTTGCTTGAAGACGAGACGTACACCGGGTTGGTGGAACTCGTTAAATTGGTTTACATTTCTCTCTACCTTAAACTCTTTATACAACTGCGTATATAAACTATTTATTGAAATACATGAGCTAAATGTGTGAATCAAAGTTGTTGTTCAAGTAGAAACTTAACTCTGCATGCCAAGTGTTTGATAATTTGCTTGAATCAATATTTGGTGAAATTCTTAAAAATTGGAATTGGCTATAACTTGCCAAATATCTATAACATTGTTTCCTATCAACTCTTGTGTGATACTTACTTGATTGCTATCATTTATCTCATACACACAAGCTGTTTTATAAATTGAATGAGCTGAATCTTTATAGGAAACATCATATTATTGGTGAAATAAATCTAAGCACACCAACTATTTGATGAATTGCCTAAACCAATAACTTGCCTTGTTTATCACACATAAGGCTGAATATTGTCACTACACAACAAGTGTTTCATAGTGTGATATATGCATAAAAGTTGTTGTCTCTTCATTATTGCATCATTTGTATATTACTAACCATTTCCAGGGGATTCCGTGGGAAATTTTAAAACACTCAATTCACCCCCCATCTCTTGAGTGACGAGGCTTTGGCTAACAAGCACTACATATATAATCATTTTCTCATCATAATACATGCATCTCAATGTCAAACAACACATCAATTCATATAATCAATATACCAATCACACAACTATTTATTCAAAACCTTCAGTTAAACTCACTAATTTCTCAAGATTCAACATATATCCACCTTTAAATTTTTAATCATAACATCTGTCCTTTCTTTTTAACTTATACACAAATTATACTTTCATTCAATCTCACTCTTTACACCCAAAAATTTTAACATAACCTTAGTTATTTTAAATAACTTAATATGCAACTTAGTTCCCACAAAAACTCATTTTTCTCCTAATTAAACGTGGTAGGGCAGCAAGCACTCAGAAGGCATTTACATGTTAAAATTTCTTTTTTCCATGTCAATTCATTTACCAAAAGTCATAGGGTCAAGAATAATCATTTTAATTACCATAAAATTTTCATTAATACTAATTAAATTCTAAAAATTCAGCATATAGTCATTTCTTATTTCTTTTTCAAAAATCAAAGTTTCCTTTTAACTCTTGTATAAAAAATTCCTTTATTCTTAAATCATTAAATATTCAAATATATTGTGTTAAAGAAAAGTCTGGTTGAAAAAGGAAGTATGGAATTTTATTGAACCAGACCCCAGATTTCATTTTATCTTCAGACCTCATATTTGTTAATAACATTCATCAAGAATCCATTGGAAAATAAAGTTTGTATATCAAGAAATTATTTTGTGTATTCAAGTGTTTCATGATAAATAATGCCCAAGCTATAAAACAAAGAGGGAGCCCATGTGCTCAATATCTAAATTCCAGCATTTGGATGATGTCTAAGAGTATGATAAAAGAAGCTTATCTTACCCAATCAGACTTATAGAGCATCAGAAGAAAAATGTTGCTTCTAAGGATTCAATTGCAACGTTCTTAATTCTATTTGCATATTGCATTAGGTTCTATGCTATTATCAAATATGCATGCTTATCATCAAAGAGCGCAAGAGATAAGAAAAACTCAGTAGCCAAAGTCAGCATACCTAACCTTACGCATGAACAGAAAAAGCTGAACCAAAGTCAGAATGTGTGTCAGCATAAATTCAAAAGATTACAACATTGATTTCTACTCTTTGTATCAATCAAATAAAGCAAATAAATAACTTTATTTGTTGAAGACACAAAAGAAACCATTTTCATGCAAGCACTGTCAAACCCTGCTACCAGACTTTTGAACCCCTCTCTGATTATCAAAAGGTCTGGTAATTAAAGCTTAAAGCAAATATCTTCATAGCATTTCCAACGTCCATATCTCCTTTTAAGGATCAGCAACGGTCATATTTCAGCACCTATTTATACTAAAAAGATTGAATCACAGAGAGCAAGAAAAAAAGTTATTAAGAAATCTCTTAAGTCAAATTATTCTTCTTTGTAATTCATTTAATATTTATTTTTATACAAAGACCTTTTTATTCATTCTGGCTCTAGCAAACCTTGGTCTCATGTCATATATAACTTAGTGTTCAATCTCCCAATTGTATGTTTGTCATACACTAAGTTTCATGAGTTACTTTCCATTTCTTACAAATAATTTGTAAAGTCTGGTGTGTTGCCAGCATTTATGAGTGTTGGAAACACTTTATGGACTGAAAAGGCTTTAGAAAGAATACTTAGGTTAAGTAAGGAGTGACTTGTTGAAAAATACTTGGGTTTAAGCCAGGAGTGGATGAAGTCAAGAATACTCATGGTACTGGTCTGGTGCTGTTATTGTAAAGGAGAATTTACAATAATGGAAATCCTTCATGTTAAAAGAGACCGGACATAGCTTCTGCGTTGAAAGTAAATTGGTCTAAATTTTGTGTTGTTTTCCTTCCCTTGCTGTTTAAAAGTCTGTTTTACAAAGATTGGTTATTTGTTTTCTTTGGTTCATTATTCCATCAAAAGAGTCTGAGTTATTCAACCCCCCTTCTAAGTCAGACTCTGCACCATCAATTAGTATCAGAGCTTGTCCTTTGGGTTGATCACTCCCTCGAGTGAAAAGGATAAAGATCTATGGCAACCTCTCAAAGTAATCAACTGATTGTAAAAGGGTATTCTAAAATTGGGTTTCAGCTAGGAGTGGCTGGAGTCAAGAATACTTATGGCATTGGTCTGGTGCTGTTATTGTAAAGGAGAATTTACAATAGTGGAAATCCTTCATGTTAGAAGGGACTGGACATAGCTTTTGCATTGGAAGTGAACTAGTATAAATTGTGTTGCTTTCCTTCCCTTGCTTTATATAAGTTTGTTTGCAAAGATTGGTTATTTGTTTTCTTTGGTTCATTATTCCATGAAAAGAGTCCCTGACTTATTCAACCCCTCCCCCTTCTAAGTTAGACTCTGAACCATTATATTGTACTTACAATTAAATTTACCTAAGACCTTCTAAAATTTCAATAGGCAAATATTTTCATGAAACTTTCCAATTAGTTTATATTAACTTATTTAGTTCATAACTAATTTATAAAATTTCTCTTAGGCTTAAATACCGTTAGTTTATATAAAAATCACTTAAGGGGTTTAATCTCACTTTCAACACCTAAAAATTTTAGTTTTTAACACCTCAAATTTTAGCCTTTAACTTCGCTTAAAAAAATCATGTTTTTAACACCACTGAAAATCTGACTTTCAACACCATTTTAAATTTTTAGATTTTAATTCTTCCACGTTCTAAATTTTTACACCATAGATTTTCAGCTTTTAACACCACTAGTTTCCATCTTTTAACACCTCTAATTTTTAACTTTTAACACCACTATACTTTTAATACCTCTTTTATCTTTTCAAGACTTTTTAGAACATCACCATCACTAAGAGGCTCCCGGCCATGATCAAAAACACATAAAATCTTTCATCAATTTTCTCAACTCCTAATAGGTCATGGCCACCATACAAATATCATGCATCATCATTTTAATTCTTTAAACCACCCAAATCATCATCAAATGTATCTACAAGCTCACACCCATAGCAAAGCTACATGCAACAATCATTCTAAATACCAAGAACATGACACAACTCATCAAGCATGTAGTTTTAAGTAACCACATGACCATACCTCCACCAAGGGCCTTTCGGCCATAACACACAACCATTATACAAGGCCATTAAATTTTGAAGGCAATCAAAATAAACAATCATGCATATAAGATTCCATAGCCAACATCAAGAACCATACACACCATCACCATCACTGAATGTAACATGCATCAAGATCATATATTCAAGGTTCATAAGACCAACATGCAAGATCATAAATATTCAAGATTCATCATCAAATCAACATGTAAGCACTTGGATTAAGATTTAATGGGTCAATGGTCCCCTTTTACCTTAGTTACAACTAGGGATGGAAATGGGTCAAGGAGGGACGGGCTTTGAAAGACCTGAGCCTGGCCTACATCAAATTTTCAAGGTCTGAGCCTGGCCTATTAGCCCGCCATAGGATTTTTTTAAGGTCTAGTCTTGCCTGGCCCATTTAAAAGCCTGTTTAAAAGGCCTATTTATAGTGACACTTTTAAAAGGCCAAAACCAACCTAAAAAAATTGTGTTCTATTCCCTCTTAATTTTTTTTAATTGTAAACTTGTAATATTAATTTATATTATATAAGTGTAAATATGTAATATATATATATATATATTATTTTATGTTATAAATATATCATATATATAACTAATTAACAATTAATCTAATTAAACAGACCGGCCTGTTGGGCTTCAAAGGCTTTTTAGAAAGCCTATAGCTTGGCCTGTTCAGTTAAAAAGGCCTTTTTAAAAGCCTAAGCCTAGCTTTCTAGCCCAACAAGCCTAGCCTATGTAAGCTTTAAATGAGCCGGGCCATAGGCCCCCGACGGACGACCTGGCCCATTTCCATCCCTAGGTGCAACATGCGGGTTTGAGAGGTAGAATAAGGATGATGTCTCATTTGTTTCCAAGCTTCTTCAAGGATGACTCCAAGCTTTACAATTAAAAGGGATGGTGTTGCCTTGGTGAGAAGAAGAGTAAAAACCCTATCTTTGGCTAGGTAGTGCTCTCATCTTCACAAGGACAAGAGAGGGAGAGCCTCTAAAATTCCAACTAGTGATGAAACAATAAGGATGAAGACATGCAAGGAGGTTTTTAAGGTTTGGAAGCTCAAAGAGGAACCTCCATGGTGGGGAAGGCTCTTGACTAGCAACGAAAAGCAAAAGGTAGAAAAGGGATTTGGTGGTCCGTGGTGATCTTGAAGAGTAGAAGAAGCAAGGTAGGGTGAGGAGGGGGTGTTTAGTGGTGCGACTGTGAAGAAATGAGGAGAAATGAAGCAAATGGTAGTTGCTGGTGATGCTCAGGTGGTGGTGGTTAGCATGACATTGGGAGAGAGAAGAGAGGGTTTTGAATGCTTGGTGGGGAAGAAAAGAGAAAGCAAGAGAGAGTGGAGTATAATCTAAAAATGAGAGGGGAGAAAAGGTTATTTGTAGAGAGGGAAAAGAGTAAGGGCTGTTGTGGTGTGGGTGTACCGAGTGAGAGAGGGAAAAATGCATATGGAATTAATTTTGCAATGTCTTAAAATTGGAAGCAAAATAATTAAGAATAAAACATACAACCAATGGAAACAAACTTGATTGCATTGGGAATTAAATTGTAAATGACATGACATAAAGGGTTTTAGAAAATACAAAAGGAAATTTCAGGAGATTTGGTTCAGGTTTCACATAAAAAGGCACAAAGGTTAATTTAATATTTAGAAGTAAATCTGATAGAGAAAATATGGGGAATTACGAATTAAACAATTAATTCTAAGGTAGGAATTTGCAAAAATAGTCAACAACAAAGTTTTTTTCCCCTCTTTAAAACGAGCTATAGTACAAATTTTTTTGAGATTAGGGGGGGAGATATGCCTTAAATGCCGAAGACTGGTCAAGGTGTGATGAATTTACAAGGTAGCACCTTAAAATTAAAAGTGGGCAAAATTAGTAAGGAATTAAATTTTGAGGTCTGCATCAAAGCTATAGAAAATTTAGTTAAGAAATTAACAAAAAAAGAATTAAGCGATTTCAATCATGAATAAAGAAACTGTGATCCAAATACTAACAGGTGCACAGATAAATTAAGGAAGCAACAGGGTACAAGCTTATTTTTCAAACTGGGCCAAATGCATAAGGAACTGAGTTTTGGGCTCAACATAAACATTGTAGAGAATTTTAATATGAAAATTTAGAAATAAGAATCAGGATTTTTTGACGTCAGGATAAGAAATTAGGTTGAAAATAGCCTAAGAGGTACAAAGGCACAATATTCAAACAAGGCTAAAAGTAAAATATAAGAGTCGGGGTTCAAACCGACATTCAGAAAATTCAAAAATATACACCAAGGACATAGTGTTGTTTAAGTGGCCTCAATACTCAAGAGGGGGGTGAATTGAGTGTTTAAAACTTTTCTTTGGAATACCTTTGAAATTGATTCCTTTTTCACAAAATATGTTTATATGCAAGAGATATCAAGTATAATGCAAGAGTCAATGTAAAATAATGAATAAATGTCACTTAGGTAATATATCAAACACTTGGTATGCGGAAACTTATCTTAGCCTAATTAAACAAGTTCAAACAATATTATCACAACCAAATCAATATAACAACCAAATCCAATAAGTAAATGTAAGAGAGTAGAGAAGAAAAGCTTACAAACCAATTTAATGAGTTCCACCAACCACGTGTACGTCTCACCTTCAAGCAACCCACTTGAAGGATTTCCACTATTGAAGTTTAGAGATACAAGTTATGAGCAATTACAGCTTCCTAGTGTCCTACACTTAAGAACTCAATCCTCACTAGCACAAGGGCAACCCACCCAATCTCTCAAACTCTCAATACCCAAAGGTTGAACCCCAACCTTTGTGACCACTCAACCTAGAGTGAAAATCTTGGTGTTTTGGTGTTTGGTTTACAATCAATTTACTCTCTCAATAGAGTAGATATACAAGTATGAGCTCTCAAGTTCTAACTCTCAACAAGAAGAGAGGATATACAAATGTAAGCTCAAAGTTTCAAAAATTAAAACTAAACAAAAAATTGGACTCACAAGGCACAAATGTAAGCTATGAATGATTCCCCTTTGATTGTTTTTGATAGCTTGAATGAGTGTTGCATTTATAAGCCTTGGAGAGGAGCCTTAAAGTCTTTAGAGCCGTTGCACAGCATGGGTGTTTGAATTGTAATGGATAGCTGAGCTGTTTTTGCACTAAAAACCACTTTTCCCACTGTCAGGCACTAGTGTAATCGACTAGGCCTCAAGCTGTAATCCCATTACACTTCGAATTCTTCAATGTAATTGTTCTTGTAATCAATTGGCCTTCTTCATGTAATCGATTAACTTGAAGACAGGGCTTGGCTAATCGATTGTATATAACTTGTAATAGATTATAAATCATACCTGATGCATTTAATTCAGCTACGCAGCATTGTAATCAATTGTGACTTGGTTTACAATCGATTTTGGAGTAAACAGAGGCTTGGTAATCGATTGTGGCTTAGTTGCAATCGATTAGTAACTTCATAGAACTTAGGTAATCGATTGGGACTACTCTGTAGTCGATTAGGTGATGTACCTGATGCAATTTATCCTTTTTCCTAGTTTGGTAATCGATTAGCCTTCCTGTTATAGTCAATTATGCAACAAACAGGAGCTTCATAATCAATTAGATGGCTTGATGTAATCGATTTGATAACAAACAAAACTTCAATAATTGATTAGGCTTGATGATGTAATCGATTAGGTGTTAGACAGAAGCTCTGTAATCGATCAGATAGGACCTTGTAATCGATTAGCCTACGTACTGATGCTTGACCCGTTGATTCTTCTCTGTTTTCATCCTTTGTAACAATACTTCATGAATCTTATATTCTTTGTCATGATTCCACAATTGCTTTGTCATTATCAAAATCATATAACCTGAAACACATATTCAAACACATATAGTTGATCTAATACCAAAGATTCAGAGCATTCTCCTCACCTCAGGGCTTTCAACACCTTCTACTGCTTGATCCAGTTTCAGGTTCTGCTTCTAACGTGGTTTTCCCAACGAGCATGTTTTTCAAAGGATCTATTAATATCTTTACTATTTCTTATAAATATTATATGATCATGTCATGTTACTAATCAACATCACATCACTATCATCATTCTTATTTCTCTTAATTAATCATTTAATTAATTATAATTTAATTATTTCACATTACATTTTATTCTATTTAATCTATTTAATCATTAAATATTCATCATATTCCACACCACATCACATAATTGGGTCTCAATACCCCCATAAATCACCAATATCAAGCATCACATGACTGGCCTTAGCCATAAACATAAACAAATAATCTCATATAAGTACATCACTCAACGAATTATCCTACAGAACTTTCCGGGAAAGGATGGAATGTTACTCATTGGAGTTATTTGTGCTGATCCAGAAATTGCCCGGGAATGCTACCATGAAAGTCTCTAACCTAGAGAAACTTCCATTGTAGAAGAATACATTAAGATAGGGTTCAATCCTAGAGATGAGAGAGAACTTAAATACCCCTCACCAGTAGAATCCTTGAAGCTGGTGTAAGTGGGGTCCAATCCGGGTCAACACAATGATGAATCAGGGCTTAGAAGAATCCTTGGTCAAACTCCTTAAGGAAAATATTGACCTCTTCGCATGGAACCCCTCGGATATGCCAAGGATTGACCTGAGTATCATTTATCACTCACTGAATATAGACTCAGAAGCCAGACCAGTGGCGTAGAGGCAGCGTAAACTTGGACCCGATTGAAGAGATACGGTGAAAAAGGAAACATACATGCTCCTAGCAGCTAATTTCATCCAAGTTAAATATCCAACATGGCTCTCTAATGTGGTCATGGTTAAAAAAGTAAATGGTAAGTGGAGGATGTGTATGGACTTCACTGATATCAATAAGGTATATCCTAAATACCCTTACCCTTTGCCTGGCATTGACCGTTTAATATATGGTACTTTAGGGTATTGAGTATTGAGTTTTATGGATGGATACACGAGATATAATCAAATATGAATGAACCTGAGAGATGAAGAGAAGACCACCTTCATAACGAGGGAGCAAACTATTGCTACCGAGTAATGCCTTTCAGGATGAGGAATGCTGGTACTACATACCTACAATTAATAGATGAGATCTTTGCAAAGCAGATTGGTAGAAACATAGAGGTATACCTAGATAACATGGTCATGAAGACCGAAAAGGCAAGCAACAACACCAAAGACTTAGAAGAAACATTTGCCAAGCTGAGGAGGCACAATATGTGCCTTGATCTAAACAAATGTTCATTTGGAGTCCAGGGTGTTAAATTTCTAGGATATATGCTTACACATAAAGGCATAGAGGCAAACCCTAACCAATGGCAAGCCATGTTGGAGATGCAAAGCCCACGAAACATCAAAGAGGTACAACTCCTTATCGGGTGGATTACGGTCCTCTCCAGTGGTACAACTCTTTACAACTCCTTCTTCACCAAATTCATAGAAAAGTCCATGCCATTTTACTGGTATCTAAAGAAAATAAACATTTTCTAGTGGACCCGGGAATGTGAAAAACTTTCAAATAGCAAAAAGCCTATTTTTCTTACCCCCAGTACTGACCGAAACTCATCATTTACCTCTTAGTCAGAGAAAATATCATCAGCGCAGCCTTAGTGCAAGAAGAAGGGCCAATCCAGCGGCCACTTGATTTCACAAGCAAAAGGTTGAAGGGAGTATAAGTAAGATACTGAAGGGTAGAAATGTTTAAATATAGCTTGGTGGTGGTTGCGCAAAAGTTGAGACCTTATTTTCATAGCCACCAAATCATTGTCAGGATTGAACAGCCCATTAGCAAAATCCTTGACACACCGCAAGCGTTCAGGGTTGTCGTGTAATTTAAAAAATATCGTCTCCCTAGGGACTGTGTTCTCAAGTATTCAAAATAATGATTATATTTATCTAAACAAGCGAGAATATAGATTTTTGTGCAAAGGAATTAAAAACAGAGTAATTAAATATCACAAATCAAAAGTTCTATGGGAAGAAATCAATTCAAATGTATCTTTGGATTTTCGAGTAATGAATTGCTTTGTAAAGGTACTTAAAGGTTTTACCTTATCTTTTACTCTCAAGTTAACCAGGACCAACTTCTTAAGGCTCTAACTTTCCCCTTTCAGAGCTTCATTAGATTACTCAAAAATCAAACAAACCTTCGTTTAATTTGAAAAGAGTTATAAATAATGATGGAAATCTTAAGCCAACACAACAATTAAAAAGGTTTACTTTTCAGTCCCTCCCATGTTTAATTATTATGAAAAACTATGGTCCATAAGAGATTAAATAAAATTTATTTTTCAGTCCCTCCTAGTATTTAATTTTAGGTTTAATTCTTGAATTAAATTAATTAG
The DNA here is from genome assembly GCA_037962975.1 of Clitoria ternatea. Classification (NCBI taxonomy): domain Eukaryota; kingdom Viridiplantae; phylum Streptophyta; class Magnoliopsida; order Fabales; family Fabaceae; genus Clitoria; species Clitoria ternatea. The sequence continues at coordinate 207,983,845 of CM075671.1, read as the reverse complement.
GTTCACTAGAATTAATTAAACACAACTCATGCCTATGTCTAGATCAATGAGTGAATAAGGCAACAAGAATTAAAGGAAAACATGGATTTCATTAATGAAGTGATAAGGATTACACCAATTACATCATAAATCACCCCCTAAATCCCAAGAATAAGGATTCTAGCCACTCATGGTAAACAAGAAATCACAAAGGTTCAATGAATACATATAACTCTGTAAACAAGGATTACAAGGGTTCAAACAAAAAGCAAAACCAAGAAACTAAAACCAACCACAAGATTTGCAAAGTCTTCAATTTCTTCGTTCCCTTTACATTCTCCTCCTTGAGAATTCTTGAAAGAGTCCTCCCAGATCACTTCTTATGCCTACACAAGATGCCTCTAGAGCATAAAGAGCGAGTCCCCTAAAACAGTTCCTTTCTCTTCCTAAAATAGAAGAAAAATTGTAAGTTCCTAATAGGCCAGACACGAACCACAGTCATGGTGAGCTTTACGGCCTAGCTGTGGTTTGCTCTGGACCCCCTAACTTAATTTTGGCTTTTTTCTCTCCATGGCCATGGTTCCTACCAGGGGCTAGTCGTGGAGTGCACTGTCTGGGCACTATTTTATTCATTTTTCATTTATTTTGGCACGCGGTTGCTTCGTAATACATTGTTTTCCATATTTCTTCCAAAAGTAGTCCTCAAACCTATAAATTCCTATAAAACTAGAAAACCAAGTAGTAAAGGAGGGAAAGAACAAAATATGATAGGGATTTACGGGGATTTTATTCAATTAGTCTTAAAAATGTCTATAAAACGTAACCTAAAATGATGTGTTTTAGAGACACATCAAAGTACCCTAAATTAAAACATTACTTGTCCTCAAACAATCACTATACTCATCAAGTTAAAGAAAAATAAGCAAAGAACTAACATACAAAGGAACCCAAACAAGGAGGGATGAAGTATGAATGCCAAAAAATTCAAGTTTTATTTTAAACCATGTTTCCAATGACTCAATAATTTCACTCTCTCACTAATCCGCTTAAGTGTTTCAAGGAAATATTTAGTGTCACTTAAGTCAAATCAATCAAAGTATTACCATAAGCTTGGCAAGTAACCTTAGTTGTATAGTACTAAGAAAACACACCTAAGTCAAAAGGACTTTTTAAAGGTTGTAATAGGGCTGAGGGATAAGATTTAAGGTATGGGATAAAGCAAAGTACTCGTAAACAAAATCAAAGAGGTCATTCAATTATTTTATAATAACTAAGAAGAATAAAATTTCAAGTTCTAGGAATATTTTTAGGGACTATTTAATTTCTTTCTTTTCAACCCTTTTTCATATATTTCCAGTTGTTCCAATCATCCCAGCATGAGCACACAAATAGAAATCATTGAGTTTTAGATGACAGATACCATTGTAAATATTTTCTTTTCTTTTTTCTTTTTCTATTTTTTCTTTTTCTTTTCCTAAACCATATTTTTATTTTCTTTTAGAGGTCCCTTATTTTCATTTTATCGCTTGCTGCCTTCATATTTCCCTTTCAATGTGCTTAACCTCAAAACACTTTTTAAAGAAAAAGGTTCTAAAGAAAGTAATTAAAATTTTTAGGCTCAAAGGGAGCAACTATTGGAAAATAATATTTTCAAAAATAGGGGCTTCAAGAATGCCTAAATTTTCCTTTATCATTCTAAGGTACAGAAGTCAAACACTATTTTGCCTAGGTCGCGAGCCAAGTTCTAGAATACTAAGAAAGAGATAACAATCAGTCAATAAAGAAGAAATAAGGATTTCAAATATTTTGTAGTAAAAATACCCTTTAAAAGGCTCTAAAGCTCACCAAGGCAATATTAAATCAAGAGAAACATAGCAAAAATTTTCATCATTTATTTGGTAAACATAAAATCACCCTATAAAACATGTTAAGATCATTAAGAAAATTTTTTCAATGGGGTTCCAAGGATGTTTTATGTTTAAGTACTCATAATCAATAACTCAACTTATATAATAATTACAAGAAAATAATTAATGTCTGATCCTAGAATACTGCAAAAGAAAGAAAAACAAGCTGATTAATGTAGAAAATAGTATCCTAAAAATAAAGTAAAGATAGATAAGAGTAGAAGCATAAAGATATGGGTAAGTTGGCTGTCCTACTACCCTAAACTAAAATGGACATTATCCTCAATGTTCAGTTATGGAAAATAAGGGATAAGCAACTTACTTGAGAGGGATGTGGCACCCCAAACTAGCTTCCATTTTCAAATTTTTCATTTTTTTAAAATATTGTTATTTGGGTCCATCTAAGTCCTGGCTATTGATTTGTGGGATTAGGTCTCCAACTAAGTAGTGTTTTAATCTCTGGCCATTCACCATAAAGGTCTCTATTTCCTCACTCCAAATATCCACTGCTCCATAAGGATAGGCTTTAACTACTCTAAATAGTCCTGACCATCTTGATTTTAGTTTGCCAGGAAATAACTCCAGTCTAGAATTAAAGAGAAGCACTATATCCCTAGGATTAAAGGTTCTTCTTATAATTTTTAGATCATGCCAGCATTTTGCTTTTTCTTTGTATAGTGTAGCATTCTCATATGTATTCATCCCGAGTTCTTCTAATTCATTTACCTATAAAATTCTATTTTCACCTGCAACTTTTAGATGAAGATTAAGCAATTTTACAGCCCATAAAGATTTATGCTTTAACTCAACTGGCAAGTGACATGGTTTACCATAAACAAGTTTAAAAGGAGTAATACTAATAGGGGTCTTATATGCAGTCCTATATGCCCATAAAGCATCATCTAATTTAATCGACCAATCATTACAGGTAGTATTAATATTTTTGGACAAAATTTGTTTTATTTCCCTATTTGATACTTCTACTTTTCCATTTGTTTTAGGATGATAGGGTCTGACTACTTTATGTTTTACTTCATACTTTTTCAAAAGATTTTCAAAGGTTCTTCTAATAAAATGTGAACCTTTATCACTAATAACAACTCTAAGGACACCAAACCTTGGAAAAATTATTTTCTTAGAAAGTTTAATAACCAGTTTTGCATCTGAATAGGGTGAAGCAATTGCTTCAACCTATTTGGATACATAATCTACAACTACCAATATATAGTGAACTAGTCTTATCTAGGGTGTAAGATCCGGTGTGGGACCAGCCACAAGAATGAACTACAAAGAGTATCTCTACGCCGGTACAATGGGTATCTGGTATTGGTATCTGATATCTCAGTGGGAGATATCGGTCTTAAAGTCCTGGAGATCCTTAACACCAAGCTTTTGCGTTGTGGGGGTGCGAAAGGTGGTGCCACCTACGAAGATTCTTTGACGCTCAAGTCAGTAACAAGTATGAGGATTCAAGTTAAGAGAACTCGAGTGATGAAACAGTATATAGAGAATGAGAACAACCAAACCTTTCTACCTATGAGAATTGACTATTTATAGGTGAGTATGGAGAATGAATCGTTAGGTGCAGATGGGGCCAGGGGACAAATAATACACTATACAGTGTACAATTCTAACACACGACGTGGGAAGAGCCACGTCTCCTGCGAACGTTTCTTGGCAGCTGTACCCTGTACTTTCTGTCAGGTGACGTGGATGCTTTCTAGTGTGTGAAATGTTAACCTGGACATACTGGTATAGGGAGAGCGCCTGATATGGGGTTTACAGTCTGAAAGTATACCTGCTACGTCGGTAGCATAGTAAGGACAGATGAAATTACATCTTTATCCTGGTACCGGTATCGAGATCGAATCATTTGCCCCCTAGCTTGTGTGAGGGACTGGTAGAGTTGCTCATATAAGCTAAGCTGTCTTCTTGCAGATGTTGATACTGGTTAAGATTCTGAAGTCCCCATTCGATGGGTATGGATACTGGACTAATAAGGATGTGAAATAAAGGATTCAGACAACGTCTTGCCTTGCGAGAGAATCCCAAGAGTTTTTGAAATTCGTAACCCTCACATTTAAGTTTTATAACCTTAATATCTTGAAACACTATCAATGATGAGCATTTACTATCATTAACCCATGAATAATGATGATTTCCAGTCATGTGGTTTGTTAACAGTCGCGGGCGTGGGTATTAGGCCTGAAATTTGAATTTTGTGCCCATTTGAATCCACCTTTATGCCAAGCGACACATTTTTCGCTCGTATAGGGGTCGAAACTACGGTGTCGTTTAATCCTTAAAGAGTTATGTTTTTTGACAAATGAAATCTTCTACCCGGTGGTTGTGCCCCCTACATACCTATAAATGGGGGACTGAGGGAGCCACACTTAGGAAACCTCTATTCAAAATTCTCTGAGAGAGCCACAGTTGTGATTTCTATGGAGTTACTCTTCCTCTTCAACCTTTCAACCTCTTAGGTAACCTTATTTCCTACCCTCTTTTAGTTTTCTCTTTATTTTTAGCACATTTAGCATGCACACTATGTAGCATCACACTGGCCTTAGTTATAAAAGGGGGAGAGTCCTCGCTAGGCCCTCAAGCTATCAAAGAGGAAGGATTCCTGTGAATCCCTCCAGAGCCGGACCGCGTCGCTGAGAGAGGGAGGAAGCGTCTTACCTAAGGCGGAGGGTGGTCCTACTCTCCTCTGAATCCTCCTCTAGCTCAGGGGACAACCGTTCTTTTAAGAGTGAGGTAAGCGCTAACTGTTACCTCTTTGACGATTTAGCTTTTTATAGCCACGCCAAAGTCTTCAATCATGCCATTTGTAAAATGACTGGTGAGGGGACTTTCCGTCAACAAATAATTCTCAAGACAGCTGGAGGATTATCCAACATGGTGGCACATCGGATAGACTGGGTAAAGCTCCAGGCATAATATCCTTATTGCTAGGTGGTGGACAAAATTCGTGAAATGGCATCTTGCCACGCTAGGGAAAATGGAGCTCAATTGGAACCACAGTTTAGAGTGCACACTAAGGAGCAGCTAAAAGAGTGATATATGGTGCTCGCCACGCCCAACTGACAGGATCTGCCATACAGTACCAGACGACGGCTTCATTTACATGCATGACTTTGTCTTCCTTTGACTGGGAGTGCGATTCCCCTGACAGAATTTGAAATGGGCGTGCTCAGGTTTCTGGACTATGCCCTTAGTCAAATTCACCTCAACTGATGGGGCCTGATCCGTGCTCTAGAGGTGTTGGGGCAGTACTTCAACTTCGTACCCACGATGGCAATGTTTTTCTATTACTGCCAAGTGGTATGAAAGTTGAACAAGAAGGGCGAGTTCAGCTTCTTTACACTGAGGAGCCTTTCCCACTTTATGAATTTAAAGCTTACACTGACTCAACCAAAGTTAATGAGCGATCTTCTAAAAGAACGAGGATGACCTTACCAAATTCCCTGTGAGCTAGACTCACGAGTATTTCTTACTCATATCCTAAGCCTACTACATAGAACAATATGAACTTTCTTCCCGAACAGCGACTATGTTATTCACTCTCGAAGCCTACACCGCATCGTGCAAGGTGTCCTTCTGTAAACGCCTCTTAAGATAAGACTTCATCCGCAATGAATACTTGTGTAATTTACAGTTCCCTACTCCTATATACTTACTTTTCAAATATTCGATGTCTTCGATCCTAACTATACTCTTTTTTGTTTTTACAGGGGAAATAGAAGAGCTATTTCCAGAGATGTTCAAACTCAAATCCGTGATTGCTGAGGGGAACCCATCAACTATTAAAAAAAATTATACAGCCAAAGAGGAATTCATCTAAGCTACTCTCTGAGACCGTCACCCCACGGCTACAATGGCTGGAGAAATTCCTCTGATCAAAATAGGACAGGCTGGCTCCAGTCAGCCTGAGGAGACAAAGATCAAGGAGAAGAAAAAGAAAATAAAAACTAACACCTCGAAGCAGAAACCCTTTTCTGAATATCCATATAAGAAATAGTGGATGTTAGAGAATACCGAAATGACCAGCACCACAAAGGGGAATAAGGTGGTCACTGAGGCCGGCAACTCCTCTTACCCTGAGCAAGAGATCCAACAACAACCACTGGTGAAGTTCTCTGCTCTGCTGGTGACCAACACTCCTCCTCACAACTCCTTCTGAACTCTATTTATGAAGTACGAGGGTCCCATGTCTGCTGAGCTTCCAAAGTCGCTCTACAAGCTCAGACATACCTTGGAGATGGAAGAAATAAAGGAAGCTTACATAGCTGGAAGATGGCAGCTTGCAGAGCTATTCGGCCTGTTGAGCTCCTTGAGCAAGACAATAGATAGCATTGCTGAAGCAGATAAACTGAGTGCCCAGGTTGAGCAGCTCTCAGTTTCTTCAGCCAAGGATAAAGCCAACTTAAAGCTTGTTGAGGATCGATCAGAGAAGTCCAATAAGTACAGTGACATAATGTATATAGAGACTCTGGGTCTGAAGGCTACTAATAAAGACCTAGATGGGGAAATCAATGAGCTGCATGAAGAAATAAAGGAGGTGCCTCAGCTGAAGAAGGACTTGAAACTGGAGAAGGAAAGGTTGGCCAAGTTGAACAAAGACCTCCAGGCCCTGAAGGGCAGACATACCAAGAGGGCGGATGAATGGACGGCCAGGGAGGAAAAATTGCTCAAATAGTTTGAAGGTTTGAAGCTCCAAGATTTTAACGTTGACGCCTGGAGGAGGAAAACGCCCAACTTAGGAAGGATCTCGTTGCTGCTAATGTGAAAGCCTAAGAGGCAGTGGATATCTGTACTGAGGTGGCCTTCGAATCCTTCGGGCTAGCAGTCCATCAAATATTCTACAAGAACCCTGATGTGAAACTGAATCTCTATGGCATTCATCCGTTGCATGAGTTTCATCGGGGCAAACTGTTTGTAGTAAGAGGGATCAATATGTTGAACCAGAAGACACCCTTTATGAGTGCCACCCATTCCCCCAAAGTGTGTTTGAATATGTGTTTCAGGTTGCATAATTTTGATAATGACAAAAGCAATTGAAGAATCATGGCAAAGAGTTTAAGTGCTCAAAAAAGTATAAACTACAAGGATGAAAACAGAGAAGAAAGCATCTGATCTGCAAAAACACATAGCCTAATCGATTATAGGGTCTTATCTAGTCGATTACAGAGCTTCTGTCCAACACCTAATCAATTACTTCATCTAAGCTAATCGATTATTGAGGTTCTGTTTGTTAGCTAATCGATTACACCAAACAATCTAATCGATTACCAAGCTGAGAAAATGAATAAAAAGCATCAGGTGCATCTTCTAATCGACTACAAGGTAGCCACAATTGATTACCAATGTTCTGTGGTGTTACTAATCGATTGCAAGATAGAAAATAATCGATTATAGAGTTTCTGTTTGTCCCACAATCAATTGCAACCAAGTCACAATCGATTACCTTGCTGCGTAACAGAATTAAATGCATCAGGTACCACTCACAATTGATTACAATGTATGAACAATCGATTAACAAGGTTCTGTCTCTTAGCTAATCGATTACATGGGATATCACAATCGATTACAAGATGAATTTCACTAAAGAATTTGAAGTGTAATCGATTACAGCTCGAGGTGTAATCGATTACGATAGTGCTAGATTTTGGGGAAAAACGTTTTTAGGTGGGAAACCAGCTCACTTCTCTATTTTCAATCTGATGCCCACACTATGCAACGGCTATGAAAACTCTAGGGCACCTCTCCAAGGCCTATAAATGGAAGACTCATTCAAGCTACTCATGCAATCCAATATCATTAAAGAGAAATCAAATCTTGAGTCTTGTGCATTCTATTTCTTGTTTAATTTTAATTTCTAAAACTTAGAACTTATATTTGTAAATCTTCTCTTGTTGAGAGTTATCATTGTTAGAGCCTTTCATTTGCTTATCTACTCTAGTAAGAGAGTTAATTGATTGTAAAACCAAACACCAAGGTTTTTCACTCTAGGTTCAGTGGTCACAAAGGTTGGGGCTTAACCTTTGGGTATTGAGAGTTTGAGAGATTGGGTGGGTTGTCCTTGTGCTAATGAGGATTGAGTTCTTGAGTGTGGGACCTTAGGAAGCTGCAATTGCTCATAGCTTGTATCTCTAAACTTCAATAGTGGAAATCCTTCAAGTGGGTTGCTTGAAAGCGAGACGTATACCGGGTTGGTGGAACTCGTTAAATTGGTTTGCAAGCTTCTCTTTCCTACTCTCTTGCATTTACTTATTGCATTTGGTTGGTATTTTGATTTGATTATGATATTATTGCTTGAACTTGAGTAATTAGGCTAAGTTAAAGTGTTGCACACCAAGTGTTTGACATATTGCCTAAGTGATATTTGCATATTGTTTTACATTAATTCTTGCACTACACTTGCTATCTCTTGCATAAAAGCATATTTTGTGAAAAAGGAATCAATTTCAAAGGCATTCTAAAGAAAAGTTTTAAACACTCAACTCACCTCCCCTCTTGAGTATTGAGGCCACTTGAATAACAAGTGGTATCAGAGCTTGACTCTTGGTAGATCAAGCTTAATAGCTTCAAGAGAACAAATAGCCTCAAATTCTCTAAATGTTTTTCTCGAGGGTGGTGCAACAAATTGACCTCCTGTTTTCAATGGGGAAGGCTATGCATTTTGGAAAGAAAGGATGAAAATTTTTGTACAATCTATTGACCCTAAAGATTGGAATGCAATTGAAAATGGTCCCTTCATACCAATGCATGTTATAGATGGTAAACAAGTTGAGAAACTCATGGATGATTAGAGTAGTGAGGAGGAAAAGAAAGTCTAATACAACTATAAAGCTAAAAATCTCATCACCCTTGTCTTAGGTCCGGATGAGTTCTTTAGAGTTGTAACTTGTAAAACTGCTAAGGAAATGTGGGACACTCTCCAAGTCACCCATGAGGGAACTAGTGATGTAAAGGATTCTAAGATTAGCCACTCACTAGTCAATATGAAAGTTTTAGATTAAATTCTAGAGAAACGATTGTTGATATGCAAAAGAGGTTCACCCTTATTATAAATCATCTCATTACTCTTGGCAAGACTTACACTAACAAAGAACTTATTCATAAAGTGTTAAAAAGTCTTACTAGGGAATGGCAACCTCTTGTCACTGCCATTAAACAATCTCCAAGCATCAACGAGATGTCTCTTGCTACATTATTTGGTAAGTTACAAGAGCAGGAATAAGAGCTGAAAGACTTGAAGATGGCGGAGGAAGAAAAAAATCCTCCAAGAAGAAAGGTTTAGCTCTCAAGGCCACTTCAATCAAGGAAGATGAATCCGAGAGCGAACACTATAAGGATGAAGAATTTGGATTATTTGTGAAGCGTTTCAGAAAATTTATGAGAAACAAATGCTTCCAAAAGGGCTTCAAATCTCAGGGTAAGAAACCGATCTCAAATGAAAATTCTTCCTCACCAAGTTGCTTTGAGTGTGGCAAGGAAAGGCACTTCAAGGTGGATTGTCCAAACCTCAAGAAGAAGAACAAAGAGAAAAGAGGAAGAAGAAGAGCTTAGATTGCTTGGGATGAAAAGGAAGTGAGTAGCTCGGAAGAATTGGACAATGAGGAAGCCAACCTATGCCTCATGGCAAATCATCAAGATGAAGATGATGAGGTAAGTTTTCTTGACTTAGATAGAGATGAATTACTTGATGCATTTAAGGAATTGTATGATAAACTTGTTAAAATTTCAAACAAGTATAAGTTATCTCGGAAAACCATTGATACTCTAGAAATGCATCTCATGGAGCTTAGTAAAGAAAATGAATGCTTGAAAGAGAAAGTAACTAATGCTCAACCATGTTCCAAGATCAAACTATGTGAATTTGCTATAAAATATGATCATCTAGAAAAGAAAGTCCTAGAATTGAATACAACTCTTGAGAAATTCACATATGGTAGAGATAATTTGAATGTTTTACTTGGAAATCAACGATGCATGTTTGACAAAACTGATGCTAATTCTCCGAGTCATTAACTTGGTGTGAAAATCTTGGTTAAAAATGTGACTCTCAGATTTATGCTTTGGCAAGCGCACCAGTCGTTAAAATTGTAGTATATTTGATCATCTCACAGGGATTGTGGTAAATACCTCAATCTCAGACTAGTACAAGCTGAACCAACACAAGGCACAGAAAGTTCATTCAGTTTTTGTTGTTTTAATGTTTTCTAGTTGTTTTTGTATTTCCAAAAACAGTGTTAAGATGAAATGTGAAAGGTGATTAATAGAAAATAGGTCAGGATTGCTTCGGTTCACAAATTCATCAAGAAACATGCAATTAAAGTATAATCAAAATTCATAATCCAGAGGACAATCCGCTTGTGGTTATTCCCTAATTCCTTAGGTGAAAAACACTAATCCTTAAGCATTGGAACTTAATTCCTTAAGTGCTCAATTAACCTAAGAATCTAATGTGAAATTGGAGGTTGAACTCTAACTATTCACCTAAATTGATTAGGCCTGAACTAGTTAGAAAGCTAGAAGTTACCTAAGCTTCAACCATGATTCCTCACTGGCAAAGTTCTTCATCAGATCTGGATTTGTCAATCCAGCAAAACAGATCCACTCCTCAGCATGTTCGCCTCGGGATCTAGAAGTTGATTTCCTCACTCACTGCTTCAAGATTCCATTGCTAACCTTCGCAATCCCAACCTTAGGAATTTAGAAATCCATCGATATTGGTTCTATCGAAGGAATGTGGAAAGACATGGATGAGAGAGTTTAGAGAGAGAAAAGAATTAGAGAGATGTTGGAAATGGAAAATGAATTATATTCTATGTACTCTGTTCTCTGGTTATGTTACAGAATATGTACAAGCATATATATAAGCATCTACCTAACTAAAGAACTTAACTAATCATTAAGAAAGCTGAGTTAATAATTAAACTAACTAACTAATTACATAATTACAGAATAACTAACTAATTACAGCTCAGCTCTTAAAAAATTACAGTTCATGATTAGCTAATCACAGTGCAGCACTAACTAATAACAGCTCAGTACTTAAATTACTAAGGTGCAGAAGTAGGAGAGAAGGCAGCAGGAAACAGCACTAGTGCCGAGTGTCTTCTGGAGGGAACAATCAGTGTTTTAAATAACAGCCTTCACGCTTGAGCAAACTGGGTTCTCGCTTGGGCGAGCTTGAAATATGTACTGCAGTATTGCTTTCTCGCTTTAAGCGTTATGGAGAAGCTTGGGCGAGGGGTGATGTTTTGGAGTCACGCTTGAGCGAACTTGCTCGCTTGAACGAATTTGACTCTCACTTGAGCGAGTGGATTATTCAATCAACATTCTGAAGTTGACGCTCGGGTTCTTATTTTTTTCAATCGGTGCTTTTAAAGTCTCGCTCGGGTTCTTCATGCAATAATCGGTTCCCTGTTGCGATCGGTGTCTTAAAGCATTTCCCAGTCGGACTTTTGGAGTTTCACTCGGATTTTTGAAATCTCACTCGGCTTTTTGGAATTTCACTCGGATTTTCCTTCTTAGTCTTGAGCGCAACCTGTTCCTGCACCAATAAACAACTAATTGCCTAGCATTTGTATGTTGGCTACTTAATGAAATTACAAATAATCATAAACTCTTAACTAATTGATGTTTCAAATCATCTTCTTACATAAATAAAACACTTTTGAAATAAATAACTAAAACACGAATTATTAACAAATTATTAAATAATAAAGTCAAAACTAAACAATAATTAATGAATTATGTTAAATAAAAGGTGAAATAATTAAGTCTTTTCAAGACTTATCAAAAAACGGATTAGGATATAATTCCATCAAAAAGAAAAAGCATTACAAGAATTTCTTTGTGCCACCTAGAAAATCTTCATCACCATTTACTAAATGCAATCATTATGGCGCTAAGGGTCATAATGCTTTAAATTGTCGTATTAGAAAATTTGGACCAAAAGTGGTAAGAAAGGTGTGGGTTCCCAAAGGGACATTACCACAAGCTAACCAAAAAGGACCCAACATAAAATGGGTACCAAGCTCTCTAAACTAATTTTGTTTTGTAGGTATGCTTCAAGGCAAGCAACACCCATTGGTACTTCGATAGTGGGTGTTCAAAGCACATGACGGGAGATATGAGCAAATTCACGACATTCATTCCCAAAAGAAAAGGAAGCGTCACTTATGGGGATAATACCAAAGGAAGAATACTTGGTATTGGAAACATTGGTAAAAATTCTTCTACTTCAATTAGTAATGTATTATATGTTGAAGGACTTAAACATAACTTGCTTAGCATAAGTCAATTATGTGATAAAGGATATAGAGTATTATTTGAATCTAATTGTTGCATAATTGAAAATAAGCTAAACAAGGAAGTTAAGTTTGTTGGTAAAAGAATTGATAATATTTACATGATTGATGTTGATAGTTTGTCTTTAAATGATGTGCAATGCTTCATGACTAGAGAGGATGAATCATGGTTATGGCATAGAAGAATAACACATATACATATAGACAATCTAAACAAACTTCTTTCTAAAGAATTAGTAATTGGTTTGCCAAAGCTCAAATTTAAAAATAAATTTTTTGATGCATGTCAAAAAGGAAAACAAGTAAAGGCATCTTTTCAAGCTAAAAATGTTGTTTCTACAAAAAAGACCTTTACAACTTTTGCACATGGATCTATTTGGACCATTTAAAATCAAAAGCTTTGGTGGTAATTACTATGGTCTAGTAATTGTAGATGACTATTCAAGATATACATGGACCTTGTTTCTTACTCACAAAAATGAAGCATACCATGCATTTAAGAAACTAGCCAAGGTTATCCAAAATGAACAAAATTCAAAGATTGCATCCATAAGAACCGATCATGGGGGAGAATTTGAAAACCAATCATTTGAAAATTTTTATGAAAAATATGGTATTGAACATAATTTTTCAGCTCCTAGAACTCCACAACAAAATGGAGTGGTTGAAAGGAAAAATAGATCTTTGGTGGAGCTTGCAAGAACCAAGTTAAATAAAAATAACATTGCAAAATATTTTTGGGCTGATGCGGTAAACACTGCTTGTCATGTTATGAATAGATGTTTGATTAGGCCTATTCTAAAGAAAACCCCTATGAACTTTACAAAGGTAGAAAATCAAATATTTCTTATTTTCATATATTTGGATGCAAATGCTTTGTACTTAACAACGGAAAGGATAATCTAGGAAAGTTTGATGCAAAATCTGATGAGGCAATCTTTCTTGGATATTCATCATCAAGTAAATCTTATCGATTATTTAACAAACAAACAAATACTATTGAGGAGTCAATTCATGTGAAATTTGATGAAAATAACCATAACTCCCTGAGAAAGGAAGATTTTGATGATCCTATAGGTACCCTCCAAGAATTGAACTTGGATGACAAAAAAGAAGACAACAAAGAAGGAGACATAACACAAGGTGTGGAAATTCAACAAAAGGAATGGATCACCTCAAAAGACCATCCATTGGACAACATTATAGGTGATATCACTAAAGGTGTAAGTACCCGACGCTCTTTCAATACTTGCAATCATTTAGCGTTTGTCTTTCAAATTGAACCTAAAACCATTGATGAAGCTATTATTGATGAACATTGGATGTTGGCCATGCAAGAAGAGCTAAATCAATTTGAAAGAAATGAAGTTTAGGAATTAGTGCCAATACCCAATGATCACCAAATAATAGGTAGTAAATGGGGTTTTAGAAATAAACTTGATGAAAATGGTATAATCACTAGAAACAAGGCTAGGCTAGTAGCTAAGGGATACAATCAAGAGGAAGGCATAGATTATGAAGAAATGTATGCACCCGTAGCTAGGTTAGAAGCCATTAGATTATTATTAGCCTTTATATGTTGCAAAGACTTTAAATTGTACCAAATGGATGTCAAGAGTGCTTTCTTGAATGGATACATTCAAGAAGAAGTATATGTTGATCAACCTCCTGGTTTTGAAAACTATCAATTTCCAAATCATGTTTTCAAACTAAGAAAAACATTATATGGTTTAAAACAAGCTCCAAGAGCTTGGTATGAAAGATTAAGCAAATTTCTTTTAGAAAACAATTTTGAAAGAGGAAAGGTTGATACAACATTATTCATTAAGCATAAGAAGAATGACATACTTTTAGTACAAATATATGTGGATGATATTATTTTTGGTGCTACTAATGAATCACTCTGTAAGGAGTTTGCTAAGTTAATGCAGGATGAGTTTAAAATGTCTATGATGGGAAAACTTACATTCTTCCTTGGACTACAAATTAAGCAAACTAAAGAAGGTACATTCATTAGCCAATCCAAATATTGCAAGGAGTTGCTTAAGAAATTCAACATGGACAAGGCAAATGAAATTGCCACACCTATGAGCACTTCACGTTATTTGGATAAGGATGAGAAAGGTAAGGATGTAGAACTCACAAAGTATAGAGGTATGATTGGATCCTTACTTTACTTAACCGCTAGTAGACCAGATATCATGTTTGCTATTTGTATGTGTGTAAAATACCAAGCATGCCCAAAAGAATCACACCTTACTGCTGTAAAAAGAATAATGAAATACTTGGTTGGAACTCAAGATGTTGGTTTATGGTACCCTAAAGGGGTTGAATGCACTCTTGTTGGTTATTCTAACTCTGATTTTGTAGGATGTAAACTTGATAGAAAAAGTACTAGTGGTACTTGTCACTTCCTTGGTAGTTCTCTTGTATCTTGGCATAGCAAGAAACAAGTAAGTGTTGCATTATCCACAACTGAGGCAGAATATGTTGCAGCTGATAGTTGTTGTGCTCAAATCCTTTGGATGAGACAACAACTTCTAGATTTTGGTGTTACGTTAGACCATGTGCCTCTCAAATGTGATAACACAATTGCCATTAATATTTCAAAGAATCCTGTGATGCATTCTAGAACCAAACATATTGAGATAAGACACTATTTCATTAGAGATCATGTGTTAAAGGGTGATTGTGTGCTTGAACATGTTGAAACCTCTAAACAATTAGCTGATATATTCACAAAACCACTTGCAAAGGAGCAATTCATACACATAAGAAGAGAGTTAGGAATTCTAGACATTTCCAATTGTATTTAAATATTGATTGATATTGATGATTCTTTGACTTACAATGTGTTTGATGAGTGAATATTAGTTGATTGATGAAATATGCATGATATATTCCATGAAAATTGAGCCTTTGATGACTTGTGATTGAAAAACATGTGTTTTAAACATTTCTGGGTTGTTGTAATTGATTACACAGCTACATCTAATCGATTAGTAAGTCTTTGTGTTACAACTAATCGATTAGAGACTCTCTGTCTTCCAGATAATCGATTACTCACTCCTCCTAATCGATTTCCAAGTTTCTGTTTTTAACGCAATCGATTACACACCAGGCATAATCGATTAGAGTGCCTGATGATTCAAATTCTGAAGGGGCATAATCGATTATGCATAACCTCGTAATCGATTACCAACGTATCAGGGGCGCAGATTTAAATGCATAATCTGTGTGATCTCATTCCTCCCAATCCTAATCACTCCTCTAAACCCTATTTTTAACTCCTAAACCCTATAAATACCCCCTCATTCACCTCTTCTACCTCACACCTTCAATCCTCCTCCTTCTTCCAATCTCTCAAATTTCTCTAAACTTCTTCATCTTCTCCTTCTTACCATGTCTTCCTCTAGGAATGTCAAGAGAGCTAGGTCCTCTATTGCCCAAACCAATAACCCCCTTGATTTTTCAAGGTTCTTCACTAGTCCTAGAGACCTCCAAAACTTCATTCAAAAATTTTCTGAAAAGGATATCATCTCCCCTCACTTTATAAATGCTGAAGTCTTTGATCATCCCAGTTTTACTTTCACTCAATCCCTTCACCACTAGAATCGCCTCCTTTTTCTCACTGTCAAGGAAGAAGTCTACTACCCGAAACTCATGCGAGTCTTCTTCTGCAATCTCAAATTTGTGGATGGAACCCTTGAAGCAAGAGTCAAAAATGTGACTCTCAAGATAACGAATAAGCAACTTGCGGAAATTACTCAACTCCCTCTCTTAACTGCTGAATTTGCTAGTGGGAATCTGGAAGATGAATGGGACTTCAATGCCATCTCCGCTTGCCAATCCCTTTGGAAAGCTGACCGTCCTCACAGCAACCACAAACTGGTGGGCCATTTAACTATCAATAACTGTCTACTTCACTTTTTCCTGGTCAAACTTCTTATTCCTCGTGGTGGAAATTATGCCTTAGTTGAAGAGGATGATATGCTCTTGATGTGAGCAATGCAAAATGAAAAGGAGATTAATTGGATTTAACTATTAAAGTTACATATGCTCAAGTCCAAGGAGAAACAAAAGCTTCCCTATGCCATCCTCCTCACAAAAATTTTCAAAGCTTATGGTGTTGACCTTGCCGAAGAACTTTCTAAGAAGGTACCTCCAAAGGCATGCATTGGCACCCATCACCTCACCAAGATGGGCATAATCTATGTCAATGGAGCTTAGCTCTCTAAGATGGAAGGTATTCATGCTAACATCCCTTTTGAAGCTCCAGCCAATGATCCTGCCTCTCCTCCTCTAGCAACACAAGCACCACAAGGTGAACCATCTGCTCCTGCTGACCCTTTCATTTCCCTATATGCTTATTTGGATTGGCGTTTTAAAAGAATTGATAATACCCTTTAAGAATTTCAAATGACTGAGCAACAACATTTTGAGCTTATGGAGCAGCGCTATGAGGAACTCTCCAACAAGATTTCTGAAATGCACTTTTTCAATCCAATAATTAGATTTCCCTTGTTTTGTTTGTTTCCCATTTTGCAATTTCAATTCCTGCATTTTGATTATGTATCTTTCCCTATTTAATGAATGAATGAATTTTCCCTTTTACTTATCTCTCTGTTTTATAATGCCTCATTTATGTTTGATGATTACAAAAGGGGAGAAGATATATAAGTTTTAGTGTTAGTGTTCTTCTAAAACAACATGTGATTCATAACAAGTGAAATATGTTAACAAGTGGCTCTAAAATCAAATGATCATGTATGATTAACAAGTGGTTCTAAAATCAAATGATCATGACTAATGCTAAGTATTTAATTACTCACTTTCATGACTTTTAAAATTATGCACAAACTCCTCAAGAAAAGGGGAGAAAAGTTTATTTGGACTAACACCCTCTTCTGAGATGAACATTGTTTGTCATTATCAACAAGGGGGAGAATGTGTTTGAATATGTGTTTCAGGTTGTATAATTTTGATAATGGCAAAAGCAATTGAAGAATCATGGCAAAGAGTTTAAGTGTTCATAAAAGTATAAACTACAAGGATGAAAACAAAGAAGAAAGCATCAGATCTGGAAAAACACGTAGCCTAATCGATTACAGGGTCTTATCTAGTCGATTACAGAGCTTCTATCCAACACCTAATCGATTACCTCATCTAAGCTAATCGATTATTGAGGTTCTATTTATTAGCTAATCGATTACACCAAATAATCTAATCGCTTACCAAGCTGAGAAAATGAATAAAAAGCATCAGGTGTATCTTCTAATCGACTACAAGGTAGCCACAATCGATTACCAATGTTCTGTGGTGTTACTAATCAATTGCAAGATAGAAAATAATCGATTACAGAGTTTCTGTTTGTCCCACAATCAATTACAACCAAGTCACAATTGATTACCTTGCTGCGTAATAGAATTAAATGCATCAGGTACCACTCACAATCGATTATAATGTATGAACAATTGATTAGCAAGGTTCTATCTCTTAGCTAATCGATTACATAGGATATCACAATCGATTACAAGATGAATTTCACTGAAGAATTCGAAGTGTAATCGACTACAGCTCGAGGCATAATCAATTATGATAGTGCCAGATTTTGGGGAAAAGCATTTTTAGGTGGGAAACCAGCTCACTTCTCTATTTTCAATCTGATGCCTACACTGTGCAACGGCTATGAAAACTCTAGGGCATCTCTCCAAGGCCTATAAATAGAAGACTCATTCAAGCTACTCATGTAATCCAATATCATTAAAGAGAAATCAAATCTTGAGTCTTGTGAGTTCTATTTCTCGTTTAATTTTAATTTCTGAAACTTTAGAACTTATATTTTTAAATCTTCTCTTGTTGAGAGTTATCATTGTTAGAGCCTTTCATTTGATTATCTACTCTAGTAAGAGAGTTAATTGATTGTAAAACCAAACACCAAGGCTTTTCACTCTAGGTTGAGTGGTCACAAAGATTGGGGCTCAACCTTTGGGTATTGAGAGTTTGAGAGATTGGGTGGGTTGCCCTTGTGCTAGTGAGGATTGAGTTCTTGAGTGTGGGACACTAGGAAGCTGCAATTTCTCATAGCTTGTATCTCTAAACTTCAATAGTGGAAATCCTTCAAGTGGGTTGCTTGAAGGCGAGACGTACACTGGGTTGGTGGAACTCGTTAAATTGGTTTGCAAGCTTCTCTTTCCTACTCTCTTACATTTACTTATTACATTTGGTTAGTATATTGATTTGATTATGATACTATTGCTTGCACTTGAGTAATTAGGCTAAGTTAAAGTGTTACACACCAAGTGTTTGACATATTGCCTAAGTGATATTTGCACATTGTTTTGTATTGATTCTTGCATTACACTTGCTATCTCTTGCATACAAGCATATTTTATGAAAAAGGAATCAATTTCAAAGGCATTCTAAAGAAAAGTTTTAAACACTTAATTCACCCCCCTCTTGAGTATTGAGGCCACTTGAACAACACGAAGGTCAGAGCATGGAGCCTAGCCCATCCCTTTTGAAGAAACTCTAAATAGAGAAGATCGAAGCCCAAGGCGGAGAAGATAAACCAACTAAGACCCCAAATGATAATACTGAAAGAGCTGATGAAGAGAAGGTTGAAAAAGAGGGCGGAGAGAAGGGTGAAGGATACGGTAATCCTAAAAATCAGTCTTCAGCCTCTTAGAATTTTTAATTTATTACCACTACTGTGTTCTGAGGCCAGCTTCGGTTCTAGATAGACTTTACAAACATTCACTATTTCCTCCCAACGCTTTATTCTATATAAACTGCTTGCTTCTTGACGTTTTACCTTCTAAATTCTTCGTAAGATGCTTTTTAACTATAAGTCTTGATAGTCATTAACCGCTCTTCGAACTTAGGATGGTCATACCTTCTAAGAATGTCTATCCGCCTAAAAGTTTGATCCTCACGCCCAATTACAGAATGGGTAATTAGGATGATCCTTAATGGGGTTCGGTATGGCCTTGAAAAAGGTCCAATCCTATTTAACCGCTCTAGGAGTTACATCTTCAATTACAGAATAAGTAATTGAGATCATCCATCCTGAGGGTGAGTTTTTGTTGGGGTTTGGTATGGCTTTAAAGAAGGTCCAATCCTACAACCCAATTCTTCAATGAGATTCGGTATGGCCTTGAAGAAGGTCCAATCCTATAACCCATTTAACCACTCTAGGAGTTACATCGTCAATTACAGAATAGGTAATTGAGATCATCTGTCCTGAGGGTTACTTTGCACACCATGCATAAAGCTAAAAGTCACAGACATAAAAAAGAAGTGAAAACATCATTATTATTGACAAGTTTTCTCATTAAATTAAATTTGCACAAATGAAGCGTAGATAGGGTCGTGCCTCGTTAAAACCTTCTTGAGAAAACCCAATGAGAAAAAACTCAAGTTTGGAAAAAAAGTGCATGCCATCTTACCAACTAGTTGTAATAAATGTGTAAATTTTGAGTATTCCATTTGTTATGGATGGGTATGCCGTCGAGGTTCTCCAGGCGGTATGAGCCTTTGCCAGTTACCTCGGATAATCTATAAGGGCCTTCCCATGTCAAAGCCAGCTTGCCTTGATGAGCAAACTTGTTACCCACGCTGGCCTTCCTTAGTACAAGATCTCTCATGTTAAACGCTCTATGTTGGAAGTGCTTGTTGTACCGGACGGCGGCCTTCGCTTTGATAGCTCGATCTCTAATAAAGGCTTCTTCTCTAAGTTCTTGGATGACATCTAACTTTGATGCCAGATTGGCATTGTTATTTTCTTCAGAGAAATACTCCACCCTAGTTGACGCGGTCTGAAGTTGCACCGATATCATCGCCTCGACGCCATAAGTGAGGCAGTGTAGGGACTCGTTGGTCAAGAAGTGAGGCGTGGTATGATACGCCTACAAGACATGGCATAATTTGTCCATCCAACTGCCCTTAGCTTCACCCAGGTGCTTCTTAAGTCCTTTCAACACTTCTCTATTAGCCACTTCAGCTTTACCGTTTATCTATGAATGTTTAACAATGAGAAAATTTACACTATCCCTAGTCCTTCAAGCAGCTCTGAACTTCTTGTCAATGAATTGGGTACTGTTGTCAGTAACGATCCACGCTGGCACTCCGAATCATGTTATGATATTCTCATAGACAAAATGGCGTATTCGGGCTGAGGTGATGTGCACAACAGGCTCATTTTCTATCCACTTTATAAAATAATCTACCCCAACAATGAGGTACTTGATGCCCCAAGGCGCCTTTGGGAATGGGCCCAAGATATCCAAACCCCATTTATGAAAGGGCCATGGCACAGCAGACGTGAAGAGCTCCTCAGCCGAGGTGTGATGAAGGTTAGAGAACCTCTAGCATGGATCACACTTCTTGATAAACTTTATGGAATCCTTCTTTGTCGTAGGCCACAGTAGCCTACTCTTAAGATCTTTCTTATTAAACTCCTATCACCAGAGTGGTGCCCACATTGTCCCTCGTGCACCTCTTCCATCACTCGTTGTATCTCGTATTCATTTAAACAACAAAGGTAGGGCACAGAGAAACCTCTTCAAAAAAGCATCTCATCTACCATCATAAAATAGGGAAACTCCCTCCTTACTCTCCTCTTCTCCAACTCATCAGTGGGTAATTGTCCATTTACTAGGTATCGTACATAAGGAACTACCATGAATCCTCATTGAAGGCACGATACATTATTGCGTTCAACGATGGGGTTAGGGGAATACTGGGCAACGTCAAAGTACTTTGCACCATGGTAGTAGTGCTCCTGGGCTGCTTAACGCTTGTAAGTCTTGAGAGGATATCCACCTTGGTGTTCTCCTCTCTAGGCACGTGCTTGAACTCTAACATTGAGAACCTTCCCTTCAGCTCATTCATACAATTGAAATACAATTGGAGCTGGGGCTCACGGACTTGATATTTACCCTAAATCTGTGAAATCACCAGCTGTGAATCGCTAGAGGGTCACTTCGAAAGCTCCAATGTCAATTGTTGCTCTGAGTTTGGCGAGACAAGCCTCATATTCAGCTTGGTTATTAGAAGTTTTGAAATTGAATCGTAGGGAAATCTCCAAGTGCACACCATCATCACTTTTAACCACTACGCCTGCAACACATCCCTTGCTTTGGATGAGCCATCCACATAAATCGACTAATCGGTACGAAGTATAGTTGGATCTACCCCAGTCATCCCCACAATGAAATCTACAAACACTTGGGCTTTGATGGCACCTCGAGGCTCATAAGAAACATCAAACTCAGATAATTTGGTAGACCACTTGATCATCTTGCCTACGAGGTCCGGCATGCTTAGCACAGAGCAAAGCAGAAGGTCCATTTTTACTATAACGGGGTGCACATGGAAATACAACCTGAGGCAACGAGAGGCCCAGACAACTGTGAGGGCCGCCTTTTTAATCTTCTGATACCGGCCCTCAGCTCTTTGTAGAGTTTTACTCATGAAATACAATGGCCTCTCTCCCTCCGGGGTCTCTCTCACCAACACAACCCCTAAAGCTTCATCAAAAATTTCTAAGTAGAGAATGAGTGTTTCTCTGGGGTCAAGCTTCACCAAAATAGGAGGTCTGGACAGACCCTCCTTAAGCTCCTGAAACGCTTGCTCCTGCTTCTGCCCCCACTCAAACTTCTTAGACTTCTTAAGGATTTTGTACAGGGGAAGCGACCTATATGCCATCTTGGGCATGAATCACACCAGGGCTGCTACCTTTCCGTTCAAGGACTGGACTTTCCTCAGATTTTTGGGACTCTACAAGTCCTGAATTGCCTGGCACTTCCCGGATTAGCCTTAATGCCTCACTGAGTCAACATGAAACCTAGAAACTTCCCAGCAGGGATGGCAAAAGTGCACTTCAATGGGTTTAGCCTCATGTTATATTACTTTAAACGCGTGAAAACTTTGCACAAATCCTCAATATGATGACCCCCAACTAGGGTCTTGGCAAGTATATCATCAATGTACACCTCCACCTATTTGGTGTTCATGCCTTCAAAAACTTTATTGATCATACGCTGGTATGTGGTCCCAGCGTTCTTCAGACCGAAGGGAATGACTGTGTAACAGAACACACCATAGTCATTGATAAAAGCTGTCTTCACCTAATCTTCCTCCCACATCGGAATCTGGTTGTACCCTGAATAAGCATCCATGAAGGACAGGTACTAGTAACCAGATGAATCGTCCACCATACGATCGATGTTTGGGAGAGGATATGGATCCTTTGGGCAACAACAGTTCAAGTCAACATAGTCAGTACACATCCTCCATTTACTGGTAGCCTTTTGCACCATTACCATATTGGAAAGCCACAAGGAATATTGGATTTCTCTAATAAATCTAGCCTTTAGCAATTCCTCTATCTGCTCACAAGCTACCTTCTGCATCTCAGGCCCTAACCATCTCTTCTTTTGGGCCACCAGCCTTGTCTCTAGATAGACGAATAGCTTATGATAGTAAAAATTAGGGTCCATCCTAGGCATGTCAGCGGCTGTCCATGCAAAAAGGTCTTTGAACTCCTGAAGGAGTACAAGTAAGCGTTATTCCATCATTGCTTCTAATTAATCATTAATGTGCGTGATCTTCTCTGAGGAATCCCCTAAAATAACGTCCCTAGAGCCACCTTCTGGCGTGGGCTTTAAAGGGTTAAGTGGATCAATCTTCAGCTCTGCCCTGGGGTCAAGATCCATCAAGCTAATAGACCCCACCGTAGTTCCTCCGTCATTTAATTTCCTTTTCTTGTTGAACATCTCCAATTTCATAATATTTAGGCTCAGGTTGTAGCAGTACCTGGCCATCTCCTGATCACTTTAGAGAGAAGACGCCTTATTATCCTTGTTGATGAACTTGATGAGAAGGTGAGGCGTAGAGAAATTGCTTCCATGGCGTTCAATGTGGGGTGGCCTATGATGTCGTTGCATGGTGATACCACATCAATCACCAGTACCCTGGACTTCACTATCCTAGTCACAGGCTCACCCTTGAAAGACACTAACGTGTCAACATTGCCTTTCGTAGGCTGCTTCACTCTGTTAAAAGCTGTTAGCTCCTGCGTGTAAGGCTACAAATCAAAGTCACTAAAACCTATTCTTTTAAAACAGCTATAAAAAATAACGTTATAGGAACTCCCCTGATCTATAAGGATCCTCTTGACGTCCTTGTTCACGATAACAGCTACGATGATCACAACATCGTCTCCTCTAGGTATGGTTGGGCCAAAGTCATCATCAAAAAAAGAAATCATCGGCGCCACCATACCGTCTCTAAATGGATGGTTATCCTTGGGCTTTCCTTGCACTAAGCGAATCATGCGGTAATTATTCTTCCTTGCGGTGATTGAGGCTCCACCCCTAGTGAACCCTTAAGCAATCATATTAATTACTTCACGCCGGCCTCGCTGTTGCTGCTGGGGTATACCGTCCTGGTGAGCAGTCTCACTGATGACCACACCCTTCTATTTTCAGTAGCGGTAAAATCTTTTGGCCAGAGCACAGTTATTATCGCCCTCATCGTCACGATCCTGACCCTGCTTCTTCATCCGGTCTGGCTCATCGAAGGACTTCTCCTTGAAGAGGTATTGCTTCAGCTTTCCCTCTCAGATGAAGGTCTCCACAACGTTCTTCAAGGCCTTGCACTCATCCGTTGTGTGGCCAACTTGCTCATGGAAATTGCAATGTTTACGCAGGTTTCCAGGCCTTTTTATCTGGGTCGGCTTCCATATGCCATACACACTCAACATGGACCATCCTACCTCTCTCAGAATTTGAGAAGGTTTGGCACTTAAAGGGGTATAATTATTGAAGGCCATAACGCGCCTTTCTTGATGTTGAGACAGAGGGCTCCTAAACATGTCCCTCTGGAAAGGTCTCTCCAGCCTCGCCCTTTCCTTCTCTCTCTATGGTCGGGACACTAAAACTGGTGGCCTGGTTCTTGCCGCTGTGGCTACCAAGTGTATCTCAATCCTTACATACTAAAAAGCCTTCCTCCAAAACTCTTCAAACGATGTCGGAGGGCTCTTTACCAAAGATAAGGCAAATATTGAACTAGGCTGCAACACTTCAAAGACGATATACAACTGAATAGCCTCTGTGAGATTGGGAACATGGCTGCCTCCTTGTAAAATCTCTTTAAAAACTCCTTAAGAGTTTTGTTTTCTCCCTGCTTTTACCTGAGTGAGGATGTGAGACGTCTTGGGAACATCCCTGGAAATGACAAAACGATCTCCAAAAGCTACTGTCATTTCCTCCTAGGAGTCCATAGAGCCTGAGGGGCCCTTTAAACCAGCTGAGGGCCTTACCAACTAATGTGCGGGGGAACATCCTGCACATGACATCCTCCTTTGCCCCAAGAATATAGCTTCGTATACATAAGCATCTAAATGCTTAGTGGGGACCGTCTCTCCTGTGTACTTCCCAATGGAAAGGGGTTGGGTCGTTTACAAGTGCCTATGAATAGGCACACTCATCAACCTTTAGGAAAATGGGATGTTAAGTTTGTACGCCCTCGGAGCTGCAGCCACTAGCTCCTTCCTTCTGCCACTGACTCTCTCACCAGATTCCTGGGTCAGCTCCTTCTATTCATACGTAGGGATCTTTGAATATTGGAGAGTTATGGACTTCTCTCTCCCAACAGTGTGGTGGGTCTCCATATCCTGAGACACCATCTTCTCCTCCACCTGTCTCTTTTCCCTTTTCAACCCAACAACCTCCTTCCTGAGCTGCCTTATAACCTTATCATGAGGGTTTAGAGTTCCAACAGATATCATCCTTCATGAGCTCCCTACAGAGGACTCAAAGGCTAGGCGCCTCCCAACTTGATACTCCTGGGCAGTGACATCCTCCATGTGCCCCTCCTAAAAGTCCCTATCATTTCCTTCCATGATAGACTACTGATCTTTTATGAAAAGTAGGAATAACTCTAACGTGTCCCACTGTGCGTGCCAATGAACTGGTCTTATCTGAGGTGTAAGATCCGGTGTGGGACCAGCCATAAGAATCAACTATAAAGATTATCTCTACACCGGTACAGTGGGTATCTGATATTGGTATCTGATATCTCAGTAGGAGATATCGGTCTTGAAGTCTTGGAGATCCTTAACACCAAGCTTTCACGTTATGGAGGGTGAAAAATGGTGCTACAGGCGAAGATTCTCCCACGCTCAAGTCCGTAACAAGTATGAAGATTCAAGTTAAGAGAACTCGAGTGATGAAACAGTATATAGAGAATGAGAATAACCTAACCTTTCTATGTATAAGAATTGACTATTTCAAGGTGAACATGGAGAATGAATTATCAGGTGCAGGTAGGGCCAGGGGACAAATAGTACACTGCACAGTGTACGATTTTGACTTACGACACAAGAGGAGCCGTGTCTCCTGCGAACGTCTCCTAGCAGTTGTACCCTGTACTTTCTATCGGGTGACGTGGATACTTTTCAGTGTGCGAGGTGTTTACCTAGGCATACCGGTATAGGGAGAGCGCCTGATATGAGGTTTACAGTCTGGAAGTCTACCTATTGTGTTGGTAGCATAGTGAGGACAGATAAAATTACATCCTTATCCTGGTACCGATATCAAGACTGGATCATATAGTTATTTCCAAAAAAGTAGGAAAGGGTCCCATAAAGTCAATTCCCCAGACATCAAACAATTCTACCTCAAGTATTCCATGTAAAGGCATTTTATAGTGTTTAGAGACATTACCTACACGTTGACATGCATCACATGCAAGTACATACTTACAGGTATCTTTAAGAGATATGTGGCCAATAGAATCCTACTTAGAGTACCTTTAAAGTTGTTTTGGAGGTGCTTATATGTCTTCCATAAGAGAAGGTGTGGCAATGATCTAGAATAAAATGAACTTTGTCTTCTGGCACACATCTTCTTATCAAACCAGTAGCACATTGCTTAAATAGAAGCGGTTCATCCTAATAATAGTGTTTTGCATCTGCTAAAAATTTCTCTCCCTACTAGAAACTAAGATCATGGGGTAAAATACCACAGTCAATATCATTAACAAAATCAGCAAACTAAAAAACGTGTTGGATAGTGAGACTGAGGAGGTATTTATCTAGAAAAGATTCATTTATAGAAATATGTCACCTATCTCGTCTTTTTCAGAGAGCAATCTAGATAAATGGTCAGCAACTAAGTTTTCAATGATTATCTTTAATTTCTATATCAAATTTTCGTAACAATAAAATCCGCCTAATCAATCTAGGCTTAGCTTCTTTCTTTTGCAACAAGTATTTAATAGCACAATGATCAGTATATATAATTACAGGAGAAGCTACTAAGTAAGATCTGAATTTATCAAAGGTAAAGACTACATCCAACAACCCCTTCTCTGTGGTAGCATAATTTTCCTATGCATCATCTAGACTTTTACTGGCATAATACATGATGTACAACTTCTTCTTTCGTTGTCCAAGAACAACGCCCATAACATAATCACTAGCATTGCACATGAGTTCGAAAGGTAAATTCCAATTAGGTGGTTACATAATAGGGGCAGTAATGAGTGCTTCCTTAAGCCTACAAAAGGCTTCCGAACAATGTGAGTCAAAAACAAAAGGAACATCCTTACCCAAAAGGTTTGTGAAAGGTTTAGTGATCTTGGAGAAATCCTTAATAAATTTTTGGTAAAAATCGGCAAGCCCAAGGAAACTCCCCATACCTTTACATTCTTTGGAGGTGGTAATTTCTCAATTACTTCAATTTTGGCCTTATCCACCTATATATCTCTTTCAGAAATTAAATTCCCTAAAATAATACCTTCTCTTACCATAAAATGGCAATTCTCTAAATTCAACACCAAGTTAGTTTCCTAACAACGTTCCAAAACCTTACAAAGATTCGTGAGGAAATCATCAAAATCCACACCATATATAGAAAAATCATCCATAAATACCTCCATCATATTTTCAATCAAATCAAAAAAAATTACCTGCATACACATTTGAAAGGTCTCGGGTGCATTACAAAGGCCAAAAGGCATGCGTCTATAAGCAAAAGTCCTATAAGAGCAAGTAAATGTGGTCTTTTCTTGGTCAGAAGGATGAATGGGTATTTAGTGAAAACTGGAGTATCCATCCAAATAGCAAAAATATAAATGTTTAGCAAGTCTCTCAAGCATTTAAAGGGTAGAGGAAAATGATCTTTTTTAGTGGCATTATTTAATTTCCTATAATCAATGCACATGCACCACCCAAAGGCTATCCTAGTAGGAATCAACTCACCTTTTTAATTCCTAAAAATAGTCATTCCCCTTTTTTTAGGCACTACATGTACAGGACTAACCCACTTACTATTAGCAATAAGGTAAATGACATATGATTCTAAAAGCTCCAGAACCTCTTTTTCAACAATCTCATGCATTTTTAGATTAAGCCTTCTTTGGTGTTACACTGAAGGCTTACAATTTTTATTAACAACTTTAGTATGCATACAAAAGGATGTGCTAATCCCTTGTATGTCATCCATGGAATAGCCTATAATTTTTCTATATAACTTAAGTTGCTCTAACTGTAACACCTTAAATGTTAAAATAAAGAATTAATTAAAGAAATAAATATTAAATATTTGTATAAGGATTAATTAATTTACCAAAATATTAAGAATAATTAAATTAAAATTTTTGGGGACTACTCATAATTTATTGGAGCCGAACAGGCTAAATTTATGCCCGATTAAAATATAGGTGTCAGACCAAGTATCTCCAATTGGGATGATATTGGTCAGGGCTATTAAGAATATTATTGGGAGTCTAAATATGTATTCGGAATAACTTTTAGATAAAGTATTGAGCCCGACAGAAGTCCTATTTAGATTAAAACGGAGAAGCTTTAAGTGAAGGGACAAGATTAAATGAAAAACTCTCATTTTCCCCTACATTTCACGTTGGCCATTTCTCAGTAAACACTTTGCTCTCTTCTTCTTCTACATTTCCACCCAGTCTTCTTCTTCTCTACAAACCCTAAGTGTGGGGTACCACTCTCCCTTCACCATTTTCGTTCTCCTTGGAGCAAGAGGAAAGGAACTTGAAGCTTGAAGACTCTCTTCTCTCTCTCCATTTTTATGCTCTTCCTCACCCATTCTAGGGGCTCATTTCTTTTGGCTTGAGGTAAGGATCTCCCTTCATTTTCTTAAGCCTTATGCCCTAGGTTTTGGGTAATGGTTGTTGGGAGAGAGTTTAATGCATGTGGGTTATGACTAGGAAGCATTTAAGATGAGAAACCCTAAGGTGGGGTGTATTTAATATAAGTTTTATGAGGGCCTTGGGTGGCAGATGAAAATGACATGAGAATGATGGAAAATGATGAACACAAATGGTGGTTACTGGGTTTTTGATGAAACCCTAACTTTATAAATTAGGGGAAATATGGGATGTCGGTAGATGAGCATTTATTATTGATGGTAGATGTTATTTATGATGTGTAGTGACCATTAATGATGGTAAATAGTTGGTGGAGTTCATTAATATGGAAACCCATGAATGTGTTTAGCCTTAAATGCATATAATGAGATTGGGCACCTAACCCATAGTGGTTATGGTGGATTAAATGAATAAGTAAAGATTGAGAAATAAAAAGGCATAAAACACCAAGTGGTTAATTAAAAGCACTTGAATCCTTGTGGTTTAAATAGAGGATAATTGTATGGTATGTTGTATAATGTAGGAAACGACCCCATCAACGAGGAAGGACCATCAGACCGCGTTGATTTCTACTTCTCTTGAGGTAGGAGGGGGTAACATCTCTAAATGCTTGATTTCATCCATTAGTGATGTGTATATATGATTATGATATGCTAATTTGGCTGGATGAATGATTTGATGATTACTTGATTGAATTGCATTTAGAGTGAGTGATGTTATATGGCATATGTGGTTTATGTTTGTGGGATGATGAATATGATGTTGAATTGACTCTTAAATAATGAGAGTTGTTATGATGGTTTAGAACCATGATTGTATTGATTACATTGTTGATGAGCATCATATGATATATGAATTAATGATTTATGATTGCCACTAACTATTATGTATATGAAATCCAATGAATGTTGGTGATAGTTGAGGATGATAAGAACCTAGAGTTCTACTAAAGTACTGAGGATGAATTATGGATGGTGGAGTGACATTTAGGATGCATAGTGTGAGAATGTATTTGATTTGCATTGCATTGCATCCATGGCATATCATTCACTGTCAATGTGGAATGTTAGGGGTTCCACTAGGTGGGCCCAATGGGAGGGCAACCCGGTGCATGGGTATGTTATTGTATTTCCCTAGTGATTTTGGGAATCACGAAGCTGTCCATAGTTTGGTGACGAGGCACCCTATGTGGTGGGCCTAGTGGGCGGACGGCTCTATGATGAGCAAGTTACCTCAGTGTCTGACGGGACACCACTCTCTCGATGTGTGTTTGGGAGGGGCCCGTAGCACTTGTGGCAAGTAAGGCCATGATTATAGATCCGTTCACGGGGTGACTAGTGCTACAGATGGGCGAGAGCGGTTTGGTACCAATAAAAGTATGTTGTTGAGCATGCATGAATTGAGGTATATGTGTACACATTTTACTACTGCAGTAGGGGCATAGTAGCACACCTATGCTTGACCCACATTTGATATGATGTTGTTTTCCCACAGTCAGATCCATAATTTTTATTGATTCCTTTGTGCATATGTATTAGCTATAAGAGCATTTGCATATAGCCGAAGATATGCCTAGTTGGTAGCCTGTGGTGGCGATGGATGATTGTTAAATAAAGAGGAAGGAAGTTGTGATACTAAGATTGAATATGTGATGACTTTTATTGAGAATGCCATGATTTTTATGTGTGAATTATGAATGTAATATTTAGACATGTATAATGTTTAATGGAATGAGATGATGTGTGAAAGAAGTTGATGATGTTTCTTGAGAAATACATGTTATGCATATATGTGTTGGTATCATCATAATGTATGACTTTGGATCATTTGGTATATGTTAGTCACCTCCTTTGTTGCCATTTTTAAAGCTTGATGTAGGTATCTTGTATACTCTACTCTTTTGGAGGATTGAGTCTTGGAGGAGGTAAATATGGAATGGAAGTTTGTAAGTCTTGGTCGGTACTCCTTTTGTAAAACAACAATTATATGTATATGCTTATTTTATTTCATGAATGTTAGTATGTATCCATTTGGGGGTCACTTGTGAAAATTGGATCTTATATATATTGAAAGGCCGATTTTTGGGTAGTGAACTTAATATTGGTTGATGTTGATAAGGATATGTTGATTTAGCTTACCATATTGACGAATGAATATTAATTATGAAGTTTCTTGGCCAATTGATGGCAATAGTGTGCATGATGTTTGTTTGATTAATTAATTTGTGAAGATTGCATATGGAGTTCATGCATAATTGAGGAACCAATAGGGTCAAAATGATTTTTATGAGTTTGGATAGTGTGTGGTGGTTCCAATAGCTTAAATACATGATTGTGAATTATAGAAACTGGAACGGGTCAATTTCATTGAGAATAGATCCCTAAGTTACTCAAAAAGGCTCCGGAATGAACTAAATGCATTTATTTACATAAGTTTCTCATTTTTGAGAATTTTTGAGTGAGGCCGGTGGCCACTCATCACAAATGGTGTATTTTAGTTGGTGTCAAAATTTGGTAGCGTTTGGAGTTGATATGAAAAAGTTAGGGTGTTGGAAGTCCAAAAATCATGCTTTTTCTACATAAAAACAACAACTGTGCTGTCTTGAATCGATTTAAGGATCCCTGAATCAATTCAAGAGCTGTTGTTTTCACTATTTTTGGTTCCAGAAAGGCTTGAATCAATTCATACGATCTTGAATCGATTCAAGGACCCCTATTTGTATAATTTTGGGTTCCAGAAGTGTTTGAATCAATTCATACGAGCCTGAATCGATTCAAGAGGTCCTGTTTGCATAATTTTGAGTTCCAGAAGCGTTTGAATCGATTCATAAGAGTTTGAATCGATTTAAGGGGTCCTGTTTTCACTGTTTTAAACTCCATAACCATTTGAATCGATTCATGGGGTGTTTGAATCGATTCATGGCCCTGTTTTCACACTTTTCCCTCTATTTTGGGGTATAATTGGTATTGTTTGACTATAATATGTTTGTACAATGACCTACACGTATAATTAATACATTTTAACAATTCAATAGACCATCGTTTGACCTTCTACCACTCCCCTTCATTTTCTTAATGTAATTACACACTTCCGCTACTCCTTGTTGATGATCATGAAATTGATCATCCAAGGTTCACTCTTTGACTTAATTGTTCACCTTCTCATATCTTCATATATGAGATAGGTTATTAAAAAGGGTCCAGGAATTACTTGCCAAAGTTTTAATCTCGCGATCTCTTCCATCCTTTAATTGTTTTAAATCACGAAAAATTTATCCCTTATTTTTATTATCCAAATTTTATTTATTAATTTACCCTTATATTTAGGGGGTGTTACACTAACAGCTTTTTAGTTTTTTCCTTATTTAAACTAGCAGCAACAATCACAGGATAAGTAGAATTAGATTCAAGAAATTCATACCTCAAGGTGGTTTGGGATAGGTTTTAATTCAATTTTAGTTTTCTCCTCAGTTTGGGGTGGAATTTCTCCACCCCTTTCTCCCAAAAGATTACCAGCAGAATCAGTACAAGCAGCTAAAACAAAATCTAATGGATCCTTAGGGAAGCTTTTTAAGGCTTCTTTCTTCACCACTAAATCGCAAACATCAATCTTATAGCAATAATCATCAGTCAATGGCTTTTTTACAATATTTTTAAGATTAAATTCCACTTTTTGGTCTCCAATACTTTAAGATAATATACCATTCTTAACATCAATAACTGCTCTGGTAATGGCAAGAACAATCTTCCCAAAATTATAGGGGTTAAAGAGTTCTCTTCCATCTCTAAAACAACCAAATCAGCTAGTATAAAGAAATTTCCTACTTTAATAGGGGCATCCTAAAGGATACCCATAGGATATTTAACAAATCTATCAGCTAACTACAATGACATTCTAGTAGGTTTCAATTCTCCCAAATCAAGTTTTTCACAAATAGATAATGGCATCAAGCTAACACTAGCTTCTGGATCACAAAGTGCTTTGTCAATATTCATATTTCCTATCATGCATGGAATATATTAAAGCTTAGGTGGAAGCTTCTTTTGGATTAAAGCACTACACTCCTCAATAAGTGCAATTGTTCTATCTTCCTCAAAAGTCCTTTTATTAGATGTCCTTCAAAATCTCTATGTACGTTGGCATTTGCTTCAAAGCCTTCATAAATGGTACATTAATATAAAGCTTTTTAAGGAATTCAAGTAATTTACCAAATTATTTGTCTAGATTTTCCTTGGCCAAACATTATGGATAGGGAATAAGAGGTTGATATGGTTTCACCTATTTTTTCTCCTCTATCACAGTTTTACTAGGTCTTGGTGTAGAAGTATCTTCTACTTTGTTAGGATCTTTTACCTCTTTTTACGTTAGCAATGGGCTCTCTAAGGCTTTTCCACTCCTTAATGTTATTGCTAATGTATGACTCTTCTATTGAGCTAACTGAATCTCTAACTTTTTGTGAACTCCTCATTTTATTTTGTTTGGTTACTCACAAAGGTCTCAAGTAAAGACTCCAATCTTGACTTTTGCGGTGTAAAGGGTCTATGATTACCTTGGAAACTTCCTATTGTGTCCACATGTTGTATTTCAAATTCCTGATTTAAAGGAAGTTCTAACTGGAAAACACTAGCAACATGACCTGCATTACCATAAAGCTAACACAAAATGTTAGTAGCACCTGCATCAAGTTTATCAAATTTTTCATACAAACATTTAACTTTAGTAGTCAAAAGAGATATGGCATCTACAAAATACTTGCCTGGAGTTTTAGGAGGCACATTCTTTTTAGATGACCACTGATAAGAATTCTGATCAACCTCCTTAATCAAATTACACCTTTGCTACATGTTTTTACTCATGAAGGCGCCACCAGCTACAGCATC
The DNA here is from genome assembly GCA_037962975.1 of Clitoria ternatea. Taxonomy (NCBI): domain Eukaryota; kingdom Viridiplantae; phylum Streptophyta; class Magnoliopsida; order Fabales; family Fabaceae; genus Clitoria; species Clitoria ternatea. Next base: position 207,950,572 of record CM075671.1, on the reverse strand, counting down.
CAAAGTAACATGATGGCTAGTTGTGAGTCCATTATAAAAAATATGAACTGTGAGCCATCATTGTATCCCATGGTGGGGATACTTTCTAAGTAGTTCCTTGTAGTACTTCTAGGCATCATATAAAGTTTCATCATCTTTTTGTATAAAAGAGATGATTTTCTTCCTCAACTGATCAGTTTTGCTCCTCAGGTAATACTTGTTAAAGAAAGCAGTGGAAATCTCGGTCTAGGTGGAGATGGACCCTTCAAGCAAAGAATAGAGCTAAGCACGTGCTTTATCCCTCAAAGAGAAAAGGAAAAGACTAAGTCCGATTGCATCGCTTGAAGCTCCGTTTACCTTTAGCGTATCACAATACTCTAAAAACACTTATAAATGCAGGTTGGGGTTCTCAGATGGTAAACCCCCAAACTAATTCTGCACCATAGAGAGGAGGGATGGTTTTAGTTCAAAATTATTGGCCTCAATGACAGGCCTTGTTATACTTCACCCTTTCCCTATGACATTGGGAGTAACAAAATCTCTTAGAGCTTGGTTATCTTTAGCCATGTTTTTCAAGTTTTTTTTTAGTAAACAATTGAGTTCTCCTTCTAGCTAAGAAGGTGCGTTCAATCTCTGGATCAAAGATGAAATCAAGATCAATGCTCCTAGTCCTTCGCATAAAAGTACCTATAAAAATACAAACAAAAACAGACCAAGCATAATATTTTTCTTTTAAAATAAAAATAAAATAGGCAAGAATAACCAAATAAACAAGAATCAAGTAATCAAAATAAAATAAAATAAAATAAAACAGAGATAGAAAGGAATCTAAAATAATAAACTAAAAACTAAAAATAATCAAATTAAGGTAAAATAAAACAAAAATCAAAAATAGCAAAACAAAGAACGTTTAATCTAAATATGAACAAAATCGTCGAATATTAAGGGAAACACAGTCCACGGCAACGTGAGAATAACGATTTTTATGCAAAGGAATTAAAAATATCGTCTCCATAGGATCGTGTTCTCAAGTACTCAAAATAATGATCCTATTTATCTAAAGAAGTGAGAATAAATATTTTTGTGCAAAATAGAGTAATTAAAAATCACAAATTAGAAGTTTTCTGGGAATGAAATCAATTAAAATGTATATTGGGATTTTAGCTAATGAATTACTTTGTATAGGTGTTTAAATGTTTTATCTTATCTTTTACTCTCAAGTTCACCAGAACTAACTTCCTAAGGTTCTAACTTTCCCGTTTTAAAGCTTCGTTAAATTACTCAAAAATTAAATAAACCGTCGTTTAATTTGAAAATAGAGTTATAAAGAATAATGGAAATCTTAGGCCAACACAACAATAAAAAAGGTTCACCTTTTAGTCCGTCACATGTTTAATTATTATGAAAAACTTTGATCCTCAAAAGATTAAATAAAGTTCACTTTTCAATCCCTCTTAGTATTCAATCTTAGGTTCACTTTTCAGTCCTTCCCTAGAATAAATTAAACACAACTCATGCCTATGTTTAGATCAACGAGCGAATTAGGCCATCAAGAATTAAAAGAAAACATGGATTTCATTAATAAAGCAATAAGGATTACAATAATTACATCATAAATCACCCCCTAAATCCCAAGAATAAGGATTCTAGCCACTCATGGTAAACAAGAAATCACAATGGTTTATTGAATCCATACAACTTAGAAAGCAAGGATTAAAAGGGTTCAAACAAAAGGCAAAACCAAGAAACTAAAACTAACCACAAGATTTGAAGAGTCTTCAATTTCTTTATTCCCTTCACGTTCTCTTCCTTGAGAATCCTTGAAAAAGTCCTCCTAGATCACCTCCTATGCCTATATAAGATGCCTCTAAAGTGCAAAGAGCGAGTCCCCTAAAATAGTGCCTTTCTCCTCCTTAAATAGAAGCAAAATTGTAATCTCCTAATTGGCCAGACACGAACCACAGCCATGGTGAGCTCCATGAACTCCCTGTGGTTCGCTCTGGACCCCTTAACTTAACTTTTAGCTTTTTCACTCCATGGCCATGGTTCCCACCAGGGCCTGGTCGTGAAGTGCACTATTCGAGGCACTATTTTTCTTTATTTTTCATTTAGTTTGCTATACGGTTGCTTCGTAATGCATTATTTTCCATATTTGATCTAAAAGTAGTCCTCAAACCTATAAATTCCTATAAAACTAGCAAACCAAGTGGCAAAGGAGGGAAAGAACAAAAAATGATAGGGATTTAGGGAGATTTTGTTCAATTAGTCCTAAAAATACATATAAAATACTGGCTAAAATGATGTGTTTTAGAGACACATCAATCCTTCAGAAGCTAGAGCTTGCAGGGAGAATGGTCACGTAGGCTATAGAACTCTCTGAGTATGGAATCCGATACGAACCTTGAGGAGCCATAAAGGCACAATTTCTGGTAGACTTCGTAGCAGAGCTCGGAGATGACAAGGAGAAGTATGACATGGAACATGCCTTATGGACCTTGTCAGTAGATGGGTCATCGAATGAAAAAGGAAGTAGAGTAGGAATTATACATGAGTAGCCAACCGGACTAGCCATAAAAGAGTCAATTAGATTCTTGTTTAAAGCAAGCAACAATTAGGCGGAGTATAAAGCACTCATAACAGGGTTACGAATGACGCTAGACCTAGGATCTAGATGCATACAGGTGAAGACTGGCTTACAACTAGTCACTCGACAAGTGGAAGAGGCCAATTGTAACATCCCAGATACTTAATTTTAATTATTGGTGATAGATGGATATTTATAAATAAATTAATTAGAACTAATATGGATTTTTCTAAAATCATTATAAATTAATTAATAATTATTTGAGGCAATAGAAATTAAATAACTTAATCTAGTTGGTTGATTATTAAATTTAAAAATTGAAATTAAGAGGTGATGGAAAATTTATTAATTACCATGGGGGTAAAAAGGTAAAGGTGTAATTAATTAGAAAAAAATAAAGAAAGAAAAGATAAATGAATTAAAGAAATTAAAAGAAAATGAAAATGAAAATGAAAAGAGATGAAATGACATTTATGCCCTTAGTGCATAAAATATTTTTCCAATCTTTTCTTATCTTTCCTTATCACAGAACACGACTTCTTCTTCTTTTCTTTTCAGATGGTCATGTGGTATTTGGTACGTTGAAGCTCGATTCTTCATCAAAAATTCAAATTGAATGCATTTTTGGAATCCCGGGAACAAAACCTATATATAGGTACATTCAATTTTACATTTCATCACCATTCCTCTTGTTCTCAATTCATGGTCAAAAGTGGGGTGTTTTATTTTATTTTTTTTGTTTTCATAGCCTTTTGAAACTAAATCCTGGTGTTGGAAGAAACGGGTGTTGATAATCTATTAATGAATTATTTCTTCGGCATCTTTAGGCTTTGATTCAAGCTTCAGAAGACCGTTAGTTGAAATGGGTCATGAGACAGAGGTTGGAATCAGAGAATGTAAGTTTCTAGAACCTTAAATTGGGGTTCCAAGCTTACGGGGTAATGTAAATTCTGGTTTTGGAAACCGACGACTCATTATAATGTATGAATTTCTTAATTTTAGATATTTCGACGAAGCTTAGCAAAATTGGCATTGAGGCAAAGGTTCCAAGGACGCCGAATCGAGGTAAGGGGGTTGTGCCAGGTAATAATATGATGAAATAAGCATGTGAAGTTGTATTGAGAGTATTAAGACAATAAATTAGTGATGATATGAATAATTGACGATAATTAAAGTAGAATGGTAATAGGGTCATATGAATTGATGAGATGATGATGATTTGAAAAGTTTAATATGAACTGAAATAGGATAATTGATGAAAGTTGTATGAGTAGCTTGGAATGCCATGAGTAAATAATGTCTAATGATATATGTGTGTGTGTGTGATGTTTTGTGTTTGAAATATGAAGAGTGAAGTTGTGTGATTGGATGATGGTACTTTAATATACATTTATGATATGATTAGTTTATATATATATAATAATTGATAATTTATGAATATGTAATGATAAGAAATAAGGAATTGATGAAATAATGATGAGTTAAGAAAGTAGTATTTGATATGATATTGATTGGTATTCTTGTGATGTATCGTGATAATGATGTGAATATATATATATATGTGTGTGTGTGTGTGTATAGATGATGAAACGCTCGAAGGAATTCTTGCTATTTAACATATTAAGAAATAAGGCGATGTTGACTTAAGTAATGTAATATAGTGATGGGTGATATTATTACCTAAGTGGCTTATTTTTATATATCTCAGAGCGATGACTTTTATGTCAGGGGATGAATTGATGAGATTTTTGGTGATTATATGCTATTTATGCCTGTTGTATGGTGGAGACAGTCATTCGGTATATTTTACCTCTCGTTTTTTGCTCCCATGGTCGTTAGTGGCCCAGTTGAGCTACCTAGCGGTTAAGTAGGACCTAGTGGTTGAGGTGGGGAGCCAGGTGGGCTCGAAGGACCAGGTGGGTTCATGGGATATTAGGTGGACTCCCAGCTGATAGTTGTTCCTTTCGTATCCAGATACTAGAGTCGTATTATTATGATTAGTTGAGAGCCAATGGTTATGATAGTTGAGATGATATGAATTCCATTGATGAACTGATGTTAATTATATTATGAGATGATGTTAATTATATTGATGATGGAATGATGTTAATTATATTAACGATGAGATTGATATTAAATGAATTAATGATGAGTTTGACATTATCAGAATTGATGATGAAATTAGAGTATTTAAATTGATGATGAATATATCAAGAATGAAGTATGAAATTTAAAATGAGTTAGATGTGAAATATTAAAGAATTCAAAGGTGAATGTTTTATGTAAGTATAATAGCTAAAAAGTAAGTCAAAATAGATGCTCATGAATGATACTTATAATGGACAAGACAAAATTTAACTAGGAAAGTAGCTAGATTGTGCTTTTCCTAATGCTATTTTTGTATTAATTCTTAATTCTAGTCACTCATCCCCTTGTTATTATTTTAAGTGACTGATGGAAAGCAACTAGTGGACACCACAGAGGCGAGAACTAAATGAGGCTAGAGTGGAATCAATGCCAAGAAGAGAGATTTGAATGATCAATATGTGATTGTGAAGATCTACATATATGGTGTGTTTTGTATACGTAGTTTATGATAGTGATTTGTGCATATACGTGTATGTTAAGGTACTTAGATGTTTAATGTTATGATGAGAATATGTGATTATATTAAGTGATGTTCTGATGATAATGGTGATGACCCAAGGTTGGTCTGAATATATGTATATATATGTGTATGTGCGTACGTATATGTGATATAGTGAGATTAAGGATATTTATGCTTGGTGTGGCATAACATTGTTTGTGTTTATGAATAGATGTAATGACGTATAGGTTATGCTTGTTATGATTGGGCATTGAGTAATGATGGTTCAAAGTCAAACTTAGAAGGAGGGTTGAATAAGTCTTAGACTCTTTTGTGGAATTATGAACCTTTAATGTATAGGTAATTTGAATTTATAACAGATTTGGAAGGTAAGAAGAAGAAAGAACACCGAGAGTTTTATACTCGTTCACTTCCAACACAGAAGCTACATCCAGTCCCTTCTAACTTGAAGGATTTCCACTATTGTAAAATCTTCTTTAGAATAACAACACCAGACTAGTGCCACAAGTATTCTTGACTCCAACCACTTCTAGCTTAAACCTAAGTATTCTTTCAACAAGCCACTCCTGGCTCAACAACTCAAGTATTCTTTTGAAAAGCCTCTTCAGGCCACAACTATTTCCCACTGAAACTAAAAAGGTTGGTAACTCACCAAACTTTTCACACTAACTGATTTGTTAGAATGAAGAACAAAAATGCTTAGCAGAACTTAGTGTATATAAGGATTACAAGGATATGAACAGATACACTAAGTTAAGGAAAGACAAGAAAGCCAAGGTCTGTTAAATCAGAACAACAAAGAAGGCCTTTGTTTTTAAGAAGCGGGAAGAGATTAAGAGAATTTTTGATTACAATGAGTAAAAATTCTTGATGAGCTTCTTCTCTATAAAGAGGTGAATCTCTTCATGCATATATAGGTAGGTCACTTAAGATGACCATTGTTATTCTTGGAAGATATGAACGTTGGAAATCCTTTAAAGGAATTTGCTTTGGGCAAACACACCAGACCTTTGATGAATTGAAGAGATGTTCAAAGGTCTGATAATAAGGAGCTTCTATACTTGCATAAATAAGGAGTTCCTTGAAATCTTTAGAGAATAAAGCTAATTGATGGCTTTGTTTCTTCTAGTAATCACGCAGGGATCAATGCTGAAATCCTTCTTACTGTAGCTGACATACATACTAACTTGGTTTAATTGTTCTGATATGCACAGAGTTGTTATGCGGAGGACTTCAAAAAACTATATTGGCTGCTCTACTTTTTGTCTCTTATCCTCTTTGATGATAAACATATTTTTCTCGATAAGGGCTTGACTTCCAATGCATCATCAATTTAGTGTTTAGAACGTTGTGTTTTGTATTTCTACAGTAACGTTCTTATTATTAATCTAGGATGCCTAAAAGTCTGAGGTCTAATTCTTTTGAAACATAAGACTAAGAGATCTTCAATCAAACTTTTTGGTTGAAGTCTAAAAATTGACTTTTGATGGATTGGACTTTTGATCAGATAGACTCCCCCTTCTTGTAACCTGTGTACTTGATTATATAGTTCCTAAAACAATTAGTTAGATAGGTTAGATCACACATAAGTAGACTTTATTTAATTAAAATCCTGGGATCTGGTTATAATGACATATACTGAGGTCTAGACTAAGTGTTAGCAACTTTTTCTATTTAAACCAGACTTAACCTTGACAATCTCCCTCTATTTATTGATAGCAAACATCAAGTCTTTTTCATAAATGAAGTCTGTGATACAAGGAGGATAGATCAATATTGTATAATAATCTATATCAGAGTAAGAAATTTATATTCAAAAATATCAAAGCATATATTTATATATATATATATATATATTAGAGCTTTTGATAAGCTCCTGTATTTTAGAAAAGATCAAAGCACTGATCAACGAGTGGTTCTTTTTGCATATAAGATCTTTATTTGCTTATTAGATCATTAGTCAGTGTTAAAGAGTTTAAAAACTAATTTTTTCATATCAAAGCAAACTTATAAAGAGATAATAATACCATATATCAGAGCAAAAGATTTCATAAGCAACTGATGAAAAGAAATTAGTACATAGGATACTAAAATAAATTGATCAACAAAGATTAACAAACTTCATACTCCTATACCCATATTTAAAAGACTTCTAAATTCTCTCCCCTTTGATATCAATAAAAGGAAGGACGTCATAGAGGATCAAAGTATTAAACCATGAGTAGGGGTAGAAACAATAAGGAGAGAGACTACAGTCGAAACAAGAATTAAAAAACAAGTTTGATAAATAAAGATGGTAGTTAAGGGAAAATAAATGATGGAGGGGTGATAAAGAAAGATAGGCAAATTTGGAGAAAAGCAGGTAGAACAAGAGTCTTCTTCTTGAATGGTCTACAAGTAATGACACCAAAGAGCATCAACATGTTTTTCTGTTGGCTTACGAGTAGACAAGATACTCTTTAAAGAATCTGAAGGTAGCTAACAAGGTCTGAGAGGACCTTTATAGTGTGGTATTTCCTTTGGAAGCATAGGCTGCTTCAAGCAGCCTAAATTGATTCATACTACTACATTTTGCAAGCGGTCTAGTGTAATCAGGACCTTCTTTCCAGGATTTATAACTGTGTGGAATTTATGATGCTAAAATCCATGTTGTATATCCCTTAGAACATAAGTTTCTTCAGCCTTCAATGTATAGTACATTGCAACATCTGATTCTGAGAGAATGTGGGGGAAGTTCACAAGTTTCTCAAAAGGCATAGGGGATACACGTCTAAGGGCATCAGGAAGGATACATACTTATATCCTGTCAAAGTTAGGGTCAGAAACAATAGCTAGGTTGGGTTGTGATAACCTTTATCATTGACAGTAACGGTAAGTTTAAAGTATCTAAAGAGAGGGACACTAGCAGTGATAAAATGGAAAGGAGGGAATTTAGGTAGAGGTATAGTTGGTGGGTCAGGAAGAAGAATAAGGGCAAGACTGTTGTCAGGTGGGGTCAGGTTAGCTTGTTATGGCTGGGAGGTCATGGCAAGGGGGTCTGGCTGAGTAAATGAGTTAGGTTAGGGTAAAGAAGTTGTTAGAGAATCCCTAGTGCATGAGCAACGAAAATACAAGGATTCCCATAGGATTTGCAAAGTGCCATATTTCAAAGCATAAGACAAACACAAAAAAAATATTGTATTTAAGGATTACCTCTTGAAGAATATCGAAGCAGTCGTAGCCTCGTCCTTTAGGAGTCTACACGAGTACTCCCACCAGAAACACTACACCTTCCAAATGCTAGTTTAACGGCGTGTAGCTTTTGCAACTTTTGTGTATTTTGTGTCTCTTTTTAGATGAACCGCCTATGAGCATCTTATACTCTATTTATAGGCTCAGGTTTGACCTAATTTATTCTCTCTAAAGAGTGGGCTCCTTACCCATTCTAAATGAGTTAGGCCCACTAGCTTTATTTTAGTCCAACTAAAATAAAAGCTATTTTCTGATGGGCTTACTCTATGTGTGTGGCCCTATAGGTAAAATACTCGGTCATATTAATAATAAACTATTTTATTAATAATATAAAATAAGAGCGGCATCTCACAATGCATTATTATGTCCGAATATTATTTAATATCAACATAACCTATAAGTGATAATTATTTTATATGTTTGTTCCTTTTGTAACGATATCCTAATTGGGCCCACGGAATGGTCGCGTCATCCTTGTACGGCCTAATTTATTTTACTTGATACCTCTGTATATGTCAACCAAGGTTCATACCTGGTTAATATACATGGAGCCCATTTTAAATCCCATGCTGTTATGCCATGTCTTAGAATCTAAACTTGCATTAGCCTCTTCATAAGAAGCTTGATCATTTAGCAATATGCCTCATTCCTGATTTGTAAGATATTCACATCTTTCAGATTTGGTGACATATCTATTTCATCTTACGGAAGTCTTGTGCTATAGGAGCTAAAATGTCATAACATTTTGTGATTTCTACTGCAAGTCCATCCTTAACTTTTGAATGCTTTATGATACTTGAATTTCTTCAAGTTCTACTATCCTCCCACTGATTCTTTAAGAGATATACTTTTATTTAAGAATACAACATTCTAAGAAACAAGCCTTTTATTCTTAGATGGATTGTAGAAATGATAACCCTTAGCTTTCTTTGGGTATCTCACAGAAGATGTTTATCCAATTTTGATCTAACTTTGTCAGAGTTGGATGCTTTATAGAAGCATCATAGTTCCAAATTATTAGTAAAGACATACTAGGTTTCTTCCTAGTCCATATCATATATGGTTTCTTTAAGAAAGTCTAAGATGGAAGATGGTTAAGTGTAGAAATTTTGTCAATAAAGGAACATTGAAGGAGTTAGAGATGTTTGATAATAATCAATAATCAAACTATGTCTAACAAAGTTTGACTTTTCCCCGTAGAGATGTTATTATGGCATTCCATGAGGAATAAGTTAATAGGTAATCTCTCACTCTATTAGATAGTTATCAAACTTGTAGCTTAAATTATTTGCTATCTTGATCTTATCAAGAGCTTTAATTGTCTTGCCAATTTGGTTTTCACTTCATTATAAATTCTTTGAACTTTTCAAAGGCTTTTTAACTTGTGTTACATAATTTCATACTCATTGACTTTTCAATTAGTATGTCGAAGTATTGAGAAACATATCTAGTTATTGTTCCAATAGGCCCACATATATCGTTATGTATTAGATAATAGATTACTCATCTTTCACTTTTCAATGAATGAGGTCTTAACTATCTCTCCAATAAATAAGATTTACTCGTCTCAATTGATTCCAAAATCAAAAGAGTCCAGATAACCACATTAATGGTATTTAGAAATGTGTTTCTCATTCATTTGCCTTAGGAGACAATACCATGTAAGTAAGGTTTAAAATCACTTACTTTAACCTACTTTGATAGTTATGTTATTGTTTCTTAGGATCTTTGAAGATGAAGAAATTTTCCACCAAGAAGACTAATGTAGTACCAGATAGAGCTATGACTGGCACTTTAAGTAAAGTTCCAGCTACTCCTAATAGTAAAAAATTTTTAAACATATTAAATTGGTATTAATTAGCATTAAACTACATAAATTGAGAGCATTATATGTGTATTAACTTATAATAGTTTTATTGGTTCTAGGAACACTAAAGATAAAGGTAGTTTCTACAAAGAATAACAACTCCACATCTCTATCCAATTTTCATCCTTCACATGGATCTTAATCCCATTCTTAACCTATATATACACCTCAATCAAATTCTCAGTCTTCACATGGAACTCAATCCCATTCTCAACCTATATGTGCACCTCAATCAAATTCTCAATCTTCACATAGAACTCAGTCCCATTCTCAGTTTTCACATATATCTCGGCCTCATTCTCAACAAACACATACTGCTAAACCAGAATTCAATTTTGATAGTGAAGAGGAAGGACTTGAAGAAAATGAAATCTGACAATCACAACATGTAACTCGTAAGAGAGCTTGGATTATAGATGTGATTAGTGAGCACTTACAATTCTATGTTTGTTATCATACATTACTTTTATATAATTAAATAATTATTTTTCTTATATATGTAATAATTTGATAGATGACCAAGGCGCAAAGAATACAAAGCCACTTACAGTAAATGATGTTTGGTCTTTATCTCCTAATGAAAGAATTCTTGTGGAATGGAATGATGAAGACCAAGCAATTGCAGATAGTGGAGGATTGTTAAATAGATTCTTAGGTCACCTTGCTAGAGATTATGATGTGTTTCCTATTAATTATACTAGTTGAAGAAGATTCCTAAAGATTACAAGGAAAATGTACTCAAGAACATTATTCAAGTAAGTCATAATTTGTTTTCCTTACACTATAAATTTCAATTATACTACATAGTTGCTAACATTAAAATTTAAATATTGTTGAATGATTTGAAGCCTAGGTTTGAAGTTGAACATCCTTTTTCAAATAAATTATGTCTTCAAATCACTTAACATTAAATGGAGAGAGCATCATCAAGAATTATAGGAGCAAAGGGATGACGACACTCATAATAGAGATTAGTTGATTGTGATGGTCCCAAAAGGATTAAACAAGGATCAATGGGCATCTTTTGTTGACTATCGTCTAGATTCTAAAACAAAGGTAAAGTTAAAATTTTATTCATTGTTTCTTTTTATTTACTTAAATTTACAAATTTCATCTATGTCAATGGTTAGGAAAAGGCCTAAAAAATAAAGAAAATAGAAAGAAGCAAACGATTCCTCACACAGGTGGATCCATTAGCATTTCACGCAAGAAGCAAAAGATGGTAACTTAAGTCTTGTTATATTTTAATAATGAAATTATATTGTAAGCACTTAAATGTAATATGTAATTTGTTTGAGTTTTTAGGAATTTGAGTGTGGTCGAAAAGTTAGTAAGGGAGAAGTATGGATAGCTACACATAAGCATGCTAATGGAGAATTTGTGAATGACAAGGCTAGAGAAATTAGAGTAAGTTCAATACTATTAATTATGATATTTCTCATTTTTTTATTTGACTTAAGCTTAATATATTTCTTTATGTTCTTTATAGGAAAAAATTGTAACATATGAATCGAGTGAAAGTATTTCAAAAGATATATCAAGTCAAGATTCTTTAGCTAAGACTCTAGGAAATAAAGAGCATTGTGGACGTGTTCAGAGGTTAGGATTAGGACCTTGCCCAACTAGGGTGTTTGGACACACTATACGTTCCTATAATAGGATAACATCATCTTCCAATTCTTATGGGCAGTTACAAAATAGGGTTAGTAATCTTAACATGTTTAAGTTAGTGTTGTTTTTCTTTGTTGTTGGTTTGTTTTCTAAAGGCTATTCTAATCAGGCCTTATATTATTATTTTGTCACTGCTGGCTCTGGTTGGTTCTTATTTTGCTGATGCTGGTTGGTTCCTATTATTTTGCTCTACTTTATAGGGAAGGTATTATGTTGAGTACCATATCCATTAGCTGATGACATCTGTCGTAAAAATTTGGAATTTTAGTTTAACTTGGGATTCTATGGTTTGAGGATTGCTCTCTTGGGGGTAATGGGTAGTGTAGGATAAATGTTGGTTTGGGTTTAACACTTAATAGTCCTTGTTTTGTTGCCTATGTATTTACGTTCAACTACATATTTTAAGTGGAAAAGTATAGTATGGAATCTATTTACAAATTTTAGGTGGAAAAGTATAATAAGGAATTTATTTACCTTAATCTAAATTGTTTTAAGATAAAAATTAACTTAAATTTATGTATGGAAAACTTGTAAATAAAACTATTTAACAAAAACCCGTATTAGTTAATTTTGGCTTCCTTTGAGTACACTTAATTTAAAATCTAGTGTCCCATTCTAATTCAAAGTATTTATACAGTTTATAATGCTTAAATTGATGATTAATTTTGTTTATGTTAATTATTTCATCTAACAAAAAATTGAAATCACATGTGTGTTTTGAAACAGGTTACAGAATTGAAATCATAAATAGGTGAACATTTTAAATTTAACTTAAATTTATAAATACTTTAATATATTTTTTTATTTCTAACTATATTTTACATTATATTTTAGGCATCCAATCAAGGAAGTGCACAACCAACTAATGCACCAAATCATTCTCCAAATGATTCTACACACAACCAAGAATAGAACTACATTTGAAGTCTAGAAATGTTTTTTTTCTTTTTTAAAAGATGTGTTAGAAATGTTTGACTTTTTTGTTTAATGACAAATATTTGTTTTTTTATTTCTTAGGTATATGTTTTGTACCACTCCTAGCGTAAGATTCTATTGGATGACTTTTTTTTGGTACATTGGTTTACTTATTAATTTTGTGGATTATATGTATTTTTGTAGTTTTAATTTTTGAATATTTATTGAACTTTACACATATTCATATTTAGAGGAAGGAATTTTAATTTAGTTAGGACATAAATTATGAAATGCAATAATATTATTCATGAATATATTTTATATATGGATAATATATGTGTTAAAAATATTTGGTTAGACTTAAAATATTTGGATTATATTCAATATAACATTTCATGAGGTTTAAAATTACTAGAATAAAGCAGTAGGTAAAAACGAATGAATCATGGAGTTAACGAAGGTTTAAAATCACAGATAAAAGTGCAAGGGTAATATTAACCGTATTGATGGGAGTTCCTAACTGCAGCTGAATTACGGAGGTTTCATTTTCATAACCTTAGTTATTGTTCATGCATTAACAAGGGTTTAAACCCCCGATAAACGCAAGAGTTTAAGGAATGTTTACGCATTAACATGGGCTTGAAACCTCTAGTAAATTACGGGGGAAAAGAAACTGTGGTGAGTGTCATTCGCATTAACGGGGATTTCTAACCGCAGGTAAATTTTGCGTTCCCACGGGTTACATAAAACCCCCGTTAATACGTTTGTCGCGGATGCTTTAATGGGGGTTTGTGTGACCCTCGGAAATGAAACTCCCTAGGGTTTTAATCCCTGTTAATCTCAAACATAACCCCCATTAAAAATATTTTTTTGTAGTGTCTAGAGTTCAAGATATTTTATTTTCAATCCTGTTAAATTTGATAAAGATCTTATCTTTAATTTGCAACTTTTGCAAATGCTATCAAATTTCTTAAGGATTAAATATTTGATTTTAAAGATTATTAAATTTAATAAAGATCTTATCTTCTATTTGTAACAATTACAAATCATATTAAATTTAATAAATATGAATCAATTTGTAACTCCTACAAATCACATTAATTTTAAGAAAATCACATACGATACAAATCCTATTAAAATTAATAAGAATACATTATTTAAATTTGTAACTCTTATAAACTTTAAATTTAACAAACATTTAAAATTTGATTATAACATTTACAAATCGAATTTAAAATATAATATTAAAATCAAATATTTTATTTGTAACATTTACAAATAAATAAAATACCATGATGGCTAGGTTTCAACTTTTGAATCCTAGTTTTTCATTACAGCTAGGGTTTAACTCTTAAACTTTCTAAACACAATCTCACATGAACAATTCACATTAGAAAGAGAAAGCATATAGACATGCATTGCATACAACCTTTGGTTTTAATTTAATTAAATGAACATAAAATTATGCTTTATAATTAGAACACATACAAAACAATCACCATTGCAACATACAACATGTTCATATAATAAAGCACACCCCAAACACATGTTCTTTAATTAAAATATTGAGAAAAACAATCAATATACACAAAACAAAAATAAATTAATATTAGCTTTCAAAAAGGTGCAACCTTTGCAACATATTTTGTAAAAAAAAATTCAACCTTTGCATAATATCTCATTAAAAATACAACATTTATATCATATCTAACAAAAGATGCAACCCTTGTAAAAGATTCAATCTTTACAATTCCTTTCCTAAAAGAATTTTTTTTTCACATGTTCTACAAACATTTGCCCAAAACACGGTTTGCAATTAGGCTCTGATACCACTCTTAGGGAATCCCTAGTGCATGAGCGGCAGAAATACAAGGATTCCATTAGGATTTGAAAAGTGTCGTGTTTCAAAGCATAAGACAAACACAAAAGAAAATATTGAGTTTTAGGATTACCTGTTGAAGAATATCAAAGCAGTGGTAGCCTCGTCCTTTAGGAGTCCACACGAGTACTCCCACCAGAAAAGCTACACCTTCCAAATGCTAGTTTGAAAACGTGTAGCTTTTGTAACTTTTACGTATTTTGTGCCTATTATTAGGTGAACCGCCTATGAGCATCTTATGCTCTATTTATAGGCTTAGGTTTGACCTAATTTATTCTCTCTAAAGAGTGGGCTCCTTACTTATTCTAAATGAGTTAGGCCCACTAGCTTTATTTTAGTCCAACTAAAATAAAAGTTATTTTTTGATGGACTTACTCTATGTGTGTGACCCTATAGGTAAAATACTAGGTCATATTAATAATAAACTATTTTATTATTAATATAAAATAAAAGCGGCATCTAGCAATACATCATTATGTCCGAATATTATTCAATATCAACATAACCTATAAGTGATAATTACTTGATACCGGAGTAGACTTTATGTGAATAAATATCCAATATTCATTGTTTTTAGCATGGTCATGCATTTCCTTAGTCTCACTCCATCAAGTGGTCTATAGATATCACTCATGTCACATAGGAGAGACAAATTCCATCTACATCACCCACATCCCTCGGCATAATTTGTTCATTACCTAATCATAACCTTTATAGTCCTATTGTTACAGAAGATATTTGATTGTATTAAAACAACAAACTCCTCATGTAGGAATCATAGTGACTTCAGGTCGAAGGACTACATATACCATTATCACATTGAGAATCGTTTATGACATTCATGTAACGATCCATGCAACATTCTCATGGTGGATCTATCTAGTACATCATTACTCTTAATGTGTACCCATGTGAAGACTTGATATCATCTATATTCATGATTTTTGAGATCAGATCATCAGTATACTCACACACTAGTCTTAATGTATTTACATGTCCCCACGTAAATACTTGACTAGGGACATTTTAGGAATAGCTCTCATATGACCTATTACTCCAAGGATAAATAAAGGTTGTTAAACTATTCTAAAAAATGCCTTATTCAAAATGATGCGTCCTATACAGGCTCTTAGTGCATATTTCCAACAGAAGTAAGGTTGGGTTGAGAAAGGCTACCCACAGAATCAGACCACGCTCGCTTTATGCTAGATTCAGACTCCGAACCAGTCCTCTTTCTCTTACCTTTAAGGTTGGCTATAAAACTAGTTTCATCAATCTGAAACTCACTAACCACTTCCTAAAATCGATTTATCTAATCAATATGGCTCTACTTTAAAACATCATAATCAGGAAAACTTTGAAGTGCCTTGATATAAACTTGATATATTTGGCAAAACTTAGGTAACCACCATACTTCAGCAGTTCATCCTTATTTTTCGTCATCATATTTAGATAATCAGACCTCAGCTCATTGTACTTGGCCTACCACTTAGTACTAGATGCACAGAGATAGTAGGATGAAGTACAGTAAATACATTCATGAATTACTTACAGGCTTCTGCAGAAAGAAAGGTTAAGGTCTATCGTTGTTGATAAGGTTATTATTGTTGAGGTTGTTAAGGTTGAGGTTATTGTTATTGAGGTTGCTGAGGTTGAGAAGCTTACACCTTTTTTTGAATCTGACTCAGTGAGTTCATCATAGAATCTGATGACTTGGTTGTATCCTTGATGTCTATAGGAACAGACTCATTAGCTGATGAGGTTGGAGGAGGAATCATAGAACAGGGCTTCACATCCGATACTGAATTTGAGCTATGAGATTCATCAGACAAGACCAGAACCATCTTTCTGGTTTTCTTGGCAGTATACTTCACTTTGCCACTTTTCCTCTTAGGGGTTGGCTTTACTGGCTCGGCCTCAGCCTTTCTCTTCCTTGACATGTCTTCAAGGGCAGACCTTTTCTTCTACACAGGTGAGGGAAGAGACCTCTCCAAGGTTTAATCGAGCAGTTTATCCTTGTTTTCTGTCATCACATTCAAATAATCAGACCTCAACTCATTGTACTTGGGTTACCAGTTAGTAATAGTCGAACCATGCATAGAGATAGTAGGATGAAGTACAGTAAATACATTCATGAATTACTTACAGGCTTCTACAAAAAAAGAGGTTAGGGTCTACTATTACTATTAAGGTTGCTATTGCTGAGGTTGTTTGGGTTGAGGTTGCTGTTATTAAGGTTGAAAAGCTTGCACCTTCTTTTTCTAAATCTGACTTAGAGTGAGTTCATCATCAAAATATGATGACTTGGTTGTATCCTTGATATTTGTAGGAACAGACTCCTTAGCTGGTGAGGTTGGAGGAGGAATCATAGAATAGGGCTTCACATCCAATGCTGAATTTGAGCTATCAGATTCACCAGACAAGTCCAGAACCATCTTTCTGGTTTTCTTGGCAGTATACTTCACTCTGCCACTTCTCTTTTTAAGGGATAGCTTTACTAGCTCAGCCTTAGTCTTTCTCTTCCTTGACATGTCTGCAGGGGTAGACCTTTTCTTTTACACAGGTGAGGGGAGAGACCTCTCCAAGGTTTGATCAAGCAGAGGTGAAAAAGTAGGAAGTTTACTCACCAAGGAGGTAGGTTGTACCAAATCACTAACAATCTGGGTTTGCATATTCTCTAGTGCAAATACCTTCATCAATAGTGCTGGTTAGGGAATCTTATTCTATTTCTTCCCTACTGAAGAAATGAGGTAGGTCATGATGATGTTGGGTAGACTAACTTTCTTCTTCATCAGCATGTGGTACATGTAGAATCTATCCAGCTTGGTTACAGTATCTTTTGTACTTTTTCTAGGGAAAAACACTTGCTTCATTACCAAATGCAACTTTTTTACTTTGGGAAAGAGGCTCCCAGAAACTAACTTTGCTTGATGGGTTGTACCATATAACATCTTGTTGATCTTTAGACCAGAGACCATCTCATACTCGAAGTCATTTGCAAAAACCTCTCCAACAAAGGGACAACCAGTAAAAGTAGCCAAAACATCTTTTGAGATTTCAATTAGCTTTCCTTTAAGCTTTCCCAAGACAATGAACTTTGATTTATCCACAGACATTGTCTTCTAGAATTCTAACATTAGAAAGGGGGAATAGGGCTACCTATCCAAGCAAAACTTAGTCCAACCAATATCAATGATTTCTTTAATGATGTCTCTGTCATCCAACTCATCCTGCCCAAGGTGGAAGTATAAGGACTCCACAATGTTGGAAACTTTGAATGCCATTACTGATGCTTGAAGATGAAGAAGAATGGTTTAGGGTTTTAGGAGGTGAAGAGTTTTAGAAGGGTGTTTTTTGAACAAGAAAGAGTCAAAAGGTTTATGCAAAGGGTGGGAAATGAAATGAAATGAAAAGGCACAATTTTAGAAGGTAGCAACTGTCGACTAGTGAGGAGAAAGAAAACACGTCTTAGGTGGCAGTTACATAAAAAGGTATTAACTACTACCATATTATACGTTTTAGAGTAAAGGACAATAAAACATGAAATGTTTTGACAGTTAACATGAATCCCAAAAGATTTAACCTTTTTCCTCTCAGTAAATAGAAGCATAATTATTATAGGTTCAAATATATTAAGTAATAATTCAATAATTATAAACCCATACCTTTTATATAAGCAATCATACTTTTCAAGCAATTTTTAGAACAGACATTTTAAGCAATATTTCTTAAATTTAAGTTATGCTTACTGAAAGTAAACCTGGCCTCAGCCAGAGGCTTTGTGAAGATGTCTGCCCATTGATGATCTGTGTCTAGGAACTTCATGTCTTGAATCTTTTTTTGTATGTAATCTCTGATAAAATGAAATTTTACTTCTATATGCTTGGCCTTAGAATGCTGAATGGGGTTCTTTGAAAGATTTATTGCACTTGTGTTGTCATAAAACATAGGAAACTCTTCTTCTTTGATTGAATAATCTTTAAGTTAATATTTTATCCAAAGAGTAGAGCAACAGTCTGCCATAGATATATACTCAGCTTCTATTGTTAAAAGTGCAATTGAATTCTGCATTTTGCTTCCCCATGATATCAGACTTTTGCCTATGAAGTGACATCTACCACTTATGCTTTTTCTATCCACTCTATCACCTATAAAATTTGCATCACAGTATCCAGATAGAGAGAAAGTGTTTGTTTATTTGTAGAACAGCCCAAGGTTAGTTGTTCCAATAAGATATCCCAAAATCCTCTTCACAGTAGATAAGTGTGATTCCTTGGGGTCTGATTGATATCTTACACATATGCAAACACTAAATGAGACGCCCCCAGAAATACGGGGAAATTTTTCACAGTTTAAAGATCATTATTCGAGGAAGAGAAAATAAGTGGTGAAGCTTTTATTACAACACCTGGATCTATAAAAGCCACTCCCATATATGAAGATATGAGAGGGTGAGTTAAAAGATGGTTTCTTAGTAAATTTCCAATTAGAAACAACGGAAGAATTAATTTAATTTGATTGTTGTATGGTTGAATTTAAGAGAAGGGATTTTATGGGATTTCATGATTCATAATATATCCAATAACACCCTTGAAGTAATGTATGTAAAGATTTAATGCATAAGAAATAAAAGTTTATTTGAAAACAAAATAAATGTGTATCAGGGTACCACTCGCTCAAGCGAGAATCACATTCGCTTGAGTGAGCCAGCGAGGGCACGCTTGGGCGAATCGAGAAGAGACTGAGCGAAGCTAGGTATTATGCATCAGGGGCTCCTCTCGCTTGAGCGGGTACCATCTCGCTTGAGCGAGAAACAAAAGCCCAACCTGGGCGAGCCAGAGAGGCGCTTGAGCGAGGGAATAAGTATGCCGCTGGAATCAATCTCGCTTGGGCGAATTCCATCCCGCTCGATCGAGATTGCTCTAGCAACCACAGAAGCTCACTGCCCATTTTCGCTTGGGCAAGGTAGAGCTCGCTTGAGCGAAAATGGTCTAGTGCCAATCCATACTTTCCCTCGCTTGAGCGACCATCGAACTAGGACCAGTTCGCCTAAGCGAAAATGGTCCAGTGACCAAACACTGATCCTAGGCCAGTCTCGCTTAAGCGAGGAGACCGTTCACCCGAGCGAATCTCGGCCAGTGGCCAAAACAATGGAACAAGAGGATCTCGCTTGGGTGAGATTCTCACTCGCTTAAGCGAGTTCTGCAGAGAAACAAAAAAAACACTAAGTTTCCTGTAACATAATAGGCCAAAATTCATTCCACCCCACATTCTTCTAATTCAACATAGTATGCATGTCCTAGCACACATTTAAGACTTATCTCAACAATCCTTATCCTTTGAACTCCACCCTAATTCATGAAATCATAATAAATCAAACACACCATCTCATGTAATCACCAAAACATAAATTTTCGTATAAACCTTCATTTATTCATAGAATTAAACATCAACAAGCATCATCATTTATCAAATTACATCCTTTGGGTCATTAATGAAAATTGGCAATAACACAAGGATCCAATTTTCCTACATGACCCTCAAAATCATCAAATATCACCTAGATTACCAAAATAAGCATACATTACACCTCATATGCTATACAAAATCTAGATTTCGCCAGCCAAGGCACTTCCTATACCACTATTTACCTCCACAACCAAAATGTACTTCAAAACGTCAACTCTTCCCATGAGTGCCCTGCATCACAAATCTAAAATTGGACAACATGGGAGAGTGAGTCACACATTCCAAAGGAATGAATATGAATACCATGTGATTATGTACATATGCATCAAAACATGTATACTTTGCACATACATATCATCCGCCATACTATTTATCATAATAACACCATCATACATACATCACGAGTAACATTACAATTTAGACAAAGTACACGAGCATATACATAATCAAGTCCTTCAATGATTGGACTATTACACAACTATCATTTGGTATTTATATCTTTTATGTTGTCTTAGTATATTATTACATCCTCATCATATTTATCATCATATCTCATCACCATCGGCATACTTCCTTACTATATGCAAATGCTCTTAAGCTAATGCATATGCACAAAGGAATATTTCAACAATTGCAGATCTGACTGTGGGAATACAAACACCGAATGTGGGATTCAAGTATGGTCATCTAACCATACCCCTACTATAGTAGTAAAATGTGTACACTTATTCTTAACATTGTATGCATACATCAATTATTTTGCTAGTACCAAACCGCATCGCCCATCTTGCAACACCTGGTTATTTTCACCATGACCGCAGTACACAACATATCAATATATGGTGTTGTGGGCTGGCCAGATATCAAATCATAGCGGCTGTGATCTTAAAGACCATCGGGGTCACCCGCTCATCAAGAGCCACCCCCCACAAGGGTCAGCCACATATCGCTCCCCGAAGCAATACATGGGCGGCTTCGTGACTTTACACCGAGTCACAGGGGAAATAAAACTTGCTCGTGCATCGAGCCACCCTCCCACAGGGTCGGCTGAGGGAACTCCCCTAATGTTCCAACAACAGTGGCTATATAGTATGCCATGGATGCAAATGCAGATCATATGCATTTCTCACTCTATGCATCCTATTCATGCCACTCACCATACATCATCATCAACACCAACATTACCACAAGGCTTTTATTATTGTTGGCTATTCACATTAATTTAAGTCTTTGTGTGGCATTCTCATTTGTTCTCATTCATGTTTTTCACTTTATCATCAATACAAAGACTTCAATCATTCTTTATCAGTCATCATCCATATTCATATTGCATTCATGGTAGATACAAGCATAACAACATGTCATTTATCATTCTACACCATCATATAGCACACCATGAATATTCTAAATGCATCAAAGCATGTTTCCAAACATATTATCTACATCATACACTACATCATAATTTCTCATACCATCTCAAGCAAGAATAACATGCATACCAATACATATGGCAATCAATAACATTCAAACTCATGCATTAAGAACATAAGACTCCTATCCTACCTCAAGAGAAGAATTCCAATTGATAAGACGCACCCGCCTCGTCGTTCAGAATGGATTCTACATTATCATGCATATAAAATCCCAATTAATCAAATACTCAAAACACAATTCCAATTCTAATTGGTTATTATTATATCTATTAATTCATAGCATGTACAAGTCATGCTATGGACATTATTTTCCCTCATTTGTTAGGCTTTGGGAATTCCTTCCCATTAAGCCACATTCATTAAATTCAAGGGCTACAAGACAATTTTTAGCCCCAACCTTCACAAAACACCATCTACCAACATTCATATTTCTCAATGTCATGCATTTCTTCATAAAACATATTCTTAAATCAACATTAACTATTTTTCCCCAAATCTCAAAGTTAGGGTTTTCCTAAAACCCAACAACTTTCATTAATGTTTCATCAATCTTCATCCTCTTACCATCATAAATACATCTACCACCATTAACTCCTCATAAATACTCACATTTATGGTAACCCATTCTAGGGCATAAGCATTAAATGCTTTTCTACAACCACTCTTCTATACACATTACTCCCCAAAGAATAAATACACATACCCATGGCCAAAACTCAACAAAAGAGTGAGTATAGCTTACCTCACACCCAAAACAAAGTGGGTTTTCAAGGGAGAGGGAGGCCACACGAAAATGAGAAGAAGGGGGAGAAAGAACTTCAAGTCTCCAAGTCCTCTTCAAACGAAAATGGAGAGAGGGAGAAGGGTCACCACCTTAGCCTAGGGTTTTGGAAGAAGAAGAGAAGAAGTGAAGGGGAAATAGAGAGGAAGAAGAAGAACCATGGTTTTGCCAAGGGAAAAGAAGCTAACGTGAGTTTAAGAGGAGAAATTGGGTTTTGGTTTTATTTTTGTTCCCATTCATTAAAATTTCATCGTTTTATGGCCAACAACATTTTGGGCCTATGGCAACGCCATTCTTTATAACGGGTTAAAAACTGTTGTTGTAGGAATTAATAGGCAACGGTTTCCCCTTCTGTTGCAAGAAATAATTAAAATTCATTATTTTTTTACACAATGATTGAAAACCGTTCTCAAAAACTAATATACTACGGTTTTTAATTGTATCCTACATTATTAAATAGACAACTCTAAAAAACTGTTTCTAAACATTTATTTTAATTCATTGTAAGCAAACTCAATAATTTTAAAATTTTTCTTAAAAAAACTCTATGATATATTTATTCTTAATTATCCTTAAGTAAATGAAATTTGTCCGTAAATGAATTTATCCCTCACATTCATTGAAACAATGTATTCATGTGAAAAACCCCAATTATCAGATATGAAATATGAAACAGCTCCATCGGTCATACTCGTTCTCGCACTATGAAAACTCATGATAGTGTTTGTGTCTTTGCCATTGTTTCTCCGTTGCTGAATCCAAAATAAACCAATGGTAATAAAAAAAAAAGCAAAATAAACTATCTACTAAATTCAGTACAGAATTATGTTCTTTGCATGAAAAACTCAAAACAGATTTTTATTTGTTGACAAATATTTACAAAAATATTAATAAAACCCGTTGTTAATATTTTTTTAAAAATAAAAATAAGTTAACTCTATATTAAAAATTGACAAAACCAGGACCTAGAATTTTTTGGTTTTGTTATCTAAATTAAAAAAAAGGAATTTAACTTAATAATTCAATTGATGATTAATACTTAACTATCTTATAATCATTGAGATGAAAGTAATAATATTAAAATAACACAAACTACACTTTTACTTAATAATTAAGAAGAGTGAAAGAGAAAAAAAAGTTGGAAGTCTAAATTCCTTATCAATACTTTTAATAAAAAATTAATATTTATCTATTAAATTAATTTATCTATAAGTTGTTGATGTATCTTCATCTTTATACTGAAACTTTTCCATGCTATGTATATCACATGCTATTTTTGTTGAATTTTATTTTTTTAATATATTACTTCATTTTAATGTATCATACGTCTAATATTTTCAAAATTTCAGAATCTATATTATTTTTATTGGTATTGTTAATTAACAAATAATAATCGAGTAAAT
Source organism: Clitoria ternatea (assembly GCA_037962975.1). NCBI lineage: Eukaryota > Viridiplantae > Streptophyta > Magnoliopsida > Fabales > Fabaceae > Clitoria > Clitoria ternatea. The sequence goes on along the minus strand of CM075671.1, from coordinate 207,926,752 downwards.
AAAATATCATATAATATTCTAAAATTAAATAAAGAAAATATAAATCCATTTCACGATAATATCTATAAGAAAATATACGTTTACCTTTTAATAATTAAATCCTAGAGTTATTGAATTATAAGTCGAATAACATTTATATCATACATTTAATGGAATAAATAATATCGAATATTATTATTAGTAATTGATGTATTTAAACATCAATATAAAAATTTTTATTATAACTTTTTAGCGTATATATTTGAACAAAATTGAATTACTGTTATCATATTTTGTTTTTATTTTTATTTAATAAAAATGAATTAGTTTAATACATATAATCTACACATATACAGATAAAATCTCATGTACATACAAATTATTATTATTATAATGTGAACAACATAATTTAAAATATATATTTAAATTATATAATTATATTATAATATATTTACTATTAAATCTTTTAATAATATATTAAAAATTTATTATATGATAATTTGTTAATCATAAAATAGAACAAATTTAGCTAATCTTTCCCTCTAAAATGCACTGAAATTCCCTCTAAAAATTTCGTTAATATTTCTATAGAATTATCACGTTCATTAGTTACCGCGTGAATTACTTTTCAGTCATGTTCCTCTCTCTCTGCAGTGGTACCTGTATTGCGTCACATTTTGCTCCCTATCTACAGTACGCATTTCATGTGAATTCATTTTTCACCCACGTAATGCGAATTCATTTTTCACTCAGTTTCTCTCTCTGCAGTGGTACCTGTATTGGGTGTGACATTGCTCCCTATCTATAGTGCGCATTTCATCCTTCCTTGGCCAGCCAGGAGAGCATTGTTTCTTACCGTCCACATTGTGCAATCACAGGTAAGTTTTTACAATAGTTTATTTTTTGCATAGTTTGGTGTTTTTTTGGGGTTGTTACTTGAGAGACTTCACACATAACAAAATCACCCTATGTTTCCTTAAATAATTGATTAATTTAATCTCATTTGATATTTACTTCAAATAATTGATTAATTTCACCTCATTTTGATATTTGCTTCAAATAATTAATCAATTTCACATTGATGCCTATAAGGTGTTTGATTAAATGTACTCACTGTTTCCTTAAGAAAATGCCTAAAAATAAATTGGGGTTAATAATCCTGCACATGTTTTATCTTTATAAGCTTCACGCCAATGTAAAGTCTCAAACAGGGCCATAAATGTATATTGTCATTTTTTCTTTTGTAATGTTAAATGAGAATTTCATAGTGCTCATTTTGTGTCCTCTATAAAAAAAATAGTGGTCCCCTTCAATGTTTAACCTTAGCTTTACTTTTTTAAGTTTTCTCTATTAGTCTTGGCGTTATAGTTTCCTTGGTTTTGTTTGATTGTATTATTTTCGTGAAATCCATGTGCTAAGCATATTCATGAATTAACGTGTCGGTTGTACGCAAAGCCCATGAGGTCACTTTATGAATGCATCTCTTTTTTAAAGTTTATCTTACGTTTTGTAGTAAAGCATTTTGTGATCTTATCAATATTTTTCATTCTCATGATTTCTCTAGGATTATCTATCTTTTATCATGATATCTTCCTTTTTTGATATTCGATTCATCTTCTCATGTCTTGTATCAAAATCCCCTGTTTTGTATTAGTTAGTATCAAAGCTTATTTGGTCCTGATTTTGTTTTAATATAGTCACAATTGTCAATTTATAGTACCGTAGTTAATGAAAGAGCCAAAATAATGAGGATTATCAATCTTTATTTTGATTATAAAAGTAAAATAAAAAGGCCCTGATGATGCTGTGCTGCATGGGTTCATAAACATTAGTTGGAATGAAGAAAGATAGACCAGAAGTAAAACATGACAAAATTAATATTGGCAATCACTAGCCAAAGAAAGATGAGAAAAATAGAAGGGTCCTTACCTCAATGAACATTGTCCAACTTATGCCAATGAAAATTTGAAAACCAAAAATATTTTTAGTTATTACTCCATCATGATGCCATACATATGTTAGGATTCTATTGGTCTGTTTGTCAATGTTGTTGCTACATTGTTCCTTTTAAGATTGAATATTCATACTAGATGAATAACTACTAGTTCCACTAAAAAAATAAAGAACTACTTGTTGTTTATGGATTTAGTTATGATGATATCTACATAAAATTGATTATAAAAGTATAAAACATAACACTTTTGACTAAGTGATAAATAAGACACTTAAACAATATTCTACAAGGTTTATAATAAATTAGACTAATATTCAAATAATCATGTACCCTTTGAAGTTCTCTTTCTATTAGTTGTTGATGCATGATTTTGTAGTAACAAAATACGAATTACAAATTTTAATGCATATTCAATTTTTTATTGCTACAGGAACAGGATAATATAGGCGAAGATGAATTCAACAACTTAGAAGTGGAAGACAATGAAGACATATTTTGATCATCATAAATATTATGTTCTTAGTATACATTATAAGTTTTTTTTATGTTAATTTGGTGGCTTGTATAGATTTACATTTAAGCAAGTTATATTTTCATCTATTTGGGATACATTGAAGATTTAGTGAATAGTTAGTTAAAGGATAACTTAATGGGAAAGTTCAATATATTATCTTTCATTTGCATATATTAATTTTGATCATTGTGTGTTATTATTTTATCATTAATGTTATTAAGAAACTTTATACACTATTTTTTTTATTTTTATAATGTCAAAAATATTTTTAATATAATGTTACGTAAAGAGATTTTTTGAATGACCACACTTCATATAGGATGCCAACATAAACCAATATCTAAGTCTAGCCATTAATGTCTATATATAATTGTTACAATAAAAATTAAACAATGGAAAACTATTGCCAATAAATGTAATGGTAGAGAACCGTTGCCAAAAGATTTAATGGTAGAGAACCATTGCCAAGATACTGCAATGGTAGAGAACCGTTGCCAAGGGATGCAATGGTAGAGAACCGTTGCTAAGAGATGCAACGGTAGAGAACCGTTACCATAATTTCTAACAGTTTGAAACCGTTGCCACAAGTCATAAAGAAAACCGTTGCCTCTTCTTACCTTAAGGCTACGATTTTTAGTGATTGTTGCCTTTATTGGCAAAAAACCGTTGCCTTTAGCTAAGGCAACGCCTGCTATGAAAACGGTGAAGAAACCGTTGCAAAACCGTTGCCATAGGTTTGAGCAACGGTTTTTAAAGCTTAGAATACATTTTTTAGGTGTTGCCATAGACTATAAATCTTGTAGTAGGCTCATTATTCGGCTCAATACTTTATCTAAAAATTATTCCGAACATATATTTGGATTCCCAATATTATTCTCAATAGCCCTAACCAATATCATCTCAATCAGAGATACTTGGTCTGACACCTATATCTCAATCGGGCTCATTTTTAGCTTAACCGGTCTCCATAAACCACCAACAGTCCCCAAAAATCTTAATTCAATTATTTTCAATAGTTTGGGATGTTAAATAATTCACATTCAATTTATCAATATTTATTTTCCTTAATTAATCCTCTATTTTAAAATTTTGGGATGTTACATTAAATATTATAGTTGGTCAGCTAGATGTAAGACATAAGAGTAAACCTATCATTCCTCTGTATAAGGTCTGATCCACTGATGTACTAGAATCATCTTTATTAATTATACAGTTAGGATGCATAGGAGTGTTCATGGGCTCAGTGTAACATCCCAGATTTTTAATTAATTATAAATGTCAGATTAAGGTTATGGATTGATGGAAATAATGGTTAATTAAGGATTAATTGCCAATTAGGCAAATTATTGAATGATGATAATAATAATATTAATAATACAAGAATGAACCATGTGCCTTGGATGTTGGTGGGCCCGGTTCTCTCTCCCTTTCTCTCTCTTTATGCACGCTGGTGGTAGGTGGTGCCTTAGGAGTTTTAGTTTCCTTTCTCTCCCTTGTCCACGTTGGGTGTGGGTAATCATTGCTGGGGGAATGGCATTAAATGCTGATGGACTTGCATTAAATGAGGATGGGATGTTGAGATGATGAGAGTGGGACGCTGTTGGGGGCTGAGATGATAAGGCTTCAGCTCCACGTTTTCTCCTCATTTTCCCTTCATTTCCCTTTGGTGGCTTTTCGGAGGATAGAGAGAAATGCTCTCCCTTCTCTCTAAAAACTCTCTGGAGACTCTTTCATCTCCTTCGTCTCCTTCATCTTCTTCTTCTTCCACTCACGTATGGTGTAGAACCGAGTGGAGCTGCATGGTGGTGGAGTCCAGTGTGGTACTGGGTGCCTTGAAGGTTGAGAATCCTTCCTGCGGCTGCGTGGTGATGAGGAACAGCATGGTGCTGTGCGTGGAGGCTGGGTTCAAGATCCCTCTTCTGTCCTCCTAGTTGTGCTTCTTCTTCCTCTTCTTGTTCCTCCATATGATGGGTTGGATGGGGCTCGGTTGGGAGCCTGCAGCAGTTTGTATGGGTGCCTCGTTTGAGAAGAGTGGCTCACTATTGTTGAGGTCGTGCTGTGCTGCTGTTGTGAAGAGGAAGGCATAGATGGTGCATGGAAGCTTGGTTGTCCTCCACTGATGGTGAGGACTAGCTCACGGTGCTGTGGGAAGTATGGAACAGCTTCATGTTGTGTTAGGAGGTTTCTCCACTGACTCGATGGCTTGAAGGCTTGAGTGGAGATAGCGTTTGGAACCTCTACTGGGCCGAGTGAGGTCTGTAGTGCCTTGGAGGCTTGGCATGGTGTGCTTGGTAGCTGATCTGCTTCGAGGGAAGCCATGTTGGCTCTTCCTACGTTGGAATGCCGAGCAGAAGCTGCTATGGCAGGGCCGAGTGGCCATATGACTCCTGGAAGCTTCATCCAGGTAAGGGGGCTTTGCATCTCAAATGCATGGATTTCTGGACGGGTTTCCAGGTGAAACTCCCTCATTATGATGAGTGGTATTTGATGTGTGTTGTTTTTGGTTGATTTCCGAGTGATTAGTGACCGGATATGTATGATGTTTATGTTTGTATTGATGTGATTGATGTCCGTCCATGCAGTATATGTTGATGTTTATGATAATGAATTTGTTATGATGCTTGAGATGCATGTTATATTCATATTGAGTGCATGGTGTGGCCCTCTACTAATTCATGTGTGAAATTATACATTTAGATGACTGTAATGTGTATTGATGCATATGTTTCTGATGAATGGATGATTGGGGGCTGTTATGACCAATATCGAGAGAAATATTGGCATGGAATGACTATTAGAGTTGATTTCCGAGTGGAAATTTCATATACAATGGTGTGTGAGGCTTAGAAAATGCTAAGTCCGAGTGTATCCCATGAAACAGCCTATGAGGCTTGTAAATAGATGATAATCCGAGTGAATGGCATAGTGATTGCCGAGTGAACGGCATAGTGATTGCCGAGTGGATGGCATAGGATTGCCGAGTGGATGTGGTATAAGCCGAGTCATCTGATTGTGGTTGAATTGCCGAGTACACATGATGTTGAACGCAGATTTCCGAGTGGGCAATCGAATGAATATGAGTTGAATTTATATGCATACGTGTTAATGAGTTATTGAATATGAACACCTTGCGGGGTGCCACAAGGGTGTAATCCCGAGTGAAGAGGACGGGGTCCTAATGTTGAATATGATGAAAGACCCGGGTTGGACTTGGGCAGTGCCTGGGGCACTAAGCGTGAAATGAGACGCTTGATGAAATGCCGAGTGCATTGGCGTTGAACGCCGAGTGAATGAAATCGTATGCATCCGATTCGCCACTAGAATGCGTTGGACTCCTATACCGATCGGCAATCAGATGACCACATATGGTGAATATGGCTAAGTCTTGGAGCTGGGCTCGGACAGACTCCTTGAGCATGGCTCGGAGTATGAATAATGTTGATATAGTCTCGGGGTTGAGAGAAATCCGAGTGAGTCAGTATACTTGTACTGAGTGAATTGAGCTTTATAGCCGAGTGAAATGGGTGAAATCCTGATCGGAAGATGCTTGTGATTGTTCATGTTGAATGGCAGTGTTTATATGCTGATTGATGTTGTGTGTTATGGCATGTTGTGGATTCTGTGATTAATCCGAGCCAATATCTGACATTTAATATGTAATGCTCACCCCTACACCATTTTTCATTGTTTGCAGGTCGGTTTGGATGATGTAATGGTCTTAAACCCGAGTGTTGGGTGTATATGATAATGGCTGTGTATATAATGTTATATTCCAAGTACATTTGATGTACTAAAGCCTTGGCCGGCTCATAATATTAATGTTGTATAACGTATACAAATGTATATGTATAGAATCCGAGTGGATGAACATAATCATGAATATGAAATATATGTATTGGGATCCGAGTGCATGTTAATATATATATACTTCGAGTGATGGTATTATATGCATACCGATTGAATGTGTTGGTGAATGGAAAGTATAAAGATAAGAATCCGAGTGTATGCGCGTGTATATACATATATGTTATGTTGATAACATGGTTATGAATCGGTGGAAGTGTATAGCTGTAATAGTAGTCGAACTTGGAATCAGAGAATATATCTATTCAAGTGATTTATGTTGATTTGATGCTTCCTACCGACTAGGAAATGATGATGTATGAATATCACTAAGTCGATGAATCCTGAGTGGAATATATGTAGCTTAGTTGCTTTTCCGAGTGAGTCTTATGTATGGGACTCCATATCCGAGTGTAACTCATGTGTGAGCCTCTTACTGTGTGCTAATGGCTCTTGAGGATTCCGAGTGAAGAATATATGGTGAACCCCCGAGTGGGGAATGGTTTATGTATTCTGAGTGGGAACCTGAGGGAATCCCTTCCAAGGGAAGAGTGGTTGTGATAACTTAGATTGGGGATATATTCTAAGTATGGAATATACGTATAACCCAAGTGAATATGGGTTCCTATCCCGAGTGAATAAGGTAATGCGTATTCTGAGTGTTGAATGTGGAAGGGGTCCGAGTGGGACTTGATCTAGTAGTTTCAGAATGGTTAAACATTTCAAATGTCTAAGTGATTTAACTTGGTGAAATCCTCTAAGTGTGGAGGAGTTCAGATAATTCCGAGTGGAATTGTTTAAGGAATTTATTTCTCAGTGATGAATGTTAAGGTGTCCTCCGAGTGAGAAATGATGAATAAACCAAGAGAAGTATGATTGGGGAGACTCCTTCTGAGTGAAGGAAGATCCCTAGATTCTCCGAGTGAGAATAGGCATGAATGCCGAGTGTGAGGCCGAATGAGTATTGGTCGGCAATGATATTAGTTACCAAATGAAATACCAATGAGTTGGTTTATGAATAGGATGCAGAGTGATGAGTGTGAAGTACATTCCCGAATGAATTATGGAGAAATACACCGAGTGGTTTGATTGGATAATATCCGAGCGTGAGGGCTTATGGAATCCGAGTGGGAATACCCTCATTTCCCGAGTGGATCTTTATGTTGACTTTGTGGATAAAAATTGAGAGCCTAAGTTATGGGTTGCCGAGTGAGGTGACTGTTGGGGTAGTTCCCGAGTGGCGGAACCCCATGATGCTGAGTGGACTAAGATATTAAATTCCGAGAGGACTTAGGCATGAATTCCGATTGGACCTGATTGTTTACCGAATGAATGATTGTCTCGAATACCGAGTGATGGGAATGCTGAGTGTGGCTTCTCGCTTCAGCGAATGAAGGCTTCGCCCCAGCGAGTGTGTGTTGTTTTGGAAGGCTTTCGTAATCGGTTTCGCCCAAGCGATTGGTGGTTCGCCGAGCGAGTTGATCGGTCTCGCGCAGCGGATTTGGATCTCGCTTGGGCGAGTTCACGCTGTTTTGTGGTTCGCTCAGGTGCTGTCGGTGCTTCCGTGTGATTGGTTTTAATTCCTTTGCCTTCCCTGTCTTTCTTCTTGGCCATGGGGCCAGCTCTCTTATCTTCACATAAGGGTGTTTTCCGCTGTGAAAGATTTTATTTGCCTGTTGCCTTCCTTTCCTTTTTCTCCTTGGCCGTGGGACCAGCTCTCATATCTTCATATATGAGAGTGGATTTTATAGATCCAGGTATATTTTAACGCGAAAAATTGACCCCTATTTTTAGGATGTCACACTCAGCATCAACCATTTTAAATTTTTTAAGTAGCTCCTTAGTGTACTTCTGCTGATGGATGAATAAGCAATTATTTATCTGTTTGATTTGTAAGCCTAGGAAGAATTTAAGTTCTCCCATGATACTCATTTCATATTGTACTTGTATCATTTTAGGAAATTCTTTACATAGACTTACATCAGTAGCACTAAAAACAATGTCATCCATATAAATTTGTATCTACTTTTCCTCTAGTAAAGTCTTTTGAAATTAAAAAGGTATCGAGTCTATCATACCAAGCCCTTGGAGCTTATTTCATACCATACAATATTTTTCTAAGTTTGAAAACATGATTTTGAAAAGATACATCTTCAAAACCAGGGGGTTGTTTTATGTATACTTCTTCACTAAACCCATTCAGAAAAGTACTTTTAACATCCATGTGATATAATGTAATACCTTTAAATGTTGCAAATGCAAGTAGTATCCTGATAGCCTTAAGTCTAGCTACAGGGGCAAAGATTTCAATAAAATCTATACCTTCTTGCTGATTGTAGCCTTGAGCTACAAGTCTGGCTTTGTTTCTGATGACTTTCCCATCTTCATTAAGCTTGTTTCCGAAACCCTATTTAGTTCCAATGATGCTCTTATTTTTAGGTTTTGGAATGAGATTCCAGACCTTATTTCTCTCAAACTGATTCAGCTCCTCTTACATAGCAATAATCCAATTAGTGTCCTCCAGTGCTTCAACAATAGATTTTGGTGGATTGGTTGAGAAGTCTGAATCTTGTCCTAACTCTAGCTGCTTGATCTCCAATTATGAGGTCTGAAGGGTGATAAGCCTTGAATTTTAAATTTCTTGGTCTTTATAGTTTAGACATCATCTGATGCTGTTCAGATTCTTTATCTTTACCTTTAGTTAGTTCTCGTTGAACAATATTTATTCTTTGTTGATCTTGTCCAGCTTCTTGCTGCTACATACCTGCATCATCAAGATCTAGATCTGTCAGTCTCCTGTTAGTCTTTTAAAAATCATCAAATCTCAATGCATTGATTCCTCAATGGTCTGGGTTATTGTATTGTAAACTTCGTAAGATTTTGATATGGTTGAATATCCCATGAATATTTCTTTATCATACTTAGAATCAAATTTCCAAGATAATCCTTTATGTTAAAAATATAAAAGATACAACTAAATGGGGGAAAATATGAAATATTGGGTCTTCTTCCTTTCCACAATTCATAACGAGTATTATTCAGTATTGGTCTAATAAGAATTTTGTTTTATATATGACTAGAAATGCTCACAGCCTCTACTTAGAAATATTTTGGAAAAATTATTTTCATAAAGCATTGTTCTGGCCATTTCCTACAGAGACCTATTTTTCCTTTCCATAACACCATCTATTGGGGTGTTCTTAGAGAAGAAAACCTGTGAGTTATACCAGACTCATTACAAAATTTTTCAAAAACTTCATTTTCAAATTCTCTGCCATGATTACTTCTTATTGTACCAATATAGAATCCTTTCTCATTCTAGATTTTCTAACAAAATCTTGAATACTTTCACAGACTCATCTTTGTGTGTTAGGAAATATACCCATGTCATTCTTGTGTAATCATCAACAATTACAAATCCATACTTCTTCCCTGCTAGACTTTACACCTGAGATTGACCAAATAAATCTAAATGTAATAGTTCCAAAGGTTTGACAGTGGAAACAACATTTTTGTTTTCAAAAGATGTTTTATGTTGTTTTCCTCTTTGGCATGATTTACAAAGCAGGGAACTATTGAAAGAAATCTTTGGTAGTCCTTTAACAAGGCCTTTCCTATGAAGTTTTGAAATATGCTTTAAAGTTGTATGCCTAAGTTTTTATGCCAAATCTATCTCTCTTTAGAGTTTAAAAGAAAACATGTTACATCCTGATCATTCAGTTTATTCAAGTCAACCTTGTATAGGTTGTGATGTCTATATACATTGAAGAGTGTGGATCCATCATGGTTAATGATAGTACACTTTTATTTATCAAAAGAGACCTTGTACCCATTGTCACAAAATTGACTATTGCTTAGTAGGTTATGTCTCTGACCTTCAACCAAAAATACATTTTCAATAACAGGTGAAGAAAGTTTACCCACTCTACCAAACCCTATGATCCTGCCAGTCTAGCTTCCTTCAAAAGTGACTGTTCTAACTTTAAACTATTCCAGGTCTAGGAACATAGACCTTTTTCCTGTCATGTGATGCGAGCATCCACTATCTAGATACCAGTGGAGAGGGTTTGTCTTTGTCCTTAAGCACATTTGTAATTAGAATAATTAATGATTTTGGTACCCATATCTTTTTAGTTCCTTTATTATTAGCAATTCTTTCATTTCTTCTTTTCCTTTTTCTATAATCATTTATTATATGACCATGTTTTTTGTAGTAATTACATTTGACATGCTTCTGATTCTTTAAAACAAATGAAGGAGATGAAGATTACTTGAAATCATTTTTTTCTACATAGCCCAGACCAGGTCTGCTATGGTCACCAGGAGCTTTTCCTAGCAGCTTGTGTAACAGCCTTGATTTTTGAGAATAAGAAACTAGATCCTTAGGACTCCTGAGGATACTTTGTGAAGCTTTTGGTAAGAAGCTTGAGGTTTTGGCTTGTTCCCTGAACAGTTCAGTATAAGAAAAATAGTGAAAAGCGGAACTAGTTAAGAAATTTAAAATGAAGTATAAGAATACTGAGAGAGCATAACGAATGAGAGAAGCCTCAATAAGAAAATAATAATAGCAACGTCCGACAGTACTGTTTCATAATACGTTAATAACAATTATTTTGTTAAATTGAGTACTAATTAATTTATAATTATGTTAGTTGATAATTATTTCCTGCCAATAATATTTATTAGATAATACTTCATCTTGGTAATTAATACCTAGTTCCAACCAATAATTAGTTATTTTGGAAATATATTAAAAGTGGTAATTTAATTTTAAGTATTGAATATTTATTTATTTATTCAATTTGAAATTTTATAGTATTATTTAATAATAATTATTTATTTAATGAGAATTATTTTAATTTGGTATTAATTAATTAGTAATTATTCAGTTGATAATTATTTAGTTAGTAATTATTCCCTACTAATAGTATTTAGTTTAACATATAATAATAATTTATGCTTAATAATTAATATTAATAAAATATATTTAATTGATTATTTTGAAAATATATTAATATTTATAATAATGTTTTTGAAATTATGTATTTAAAATTATTTATTTGATAATTACATTATATTTATATTTAATAATAAAATATTATCAAGTTCCTTAGATTTGAACTGTGCGACCCAGCCTGAGGTCGGACTCTGATCGTTCGACCTGAGATTAGTAATCCAGTAGGGAAACTAGTCCTGTTAGGATCCCTCCATGAAGAATCAATGGTGTCTGACTTGGCCTGATCAACTCAATCAAAATCTTTGACGTCTCTTATGTTTGACCATTCATATACTTCAGGATATCTGATGGCAGCACGATCAGTCTCTGGTGACTCGTTTCGACATTTTAGGAACTTTTACTGAAGAGGCCGAAGCCTGGTTCGGACTCTATCACCCTCGTTTTTTCATAAATTAGTTTCTTCAAAAATCGTTTTAAAGCCCGACCCGAGCACCTTCAATGTTTTGGACCCAACTTTGGCATACGACCTTAGAATCAAACAATTTTGGTCTCAATCTCTTTGTTTTGAAAAGACATTTAATCTTCGTTTCTAGCCCCAAACTCTGATTCTCACTCTATCAACCCCAAAATTAAGGATTAAGCATGTTCACCTCAAAATTCCACCGTTTGGACATTTTTCCCAGTGCATGGTTCAGAAAAAAATTAATAACTCTCTCATACGACCTTCGATTCGCACAAAACTAGTGTCAAAATCTCTGTAACAAAATTATCTATATTTTTTGTATAAGAATTAAAGGATAAATCCCTCTAGATCGGTACAGTTTAATAAATCTTTACAACTCTTTAACTGTTTCATCACCATGCTAGCAACCTTCATTAAAATTAACATATCTCTTTCGTCTGGTGCTTGAATCACTCTGTTCTTTTTTCTATGGATCTGTATCAAAGATCTCTACAATGTTTATGAAGGGCATGAAACCAAATTCTCAAAGGCGAATTAATGGTGAATTTATTTCTGAAGCCATAGCTGATCCAGGAGCTTCTGGAGTACCTTGTCGTAAATCAGGTATATCTCTGGCTACTAATCTTAGATTGTAGCAAATAATATATCAAATTAAAGAAAAAAAGAATATCTACAAATTCCTTACCCATTTTTCCTAAAAAATTTATTTTGTTCATAATTTCATTTCCGTCATAACCTAGAGTAGTTTTTGTATTTTGGGCATATATCCCTCATCTGATATTAGAGTTTTGTGTATTTTAGCTTGTTTTAAAGGGAAAACAATGATCTACAACTTTCATGTTGATCATTTTGTTCAATTCATGCTCAAAAATGTTCAAAAATTAATGTTAAAAAGAGCATAAAAATCTGCCCAAGCAAAACAGCTTCATGTGTCAGGCTTGTTGCCTTGCCACCTTGATTTCATGACCAATGGGAGCTGCCCAGACCATGGCTAATGTGGCACTACCAGAATTACTCCTTGCTTCCTAAGTTGAACTCCTTGTTCAACAAAGGAGATCAACTTGCCTCCCAAGATTGTTCACCACTTGTTTAACAAGTACCAATCATCACCTTATATGTCATGTTCCATTTCCATACAACTATTGCATGCCGATTTTAATTCATTCCAATCCCATATTCTACCTACACGATGCTTTTTTCATTTTCTCAATTCATCATGGTGCTATGATGCCACATTTCATGCTACCATTAATCATAACCATACCATGCCATCTTATGCCTATTAAATGTCACGCTATTCTTCTAATTTATTGTATTATTATGTAAATTGTGATTAACTTCACGGTAAACCCCGCTATTAGAAATTACATTTATCGCCAAGCATTGTCGAGTTTATTTTGATGACCTCGCGTTTTTTAGAAAATTCACTAACTGAATGGTTATGACATTTTATTTTACCAAGTTTCAAAAGTAACATCGTTTTAAGTCATTATTTTCTAAAAATTAACCAAATAAATAAATTAATGTTGGAAAAGTAAACAATTAAGTAAGATAAGATTATTTGGGAAAGTTTTATTAATAAATAAAATAAAAAAAGAATTACGTCCAAACAAATTTTTTTAAGGAAAAGGAAAGGAAATAAAAAAGGAATTTTCAAAGCATAATAAAATGAGCATTAGAGTTTAGGAATTTTAGCAACCAATTTTAGTGACTAACTTAATGACCAATTAAGGAAAAATATGAAAAGGACCTTAGGAACTTAATGAGGTAGAGCTAATTTGAAACAAGATTTTACTAGGGAATGAATTTTGAGTTTAAGTATTGCAATGGGCTAAGTATGCTAAATATAAAGAGAAAAGAAATAAAAAGGAATTTTAGAATCTAATAAATTATAGAGAAAGGACTTTAATAAATTAAGATAAGAGAAAGGTGCCTAAAAGAAATGAATGAGATCTTTAGAAGTCCAAATAAAGAAATAGGTGTTAGGAGTTAAAAATTTTAGTAATCGATAAAACACATGAAAAGGAACTTAAGAAATTTTTATGTGGTATATGACCCAAATAATTAGCTAAAGTAAGAATGACGTTAGGACATGTTATAAAAATTTAATTTATAGAACGTTAAATAAACGATATAAGAGGGATTTTATAATTTAAACTTTGAACTAGTAATAAAAAGAAGTAGAATGACTTATAAATTAAATAATAATTATTAGTGGCTGAGTGATGTTTGACTAAGTTCATGATATAAAGGTTAGAATAGTTTCTAGATTCTAAGTAACAATTGAAATCATAGAAAAAGTAAACTATATCCGATTAGAAGAATATAACTCAGGAAACAAATTTGTTGATAAAATTAAAGAGAGTAGGAGTAAAGAAAAAGTACTAAAAGTTAGTAGCTAGAAATTTAGAAGGAACATTATTAAATTGACAATTGTACATAAAGAATTAGTGAGCCATTTAATGACCAAGGGAGTAAGTTGTTCAACTAGTAAAAACTTAATTGGATCAGTAAAAGAAAATCAACAGTGAGACTGCTTGATAATGGCTAAGAGTTCATAATTCAATATCAGGAAATTAAATTAACTAAGTAGATGATCATACATAATAAAGTAAAGAATGCTTAACAAACAAATAATTGAAAGATACATAAAGATTTAAATCAAGTGATAGTATGCCTTTAATAATGAACTAAATGAAGGGAATACTAATGACGTACACTAGATAAAGGCAGAAGTATGTAAGAATATAACGTGAGTGCTTACGTCTAGCAACCTGTAGGAATTTAATTTTAGTAACATTAAGACATACGATAACTTATTAAGGTGTAATAAACATGTATATTAGGTGGTGTGCCCAATGATTATCGTGTGATGATTTCTTAGTGCGATAAATGTTACTTGGTACTTGTTGATTGGCTGATCATGTAATATGATTAATTACGTGACTATAAATGATTGTGTACCTTGAATTTAATATTGATGAGTATGTTGTTTGTACACGTTCCATGGAATAGATGTTGTCTTGGATGATGTGATACTATTAAATGGTTGTTGATGTATGATTATGAATGTATTGATTGAGTGAAGTATTTCATAAACATAGTATGCTGATGGATGTTATGTGATGCATGGATAACTAGATAAGGAAATTTGTAAATAAGAGATCTAGAAAATGGTATCGGTAGGGTCCCAAAATGATTAAAATATGAAAGTGTATGAGACTCAGAGCTAAGATGAATTGTGGGTGTTGTAGTGCCGAAGTACCCTAATTTTTGAGAAAGTACAAAATCTCATTTCATTCCTAAGTGTCGGGTAAGATTACTAAAATAAAGAAAAAGAGAAAGTTTGATTATACCAGATAAAGAAAAAGAACTTGACATTAGGAATGGAAGGGAGTCATTTAGGGGACCCTATCGAGTACCAACAAATGAAAAATGAAATGGTTGAATTATGCATCATTTATGGAGTTAAGGAGGGATGTCAGAATATTGCCCTAGAGCTTACAATGATGGGTACACTAAAGAAACAGTTGCGCCTAGATCTCCTATGGTAGTCTAGGAAGTATATTGGATTCGGCCTTCCAATGGCTTGGATTTGCCCCCGATGTCGGACGACCATCGAAAAAGTTTGACATACTTTGATGAAAGGCAGGGGTTTCTATGGCCGTTGAGTGCCCATTTTAATGAGATGTGTGATTGGCCATTGTGATGATTGGACTGCGGGTCCTTACCCATTTGTGAAAACCAAAACGAGAAGAGCTTTGGTCGCTCTAGTAGGGCAGGAAGGATAAGGTGGGATTGTTGTACATATGGATATTGGTATATGAGATTGATGAGGGAAAGGTGGGATTGTATAATCTTAATGATCCTGAGAGGTGAATAGAAAATGGGATTGGTCAGCTAAGATCAAGAATAGTGAGATAACTTAGAATGTATCTTAGGGACCCCAAAGAGAGTGAAAGGAACTCGATCCTGGATTGTTTATGTTGTGTAGGGGATAGGTGTCGATGAAACACCCTCTCGATTATTGTGGAGGTGGAGACTCACCCTTACGCTAAAGTTTTCCAGACACTGCGGGAATGGACACAGATTCGCATCGAGGATCAGTCAAGCTCTTCTGGGACCAAGGACGAATAAAATAGGTTAACTTTATTTTCATTTATAGGAGCCTATGTTAGCCAAGGCCTCAACGCTCAAGAGGGGGGGTGAATTGAGTGTTTCAAATTTTCGCGCGGAATCCCCTTGGAAATGGTTAGTAATATACAAATGATGCAATAATGAAGATACAATAACTTTTATGCACATATCACACTATGAAACACTTGATGTGTAATGACAATATAAGACTTAAAGTGTGATAAATAAGCAAGTTATTGGTTTGAACAATTTATCAAACAGTTAGAGTGCACAGATTTATTTAAGAAATGATATGATGTTTCCTATGAAGATTCAACTCATTCAATCTATCAAATAGCTTGTGAGTATAAGATAGATGATATTAATTAAGCAAGTATAACCCAAGAGTTGATAGGAAGCAAAGTTCTAGATATTTGGCAAGTTATAGCAATTTCCAACCTTGAAGAACTTCATCAAATATTGATTCAAGCAAATTGTCAAACACTTGGCATGCAGAGTTAAGTATTCTACTTGAACAACAACTTTGATTCAAACATTCAGCTTATGCATTTCAACAAACAGTTTATATGCGCAGTTGTATAAAGAGTTCAAGGTAGAGAGAAATGCAAACCAAATTTAACGAGTTCCACCAACCCGGTGTACGTCTCGCCTTCAAGCAACCCACTTGAAGGATTCCACTATTGAAGATTTGAGATACAAGCTTTGAGCAATTGCAGCTTCCTAGTGTCCCACACTCAAGAACTCAATCCTCACAAGCAAAGGGCAACCCACCCAATCTCACAATCTCTCAATACCCAAAGGTTGAACCCCAACCTTTGTGACCACTCAACCTAGAGTGAACAACCACTCAATCTAGAGTGAATACCTTGTGTTTTGGTGTTTGGTTTACAAGCAATTAACTCTCTCAATAGAGTAGATACACAAATGAAACCTCTCACAAATTCTAACTCTCAACAAGAGAGGATATGCAAATTGAAACTCACAATCTAACAACTCTTAAGCAATATGCAAGTTTGGAATCAAGAGTTGCAGAATATACAAGAGAAATCTGATAAGAAGACCTCTAGAAGAAGGATGTTGATTGCCTTGTGTTGTGCCTTGGTCTCTTGCTACTCTTGCTTGAATCCATGCTTCTTTTATAGCCATTTTTAGGGTTTTCAGCTATTGCATAGTGTCTCCAACGGATACCTCAAGTGGGCATAAAGTGGGAGTGAAGAAATGAGCTGGAGTTCCACTTAAAAGCATTTTCCCACGCTCTGACACTATGGTAATCAATTAGCCTTCGAGCTGTAATCGATTAGCTTTTTAAATCTTCAGTATTATGCAGCAGGTAATCGATTAGCATTTCTACTGTAATCGATTATCTTAGAAACAGAATCATTCTAATCGATTATTCCTGTCCTTGTAATCGATTATGAATGATACCTGATGCTCTTAATTGTGTCTCGCAGCATGGTAATCGATTAGTTATTAATATAATCGATTAGGGACAAAACAAAACTTACGTAATCGATTATGCTTGACTTGGTAATCGATTATGGTGAATACATGATGCTCAGTCTTCAAACTTTCAACTGGTAATCGATTAGCCTTTTATCTGTAATCGATTATGTTCATTCCAGAACCTATGTAATCGATTGTCCTTCTTATTGTAATCGATTGTACCATAAACAGAGTTATGGTAATCGATTATTCCATTGTGGTAATCGATTAGTACATATACCTAATACAATTCTTCAAGGTTATTGATATGTTCTTGATATGTATTGACCCATGGCTTATTCCTTTGATCCTCATGCTTGTTTCCTTGATTCTTCTTCAACTTATGAGCTTGTTCTTCATGATTTAGTTCATGTCATCAACCTTGTCTTCCATAGCTCATGTTTCTTTAACTCTTTGTGAGGTATCTTCATCTTTTTATTCTTGGCCATTGTCTTTGTGCTTGAACCTTCTTGTTTCTAAACCTTTGCCATTCCATCATCATCATGAATACTTTGTCATTCATCAAAACTACTTTGCATACTTACATATGCAACTTCATTCTCCCCCTTTTTGATGATGACAATTAATGTTCCATATGGCTTGTATTCATGTGTTGCAAATTCATCATATTGGCTTCATGGTAATATCCTTTCTTCCTTTAGGAGTCTTTGCCTTAGTTTTCACATTTGTCATTATCAAAACCTGTTTCAACATTTAAACACATTCTCCCCCTTTTTGATGATGACAACCAATGTTCATCTCGTGGGGTATTAGTTTCACAGAATAATGACAATCAATGGTTATATGTATTCTCCCCCTATATGATGTAATGAATGCTAGTTAAGTTCATTGTTTAAGTGTTATTCTCCCCCTTAATCTTATAACTTATGCCAACTGTTTTAAACATATAAAATGATGGAAACATGATATCTCTCCCCTTTTTAGCATAAATGGCATCCTATTCTTTTTACTGATCCTTCCACTAATCTCTCCCCCTTTGGCATCATCAAAAAGATCATTATCTTAGTTATAATCTATGCCATCAACATATAAGCTCATTTATTTGAATAAGAGAGATTTAGGGCAAGTATTTTATATGGATTTCAAATCAAAGCTTAAAGCATGATCAATGTTATATACCATTTTATTGCATCTAGAGTCAATAAGCAATCTCATAATTTATTCATCAAGTAAGCATATAATTGATTGCTAAACCATTATGTTGTGAGTATCATTTTCAAGTATGAGAAACGTCACATGATTAAGCACACATATCATTATTTGCACAGTTGTAAACAAGTCAAATATAAGTAAGCAAGTAATTTTCTCAATTAGGATAGACACATAAGCTCATAATCACTTTTAATAAGCACATACTTTTCTCCTATTTTGGCATTATCAAAACGCACAATGATATTCTTCCAAGTAAGCATATAATTGAGTAAAAGTATGAGTGCCATAAATATAATTACAGAGAAGTGAAATCAAGGATAATCATTCATGTGTATACTCCCCCTTACTACTGTAATTGATACCACTTGTAAACAATATACCACTTATTAACATGTGAAATCGATTATACCAATTTGATCAAGTTTGATATCACTTGTAGGTCAATTCAATCAAGTCTGATACCATTTGTTTACTTTTTAAAGCATATGATCTCCTCTTGTTAATAGATACCACTATTGAAAAAATAGATACTATAATATGAATAAATACCACTCAAAGGTTAGATACCATTGCACATAACAATCCACTTGTTAATCATTTCATTAATATGGCTTGATGCATTTCTAGGTATCAGAGCAGTAATATAGAAGGATTTTCAACAATGTATGCTTATATCTAGGTATCAGAGCAGGGATGAAGTGATATATGTAGCTTGTGAAATTCGTTATTCATACCACTTGTTAATATGATTTGAATAATTCACAGAGCATAATGGTAGAGTAAAAATTGAATCATACCTTGGTATTTTGCAAGTTTTATACCCTTTTTCACATCCTTGTGTGTCATTTTGCTTCATCCATGTTGTATTCCTTGATCAATTCTTTGTTCGCCCAGTTTTTAGTAGTTTGATTTGCCATTTTGAGTCATCCTACATAACCTTAACAAACTCTTTGCAAAGCATATTGTTAGTGGCATTGAGTTCACAAGAGTTTGTACCAATTTTTGGGCCTTTGATGCAGTATTATAAAAATGATTTACTCAGACTTCCATACAACTTGATAAAGAGATAACATATCATCAATAAATATCACTTGTTATAAAGAAATGTTATGAAATTCCCCCCTAATCATGTAATTTAACAAGGATAAATATAGATGTTGATACCACTTATTAATGCAATTTCATTTAGGTATCAAATCAAAGATGGAGTGATTAAAACAATTTTGTTGTGCTACTCATGCATTTGTGCTAGGACACGTGCCAAATATATTCACTCCTTTCCATATGACTTTTGTATCTTAAATAATCTCTTCTTATCTTATGCCTATGATGTTACATACAGGTCTAGTCTAGCATTCACATATGGCATTTATCAAATATGTAGGAGAAGGCATTTTGCATAGATAATTAGTAACGCATATAGATAAGTCACAAAAGCATATCATGGTCATCGTGTGTAATGCAAGTCATACTCTCATCTATGTCATAACATTTGTTATCTAGATGTTATGCATGATACCACTTGATGGATTTGCCAATTTAAGCTTTTGATATCAATTAATAACAGTTAAGCATTCAACATAAGATTTTTAGCAATCATCATTGTTCATAATGTTATTCAAAAATTCTTTTCAATCTCAATGATGCATATTTTTCAAACTTCTTTTCACAGTCAAGATCATGCATCATCAAACATACGACATAGTAAGAATTATAATGTTAATCGAGATAGATACCACTTGCACACACATGGTATATGATCATAGCATGCATTATTACTTATCATATCATGTATTGTTTCTTAACATATCATCATGTTCATGCCTATGATATTACAATCATGAAGTTAAAATCTAGGCAATCACTTGTTGTAACATACATGCTTTCTCTCTAGGAATATAATTGCATAGATTGTCAAAGCATAAATACCACTTGTACACACAATATATGTATTTATTATCAAGGCATAGTGATAAGCATATAATCAAGATTATGTCCTCATGATCTCTTCCTCTTACTAATTCAATTCATATCATTTTTAAAGGAAGATGTTTGTTATTTAGATACCACTAGTTAAACAACATATAAGTGATGCATCATCAAGAATTCATATTCAATCAAAAATTCATGCATCATTAAGAATCAATACAATAACCAAGAATTCATACATGTTTATGCATAATCATCTCAAATCTCAAGATTCTTATGTACCATGTTATTCAAACAATCATTCATCAAACTCATCATCAATCATTGCTAATCATCAATTACTATATACATATGCATCATTGATTCTAAGATTTCATATCATTCATGCTCAATCATATATCAAATCAAGATTCATGAAGAATGAGTGTTAACATTGATTATATGATAATTACTTGCACCTTTTGTTGTACCACCTTTAGTGTTGTCCATTGGATTTTGTCGGTGCAATCCATCTTGTGAGTCATATTGAAGCTTCTTGTCCATTTCCTTGTTTTGAATGGTTCCCTTTTAGATGTATGATGAGTCATCATAATCTTGGCTTGCTCTATTCTTCTTCTTTGTCTTTTGGAGTGGAGATTGAAATACTTGATATCTCCTTAGGCCATGAGTTTTGGTCATCCATCAATGAGAAGTTGTTGTTTTGAAGTTTGCCTACAAGATTTCAAAATTTTGAGGTACCCTTTGAGATTTGGGTCCTTCCTTGTTAGTTTGGGATTTCAAGATTGTTTTGGAATCCATACTTTTCTTGTACGCTTTTGACGGGATTTCTTTATAAAACAATTGGATGATATATGACCAAATATTCCACAATAAAAACATGTTGCATCCAAAGAATAAGTCATGGTAGAATTGTAATGGTTCCTATCATGTTCTATGTTCTTCCTTTTAAAACAATTAGGCATAGAATTTCCCTTTCTTTCATGGTTTGTGCATCTTAAGGAGGATTTGGATTTTTCTTTGTAGGATGCAAAATAGTTCTTGTAATGACCTATTTTTCTTCTATCAAGTGTATGCCTTTGATTTTTAATAGGTGCACTTAGATTCTTTTGACTATTTGTAAGCTTGCTAAGTGCTTCTTTTAGTTCTTTATTCTCTTTTTCAAGAAGCATACATTTATCAATAAGCATACAATCATTATTTCTATTACAAGTACTAGGAGATACATTTGAAGCTACTAATTCATCATTTTGAACTCTAAGATATTCTTTTTCTATGTGAACATCATGCAATTCTTTTTCAAGAGTCAAAATGGTTTATTTAGAGCATGCATATTTCTTTGATAACAAGACAAATTTTTCATGCAATTCTTCAAAAGCTTCTAGCAATTCATCTTTATCAAATTCACTTTCATCATCACTAGATTCGTTTAGAGAACTTACCTCATCATCTTCGGAGTGCTTTGTTATAAGGAAAAGGTTGGTGAATTCCACTTTCGATTCCATGGTCTCTTCTTCCGAATCTACTTTGAATTCTTCATGTTTGCTAGAAAGAGTACTAATTCTTGCATCTTGATCATCATTAGTATTTCCATATATTGTTTCAAGAGTTTCCCATATTTCTTTAGCATTGTTACAAGCAATAACTCTAGAAACATCATTAGATTCTAATGCTAATGTGATAAGAATTTTAGCTCTAAGATTAAATTGTACCTTCCTTTCTTCTTCCATAGTCTATAAGTTCATGGGCTTCATACATTCTATATTATTGACAATATGCATAGGAATGAAAGGACCAAATTGAATAGCATTCCATACCTTGAGGTCATAGGATTGGATAAAGATTTTCATCCTTTCTTTCCAAATAGCATAGTCTTTGCCATTGAAGATTGGAGGTCTACTTATTGTGCCATTTTGTGGAAATGCATCATAAGAGGTAGAGGCCATCTTGATCTCCTGCAGCTGTTAAGCCTTGTGGCAAGAGTCAAGCTCTGATACCACTTGTTAGCCAAGGCCTCAACGCTCAAGAGGGGGGGTGAATTGAGTGTTTCAAATTTTCGCGCGGAATCCCCTTGGAAATGGTTAGTAATATACAAATGATGCAATAATGAAGATCACACTATGAAACACTTTATGTGTAATGACAATATAAGACTTAAAGTGTGATAAACAAGCAAGTTATTGGTTTGAACAATTTATCAAACAGTTAGAGTGCACAGATTTATTTAAGAAATGATATGATGTTTCCTATGAAGATTCAACTCATTCAATCTATCAAATAGCTTGTGAGTATAAGATAGATGATATTAATTAAGCAAGTATAACCCAAGAGTTGATAGGAAGCAAAGTTCTAGATATTTGGCAAGTTATAGCAATTTCCAACCTTGAAGAACTTCATCAAATATTGATTCAAGCAAATTGTCAAACACTTGGCATGCAGAGTTAAGTATTCTACTTGAACAACAACTTTGATTCAAACATTCAGCTTATGCATTTCAACAAACAGTTTATATGCGCAGTTGTATAAAGAGTTCAAGGTAGAGAGAAATGCAAACCAAATTTAACGAGTTCCACCAACCCGGTGTACGTCTCGCCTTCAAGCAACCCACTTGAAGGATTCCACTATTGAAGATTTGAGATACAAGCTTTGAGCAATTGTAGCTTCCTAGTGTCCCACACTCAAGAACTCAATCCTCACAAGCAAAGGGCAACCCACCCAATCTCACAATCTCTCAATACCCAAAGGTTGAACCCCAACCTTTGTGACCACTCAACCTAGAGTGAACAACCACTCAATCTAGAGTGAATACCTTGTGTTTTGGTGTTTGGTTTACAAGCAATTAACTCTCTCAATAGAGTAGATACACAAATGAAACCTCTCACAAATTCTAACTCTCAACAAGAGAGGATATGCAAATTGAAACTCACAATCTAACAACTCTTAAGCAATATGCAAGTTTGGAATCAAGAGTTGCAGAATATACAAGAGAAATCTGATAAGAAGACCTCTAGAAGAAGGATGTTGATTGCCTTGTGTTGTGCCTTGGTCTCTTGCTACTCTTGCTTGAATCCATGCTTCTTTTATAGCCATTTTTAGGGTTTTCAGCTATTGTATAGTGTCTCTAACGGATACCTCAAGTGGGCATAAAGTGGGAGTGAAGAAATAAGCTGGAGTTCCACTTAAAAGCATTTTCCCACGCTCTGACACTATGGTAATCAATTAGCCTTCGAGCTGTAATCGATTAGCTTTTGAAATCTTCAGTATTATGCAGCAGGTAATCGATTAGCATTTCTACTGTAATCGATTATCTTAGAAACAGAATCATTCTAATCGATTATTCCTGTCCTTGTAATCGATTATGAATGATACCTGATGCTCTTAATTGTGTCTCGCAGCATGGTAATCGATTAGTTATTAATATAATCGATTAGGGACAAAACAGAACTTACGTAATCGATTATGCTTGACTTGGTAATCGATTATGGTGAATACGTGATGCTCAGTCTTCAAACTTTCAACTGGTAATCGATTAGCCTTTTATCTGTAATCGATTATGTTCATTCCAGAACCTATGTAATCGATTGTCCTTCTTATTGTAATCGATTGTACCATAAACAGAGTTATAGTAATCGATTATTCCATTGTGGTAATCGATTAGTACATGTACCTGATACAATTCTTCAAGGTTATTGATATGTTCTTGATATGTATTGACCCATGGCTTATTCCTTTGATCCTCATGCTTGTTTCCTTGATTCTTCTTCAACTTATGAGCTTGTTCTTCATGATTTAGTTCATGTCATCAATCTTGTCTTCCATAGCTCATGTTTCTTTAACTCTTTGTGAGGCATCTTCATCTTTTTATTCTTGGCCATTGTCTTTGTGCTTGAACCTTCTTGTTTCTAAACCTTTGCCATTCCATCATCATCATGAATACTTTGTCATTCATCAAAACTACTTTGCATACTTACATATGCAACTTCAGCCTACGTGCCCCTTTACTTTCAGTATGTACAGTTACTGTTGCGACCATATATTGTATATTGTGACACCCTCGATTAACTAGGACAATTTCCTACACTGGAACATCTTACTTAATTAAGGAGTCACTAAAAATAGGAGTTTTTTTTATTTGGTGATCATCAACGCACAATTTAAAATAAATACATTACATAGATCGATTCTTTTAACATGAGAGTACGTGAAAGAGTACAGGGCTGGTAGGCTCGTAATAACAGACATCACAAAATAACAACATAAATAAAACGTCGAGATCTACAACGATCTTGACACAAATAGAAATATACACAGTCACCGCTTCCAACTGGCATCCTCTACTGTAAGTAGTCCAAGTCCTGCCTACGTTCACCCTGTCCTTCAGCTGATGATCACAAGAAAGGGAAAACAGCACATAACAACAGAAGGGGTGAGTACAAAGCTCTCAACCCATAAAGTATACATACAAGAGTGGCTTAATATTTTAAACTATAGAAAAGATTACACACAGCATACCTTAGAATACTCATATAAAACTTCACATACACAAATATCAATGACAATCAGAGGGTTAGTCATATAATGATGGTATGTTATGCATATGTTAGATTCAATTATGGTAAGTCATAATTCATTACCAATATGCAATGGAGCCCAACTTCCACTGATCAATCTCATATACCAATAATCATGTGCACAACCAACCACCCTTATCTCCTCTGCCCAACTAGAGCGACCGGAGCTCTCCTCGTTTTGGTTTTCATAAATGGGTAAGGACTCACAGTCCAATCATCAAAATGGCCAAACACATAACTCAACAGAAGGGGCACTCCACGGTCATAGAAAATCCCACCTCTTGTCAAAGTACACCAGAGTTTGCCACGGGCTGTCCAGTGACGGGCGCGAATCCGATGCCACTTGGAATTCCTGCCTCTGGTTGTACTCCCTAGACTGTCCTCGGGTATCAAGACGCTGACAGATTCTTCAGTGTACCCATCACTGTATGCTCTGGGGATTATTTCAACATCCCTCCTCAACTCCAAATGCAAAATGCCATGTGCTTGTCTCAATTATTAGGGTGCCCGAGTTCTAGACGGAACCTAACTCACATAGCGTATTTGTCCTTAAAACCTGTAAAGTGTCTAAGTTATAAAAATTTTCGTGTAGTAGGTACTATGGTTAAAGTTTCAATATTACCTAATTCTTTTCATTAGAAATGTCAAGGTTATTTCCTAAACGAATCTTATAAGGAAATTCTCCAGTATAATGCCTAAGTAGAAGAATAACATATCTCAATTTTGTTTCTTAAAATATAGACTTAAGAAAAATTAAGTTTTTCTATTAAGAGAAAATTAAGGACAATTATATTGTTCCTAATTTAATCACTTACCAAAGGCGTTTCATCGTATTTACTGAAGGACGGATTTATTTTACTTTCTAAAATTTTTCATAAATCCTTAGATAAAATATCTTATAATTATAAGGTACTTCTTCTAAATCTATATTAAACACAAAAGAATCCTCTTTTTATAAAGTAAAGATACAAGTAGTAAATTTTCATTTCTTTTGTTTAAACGTCGATCTTGTCGTATTTCACCTAGAAATTCCGATTTGGGTGATTCCAAAGGAAAAAGTGTTTAACTTTGAAAATACTAATTAAATATAGTAAATTTAAAAATAGATTCTGTCCAGAAAGAGCCCCTACACGAAAAGTTTCTTAGTGCCAAATTTTGTCGTTTCTAACGTTCGTAACAATACGTTTTAAGGACAAATCGCGTGTCAAAAATTCTCCCAATCAATTTTTCTTATTTGGGTATTTTTCTTATACTCAAAATTCATCTCTCATGCTACAAAATACTCCTCCAAAACAGTTTTACCAATTTCTTCCATTTGCCCATAAAAATGCGTTTTATACAGTTTTTAACGTACCGTTTGCGCCTAAACTCGGGTCCTTTTTTGTTCTTTTATTAATCATCACATTCATAACCTTTTTATGACCATAAATAATTATTAAATATATTAAAATACAGCAGCACCAATCATCACAAAATTTTTTTGTCAATAAATACTTTCCAAAATCCTTGTAAATTATTTTCTTAATATCGTAAACATATCATTTAATTTCCACAACCAAAATCACTTATTCTCCTTTTAAAAACAATTTTCCAGAATTTAATAAATATTCCAAAAATTCATGTTGAACACATGAATTAAAGAAATCAAGCCATGAAATCAAACCTCCTTCACTAATCTCATTTTACGCTAGCTTATACGTTAGGATTTATTAACATCAATTTATTCAACTTACTAAAAAAATAAAATTCCAGCAGCAACAATAGTTCATTATTTGTTATAAAACTCATTTTAAGATATTTCATATTTTCTAAAAATATTACTAACACTACAAGCTACCAATTAAGCCAAGCAACACATAATTTAACAAGTTATCACAAGCATATAGATACATCCAAAAATTCTGCAGCAACAAAATTCACAAGTTAGTAATCTTTATAATTAAAATTTTAAAATTAGAGGACTTAACCAAAAACCATGGTGCAGCCATAATACCCTTTAAAGATCTCATTTTTCCAAAGGATTTTCAAGATTAAAACCATAAGAATCAAGATCTTTAAGAGAGGATTAAGATATAAGTGCTAAGGAACACTTATATCTCACCATGCATGCATTATTTTATGGATCTAAACAAGCCAAGTACTCCCCCCTTACCACCAAATTTTTGTCCTCCAAGAGAAAGCCAAGGACATCAAGTTTTACTTCTAGGCCACCATGAATTGCTCCATCAAGAAGAAAGAAAATGAAGACTAGGAGGGTGGTGGTTTGAACATGAATTTGGTGGTGGAATGGTGGAGAAAACGTTGTTGTTTGATGGAGGAGGAGGAAGAAGATTTGATTTTGGGAGGTGGTAACTTGTATGAAGGGTGGTGTGGTTGATTTGGGATAGATGATGAAGAGTGGATGATGTTGTTTAGATTAAGGAAGTGTATGAAAAATGAGAAAGCTGCTAAATTTTTTCTCTAAGTTGGAAGAAAGAAGGAAAGCAAAGGGAACCAAGCATGGTTGTCAAAGTGACAAGTTTTGCATGCCTTCCTTGTTTCCCAAAGAGTTCATACGACCAAGAGGTGAGTGGAAGAGGTGTCAAGTGAGTTTCATGCATAAGCTAGGTGTCACATGCAGCTGGTAGTGAGGTGGTCAAGAATTTTGCATGGCTGAAACAAGTGGCAAAGTGGTGGAGTGATTTAATTGGTTAATGGTGCATGCAAACTGATGTGTCAAGTGTAGGGGTAGCAGCTTGCTCGTGGGTTTAAGGAGCCGTATGGGCCGAATTTGAAAATAGGCTTTGTTATCTTTGATTTGATATATGGCACAAAAAAAGCCATTAAGAAATGAGAGAGTTATGACTCAAATACAAAAGGGGTGCAGGGCTGTAACAAGATTTTTGTCCCTTGCATAGATTATTCTTTTGGCCCAAATTGGTAGGGATTTGGGCTTTGTGTTATGCATCAAAGTTGTGAGGAATTGAGTTAGAAAATTTTGGTGAAGGAATCATTCAATTTCATGATCATATGAGAGAGATATGTGGAAAATACTGCACCTAGTGCAAGTTGTTGTTGGAGAAACGTGAACTAATTTAGTATTTTAATTTCTAAGATTTATGGGATGAGAATTGGCCTTAGTGGTCAATATAAAAGTTGTATATAAATTAGATACAAAGATTTTGGGACAAGAATGACTCAAATACAATATCGAGAGAGAAACTTACGCCCAAAATACGTACAGATGCGCATTTTGGCTTACCCGGGTAACTTAAAATTAATGTTTTTGGATCTGGGTGGTCGTGAACAGACATCGGGCCCTTTACAAAAGTTGTTAGTAATGACGTGGGGGATGTTTCGGGGTAAAAATAATTGACCCAAGTTTCTCAAACAACTTCTTGGTCAAAACCGGGGGAGTTACACAGTTTAAATAACTTAAAATAAATACTTAAATATTTATATTAGACCACTTAACGTCTTATTTTATAAATCTCCGCT
This sequence comes from Clitoria ternatea, assembly GCA_037962975.1. Classification (NCBI taxonomy): domain Eukaryota; kingdom Viridiplantae; phylum Streptophyta; class Magnoliopsida; order Fabales; family Fabaceae; genus Clitoria; species Clitoria ternatea. Next base: position 207,898,276 of record CM075671.1, on the reverse strand, counting down.
ATTACAAGTGTTATCAAACACATTATTAATTTTATCCTAATTTTCTCTATTACTCACATAATTAAAACTAGAACCTTTGCCCCATATCCATAAAAATCTCTTTAAAACATAACACACAAACAAGTCGGTCATAGCCCAACTACCAATACACATACAATCATCACAAAATACAAATAATTGTCTCAAGAACGTAACATAAAAATGAGGGCTATTACATATATGACTATGTTGTATATAAGGTATATCTGTTCCACCAAGTTTTCTTATACAAAAAAAACACTTCGATATTTTTCTAAGACTCGTAGCCTCTCAGTTGACCAGGATAATCTAATGGAAGGGATTGTTCTAGTTGACTGAGGGTGTTATAGCTTGTTCAAATTTTCAGTGCCATTGATAAACTTGCTTAGGTCTAAAGTAAGTAAACTTAGTTGCTTTTTGTAGCTTAATGATTTCATCAGCTTGAGAGTTGAAGCAAACTTTGGTGCTTTCTAAATTTTTTTAAAACATTTTCCTTTTTGAGTTTGCTTAACTCTGGTAGATGCATCTTCTCACTTTCTTCCATTTCTTTCTAGGTATTTTTATCAAAATTTTCTTCTTTTAATTTTAAAATTTGATTTTCAAAATTAGTAACCATGTCACCATGTTTTTCTTTCAATTTTTTAAAAATTTTCAAAAGCTTTGAGAAATCATCAAACAATACATCATAACTTTGTTTGAGTTTAGAATAAATTACATCCTCTGATTTTGAATCACTTGAGCGTGCTTCAAAGTCTGATTCCTTACTTGCCATAAGACAAATCAGAGCAGATTCTGTTTCTTCATCAGACTCTTTAGAGCTGGATGATCCTTCATCATCCCATGTGATTAACCTTTTTGTCTCTTAGGGAATTTTCTCTTTTCTTTTCTATCCTTCTTGTCTTTATTTTAAGAGAGGACATTCTATTTTCATGTTACCTAGTTTTGTGTAGTTAAAATACACCAAATTAAACTTGTTAGTTTTAAACTTAAATTGATTTTTAACTTTGTGGTCCTTCTTTTGAAACTTCTCAGGTCTGAACTTCTTTTTCTTTAACAGCCTGTGAAATCTCTTGGTTACAAGGGTCAATTCATCATTTGTATCAGCTTCTGACTCATCAGAGTCTTGATCTGAGCTTGTGGACTCTTCAGGTTTTAAAGCTTTGGACTTCCTCCCTGATTTATCTTTTTTTAAGGCTATGCTTTTGGAGGAAGAAGGCTTGCTGACTTCCTTGTACTTCAACTTCAATTCATGTACTCTGAGTACTCTAAGCAGTTCATCTAATGAGAATGTACTTTGGTCCTTTGCTTCCTCTAGGGTTAAGGACTTGGCATCAAACCTTTCTGGCAAACTTTCAAGAAGCTTTACATTAATATCTTCTATGAAAGGTGTAGTCCCAAGAGCCTTAAGCTCATTCAGCAAGGTCTTAAATCTTCCAAACATTGGGTCTACTATTTCATGGTCCTTCATCTTAAACGTATCATACTATTTGGTCAACCATATCTTCTTAGATCTCTTTATGTTAGAGGTGCCTTCATAATTACGTTGGAGAGCATCCCAAACTTCTTTAGCTGATTTATAGTTGAACACTTTATTGTACTTTGATTTGCTAAGAGCACAAGTAAGCAAGAATCTGGCTTTGGCATTTATCTCCAGTTTTATTATTTCAATAATACTTCATTCATCTTCAGACTTCAGCTTTCCACCTTTATAAATAGGAGCTGTATAATCACTATTTATAATAAATGCCCATAGACTATACTGGGTGAATTTTATGAACATTTCCATTCTATCCTTCCAACATGGGTAGTCTTCTCCAAAAAAGGTTGGTGGTTTATTGATAGAAGAACCTTCTATAATTAATTGATTACTTTAAGAAGCTTCTATGGATCTTGATCCTTTTAACTTGAAGGAGTGATCAACCAAAGGATAAGATCTGATACCAATTGATAGTTCATAGTCAGACTTTGAAAGGGGAGTTGAATAAGTCTTAAACTCTTTTGCGGAATTATGAACCTTTAATGCACAAGTAATCAGACTTGATAAAATAGATTTGGAAAGAGCAAGGTAAGAAGAAGAAAGAACACCAAGAGTTTTATACTAGTTCACTTCCAACACAGAAGCTATGTCCAGTCTCTTCTAACTTGAAGGATTTCCACTATTGTAAAATCTCCTTTACAATAACAGCACCAGACTAGTGCCATAAGTATTTTTGACTCCAACGACTTCTAACTTAAACCCAAGTATTCTTTCAACAAGCCGCTCCTAACTCAACAACTCAAGTATTATTTCGAACGCCTCTTCAAGCCACAACTGTTTCCCATTGAAACTAAAAGGCTAGTAACTCACCAAACTTTTCACACTAACTAATTTGTAAGAATGAAGAACAAAAGTGCTTAGCAGAACTTAGTGTATATAAGGATTACAATAATATGAACAGATACACTAAGTAAAGAAAAGACAAAAAAGCTAAGGTCTGTTAAAACAGAACAACAAAGAAGGCCTTTGTCTTTAAGAAGCAGGAAAAGATTAAGAGAATTTTTTATTACAATGAATAAGAATTGATGAGCTTCTTCTCTATAAAGAGGTGAATTTTTCATGCATATATAGGTAGGTCACTTAAGATGACCATTGCTATTCTCGGAAGGAGATATGAACGTTGGATATCCTTTGAAGGAATTTTCTTTAAGAAAACGTACTAGACCTTTGATGAATTGAAGAGATGTTTAAAGGTTTGATAACAAAGAGCTTCCATACTTGTATAAATAAGGATTTCCTTGAAATCTTTGGAGAATAAAGCTAATTGATGGCTTTATTTCTTCTAGTAATCATACAGAGATCAATGCTAAAATCCTTCTGATTGTAACTAACATACATGCTTACTTGGTTCAGCTTTTCTGACATATACTGAGTTGTTATGTTGAGGACTTCGAGAAACTATATTGGTTGCTCTCTTTTTTGTCTTTTATCCTCTTTGATGATAAGCATATTTCTCTTGATAAGGGCTTGACTTCCAATGCATCATCAATTTAGTTTTTAGAATATTGTTTTGTACTTCTATAGTAACATTCTTCTTGTTAATCCAGGATGCCTAAAAGTCTGAGGTCTGATTATGTTGAAACATAAGACTAAGCAATCTTGAATCAGACTTTTTGGTTAAAGTCAAAAAATTAACCTTTGATGGATCAGACTTTTGATCAGATGGACTCCCCTTTTGTCTCGTAACATGTGTACTTGATTATATAGTTCTTGAAACACTTAGTTAGATAATTTAGATCACACATAAGTAGAATTCATTTAATTAAAATACATTGATGTGTGTTATTAACAAATCCTAGGGTCTCATTGTAATGTCATACTAAGGTCTGGTCCAAGTGTTAGCAACTTCTTTTTTTTTAACCAGACTTGACCTTAACAAGCCATTTACTAAATTGATATCTAAATGTCATGGGCAGGTTTGAATTGTTTTGATTAGATTAATGTGTGTTATAGTTAGATTGAGAAGTAAAAAGGATGGAGTTATGTGGCAATGTAATGCATTGATGGACTTGAAGAGGTCATTTTGAGCATCGATGGGAATTAGACTCCCCTGATAGTCTATATAAGTCCACAACTACATATTGAGTGTGTGTGTGTGTGTGTGTGTGCATGATCAAAATAAGGTTTAAATGGCATTTCATGGTTTTGGTATCATGAATTATTCAATAGACGGTTAGATTACATTTTAGCATATAAATCAGTCATACAAATGAATTTTGATGAACAAATTATGCCAGCAGATTTGGAGTGGGGAAAACATAAAGCCTATGAAATTTGGTATCATTTGGAGTTGAAACGGGCAATTTAGGGGTGCGTGAAGTTGAAATGCATAAATCAGAGACCGAATCGCAAACTCTGAATTGGAGTTGTCATGGGCGTGCCCACACCTAGGCTCTACGTTTGGAGCCCCCTTACACATGCCAGTGTTCCCTAGGGTGTGCCAATGCTAGTGTCTTGGCTTGGTCCCTTGCTCACGTGTGTGCTCATGCCCAGCTAGCGTGCTAACACTGGTGCTTTGAGTTGGCCTGGTCCCTACCTTGGCATGCCTACGCACATGTGATCTTGAGTTTGGTAGAAGCCTCACATGCCCATGCCCAGGCCTGGACCTCTCTTTATGTTGCTGGCGCACGGACGCCTAGCTTGGGCATTCAACACCCAGGTCCTACCCATCCTTGGTGTGTCTGGTGTTTATACACCCAGCATGGGTGTGCCTACGCTCAGGCACTACATTCCCATCTTTGTGTTGACGCTTATATGCCCACTGGGCGTATCCATGTCTAGGTCCTATCCTACAGACTTGTTTTTTATGTTTTGGTGCTTGAGTCTAGTTCCATGCATCCTTGTTTTCATGGTCTTAAAAATATAAAATTATGAAATAATTAAATATAGCATGTTACGAAAAATTCTCTGTAAATTTTTATGAATTAAGTGAACATCTTAATTAAATCATAGCAGGACGTTATACCTACCAAGAAAAAAGCCCTACCCTTTCTAAATATCTTTCTCAGGTTAAGATGTTGATAACAGAGTTCAAGTTATTTAAAATAGTACACGTTCCCAGAGTAAAAAATGAAAGATTAGACCTCCTCTTTAAGTTGGCCAGCACCAAGAGGGCAGGAAACTTGAAGACTTTCATACAAGTTACCTTGGAAGAACCCACCATTAAAGATGCATAATTAGTGAACAAATCACTATTACGCCAAGAGAAAACACGTGGATGACCCCAATAATAGACTTCCTAAGCAAAGGGGACCTCCCCCGAATTCTTCAGAGGCTAAAAGGGTAGACACATTTGGCCAATTACACCATGATAGGGGAAACTTTCTAAAAGAGGGTTTACCCTGCCACTCCTTAAATGCCTTAACAAGGAATAAGTAGAATACGTGATGCAAGAGCCCCACTCGGGAATCTGCAGACACCATGGGGGGGTATGACCCCTAGCCGCCAAAGTTCTCCGAGTAGGATATTTTTGGCCCACACTACAATTGGACTATTTAGACTTTATCAAGAAATGTGAATCTTGTCAAAAGAATGCTAACAGAATACATAGTCACCCTAAGTTGTTACATAGAATCCTCTCTCCTTGGCCCTTCAACACATGAGGTATGGACCTCCTGGGACCTGTCCCCCTATGGAAAGGACAAGTAAAATACCTATTAGTAGTAATAGATCTTTTCATAAAGTAAATTAAAGCCAAGCTCTAATGTGTATTTAAAACATATCATTTTAGGTTGCATTTTGTAGGCATTTTTAGGATAAATTGTATAAAATCCCCCTAAATCCCTATCATATTTACTCATTTCCCGCTTGTACTACTTGGTTTGCTAATTTTGTAGAAATTATAAGTTTAAAGGCCTTTTTAGACTATTTTTGGATCATATATGGAAATCCTTGCATAACAAAGCAACCGCGTGCCAAAATAATTGAAAACAAAGAAAAAAGAGCTCTAGATAGTGCATTCCATGTCCTAGCCCTGGATGGAACCATGGCCATAGAGCAATTGGGCCAAAAATCATGTTTAGAGGGTCTAGAGTGAACCATGTCCAGGCCGTGGTGGGCACTAAGGCCGTGGTTTGTGTCTGGCCATGATTGTTACGTTTTTATGCTATAAGTAGGGGTATAGAGGCTCTGTTTTAGGGGACCTATTCTCTAGGATTAAGAGGCACTTGTATAGGCATAAAAGGTGACTTGGGAGGACTCTTTTCAAGGATTCTCAAGGAGGAGAACACTGAGGGAATAAAGGATTAAAGACTCTACATGTCTTGTGGTTTGTCTTAGATTCTTAGTATACCTTTAGTTTAATTCTTTGAAATTCTTGTTTTATAAGTTGTATGGATTCAATGAACCTTTGTCATTCTTTGTTTACCATGAGTGTCTAGAATCCTTGTTCTTAGGATTTAGGGTGTGACTTGTAATGTAATTAGTGAAATATTTATTGCCTTATCAATGAATCCATGTTTGCCTTTAATTCTTGATTACCTTATTTGCTCGTTGGCTTAAACATAGGTATCAGTTATCTTTAATTAATTCTAGGGATGGACTTAACCGTGAACCTAAGTAATCTAATTTAAGAATTGAACCTAAAATTGAATCTGAGATGGTTGTAACTGGGAACTTTATTTAATCTTTTGAGGATTAAAGTTTTCATAATAATTAAATTAAAGAATGAACTGAAAGGTGAACCTTTTTTTATTGTTGTATTAATTCAAGACTTCCATTATTCTTTATAACTTGGTTCTCAAATTAAACGATGATTTGTTTGATGGCTAAGCAACCTAACGGAACTTTGAAAAGGGAAAATTAGAACTTTAGGGGGTTGGTCCCGGTAAACTAGAAAGTAAAAGATAAGGTAAAATCTCTAAACACCTTTACAAAGCAATTCATAATCCTAAAATCCCAAGATACGTTTTAATTAAATTCATTCTTGGAGAACTTCTTATTTGCATTTTTTACTTTATTTTTGATTTCTCTGTATACAATCACTATTCTTGGCTATTTAGAGAAATAGGATCGTTATTCTAAGTACTTGAGAACACGGTCCCTGTGGAGACGATATTTTTCATATTGCGACAACCACGTACGTTTGTGGTGTGTTAAGTTTTTGGCGCCATTGTCAGGGATTATGTTTTCCTCAATACTCGGTGCTTCTGATCTCGTTTAGACTAAACATTCTTACTTTTCTTAATTTTTGTTGATTTTTCCTGATTTTTTTTATTATCTTCATTAATTATCTTTATCTTATCTTTTAGGATCTTTTCTTTTCTTTTGAAATCTTATCTTTTTTATTTCTCTACATATAATCTCTATTCTTTCCTATTTAGATAAATAGGATCATTATTCTGAGTACTTGAGAACACGATCCCTGTGGAGACGATATTTTTATATTATGTGACAACCCCCTATGCTTGTGGTGTGTCAAGTTTGTAGCGCCGTTGTCGGGGACTGTGTTTTCCTCAATACTTAGTGATTTTGATCCCATTTAGACTAAACATTCTTACTTTTCTTAATTTTTGTTGATTCTTCCTATTATTTTTGTTTTATCTCTAATATCTTATCTTTATCTTTTATTTTTGAATTTTATCTTGATTTAACTTATCTTATATTTTCTTTATCTTTAACTTGTATTTTTATTTTAATTTAATTTAATTTCTTACCTCTATCTATATCCTTATCTTTCCTTTGATTAGATTTTATCTTATCTCAATCTGCTTAATTGATTTTTCCTAAAAAAAATTAAAAAAAAAGAAAATATTACGCTTGGTCTTTTTCTGTTTGTATTCTTACAGGTACTTTTATGCAAAGAACCAAGAGCGCTAATCTTGACTTTATAATTGATCTAGAGATTGAGCGCACCCTCTTAGATAGAAGGAGACTTTAAAGGCAATTATTTGCTAAAGAAGAACTTGAAAACATGGCTGAAGATAACCGAGCACTTAGAGATTTTGCTACTCCCAATACTATGGGAAGAGGACTAAGTATCACAAGGCCTGTCATTGAGGCCAATAATTTTGAATTGAAGCCTTCTCTCCTATCTATGGTACAACAAAACCAATTTGGGGGACTACCTTTTAAGAACCCTAACCTGCACTTACAAGTATTTTTGGAGTATTGTGACACGCTTAATGTAAATAGAGCTTCAAGTGACACAATAAGACTAAGAATTTTCCCTTTTCTGTTTGAGGAACAAAGCGTGTGCTTGGCTTTATTCCTTGCCTAAAGGGTTTATCTCCACCTGGAGTGAACTTTCCACTATTTTCCTTAACAAGTACTACTCAAGAAGCAAAATAGATCAGTTGAAGAAGCAAATCATCTCTTTCGTGCAGAAAGATGATGAAACATTATATGATGCTTGGGAGCAATACAAAGAACTTCTTAGAGAGTATCCCCACATGGTATTCAAAGATGGCTTATGATCCATATCTTCTATAATGGACTTACTACTAGCCATAGAGTTACTTTGGATGCCATAGTTGGTGGCGCCTTCATGAGTAAGAACATAGAGGAAGGATATAATTTGATTGAAAAGGTTGCTCAAAATTCTTATTAGTGGTCCAATGATAGAAATATGCCTCCTAAAGCTCCAAGTAAGTACTCCGTAGATGCCATATCTTTGTTAATCGCTAAAGTTGAAGCATTTACTATTAAATTCAATAAACTTGGAACAGGTGCTACTAATATTGTTTGTGAGCTTTGTGGTAACGTATGACATATTACTAGCATATGCTAGTGGGAGCCCCTCAGAATATGGAAAGTGAAACACAACAGGTGGATGCCATAGAAAGCTTCCAAAGGAAATTATAAACTCTTTACACCACGAAAGTCAAGATTGGAGTCCTTATTTGAGACATTTATGAGCAACCAAATAGAGCAAAATAAAAAATTCACAGAAGCTTTAAAGGACCTTAACGTTAAAGCAGATGCTATAGCCTCACGTAACAAAGCGTTAGAAATCTAGTTGAACTAGCAAAGAAGTCATACATTAGCTGTAATATTGAGAAGCAGGAGGGCCTTAGAAAACCAATTGGTAACACAAACAAAAAAAGAGAATCCCAACAAAGCAGACAAAAATTTTCTCCAGGACCTAGTGAAACCATGATGGAAGAGAGAAAAAAGGAAAAGCCTTACCAATCTCCCATCTCCTATCCATAATGGTTGGCCAAGGCAAAGCTAGATAAGTAGTTTAGTAAGTTTCTTGAAGTTCTTAAAAAGCTATTGTACCTTTTATGGAGGCTTTGCAGTAAATTCCTACATACGCGAAGTTCCTAAAAGATATATTATCCAACAAAAGGAAAATGGAAGAATTACTTATTAAGGAGTGCAGTGCCTTAGTCCAAAAGAAGCTTCCAGCTAAGCTCCAAGATCCAGGTAGTTTTTCTATTCCATGCATGATAGGAAATATGAATATTGACAGAGCACTTTGTGATCTTGGAGCTAGTGTTAGCTTAATGTCATTATCTATTTATGAGAAATTGGATCTAGGTAAACTCAAACCCACTAGGATGTTATTGTAATTAACAGATAGATCTGTTAAATAACCTGTGAGAATTCTTGAGGATATTCCCATTAAAGTAGGATAATTTTTTATACCTATTGATTTTGTTGTTTTAGAGATATAAGAAGATTCTTTGATCCTTATCATTTTGGGGAGACTGTTTCTTGCCACTACAAGAATGATTATTGATGTTAAAAATGGCAAAATATTTCTTGAGGAGATAAAAATGGAATTTAATTTCAAAAACATGGAAAATAAAACATTGACTGATGATTGTTGCTATAAGATTGATCTTTATGATTTGATGGTGAAGGAGGAGGTCTTGAAAAACTCTCCTCAAGATCCATTAGATTTTGTTTTGGTTGCTTCTATTGATTCTATAGGTAATCCTTTGGGAAAGGGGGATGGAGAGACTCCACCCCAAACTAAGAAAGAAACTAAAATTGTATTGAAACCTCTCTCAAACTTTTTAAGATATGAATTTCTTAGACCTAGCTCTACCTATCCTTTGATTGTTGTTGTTGGATTAAGTAAAGAAGAAACTAAAAAAGCTTTTAGAACAACTTAAGTTGTATAGAAAATCTATAGGCTATTCCATGGATGATATACAAGGAATTAGTCCATCTTTTTTCATGTATACTATAGTTGTTGATGAAGATTATAAGCCTTCAGTGGAACACCAAAGGAGGCTTAATCCAAAATTGCATGAAGTTGTTAAAAAGAAAGTTCTAAAGCTTCTAAATTCAGGTGTCATCTACCCTATTACCAATAGTAAATAGGTTAGTCCCGCATGTAGTACCAAAGAAAGGGGAAATGATGGTTGTTAAGAATGAAAAAGGTGAATTGATCCCTTCAAGAATAGAATTTGGGTGGCGTATGTGCATTGATTATAGGAAACTAAATAATGCCACTAAAAAAGACCATTTCCCTTTGCCCTTTATTGATCAAATTCTTGAAAGACTTGTAAAACATTCATATTTTTATTATTTGGATGGGTACTCTGGTTTTCACCAAATACCCATTCATCCTTCTAACTAGGAAAAGACCACTTTCACTTGCCTATATGGAACTTTTACTTATAGGCGCATTGATAAGTCTTGAAAAGACTTAATAAAGTCATCTTTAATTTAACTTAATCCATTAAATATTGTTGAGTTTGGCATTATTAGGTAATAAATTGTCATTATTTCTTGTTCTAATTATTTAATTTAAAAGTGTTTAAATTATGCAAGAAAATGGTTAAAAAGATAAGTATATAAAGTATATAAGGAAATATGTTTATTTGTAAATTTATTAACCTAGCGTACATACGCTAGAAGGCCAGCGTACATACACTAGGCATTTATTTGTTTGCATGTTGCAGGATCAGGTGCAGGATATCCACGATCACGCTTAAGCGTGAGAACATTTGCATAAAGCGAAGACATATGCACCTCGCTCAAGCGAGAGGGCTATAAGCTCAAGCGTAAAGGATCCATGCATTCACGTAAAAGGAAGAAACGCAGCATGCAGCAAGGCACTCGATCACGCTCAAGCAGACCATAGTCATGCTCAAGCGTGAATTCACCACATTCATTAATTCAACGCTCGCGCTCAAGCAGACCATAGTCACGCTTAAGCGTGAAGTCACATAATTCATTAAATTAACGATCACGCTTAAGCGCGCTTCAATCACGCTCAAGCTTGATTTCTGTTTGCCCAGGATTGTTAAGTTCCTTCAACGTCGAACAGTATTTGATCTCATTAATGATTGTATAAGTTACTGATTATGTTGTATTTTAGTAACTTAAGTATTGTATATAATTAGTTTAGTTATTTTAATTATTAATTAAGTTTCCTTTATAATTAATTAGAGTTAGTTAGTTAGTTAGTTTTAAGTTATCTATATATAGTGGTAGTTACTCTGTAATAAGGAGACGGGAGCACACAGAAGCAATAACATGATTCATTTTCTCATTTTTAATCTCTCTCTAATTCTTTTCTCTCTCTAAACTCTCTCGTCCATGTCTCTCCACATTCCTTCGACTGAATCCATTTCTATGGGTTTCTAAACCCCTAGGGTTAGGATTGCTAAAGCTTCCGATGGAATCTTGAAGCTGCATTAAGGAATTCATCTTTAGAATCATGAGAAGAACAAGCTAAGAAGTGGATCTACACTGCTGGATTGACATTAATTGAAGAATTTCACCAGTGAGGAATCATGGTTGAAAACTTAGGTAACTTCTAGCTTCCTAACTAATTCAGGCCTAGTAATTAGGTGAATAGTTAGGGTTCAATCCCCAATTTCGCATTAGATTTCTCTGTCACTGAACACCTAAGGGATTAGGGTTTAATGCTTAGGAATTAATGTTAATTACCTAAGGAATTAGGGATTAACCATCTGTGAATTGTCCTCTTGCATCTGAAGCTTGATTGAACCTTGATTGCATGTGTCTTGATGAAATTATGAGTTGAAGTAATCTTAACCTATCTTCCATTAAATACATTTCATCTTTTCTATTGTTTCTGAAAATATAAAAACATAGAAAGTATAAAACAACACAAAGAGAATAAATTCTATCTTTTTGTGTTTTGGTTCAGCTTGTGCTAGTCCAAGATTGCGGTAATTACCTCAATCCCTGTGGGACGATCAAATATATTACAAATTTAATGATTAGTGCGCTTGCCAAAAGAATAAATCCTCTGAGATAAATGCATCAAGTTGATGGCTCAGGATTTACACACCACGCATGCCTTTTGGCCTTTGTAATGCACCTGCAACTTTTCAAAGATGTATGCAAAGAATTTTTTTTTGATTTAAAAGAAAACATCATGGAAGTTTTTATAGATGATTTTTCTATTTGTGGCTTTAATTTTGATAATTGCCTCACTAATCTTTGTAAGGTTTTGCAGCGTTGTCAACAAACTAACTTAGTTTTAAATTGGGGGAAATGTTATTTTATGGTAGGAGAAGGTATTGTTTTGGGGCATTTGATTTTCGAAAGGGGTATAGAGGTGGATAAGGTAAAAATTGAGGTAATTGAGAAATTACAACCTCCAAAAAATGTAAAAAGTGTGAGGAGCTTCCTTGGACATGCAGGTTTTTACCCAAGATTTATTAAGGATTTCTCCAAAATCACTAAACCTCTCATGAACCTTTTGGGTAAGGATGTTACTTTTGTTTTTGAATCATTTGTAGGCTTTTTGCAGGCTTAAGGAAGCACTTATTACAGCCCCTATTATGCACTTGATTAGGATCTACCTTTCGAGCTAATGTGCGATGCTAGTGATTATGTCGTGGAGCTGTCTTAGGACAATAAAAAGAGAAGAAGTTGCACGTGATATACTATGCTAGCAAAACTTTAGATAATGTGCAAGTAAATTATGCTACCACTAAGAAGAAGTTATTGGCTATAGCTTTTGCCTTTGATAAATTCATATTTTACTTGGTAGGCTCTCAGGTAATTGTATATACTGATAATTCTGCTATCAAATACTTGTTGCAAAAGAAATATGTTAATCCTAGATCAATTAGGTAGATTTTAATGCTATAAGAATTTGATATAGAAATAAGAGATAAGAAAGGCACTGAAAATTTAGTTAATAACCACTTATCTAGATTGATTTCTAAAAAGGAAGAGACAAGTGACATTGTTCCTATTAACGAATCTTTTCCTAATGAGCAGCTACTTAATCTCCATGGCAAACATGTTCCTTGGTATGCTGATTTTATCAATTATATTGCATGTGGTATTTTACCCCCTGATCTTAATTTTTCAGAAGAAAAAGAAATTCTTAGCAAAAGCAAAGCATTACTATTGGGATGAACCACTCTTATTTAAGCGGTGTGTTGATGGATTAATGAGAAAATGCATGCCCGAGGATGAAGTTCATGCTATATTTGATCATTGCCATACCTTACCTCTGGAGGGCACATGAGCACCCACAAAACAGCTTCAAAGGTACTATAAGTAGGATTCTATTGGCCACATATCTTTAAAGATGCTCATAAGTCACATGTGATGCATGTCAACGTGTAGGTAACGTCTCTAAATGCCATGAGATGCCTTTGAATGGAATACTTGAGGTTGAATTATTTGATGTTTGGGGAATTGATTTTATGGGACCATTTCCTACTTTTTTTGGAAATAACTATATTCTGGTAGTCGTAGATTATGTGTCCAAATGGGTGGAGGCAATTGCTTCACCTCTGTAACACCCTCGGTTAACTAGGATAATCCCTTCCACTAGATTATCTTGGTCAACTAATAGCGGGGCTTACCGAAAACGAAACACTAATCAATCGTGCCCGTCTAACGTTATTTTTCTAAATTTTTTGTCTTAACACCGATCATGATAAAACTTTTTCCGAATATTCCAATTTCGAGATACACTCATTAAATTTATTAAAAATTTATTTTAATAATATATTTGATTAAAGTTAATCGTCGTTGACGGAAATTTCCATAACTTGAGATCTAACCATTAGATCGTGGCAAAATTCAAAACGGAGATTCTTTAATATACGAGCAATATTATGGAATGGTTAAAAATAATTTTAGATAAGGTGAGACCCCCTTACCTTTCCGGACAGTCGCTGCCCGGAGGAAGAAGATGACGGTCTTGCTAGAAAAATAACTAAATGCCCCGATTGCGCTCGATCATGCCTGGAACCTTAAGAAATCAACATGTAAGAGTTTTTCAACCATTAAAGGTGTCACGGCCAGCAATAACAATATAGGAAAGTCATGGATTTAATTAAAGTAGGAAGAGTAATTTACCGAACGTTCACCGTTTGTTTGAAATCCTTCGTCATTCGTCAACGATCATCACCGATCATTCTCGTAATCCTTAAAAACTAACATGCATTATTAAACATATAAAGAGGGTCATGGTTTTCATCCAAGGATGACAAGGAATTGACATGCAAAGTGCTAAAATTTTAAGGAAGACAAAAGAAATAAGAATCAAGAATCAAGAGTTAAAATTTTACTTTGATGATTAAAATGGTGGCCACGGTTTTTGGAGGAAATTGACATCTTGATAATGACCATCTAGGTGACAATTTTTGATGATAAAATGGAAGATAATTTGGAGCTGGAACAAGAGGGATATCATGGATTTGGTGAAAAATGGAAAAAGAAGAAGTAAGTTTTTGGAGGTGGTGAGGTTTGGTTGGAGTCATGGGGGGTGGAGATGAGATTTATGGTGGCTATGGGTGGCTGAATGGTGGCTAGATGGAAGGTGTTAGTTGCTAGAAAATGAAAGAAAAAAAATAATTAAGAGAGGAGAGTGTTGGTGGGTTGTTGCCATGAGGAAGAGAAAGAGTTAAAATGGAATGGTTGAATGAAGTGATGATGAATTTTGGTAATGGGATGGTAATTATCATTAGGTACATGCATGTGTAAGAAAATCAGGTTGTTTTGCATTGCCTTGGGATGTATCTAATGTGAATGGAGTGGTCTGAATGTGATTTGTGAATGTATGGCATGGTTAAGGTATGATGTATGGCGAATCTATCATGGTTACATGCCATCTTGGTGGATAGTTCTCAAGAAGATAAGTGGTGTGATGCATGAAAGGGTAGGGATTTGGTCATGACACATGTGAGAGGTGTGTGGCAAGCTGCATGGGCAGAGTGAAATTGTCAAGCAAGGAATTCAAGAAGGTGGAACAAGTGTCTAGTAGGTGGGAGAAAGCTATTGGAGCAATTTTGCATGAAGGGTGAGGTGGCACACTCAGGGGCGTTACTTTGTGTGGGATGTTTGGGGCCTTTTAGGAAGAATTTCAAAATAGGCTGAACACAAAAGTTGTATAACTTTTTGTTATCTTTAATTTGATATATGTCACAAAACAATCCATTAAGAAATGAGAAAGTTATGGCCCAAATACGAAACTAGTGCAGGGCTATGATGGGATTTTTGTTCCCTGCATAGATCATTTTCTGGACCAAATGGATAGGGATTTGGGCTTTGTGTTCTTTATAAACGTTGTGGAGAATTATGTTAAGAAAACTTTAGTGAAGGTCTCATTCAATTTCATGGTCATATGAGAGAGATTTGTGGAAAATACTACACCTAGTGCAAGTTGTTGCTGGAGAAATATGAATTAGTGTAGTATTTTAATTTCTGGGATTCAATGGATGAGAATTGGCTTTCAAGCTCTGCATGAAGTTTATAGATATTTATTTCCTCTTTAATTTGATATATCATTTGCGATGATCCAAGTTTGGTAGCCCGAGATATACCCGATTTACGATAGGACACTCTAGAAGCTTCCTGGGTCAGCTAGGGTCTTAGAAATAAATTCACCATTAATTTTCCTTTGGGAATTTGATTTTGTTCTCTTCATCAAAATTATATAGGTCTATGATACAGATCCATAGCAAAAAGAACAGAGTGATTCAAGCACCAGACGAAGGAGATACACGAATTTTATCAAAGGCTACCAGTATTGAAACGAAACAGCCAAGGGTTCACAAAGATTTATTAAATTGTACCAATCTAGCCTTCAATGTCTTCACAGAAAATGTAGATAATTTTGTTATGGATATTTTGACACCAAGTTTGGACAAATCAAATATCGTATGAGAAAGTTATGATTTTTTTTTGAACTATGCGCAGAGAAAACATCCAAACGTTGGAATTTTGATACGAATATACTTAATCTTTGATTTTGGGGTTGACAGAGTAAGAATCAGAGTTTGCGGCTATAAACGGAGATTGAATATCTTTTCAAAACAAAGAGATTGAGACCAGAATCGTTTGATTCTAAGATCGTATGAAAAATATGGGTCTAAAACACCAAAGGTATTCGGGTTGAGTTTTAAAGCAATTTCTAAGGAAATCAACTTATTGAAAAACATGGATGATAAAGTCTGAATCAAGCTTCGGTCCCCTCAGGAAAAATTCCTAAAACGTCAAAATGAGTCACTAGAGACTGACCGTGCCATCATCGGATATCCCGAGGTATATGAACGGTCAAACGTAGGAGACATTAAAGTTTTTGATTGGACCGGTTAGGCGAAGTCAAACACCCTTAATCTTTTAGGAAATGATCCTAACAGGACTAGTTTTCCTACTGGATCACTAGTCTCGGGTCAAACGGTCAGAGTCTGACCTAGGCTGGGTCCCACAGTTCAAATCTAAGGAACCAAGTGATATTTTATTATTAAATATAATTATCAAATAAATGAACAATTTAATATATATATATATATATTTATATAATTTCAAAATAAATTATTATAACTATTATCTATTAAATATTGTTGAAAGAAAGTAATTATTGAATAAATATAATTATAAATTAATTTGTACCCAAAATAATCGTCGTTACGTATTGTTTTTAATTAAACAGTGTTGTCGAATGTTATTTATTATTTTCTTATTTCTGCTTTTCTCACTCATTACATTCTCTTAGCATTCTTATATTTCAGGTTAAGCTCCGCTTCTCTCTATTTTCTCATTTTAAATTGTTCGGGGAACAGGCCGAAGCCTCAAGCTTCTTACCAAAAGCTCAACAGAGTGTCCTCAGGAGTCCTGAGGGTCTGATTTCCTATTCTCAAAAATCAAGGCTGTTACAACCTCACTTTGATGCAAAAATGGTATGAAACATTTTAAGAAAATAATTTTTCCAAGGTTTGGGGTCCCCAAAGTTGGTATTAGTGATGGAGGTTCACATTTCATTGAAAAAACCTTTGAAAATCTTTTAAGAAAATATGGGGTAAAACATAAAGTAGCCACACCCTATTATCCTCAAACAAGTGGACAAGTAGAATATCAAATAGGGAAATAAAACAAACTTTATCCAAAGTTGTTAATACTACCTGTAAGGATTGGTTTATTAAATTAGATGATGCTTTATGGGCATATAGGACTACATATAAAACCCCTATTGGTACTACTCCTTTTAGACTTGTTTATTGTAAACCATGTCACTTGCCAGTTGAGTTAGAGCATAAATCTTTATGGGCTATAAAAATACTTAATCTCGATCTGAAAGCTGTAGGGGGAAAGAGACTTTTGTAGGTGAATGAATTAGAAGAACTCAAGATGGATGTGTATGAAAATTCTAAGCTCTACAAAGAAAAAACAAAATGTTGGCATGATCTAAGAATTGTAAGAAGGACCATTAATCTTGGGGATATGGTTCTTCTCTTTAATTCAAGGCTAAAATTATTCACTAGTAAGCTAAAACCAAGATGGCAAGGACCATTCAGAGTAGTTAAAGCCTACCCGCATGAAGCATTACTTAGCTGGGGACCCAATCCTATAAATCAACAGCCAGAGATTGGATGAGCCCAAATAATGCCTAAAAAAACAAAAAATTCAAGGAAGAAACTAGTTTGGGGTACCATATCCCATCTTTTCCTCTCAGGTAAATTGCTTATCCTTTCTTTTTCATTACTGAACATTGGGAACAATGTCCTTCTTAGTTTGGGGTGGTAGGACAGTCAACTTACTCATATCTTTATTCTTCCACTTTTACCTGCTTTACTTTTAGGACACTATTTTCTACCTTAATTAACTTTTTTTTCATTACATCTTAGGATCAAGCATTGTTTGTTTTTCTTGAAATTATTATATGAGTTAAGTTACTGATTATGAGTACTTGAACATAAAACATCCTTGAAACCCCCATTTTAAAATTTTTAATGATCTTAACATACTTTATAGAGTGATTTTATGTTTTCCAAACAAATGATGAAAATTTTTGCTATGTTTCTCTTGACTTAAATATTTCCTTGGTGAGCTTTTGAGCATTTTTAAAAGGGTATACTTTTATCAAAAATCTTAAAACCCTTATTTATTCTCTATTGAGTGATTGTCTCCTCTTTCTTGGTATTCTAGAACTTGCTTGTGACCTAGGCAAAGTAGTGTTTGAATTCTATACCTTAGGATGATAAAGGCAAATTTAGGCATTCTTGAAGCCCTTATTTTAAAAAATATATTATTTATTAGTTGCCCCCTTTGAGCTTAAAATCTTTATTACTTTCTTTGGAACCTTTTTCTATAAAAAGCGTTTTGAGATCAAGAAAATTAATATGGATCTAAGATGGCAACAAACATCAAAATTAGAAATATAGGACCTCTAAAAAGAAAAACAAAATGTTGGATTGAGAAAAGAAGAAAGAAAAAGAGAAAAACAAAAAAGAAAAAGAAATACTTATAATGATTCATATCATCCAAAAATTCAATGACTTCTATTTGTGTACTTATGTTGGGATGATTGAAGCAACTGAAAAAAGGTTGAAAAGAAAAGAAATTAAAAGGTCCCTAAAAGTATTATCAAAGGTAATAAAATTTGGATGACCTCTTTAATTTGTTAAGCTATTTGTTTTATCCTTTCTTTGATTTCCATACCTTAAATCTTCTTCCTTGGTCTTATTACAACCTTTAAAAAGACCTTTTGATTGAGGTAAGTTTTTTTAATACTATAGAGCTAGGGTCACTTGTCAAGCCTATGGTAATCCCTTGATTGAGTTAACATTGAGCAACACTAACTATTACCTATAAACACTTGAGAGGATTGGTGAGATAGTAAGTCATTTGAGTTATTTAGAACATGGTTAAAAAGAAAACATATATTATGACGTATTTCATCAATTTACAATTATTTTTATTCGTTTAATTAAAATTCATAATAAATTTTACGTAACTAAATAATTTAATTGAGTCCCAATTTAAGAAAATATTTATTTTTACTAAAAAGTTCCAAAACAGTAATTATATAACACTTTAAAACTCAAAAACCCATTTAATTTTGGAAAGAAACCAAAAGTTGAAACAGGGGGCTGGCGCGTAGCCCAAAATGTAGCCCTGACGTTACGCGTCAGTAACAGCACTTGATACTGTTACACATTTTAGGCCAATCAGCCAACTTCTAACCTACCCGAATGACCCATTTTAAATCCGATTGCTACGAAACTTCACGGGCCATATGTTTTCCCTATTCCGGAACTGTTGGCGCCATCCGTTTGCCAAAATTCTAACATATGCTCAAGTTATGCGTAAAATATAGTTTAACCTCTTTTAGTGCCAAACCCTTGCACCAAACACCCTAAATGGGTTCCAGATGGCCCAAGGCCATTGCACATAGTTCCTAAATGTCCTAAGGGACCTATCGGTACCTTCTCGGGGTCCCAAAACCCGTCGGATCTCAAAATCACCTATTTAGTTCCTTAAATCCACTAAACGCACTATATGCATAACTTTTTGAATCAATCTGATCACTAATCAACTACCAATCACATTACACAACAGTCATGCACACAACAGTTCCTACCTATAGCAATCATCACTCACTTAGTGTTGGCTCCATGCCATAAATCATAATAATTCACACAACATGCACAATTGATAATGGCATTATCACATCAAAACAATTGGTCATAATTTAAACTACCATCATCATTATCAATCATCATCATCAATCTCAATACCATATTGATTATCATTACATCATCAACATACCAAAATAATCCAACTACCAAACAAGCATACTATAATCAATTCATTACGCATAACTAACAACCTATTACACACATATTCATATGTTATATAGATTCATGCTTCCTTAGCATCAACTCTTCGCTTGGCGCACCTCCAGGGCATGGGTACCCTCCCTGTCACTGGTCACTAAAATTAAATAAACCATAGCAAGGGTGAGTGTTTGGCATATCATAATTAATATAGGATAGAATAATAAAATCTAACAATACCTATTATTCATATTATTAAGTAATCTCTCTGACTTCCTGTATTTATACATATATATATATATATATATTCATATATCTACCTCCTCTTTTCCTAATTTCCACCTTAACTAAAACCCACATACATTTATTCTCAATTCAAATTACTACCTCTAGCTTATCACATACGTCATAGATCATCAAAGATTCATACATTCATCATAATACATCATTAATTCATATCTCATTATCAATCATACACCAATCATCAGTTCATATAATTCATAACTGACTCGCATGCATCTAACTCCTGGTATCCAGATACCTAAGGGTCGGCCTTCAGCTGGGGGTCCTACTTGACACCCTGTGGATCCTGTTTGGTCCACCGAGTCCTGCTTGACTCTCCACCTCAACTACTGGGTTCTACTTGACCACTGGGTTCTACTTGACCACTGGGTAGCTCAACTAGGCACAAAGGCCACAGGAGCAAAAAACGAGGGGCTACACATACTGTCGGTTGTCCCGTACCATATAATCACATAACAAATCATATCATACATGGCATATTATGAACACATCTTATATATAATGTCAGAAGCTGACATATACTCATCACTCAGGCGCCCTACTTGCCAAGCCCATCCACACAAGCCATGTTATACATTCTCATAATCATCACCTCATTAATCTCATCACTTTCATCAAATCATATATAATAACATTAACAAATATCGCACCACACATCACTAACATCGATCAAATTCATAATTTATTTGATATTACTCATGTATATTATTTATATATTTATTTTCCTCATTCCCTAACTCATAATTACTCAAATCTATATAATTCTTTATCCACCAATTATTTAATCATACTCAAGCATACATATATAATTATATTAATTACGCTTAACTAACTTACACCATCTGCAATAATTTCTAAATAAATTCTAGGCCTCCTGAAGCTACCATATATTCAAATCGTAATTAATTATGACCCGAACACCCTCTTACCTCTATTCCAAGCTTCAACAATTTGTTCTTGGTGTCGGTTGCGCCCTCCGGTTACTTGATTCACTGTTCCTCTTCCAAACTCGACGCCCACTTCGTCGATCGCTTGTCCAACGCTTATTCCGGCACCTACAGTTACCAAAACATAGAACTGGTTAGTACATTGTCTTCCTCACACTTCCAAACTCACCATCCAAGCTCTCAAATCATTAGATTTTAGAATCAAGGCCACCCACAATACATGCATGGTTCAGTTTCAAGGAAGGAAAAGAGAAGGAGAAGAAGAAACTTGAAATTGGAAGTTCCATATGCCTTACCTCACTTCCCCAAGTCCAAAAATGCAAGAAATTGAAGTTCCTGCAAGGTCCAAAGCTTAAATCATAAGGGAGGAAGAAAATAGAAGAGAAAGAAGCACGTGGGTTCTGTTTTGCATGTTCCTGTTTTAATTTGATCACGACACTGATGCTACGTGTCCCACTGACGCTACGCATCAGCTCATTAATTTGCACTTAACGCTACGTGTCCTAGCCACGCTACGCGTTAGGGTCCTAATTCCATTTTCCTTAAAAAATCATTTAAAAATCATCATTTCCTTTTAACATATCATTTAAATTATATAACCACTTAAAAATCCTATTTTCCTTTAATTCTGACTTAAGTAAATATTTAATTTATCCTTCCCAATTTAAATTACCAGAGATGTGACATATATTGTTTGGCATTCTAACTTCATCCCTCCTTACTTTTAATTTTGAGATCATAATTCTGTTTGGGTTCCTTGGCATGTTAGTTCTTTACTTATTAATTCTTTAACATAATGAATATAGTAATTTCTTGAGGACAAGCAATGTTTTAGTTTAGGGTTTTGATGTGTATTCAAAACACATCATTTTTAAGTTGCATTTTATAGGTATTTTTAGGATGAGTTGTATAAAATCCCCTTAAATCCTTATCATATTTGCTCTTTCCCTGCTTGTGCTACTTGGTTTGCTAGTTTTATAGAAATTAAAGGCTTAAAGGCCTTTTTGGACTATTTTTGGATCATATATGGAAAGTCTTGCATAACAAAGCAACCACATGCTAAAATAAATGAAAAACAAAGAAAAACGGAGATTTAAATAGTGCACTCCATGGCTAGGCCTTGGTGGAAACCATGGCCATGAAGCAATTAGGCCAAAAATCATGTTTAGAGGATCTAGAGTGAACCATGGCCATGGTTCATGTCTGGCCCATGATTGTTATGTTTTTATGTTATAAATAGGGGTATAGGGGCTTTTGTTTAGGGGACTCACTCTCTAGAAGTAAGAGACACTTGTATAGGCATAAAGAGTGACCTAGGGAGACTCTTTTCAAGGATTCTCAAGGAGGAGAATGTTGAGGGAATGAAGGATTGAAGACTCTGCATGTCTTATGGTTTGTCTTAGATTTTTGGTATACCTTTCGTTTAATTCTTTGAAATCCTTGTTTTATAAGTTGTATGGATTCAATGAACCTTTGTCATTCTTTGTTTATCATGAGTGACTAGAATCCTTGTTCTTGGGATTTAAGGTATGACTTGTAATATAATTAATGAAATCTTTATTGTCTTATCAATGAAATCCATGTTTGCTATTAATTCTTGATTGCCTTATTTGCTCGTTGGCTTAGACATAGGTATGAGTTATCTTTAATTAATTCTAGGGATGGACTTAACCGTGGACCTAATTATCTAATTCAAGAATTGAACCTAAGATTGAATCTGGGATGACCGTAACTGGGAATTTCATTTAATCTTTTGAGGATCAGAGTTTTCATAATAATTGAATTAAGGAATAGATTGAAAGGTGAACCTTTTTTTATTGTTGTGTTAATTCAAGACTTCCATTATTCTTTATAACTTGGTTCTCAAATTAAATGATGGTTTGTTTGATGGCTAAGCAGCCTAACAAAACTCTGAAAATGGAAAGTTAGGGGGTTGGTCATGGTAAACTAGAAAGTAAAAGATAAAGTAAAATCTCTAAACACATTTACAAAGCACTTCATAACCCAAAAATCCCAAGATACATTTTAATTGAATTCATTCCGGAGAACTTTTGATTTGTACTTTTTTACTTTGTTTTTTATTTCTCCACATACAATCTCTATTCTTGCCTATTTAGATAAATAAGATCATTATTCTGAGTACTTGAGAACACGGTCCCTGTGGAGACAATATTTTTTATATTACGCGACAACTCCGTACACTTGCGGTGTGTCAAGCCCCTCGCTACCATCTCAACATCTAAGCTACAAAACTTTACATGGAGAAACATCATATGCAAACACGGATTCCCCTACCCCATCATTTTAGATAACAGGAGGCAATTCATAGACAAATACTTCATAGAATTCTGTTGAAACCTGGGCATAAAATGGAAGTTACAATTAGTCGAACACACATAAACAAACGGTCAGGCTGAAGCTGCCAACAAGGTAATACTACAAGAACTGAAACGAAAGTTGGGATAGGCAAAGGAAAGATAGGAGGAAGACCTACTCGGAGCTCTATGGGCCTATCATACAATCCTTACTCTGTAACCCAAGAAACACTATTTTGACTCACTTATTAAGGGAATGCCATAATCCCCGTGGATCTCAGGGAACCCTTCCTCAGAAAACTCTCCTACGATGAAGAAGGAAACAATGAAAGAAGAAGAGAAGACCTTGATCTTAGCTTGCGAGAATAAGATATAGCTTACATAAGATATAATCCTCTAAAAAACATTTTTCCCAAAAATGGAAGAGTTGGAAGGAAGAAGTTGATAAGTCTTGAAAAGACTTAATAACTTCATCTTTAATTTAACTTAATCCATTAAATATTGTTGAGTTTGGCATTATTATTCAATAAATTGTCATCATTTCTTCTTCTAATTACTTAATTCAAATGTGTTTAAAACTGTGCAAGAAAATGGTTAAAAAGAGATAAGCACATAAGAAAATATGTTTATTGAGAGATTTATTAACCTAGCGTACATACGCTAGAAAGCCAGCGTACATACGCTAGGTATTTATATGTTGTATTTTGCAGGATCAGGTGTAGGACATCCAACGTACATACGCTGGAATCCCAGCATACGTACGCGTACAAACAGAACAAAAAAATGAAGAATCAACAAGTCAGTGGCTCAGCGTACATACGCTGGCCTCCCAACTTACATACACGTAGATCCTGTAAGGTGTGAAGCCATCACGCTCAAGCAGACAAAGGTCACACTTAAGTGTGAGGTCACTCGGCATTCAAGATTGAAGCCATCATGCTCAAGCGGACAAGGTTCACGCTCAAGCGTGAAGTCACCTACATCAAGAAATTTAAAGTATCGCGTTCAAGCGTGCATGGATCATGCTTAAGCGTGAAGTCTGTTTGCCCAGTTTGTTATATTCCTTCAACGTGAATTGCTGTAGTAGTTTCCATTAATTACTTTATTAGTTGCTGACTATTTTTGTATTCTAGTAATTTAATTATTGTGTTATAATTATTTATTCCCTTGTAATTAATTAATTAGTTTCGTTAGTTTAATTGTTAGGAAGTTTCCTTTGTAATTAATTAGAGTTAGTTAGTTAGTTTTTTCCTTAGGTATATATAGTTGTAAATACTCTGTAACACACAAACAGAAGCAATAACACAATTCATTTTCTGATTTTTAATCTCTCTCTAAACATTTTCCCTCTCTAAACTCTCTCTTCCATGGCTTTCCACGTTCCTTCTTCCAAAACCACTTCCATGGGTTACTAAACTCCTATGGATGGGGTTGCTAAGCTTCCATTGGAATCTTGAATCTACAATGAGGAAATTATCTTTTGAAGCATGAGGAGAACAAGTTGAGAAGTGGATCTACACTGCTGGATTGACAAATCCAGACCTAATTGAAGAATCTCACCAGTGAGGAATCATGGTTGAGGCTTAGGTAACTTCTAGCTTCCTAACTAATTTAGGCCTAGTAATTAGGTGAATTGTGACGCCCCCAAAAATAGGGGTAAATTTTTCACGATTTAAATAGCATTAAGATAAGAAATCACAAGAGATGGAGTTATCTTTCACTACCCTGGATCTATCAGAGACCCATCTCATATGTGAAGATATGAGAAGGTAAGTTAAGATGAGTGACATTAAAGAATTCCTCAATTTGAAACAGCGGAAAGATTTGAGTAAGTTAATGATATGTAATTAGGTTTAAAGAGGTCATCCACTTTTGAAATTAAGAAGTCCAATTTTTATGCCCAAAGTATTCAATTGATAATGTAGGGTCAAGATTTAATGTGAAGAAGAAAGAAATAATTTGAATATTTCATTTTGGGCAATCAGGGCGTCCCTCGCTCGAGCGAGAACCCCACTCGCTTGAGCGAGTTCCATATAGGGCGCTTGGGCGAGCAACCCCACACGCTGAGCGAGAAAACCAAAGGAGAATCAGGGGCCAACTCGCTTGAGCGAGCCCCAACTCGCTTGAGCGAGATACACAAGATTCGCTTGGGCGGAGCTAGCGAGCGTGAGCAAAATTTGTCCAGAACCAAACCTACGCTAGCTCCCTTGAGCGAGTACCATCCACAAGGCCATTCGCTCAAGCGGAATTCGGCCAATAACTAAATTGCCCAACACTCGCTCAGGTGAGACCCTCCTCGCCGAAGCGAAAATCTTCCAGAGGCCAACCCCTGATACCAGGGCCGTCTCTCTTGAGCGAGACACACTCTCGCCTGGGCAAGAATGGTCCAGAAACTAAAACACTGATGCTAGGACAATCTCGCTTGAGCGAGACCCACTCTCTCCTAAGCGAGAATTGTCCAGAGACCAAATACCATACAGGAGGGATTCTCGCTTTGAGCAAGATTATCAGTAAAAACGCAGAAAACAAATGGATCAATTAACACATCATACCAAAACTCATTTTACTACAAGCCACTTAATTTCATCACATCTCATCTATCCTATATAGTATTTAAAACATGTTCCAACCCATCTTACTCATAATTCACCTTCTAATCCATGGATTCCATCCCAATCAAACTTACCACATAGCATAATCTAACAATTACAATCTTTCATATAAACCATCATTCATTCATAAATTTCATCATATCCAAACTTTATTTCCAACATCCAAACCAAGCTAAGGTCATAAATGAAAATGAGCTATAAACTTCAAACTCTCATTTTCCTACATGACCTTCTATAAGCATCATTGTCTATGCATTATCCACACAATTGTTTATATTGCTATTGGCTATACAAAATATGCAACATACTATATACATTACAAAATTTCCACACACCAAAGTCAAATTATTGCCGGCCAAGGCATTCTTTACCAAAAATAGGCTGCCTTCACACTTCTCCTCCACACAAAAGCTCCATGTACAGCCCTACAACACAAGAGCTAAAAAGATATACCACATGGAGAGTGAGTATACTTTCTCAATGATGAAAATCCAACAATTAAGATAATATATGCATGAATGCAATACAAACATTCCTTTCTCCAAGGAAGTTCATTTAACACCAAATCATTCATTTATCAAATTCATTTGAACACATATATCCATCAAATTTCTCAAGGTCACATCAACTAATATCACAATCATAGTTAGTAATTTAAAGAGATGGGTTTCATCTACTCCTCACATAACCTCATCAACAGGGTATCTCTCTCTATGCCATGCTTCTATAGCTAATGCACATGCTAGTGTTTAGGATGTATATGCACGGATCTGATTTACATTTCCACGGGTGATCGCAACCACCATAATCATTCATTCATATTCATGGGTTTCCCGCCTCGCAAGGGGTACTCCCTCTAGCAGCCTCGCAAGGTGCTTTCTCGTGATCGCAACCACGTTCAACATTTCATAAAGGTTTCCCGCCTCGCAAGGGGTACTCCCGCCTCATGATCGTAACCATGGGCACTCAATCTAAATGGTCCCACAGGGCCTTTCATTTCAAACACCAAGTGATCGCAACCACCGGTCCAATAATCACAGGAACTCGCAAGCCCTTTATATTTCCAATGTCAAGTGATCGCAACCACTTATCAACATCATCATGAGATGCATGCCATGCCATGTATGTAATGCTCATGCATGCCTCAACCTCATTAGGATTATCTCACCCTCTTATCTAGGGTACATTCATACTCAACCACACTATTATCCACAAATTCATACATAGACATCAATTCTTATATTTAGGAACCATTTCAACCAAAGATTTTAGATGCTCATCTTGTCATTTATGGAATCAATAGTACATCATCACATAATATGCCATTCACAGCCCCACTTAGGCTTTATCATTTAAACAATCATTTCACAACACCAAACACAATTCTCATTACATACACATGACATCACACTTATCCAAGAAAACATGCCATATTACATTAATACATACATTATCATCACAATCCTCATGCATTTAGAAAATACACCCCTCTCCTACCTTAAGAGAAGTATACTTCCGGGTTTGATGTTCCCGCTTCACCCGTGTTATTAAATCCTACACCAATCATTATAGGACCACCTCAATTATTCATTCAAAGTCCAATTCAATATACACATACATATCTATGTACACATGATTATTATCATGTAGAAGTTATTATAGGTTTATTCATTTGCTTACTTAGGCTTCGGGAATTCCTTCCTTTAAATCACCATTCATTATTATCAAGGGCTACAACCTAATTTGTTAGCTTATCCCATTTGCCACACTTATAATTAACTCACCCCAAGTGGGTTTTCATTTATGTTTTCCAAACACCATCTCTAATCACCCATAAATGCCTCTACCTCATCATTTATTACACTTCCCTCATGAATAAATGTTAACCCCTTCATTATTATACATTTCCCCCAAATTTCATAAGTTAGGGTTTTATAAGAACCCAACCATATCATAAATTCACTTCTTCACTTATCATCTTGTAACTCTATCTTTATATGCCTCATTTATTGCTCATAAATGTCCATATTTGATTCACCTCACCTAATGGCTCTACATATTAAATGCATTCCACCATTACACCTATGTACAATGCCCTCACAAAACTTTAAGAATCCACAACCATGGTTTTTAAGTTCATAAAAATGATGAGAGCATCATACCTCAAGCCAAGAAAAGGTGAGTTCCAAGAATGGGGAATGAAGACCACGAAGATGGGAGAGGAAGAAAGGGAGTTCAAACTCCAAGCTTCTCCTTGAGCCTCTTGAAGAACAACAATGGTGGAGGGAAGGGTATTTCCTTTTAACTTAGGGTTTTAGGGGAAGGATGATGGGAGATAATAATAAGAAGAAGAAGAAGAAGAAGGAATGTAGTTGCGTAGAGAAGAAGAGTGTTACGGGAGTGAGAGTGAAAAGAGTAAGGTTTTTAGCTTCAAATATTTAGCCTTTCATTAACTCTTTCGTTTTTAAATAAACAGGCTCTCTGTTTGAGCTCAACACTTATTCCAAAAATTGTTTCGAATACATATTCAGATTCTCAACAATTTTATCTACAACCCTGACCAACGGCATCTCAATCGGAGATACTTGGTCCGACACCCATGTTTTATCCGGGTCAGTTTTCAGCTTATCCGGTCATAATATCTCACTAACAGTTTCTGAAAATTTTATTTAAATTATATCTAGCATTTTGGGATATCAATTAACCCGCATTTAATTATTCAATATTTATTTCCTTAATTTAACTTTCTATTTTAAAAATTCAGGGTGTTACATGAATAGTTAGGGTTCAATCCCCAATTTCGCATTAGATTTCTCTGTCACTGAACACCTAAGCGATTAAGGTTTAATGCTTAGGAATTAGTGTTAATTACCTAAGGAATTAGGGATTAACCATCTGTGAATTATCCTCTTAAGTCTGAAGCTTGATTGAACCTCAATTACATGTTTCTTGATGAAATTATGGGCCGAAGCAAACCTAACCTATCTTCCATTAAATACATCTTATTTTTCATATTGTTTCTGAAATTACAAAAACATAGAAAGTGCAGAAAAGCATAAACATAATGAATTCTATCTCCTTGTGTTTTAGTTCAGCTTGTACTAGTCCTAGGTTATGGTAATTACCTCAATCTCTGTGGGACGATCAAATATATTACAAATTTAATGATTGGTGCGCTTGCCAAAAGAATTTAATCCTCTGAGATTACGCATCAAGTTAATAGCGCTGTTGCCGGGGATTGTTGAGTAATATCAACAATCCTTGGACCGGTACTAGACTGAACCATTTAATTTTGTTTTTACATTTAGTAGCAGTTTAATTCTTGTTTTTAGTATAGCAGTAGCTTGTGTGTAGCAGTAGCAGTAGCATTAAAATTGATTCTATGTCTAATATCTAGTGTATACAGTCAAGGAACAAAGGAGAGCCATTCTTCTTTGATCCTGATATTGATTTGTTAGAGCGTAGACTTAGAAAGGAGAAAAAGCAAAAAGAACAGCAAGAAATGGAACAGAGAAAAGTTACACTAGATGACTACTCTAGGCCTACTGAAGAAGGATTACAATCCAGCATCCTTAGGCCTCCAATTACAGCTAATAATTTTGAACTTAAACCGGCTTTGCTGCAGTTGGATAGAAATGATCAATTCAGAGGAAGTGAGGTTGAGGATCCAAATTTGCATCTAGCAACCTTCCTCCAGATTTGTGATACAGTGAAAATGAATGGTGTCCCTGATGAGGCAATAAGATTGAGATTGTTTCCTTTTTCTCTAAGGGACCATGTAAAAGCCTGGTTACAGAGCAAACCAAGAGGCAGTATATCCACTTGGAAGGATTTACAAAGAAATTTTCTGATTAAATATTCCCCTCCTTCCAAGTATGCCAAGTTACACATAGAAATCACTTGTTTTTAGTAGAGAGAGGGTGAATCTCTGATGGAAGCATGGGAAAAGTATAAAGAGAGTTTGAGAAAATGTCCTCATCATAGGATCCCTGATTTGCAACAAGTTACCATCTTTTATAATGGAGTGAGAGCAGCTACTAGGGTCTTGATTGATGCCTTGGCTGAAGGTTCATTGACCACTAAAACTGTAGAAGAGGCCATAGAGCTAATTGAGGTTATGGCTTCAAATGAATGTTTAGTTAGTGAAATGAGACAAATCCCTAAGAGAGGGATACTAGAATTAGAAGCACAAGATGCTTATTTGGCTCAAAGTAAGTTGATGACTCAGGCTTTGGAGAAATTAAGTATTCAAATTTCAGACTACAAAAGCCTAGTCAAGTCTGTATGATGAGTTGTGATTTTTGTGGTGGAGACCATGAAAATGGTATGTGTGATCCAAATGTGGCTGCTGAGCAAGTTAATTTCATGGGACAACAATTTCAAAAGAATTACCCCTCTAATTCTTTTAATCTGAACTACAGAAACCACCCTAATTTTTCATGGTAGAAGGGTCCACATTTAAATCAAAACATATCACAAACTCAAACCACAACTAGACCACAACAACCTCTTCCCTCTCCCCCTAAAGAAAAGTCTGAACTTGAGAATGTTCTATCTCAGTTCATTCAGGCCACTCAGGCCAGCTTTAAAAATCAAGAAGCGTCCATCTGGAATCTGAAAAATCAGGTTGGACAGCTCTCAAAACAGTTAGCTGGGAGATAATCAGGCAATTTTCCTGGAGATATTGAGCTAAATCCAAGGGAACATTGCAAAGCAATAATCACTAGGAGTAGAAAAACTTTGGTTCTTCCTACTCCAAGTAATGAAAATACTGTAGAAAAAGAAAAAGAGCGGGAAAGTGAGCAAGTTAATGATGAAACTGAAAATAAAGTAGAAACGGAAAAAGAGAAAGAAAATCAAGTTCATCAAAAGAAAAAGAAAAAAATGGTTTGATCTTAGAGGAAGTTGTCAAGCTAACTCCTAAGAAATTAAAGAATGCTTTATTTCTACATAGATTTAAGAAACGGATAGAGGAGCAAAAGTTTGCTAAGTTCTTAGATGTGTTCAAGAAGCTTCACATAAATATTCCCTTTGCTGAGGCATTGTAAGAGATGCCATCATATGCTAAATTTTTTAAAGAACTTCTGTCTAAGAAGAGAAACCTTAAGGGAGATGAAATGATTGCCCTTGCTCAAGAGTGTAGTGTAATTATTCAGAAGAAACTCCCTCAAAAGCTAGAAGATCCTGGATCTTTTACAATACCTTATGCAATAGGGGATGTTCATGTTAGAAGTGCTTTATGTGAACTAGGGGCTAGCATTAACCTCATGCCTTTGTCCTTAATGAGGAAATTAAGAATTAATGACCTGCAACCAACTCACATGTCTTTGTAGTTGGCTGATAGGTCTATTAAATATCCTCATGGGGTGCTGGAAGACTTGTTAGTAAAGGTAGATAAGTTTATCTTTCCAGCGGATTTTGTAGTTTTGGACATGGAAGCTGATAGAGAGATTCCCTTAATCTTAGGGAGACCCTTCTTAGCTACTGGAAGAGCTTTAATTGATGTAAAGAAGGTAGAACTCATGTTGAGAGTTCAAGAGAAGCAGGTAACTTTTAATGTCTTCAATGCTATGAAACATCCAGTTGATAAAATGGATTGTTTTATGCTTGAAGAAATCAAAAGTTACAAGACTCATAAGCTGTTAAAGGTTGAAGAAAAGGATTTACAAGCCTTTCTAGAGTATATTTTGACTCAGACTAAGGAGTTAGATGACTCACATAATGATTTACTGAACCTACTAGAAGCATGTGAAGTATGAGAAGTAGAAGTTGAAATTAAAGAAAAATTAAATAATACTAAACTTGAGAAGGGTAAGGAGGTGTTTGAAGAAAAACATAATTTGAAACCTTTGCCTTCTTATTTGAAATATGTTTTCTTGGGAAATAATTAATCACATCCTGTAATCATTAATGCTAGGTTAGATGATGAGGATGTAGAAAAACTGATAGGGTTTTAAGAAAACATGAATCTGCCATTGGGTGGAACATTTCTAATTTAAAGGGGATTAGTCCATCATTTTGTGTGCATAAATTTTGCTAGAGGATAACTATTCCCTAGTTGTTCAGCCACAAAGAAGGTTAAACCCCATAATGAAAGAAGCTGTAAGGAAAGAAGTGGTTAAACTTCTTGATGCAGGGATTATCTATCCTATCTCGGACAGCGCTTGGATTAGTTCAGTCCAAGTGGTGCCTAAGAAAGGGGGATGACCACTGTAAAAAATGAAAAAGGTCAAGTCATTGCTACTAGACTAACTACAGGTTAGAGGATGTGCATAGATTATAGAAGGTTAAATGACTTCACTAGAAAAGACCACTTTCCTTTACCATTTATAGACCAAATGCTTGAGAGGCTGTCAGGTCATGAGTATTATTGCTTCCTTGATGGATATTCTGGATACAACCAAATTATGGTTGATCCAAAAGATCAAGAGAAGACAGCCTTTACCTGTCCATATAGAATCTTTGCATATAGACGCATGCCATTTGGTTTGTGCAATGCACCAGCAACCTTTTAAAAGTTTATGCTGGTAATTTTTGGGGATATGGTAGAGAAGTTCATTGAGGTGTTCATGGATGACTTCTCTGTGTTTGGAAACAGCTTTGATATATGCCTCAGTAACCTATCTAAGGTGTTAATGAGATGTCAAGAGACTAATCTTATCCTTAACTGGGAAAAGTGTCATTTTATGGTTAGAGAAGGGATAGTCCTTGGCCACAAAGTCTCTGCAGAGGGCATTCAAGTAGATAGAGCCAAGATTGATACCATTGAAAAGCTTCATTCTCCAATCAATATGAAAAGAGTGAGGAGTTTCCTAGGATGTGTTGGCTTCTATAGGAGGTTTATAAAGGATTTTTCAAAAATAGCAAAGCCTTTGACTGATTTACTGGTGAAAGATCATACTGTTGTTTTTTATGAAAACTGTGTCAAGGCTTTTGAAAATCTGAAATAAAGATTAATTACAGCTCCAATCCTTGCAGCACCTAATTGGTCTTTACTATTTAAACTCATGTGTGATGCAAGTGATTTTGCTATAAGAGCTGTACTAGAACAGAAAAAAGAAAAATTAACACATGTTATTTATTATGCTAGTAAGGTGCTGAATAAGAATCAAATAAACTACACCACTACTAAAAAAGAAATGCTTGCTGTGGTGTATGCATTTGATAAATTCAGAGCTTACTTGATTGGTGCTAAGGTCATTGTCTATACAGACCATTCAACAATCAAGTACTTGCTAGCTAAAAAAGAACCAAATCCAAGATTGATCAGATGGGTTCTATTACTCCAAGAGTTTGATTTGGAAATAAGAGATAAAAAAGGAGTAGAGAACTCAGTGGATGATCAACTCTCTCATCTGGAAGGTGAATCAGACTCTATTTTGATAAAAGAGGAATTCCCATATGAGAGGCCGATGATAATTACCACAGGGCCATGGTATGTTGATATGGCCAACTTTAAAAGTGCCTCTGTGGTACCAGAAGGGTGGACATCCCAAATGAAGAAAAAGTTCTTTTATGACAGTAAAACTTTTCTATGGGATGATCCCTTTCTGTATAACATAGGAGTAGATGGAATTATTAGCAGATGTGTGCCTGAATCATAGCAAGAAAGACTCTTATGGAACTGTCATGATTCCTATTATAGAGGACACCATGGTGCCTCTAGAACAACAGCAAAAGTGTTACAGTGTGGCTTTTATTGGCCAACAATTTTTCAGGATGCTAGAGTATATATGCAAAGGTGTGGCAAGTGTCAAAGAAGTGGAGGCCTCTCTGCTAAAGCTGGTATGTCTTTGACAAATATTTTAGTTGTGGAGCTTTTTGATGTTTGGGGCATTGACTTCATGGGACCATTCCCAAAGTTATTCTCTGATGAGTATATCCTTGTTGCTATGGATTATGTCTCCAAGTGGGTGGAGGAAATCCCTACCAAAACCAATGATGCACATGTGGTGCTTAGGTTTATAAAGAACATTTTCTCTAGATTTGGAGTCCCAAGAGTCCTCATTAGTGATGCAGGGCCATATTTCTACAATAGAATCATAGAGAGAGCCCTGAGACATTATGAGGTACTCCATAAAGTATCCACTCCCTACCATCCATAAACTTGTGGACAAGTTGAGCTTTCTAATAGAGAAATTAAGAGGATACTAGAGAAAGTAGTAAGGAAATCTAGGAAGGATTGGTCTGTGAGATTAGATGATGCATTGTGGGCCTATAGGACAACATTTAAGACTCCAATTGGCATGTCACCTTATCAGTTGGTATATGGTAAGGCTTGCCATCTCCCTATGGAGTTAGAGCATAAGGCATGGTGGGCCACAAAGCTGTTAAACATGGATTGTGACTAATCTCAAGAGGAAAGAGTCCTAAAACTCCATGAACTTGAGGAATTCAGACTCAACGCTTATCATAGTGCCTCAATATATAAGGAGAAAACTAAGAGGTAGCATGATAAGTGGATAAATAGGAAGGGGTTTTATAAGGATGACAAGGTCTTGTTATTCAACTCTAGGCTGAGACTCTTTCTAGGAAAACTCAGATCAAAATGGTCTGGACCTTTTATTGTGAATGAGGTTTTCCCTCATGGTGCAATTAAGGTAAAGGAATCAGCCACTGGAAGAATATTCAAAGTGAATGGCCAGAGGCTCAAGCTCTACTATGAAGGAGAGTTTGATAGGCAGAAATCCTCCATGTTTTTACAGGCATCTTCTTAGGTGTCAAAGGTCAAGCTAGTGACCTTAAAGAAGCACTTGAGGGAGGCATCCCTACATTTTAATTGTTATATTTTGTGCTTGGTGTTTTCAAACAATAAAAGAAAACTAAAAAAAAAAGAAAAACTAAATTTTTTTTGAATAAGGTATGAATAAACTTGAAAAGTTTTGAATAAGGTTTGAGTGTATATACCTTAAGTTCCAGTATACATACGCGTATCAGCAAAATAATAAAATTGTGGACTAGGAGATACGTGTACATATGCTCCAAACAGGGCATTGCTACACATAAATAAATTAGGATCAGGCCCCCTTGGCACTCAAGCGAGGAGATAGCACGCTTAAGCGCAGACCAACTTGTGCCTTCACGCTCAAGCGAGAAGCCTTGTACGCTTGAGCGTGGCTTATAGGGTGAATCAAGGGAATGTCCTCGCGCTTGAGCGAGAGACCCTACACTTTAAGCATGACACTTGGGTGTGTCTTCGCACTTGAACGAGCACCCTGTTCGCTTGAGCGATAACCCTTATATGCTTGAGTGATTCACCACACACTTGAGCGAGCTCAAGGAGTGCTTAAGCATGACCCTTCACGCTGGCAGATTGAACCTTAGAAATTGTCTGGCACTTAAGTGTGACCCTTCATGCTTGAAGCGTGACCCTTCACACTTGAAGCGTGATCATGGGAGTGTCTGTCACCAAACCTGTTACACCCTGTTGTGTCTTCGCGCTTGAGCGAGAGACTCCACACTTTAAGCGTGACTCCTGGACCAACCTAGCGCTTGAGCATAACCCTTTGACGCTTGAAACGTAACCCCCTAAGCATGTTATGCGCTTGAGCGAGGAGCTTTGCGCTTGAGCATGAACCTTGGGCCTTTGATGTATGCCTACACGCTCAAGGGTGACCATTGTGCGCTTGAGTGAGTACCAAACATGACCCTGTTATGTCTTCGCGCTTGAGCGAGAGAATTTCATGCTTAAGCGTGACTACTGTACGCTTAAGCGTGATCGTGTACGCTTGAGTGTGGTTTGCAATGTAAGCGTGGTTGAGTAGAGTGTCATTCGCTTAAGCGTGATCGTATACGCTTGAGCGTGAACCCATACTTTACCACCTGTTACCACCTGTTGTGCTTTAATATGGGCGTATGTATGCCAAAGATTCAATGTACCTACGCATACCCCAGTGTGTTCCAACTTGTTATCACCTCCAGCATTCAGAATATAAGCGTATAAACGTTGGGTTTAGCAGTACAAAAACCCTCTTAGCATACAAACCCTAATTCATACCTCTTTACGTTGGAAACTTGGGTTTTGAAGAGGAAAAGGCACAATCTTTAGAATTCATTGAAAGGTAACATCATTTCATTCCTTGACTCTAGTTAATAGTTAGAATTCTTAAATTCTACTGTTTCAATTTTGAATTTAATGTATCCATCATGTCCATTCATCTCACATGTTCATTTTGCTGTAGTTGTGTTGTTTATGCATTTGCACCCATTTCGGCTCTATAAATACCATCCTTAACATTCATAATGTCCACAAGATCACAAAGACTCATTAGAAAAATAGAAAGAGTTGTTAAAATGGAAAGTATGAAGAAAACCCCAAAAGAGAAAGGAAAGGGGGTGGCTACTTCAAGCACCCCTGTTTCTCCACCACCCAAAAAAAGTAAAAGCCTTAAGGAGGAAAAGAAGTCCAAGAAAAATGAGGATTTTCACTAGAATAGGTTTAGAGATCTCAAGGCTGCCCAAGAATATGAGATAAAATTCAAAAACAGAGGAGTAATAAAGGAAAGGGCTTTAGTTCTTGATGAAGATAATTGCTCTGATATTGATGCAAAGGCTGCTCTGTTTACAAAGGGTGTTGGAAATATGCACTAAAAGCCTATATAGGATGCATCATTTTGAATAAGTCATTTTTTGTTAAATAGTTTAACAACCTTTATTTATCCTTGGAGTAATAGGTCATATGAGAGTTATTCCTAAAATGTCCCTAGTCAAGTATTTACGTGGGGACATGTAAATACATTAAGACTAGTGTGTGAGTGTACTGATGATCTGATCTCACAGATCATGGATATAAATGATATTAAGTCTTCACACGGGTACACATTAAGAGTAATGATGTACTGGACAGACCCACCATGAGAACTTTGCATGGATCGTTACATGAATGTCGTAAATGATTCTCAATGTGATAATGGTATATGTAGTCCTTTGACCTGAAGTCACTACGATTCATACATAAGAAGTTTGTTGTTTTAATACAATCAAACGTCTTCTGTAACAATAGGACTATAAAGGTTATGATTAGGCAATAGTTCCTTTAGGTTTATTTTATTTTATTTTATTTTATTTTCTAGGAAGGCCATAACTATCTCACAATTTTGATTGCATGTTTTGGGGTTTTATTTTGTGTTAAAGTGTTTAATGAAAGTCGGTAATGAACAATAAGAAAATTGAAATCCCTTAAGCCCGACAATCATACCTTCCAATAAGTAATAACGTCTAACTTAATATAAATAAAGTGGAGGTCATGTCATAGTTGGGTGCCTTTATTTATGTTTAGTAGGACATGATTGGATAATTGGATTATCCAAGTATAACTTATTAAGATTTATTCAAATAGACATTTTCAATTGGATTGGAAAAGCCTGAAGGTATGAACAGTCTAAAACGCGTTCTAATAAACAACAGTCATAAATGCTAGTTTCAATAAAGTGTAGGTTCTGCCAAAGCAGGGTGCTTTATTGATATTAGTAAAGGATGATGGATAATTGGATTATCCAACCATTTGTTATTGGACTTATCTAGGTAACTTTAATCAGATTGAAGAACCTAGAAGCATTAATATTAAGTTTAAATGTCTTCTAATAAGTAACACTTGTTGAGACTAATTTCAATAAATAGTGGGCCTGCCAAAGCAGCGTGCTATCATCTATATTAGTAAGGCGCGATGGGATAATTGTAATATCTAAATTGTTTTTATTAGGCCTAAACTTAACTAAGTTTTTCAATTGGATTGAAAATAACTTAGAGGCATAAGCATTGAGCTTAAATTCATAAGATGAATAAGGGTAAAGAGTTACCCACTCAATCATCCAAGAGTTTCATGAGATGCAATTGGAAATGTGTTTCCTACCTAAATAACCAAGGGTTGGGCGATCAGCCAAAGCTGACTCAACACTAGGCCAAATATGGATCTTGGCCCACTAGAAAAATCTTCCAATAGGATTTTTTATGATTCAGTGAGGGTATTTGTTTTTGAATCAAATAGTGGGAGACAATATATTTATTTAATGACCAAAATTTAAATATGTATAAGTGATAGATTTGCATGTAATTTGTTTTAGACTAACCATGACAAACCAAATATTGTTTTGTTGCAATCTGTCCTTTGGAAGGACACTTTATATAGAAAAATGCCTAGATAGGTATTGAGACTTGAGAATTATCTTCATTAAAGATGAAATGGTAGTGTGTCATGTTTGGCTTATATATCATATACGGTTGGGTCTTGAATACCCTATAAAGTCTACATAAACTCTGAGCTGTAAAAGGCAATATGAATATATGGGAGATATACGATATGATCATATACAGACTTTATTAAGGCCAAGTTGGTCTGGAAGTCTAAAAGGTGATCAAGAAAGGAAATTGTTTCCATTTTTAGCCAAATAAGACATTGAAATAATTTATCTAAAGACCTTGAAGGAGTTCAAAAGAAAGGGAAGTAAGACTTCCACTACAGGTCATGTTATAGAAGTCAAGTTATTTTACTTCATTAACATTAGTATCAGATACTAGTAGTAGATCTCAAATTTTGAAAGATCAAGTAAGTAGATCACTTGTTAAGGGTGGAGAAATCTGTATAAAATTGAGCAAAATTTGCTACAATAAAGATAATTTCTTTACCTATTGGGCTAGTTAGTGAACTAGACATTATGCATATTATTTCTTGTTGGACAAAAAATGTTTTTCTTATTATAAAATAACTTTATTTCTTCAAATGGATGTTGATGCACAATTGAGTAATGGATTCCACATCCTAAATCTCAAAACACCCATCTATAACAACTGTTAAAGTAGGTTAAAATAAGTGATTTTGAACCTTACATGGTATTATCTCCTAAGGCAAATGAATAAGAAACATAATTCTAAATACCATTAATGTGGTTATATGGACTCTTTTGATTTTGGAATCAATGGAGACATGTAAATCTTATTTATGGGAGAGATAATTGAGACCTCATTCATGGAAAAGATGATTAATCTATTATCTAATACATGACGATGTATGTGGGCCTATTAGAATAGTAACTAGATATATTTTTCAATACGTCAACATACTAATTGAAAAATCAATGAGTATGGATTTATGTAATATAAGTTAGAAAGTCTTTGAAAAGTTTAAAGAATTCATAATGAAGTGAAAAACCAAATTGGCAAGACAATTAAAGCTCTTGATTAGATCAAGATAGCAAATAATTTGAGCTACAAGTTTGATAACTATCTAATAGAGTAAGAGATTACCTCTTAACTCATTCCTCATGGAATGCCATAATAGCATCTCTACAGGGAAAAGTCAAACCTTGTTGGATATAGTTTGATTATTGATTATTATCAAACATCTCTAACTCCTTCAACGTTCCTTTATTAACAAAATTTTCACACTTAACCATGTTCCATCTTAAACTTTCTTAAAGAAACCATATATGATATGGACTAGGAATAAACCTAGTATGTCTTTACTAATAATTTCAAACTATGATGCTTCTATAGAGCATCCAACTCTGACAAGGTTAGATCTAAATTAGATAAATGTCTTCTATGAGATACCCAAAGAAAGCTAAGGGTTATCATTTCTACAATCCATCTGAGAACAAAAGGCTTGTTGCTTAGAATGTTGTATTCTTGAATAAGAGTACATCTCTTAAAGAATCAGTGGGAGGATAGTAGAACTTGAAGAAATTTAAGTATCACAAAGCATTCAAAAGTCAAGGATGGACTTGGAGCAGAAATCATAAAATATTGTGACATCATTAGCTTCGGTAGCATAAGACTTGCGTAAGATCAAATAGGATATGTAACCAAATCTAAAAGATATAGATATCTTATAAATCAGGAAGGAGGCATATTGATAATTGATCAAGTTTCTTATAAAGAGGCCAATGCAAGTTTAGATTCTAAGACATGGTATAAGACCATGGGATTTGAAATGGGCTCCATGTATATTAACAAGGTACGAACCTTGGTTGACGCACCTAAAGGGTAAAACCTATAGGATGCAAGTAGGTTTTCAAAAGGAAAACTAAACATGGATGGTAATAAAAGTACCTTTAAAAGCAAGATTGACAAAATTCAATTAGCTTAAAAACCATTTAGATCCTGCTTGTTGTAGCAGTATACCACCATTATGAGATATGGTAGATAGATGTCAAGAAGTAAATCATCTTAAGGATATGAATGTGACACAACCTAAAGGCCTTTTATGCCTGAAACATCTAGGAAGGTATGTGAACTACAAATGTTCTATTTATGGACTAAAGCAAGCTTTTAGAAGTTAGAATCTTCATTAAAGAATGAAGATAAATCTTGTGACTATAAAAAGGTTAGTAACTGCACAATTATAGTTCTAGTATTACATGTAGAAGACATGCTTCTTGTAGAACTAATAATATTCTCATTCTATAATCAAGAGTATCCTTAAACACTTAATAAGGACTAAGGATTTGATCTTGATAAATGGAAGATGAGCTCGTTGTAAAGGTTACATTGATGCCAATCTTTTGATTAATTTGAAAGACTTAAGATTGCAATAAAAATATATGTGTTGTCAAGATGGTTGCGATGTATACTTGAAAGGTTCAAAGCAAGAAACAATCATTGGTTCTACTAATAAATCTAAGTATTTTGCTATGTTAAATTACAAAAGAAGTCAATTTACATTTAATCATTCTAAATGTTTTGTACCCTATGAGTTTCCACTGTGATGACAATGGAACCATAGAACAATATAAGGAAGTGGATTAATCCAAGCATATACTTAAATAGTTTTATCTTTGGAAGATGTGAAAATATGCAATGTGCATACCAACAAAATTATTGGGAACCCACTAGTAAAACCGCTTACGTAGTAAAAGCATGAGGGCACTATAGATGTCATTGGGCATTAACCTTATCGATTCTAAGTGCAAGTGGGAGATTGTTGGAAATATGCACTAAAAGCCTATATAGGACGCATCATTTTGAATAAGTCATTTTTTGTTAAATAGTTTAACAACCTTTATTTATCCTTGGAGTAATAGGTCATATGAGAGTTATTCCTAAAATGTCCCTAGTCAAGTATTTACATGGGGACATGTAAATACATTAAGACTAGTGTGTGAGTTTACTAATGATCTGATCTCACAGATCATGGATATAAATGATATCAAGTCTTCACACGGGTACACATTAAGAGTAATGATGTACTAGATAGACCCACCATGAGAACTTTGCATGGATCGTTACATGAATGTCATAAACGATTCTCAATGTGATAATGGTATATGTAGTCCTTTGACCTGAAGTCACTACGATTCCTACATAAGGAGTTTGTTGTTTTAATACAATCAAACGTCTTCTGAAGCAAGAGGACTATAAAGGTTGTGGTTAGGCAATGAACAAATTATGCAGAGGGATATGAGTGATGTAGATGGGATTTGTCTCTCCTATATGACAGGAGTGATATCTATAGGCCACTTGATGGAGTGAGATTGAGGAAATGCATGGACATGCTAGAAAGAATAAATATTGGATATTTATTCAGATAAAGTCTACTCCGATATCAAGTAAAATAAATTGGACCGTACAAGGATGACGCGACCATGCCTTGGGCCCAATTAGGATATTGTGACAAAAGGAACAAACATATAAAATAATTATCACTTATAGGTTATGTTGATAATAAATAATATTCAGACATAATAAT
This sequence comes from Clitoria ternatea, assembly GCA_037962975.1. Taxonomy (NCBI): domain Eukaryota; kingdom Viridiplantae; phylum Streptophyta; class Magnoliopsida; order Fabales; family Fabaceae; genus Clitoria; species Clitoria ternatea. Next base: position 207,856,908 of record CM075671.1, on the reverse strand, counting down.
GCATTGCTAGATGCCACTCTTAATAAAATAGTTTATTATTAATATAATCGAGTATTTTACCTATAGAGTCACACACATAGAGTAAGCCCATTAGAAAATAGCTTTTTATTTTAGTTGGACTAAAATAAAACTATTGAGCCTAACTTATTTAGAATGAGTAAGGAGCCCACTCTTTAGAGAGCAAATTAGGTCAAACCTAAGCCTAAAAATAGAGAATAAGATGCTCATAGGTGGCTAACCAAAAAGAGACACAAAATACGCAAAAGTTGCAAAAGCTACACGCTGTCAAACTAGCATTTGGAAGGTGTAACATTTCTGGTAGGAGTACTCGTGTGGACTCCTAAAGGACGAGGCTATGACTGCTTCGATTCGATTTTCTTCAAGAGGTAATCCTAAAACACAATATTTTTTTTGTGTTTGTCTTATGCTTTGAAACACGGCGCTTTACAAATCCTATGGGAATCCTTGTATTTCCGCTGCTCATGCACTAGGGATTCCCTAACAAGGGATGGCAGTATTTTAATGAGAACTTAGGCAATGGTTATCAAGAACTCACTAGAGAGTTTTATGCCAATTTAAGGGGAAATTCTATTAAAGATAAGGTACCTTTTTCTTCCTACTTGAGAGGAGTCACTATTCCTCTCTCTGGTCACATATTGAATAAGAGTTTGAAAGTATCTATCTTAGATGGTGAAGGATGTCAATACACTTAGATAGTAGATATCTTCCATAGGGCTAAAAATGAGAATCTTAGAAAGGAAATACTAGAGGAATGTTATGAACAAGGGGCTGTATATATAACAAAAGTGAGTGGTGCACCAAAATGTGTCAAGAAAAGTTTTTTGAATCATCTCTCCCTCTTATGGTGCCACTACGTCCTTTCATCCCTGCAACCTGTGGCTCATGCTACTGAGGTTGTCATTAAGAGGTTGGTGTTGATTTACTATTTAATGAAAGGCCTGTATGTTAATTTGGGTGAGTTAATACTGGAGGAGATGGTGAAAGCCAACGAAAAAAATCTCCAACTGCCATATTGCTCTGTTATCACCTTGCTGACCAAAAAGAATCAGGTTAAGTTAAATTATGAAGAAATGACAAAGGTGAAGCCTGAGAGGATTATGGATAAGTACTGGGTAATAGACCACATTGACCACTTTGTGCCTCAAGAGCCAAAGCATCATAGATAACCCAAACCATCATCTTCTGCACCACCACCTTCAACAGGTTCAAGTAATTCTTTTGATCTCTCTATGGTAATGCAAGAACTTTAGGCCATGAAGAAGATGCAGCTAGGGACCTATGATCTAGTCCCGAACCATGATCTCATGTTGAGGAAGATTGCCACTACACTAAATGTGGATCACACTGAAGAAATGGGAGTTCCAACTGACAGAGACTTATGGTTGGCTTCCATTGGGTTCACCATTCCCCCTGATGACACACCTTTGGCAACTGAATTTCCACCCCACCCTGAGCAATAAAATGATAAACCTATGGATGAGGCTGCTGATGAAGAAGAGGAAGATTGATATTTTAATTTGCTATCATTTATGCTAAGTTGATTTTATGATGTAATAACTTTCTTTTAATGTCCTTTCTTGAACAATGTATTTCCCTTTCAGTTGTAATAAAAGTATGACTCTTTGTTAATTATTTAATGTATTTCTTTTTCTGATTTGTATTGTTCAATTCTTACAACCATCGCTCACCAAATCCTTGCCATATAGGTAAAAAGGGAAGTAATATATCCCCTTATCCCATTAATTTATGAAAGGTATTAACTGTACTTAATTTAGAATTCATCTTAATTATTTAAAGTTTGCTGATTCCCAGGCATCAATTGGATAAATTAATTGATTCGCATTGCTTGATTCATGATCCCTATCCATAACTATTTTCATCCTTAATTATTTATATATTCACCATGCTAGTTAGCAATCTGAATTTGTAATCTCGCATTAAGTTTGGGGATATGATTGACTGATTACCTATAATTTATGAGCTTTTGAGCCTTTATTATTTCTTTTCTGAGTGTGTCTGCATTCTTGCTTAGTGAGACAAAATTTGCTTTAGTGCTTGCTAGTGATTATATGTTTGCCAATTGGAAATGAAGAAGGCCTTCTTTGAAAATTAGCTAGGGCCAAATTTAGTCATCCTTAATATTATTAATTATCCGTTGACCTAATAATTATGTTTGAGCCTGAGACCCTTTCATTCTGATTATGTACCTAACTTTACAAGCCTATTTATCTGAGAAAAACCAAGTGATTTATCCCTGGATGTACCACTAATAAACTGCTGAGTCTTATCTTATTGCTAGGGACTAGCAAGTTCTAAGTTTGGGGATGAAGAGTGTGCCTAACAGCAATTAAAGGACACACTTTGACCTTAATTATAGATGAGGATTTTAAGAAATGAAAGGAAGAACAGCAAAAGCAAAAGAAAAGTGAAAAATCAGTAGAGCAATTCCTATATAGCAAAAATGGTATTGAAGAAAAAATATGAAAGAAAAGAAAGAAAAAAAGAAAGAAAGAAAGAGTCCAAAGGACTGAAAGAGAAGAAGGTGCAAAGCACCACAAGTAATTGAGTTATCCTTCATTTGAAAGAAAAAAACAAAATCAAATAGCTGGTTAGTAAAGGCATTTAAGTTAAGATTGAGGCAAGGCATCAGTGGGCATATCTTTTAACCCAACATTGACTAGAAAAACAAAAATGGAGCCTGTAGCCTAACCCCATTACAAGCTTAAAAAGCCCTTACTGATCTAATTGTGTTAGCATATGTCATGATGTTTAGAACTGTTGCAAGCCTATGTTGATCTGTGAATTATGCAGGTGATGAGTGCATGCAATTAACCCTATACACTAAGAGAAGAGTGAAACATCAATCCATGTGAGGAAAGCATCACCAGCTTGTTCCTAAACGAAGTGTGAGTAATTATATTTTCAGAAGTTGCAGGAAGAAAGCATGAAGAGTATTCAATAATAATGGCATGAGTTAAGTTAAGGAAAGATTGATTGTCTTGAGTAAGTGTAATTGATTTAATTAATTTGAGTCCTTGCTTGAAGACAAGTAAGCTTTAAGTTTGGGGATGTGATAAGTCTTGAAAAGACTTAATAAATTCATCTTTAATTTAACTTAATCCATTAAATATTGTTGAGTTTGGCATTATTATTTAATAAATTGTCATCCTTTCTTGTTCTAATTACTTGATTCAAATGTGTTTAAAATTGTGCAAGAAAATGGTTAAAAAAAGATAAGCACATAAGGAAATGTTTATTGAGAGATTTATTAACCTAGCGTACATACGCTAGAAAGCCAATGTACATACGCTAGGTATTTATATGTTGTATTTTGTAGGATCAGGTGTAGGACATCCAACGTACATACGCTGGAATCCCAGCGTACGTACGTGCACAAACAAAACAAAAAAAAATGAAGAATGAACAAGTCAGTGGCTCAGCGTACATACGCTGGCCTCCCAATGTACATACATGCAGATCCAGTAGGGTGTGAAGCCATCATGCTCAAGCGAACAAGGGTCACGCTTAAGCGTGAGGTCACTCGGCATTCAAGATTGAAGCCATCACGCTCAAGCAGACAAGGGTCATGCTCAAGCATGAAGTCACCTACATCAAGGAATTTAAAGTATCGTGCTCAAGCGTGCATGGATCACGCTTAAGCGTGAAGTCTGTTTGTCCAGTTTGTTATATTCTTTCAACGTGAATTGCTATAGTAGTTTTCATTAATTACTTTATTAGTTGCTGACTATTTTTATATCCTAGTAATTTAGTTATTGTGTTATAATTATTCATTCCCTTGTAATTAATTAATTAGTTTCGTTAGTTTAATTGTTAGGAAGTTTCCTTTGTAATTAATTAGAGTTAGTTAGTTAGTTTTTGCCTTAGGTATATATAGTTATAAACACTCTGTAACACACACACAGAAGCAATAACACAATTCATTTTCTGATTTTCAATCTCTCTCTAAACATTTTCCCTCTCTAAACTCTCTCTCCACGTTCCTTCTTCTGAAACCACTTTCATAGGTTGCTAAATTCCTATGGTTGGGGTTGCTGAAGCTTCCAATGGAATCTTGAATCTGCATTAAGGAAATTATCTTCTGAAGCATGAGGAGAACAAGCTGAGAAGTGGATCTACACTACTGGATTGACAAATCCAGACCTAATTGAAGAATCTCACCAATGAGGAATCATGGTTGAGGCTTAGGTAACTTCTAGCTTCCTAACTAATTTAGGCCTAGTAATTAGGTGAATAGTTAGGGTTCAATCCCCAATTTCACATTAGATTTCTCTGTCACTGAACACCTAAGGGATTAGGGTTTAATGCTTAGGAATTAGTGTTAATTACCTAAGAAATTAGGGATTAACCATCTGTGAATTGTCCTCTTGAGTCTGAAGCTTGATTGAACCTCAATTGCATGTTTCTTGATAAAATTGTGGGCTGAAGCAATCCTAACCTATCTTCCATTAAATACATCTCATTTTTCATATTGTTTCTGAAATTACAAAAATATAGAAAGTGCAGAAAAGCATAAACATAATTAATTCTATCTCCTTGTGTATTGGTTCAGCTTGTACTAGTCCTAGGTTGTGGTAATTACCTCAATCCCTATGGGATGATCAAATATATTACAAATTTAATGATTGGTGCGCTTGCCAAAAGAATTTAATCCTCTGAGATTATGCATTAGAAGTATCCCTTGGACATGGAACGCCACAGATTTGAAGATGTATCACAGCTAATGTAACAAGAGTACTTTTTTTCCTACCCGGGAGGTTTTTCCCAATAGGTTTTTCTCTCGGAAGGTTTTAACGAGGCCCACCCAAAAATCAATAATACGAGAACGATTCAACTAAATGATTTCTCTTAAGTTACGATTACGTTTAAGTCCTAAAACTCTGAGTGAAGTCTCGCTCGCTCGAGGGTAACGGCAATTCTCTTTATGATGTAAGTCCTAAAACTCCAAGTGAAGTCTTTCTCGCTTGGGGTAACGAAAATTCTCTTTATGATTTAAGTCCTAAAACTCCGAGTGAAGTCTCGCTTACTTGGGGGTAATGATAATTCTCTTTATGATTTAAGTCCTAAAACTCTGAGTGAAGTCTCACTTGCTCGGGGGTAATGGAAATTCTCTATGATTACATTAAAGTCCTAAAAATCTTAGTGAAGCCTCGCTCGCTCAGGGGTAACGACAATTCTCTTTACGATTTAAGTCTTAAAACTTTGAGTGAAGTCTCGCTTGCTCGAGGGTAATGACAACAATTCTATTTACAATTACATTTAAGTCCTAAAACCCCGAGTGAAGTCTCGCTTAAGGGTAACAACAACATTTCTCTTTCCAAATTACTTTTAAGTCCTAAAATCTCGAGTGAAGTCTCGCTCGAGGGTGACGACAACAATTCTCTTTACGGTTATGTTTAAGTCCTAAGACCCCAAGTAAAGTCTCGCTCAGGGGTAACGACAAAAATTCTATTTATGATTATGTTTCAAGTCCTAAAACTCTGAATGAAGTCTCAGGAGTAACAACAATTCATTGTTATTATGCTAAAACCCCGATCGGACAACTAAAGATAAATCGCTCATGTGCTTAAATCTTAACAATGAAATATCATCAATATACCAAGCAGAAAAGATGGAAGCAATGAAACAATAATAAAAAGCATGGCTTATTTCATTAATTTGAACAAAAGATTACATTGGCCAAAAAAGAAGAAAACACAAGATAGAAAAATCATAAATATTAGCTAGGAGGAGCCACAGTCAATCTTGAGAGCTTCCACCTCATTATGAGAAGGGGGCTGGAGGGTCGGCGACGGTATCTGACTCGGGAGGATCCGCGACCTTCCCATCTACCATCACTTTGAAAGGATCTAATCCCTCCCAAGAAATGGCCAAAGAAGGGTTCAAGGTCGACAACTGCTCATGGTAGAGGTCAAACCCTGACACAAACTTCTTTGTAACCCTCCCCCCTTAGCACTTCAATCTGCTCCCCCAACTCTAAGCATTCCTGATAACCCTTTGATTCGGCCTCCAAGAAATTTTGCCATGCAGAATGCAAGATGCTTTATACCTCCTTCAAAGATGCATCAATCTCTAGGTTCTTCACAACAAGCTCTCTACGGACCTCTTTAGAGCTCACCGGTTTTCCTTTAGAGCAAGCCAATTTTATCTCAACATCCTTCAATGACACCTCAGTTTTTTTAAACGCTGCTTCCTGAGCTTTTAGTCACTCATCTAGCTCGACCATTTTATTTACAACCTCCTCAACCTCGTGAAGTTTGGTAGTAGAGGCTTTCTTTTTGTTGTTTAGAGTGACCACAATTTAATCTTGGGTAGAGATATACTCATCCAGGTAACGACCCATCGATGTTGCTCGGAGACAACATTTCCATGTCCTGACAGACGGCTACAAGGTTAGAACCCATGTACCTCACCTTGTCTTCCTCAAACATCAGGGCCCAGTCAATAAAATGGGGATGGGAAATTGAGCATCCCACAAGAAATGAGCAGGGTTTATGATGGCAAAAAGACTTTGATTCATGAAACAATCTTATTCCCGGGAAGCACTATCGTAGTCAGAGTGAAGAGGAGGTGTCACACGCTTGGCAGTGATGTGATCTCGGGTGACCAAAGGAAATGTTAGGGAATCTATCAGGGTCAGGCAGCGGAAACATAAAGGATTCCCAAAAAGAGGATTGCAAAACCAATTGTCTCAAGACATTATGCAAAATTAAATTTCAATTTAGGGCTTACCTCTTGTAGACGTAAAGTGAGGTCCTCGATCAAAGCAATTGTAGCTTCGCCCTTAGGAGTCCACACGAGCACTCCCACCAAAAAATCAAAGTTTCGAATGCTAGTATAGAAATTCAAAAGTAATCTAATTTCTGAGCAACAGCCTATGAGCATCTCATGCTCTATATATAGGCTTAGGTCTTAACCTGAGCTCTCATTAAACATTGGGCTCCTGACTCATTCTAAATGAGTTAGGCCCACTAGTTTTATTTTTAGTCCAACTAAAATAAAACTATCCTATGGTGGGCTTACTCTATGTGTGTGACCCTATAGGTAAAATATTCAGTTATATTAATAATAAACTATTTTATTATTAATATAAAATAAGAGCGACATCTAGCAATACATCATTATGTCCGAATATTATTTATCATCGATGTGACCTATAAGTGATAATTATTTTATATATTTATTCCTTTTGTCATGATATCTAATTGGGTCCAAGGCATGGTCGTTGTCATCCTTGTATGGCCCAATTCATTTTACTTGATACCAGATAGACTTTACAGAATAAATATCTAATATTTATTCGTCCTAGCATGGCCATGCATTTCGTTAGTCTCACTCCATCAAGTGGCCCATAGATATCACTTTTGTCACATAGGAGAGACAAATCCCATTTACATCACTTACATCCCTCTGCATAATTTGTCCATTGCCTAATCACAATCTTTATGGTCATCTTATTACAGATAATGTTTGATTGTATTAAAATAACAAACTCCTTATGTAGGAATCGTAGTAACTTTAGGTCGAAGGACTATATACCATTATCACATTGAGAATCATTTATGACACTCATGTAACGATCCATGCAACATTCTCATGGTGGGTCTGTCCAGTACAACATTACTCTTAATGTGTACCCGTGTAAAGACTTGATATCATATATCCATGATTTGTGAGATCAAATCATTAGTACATTAACACACTAATCTTAATGTATTTACATGTCCCCATGTAAATACTTGATTAAGGACATTTTAGGAATAATTCTTATATGACCTATTATTCCAGGATAAATAGTTTTAAAACAATCTTAAAACTAAAAATACTAATTTTATTGATAATAAAATTGATACATTAATAGCTCGTAGTGCATACACCAACAAGAAACTTAGGAGACCCAAAGCTCTCTATCACTTGGATTACGGGAGTCTTTAGTAGGGGAACTCCATGAAAAGATCTCATACCGCCTAGGGAAGACTCTCGCTAGAGCCTTTGCCTCTTAGCAGCCCGAGTAAGGGTCTCGGGGTCAAAAGCCGAGGAGGGAGAAGGGAGAGCAGCCATAAACACGAAGGTGGTAGGGTTGGTAGTCGAAGTCAGGGTAGGAGTTGTATAAGCTTCTTCTTTAGGCGACCCACCCTTTTGGTAAGCTTTTTTCAAATCCCAAGCAGACATCTTGCGCTTGGCCATGTCAGGTGAAAGAAACAACAAAAATTAGTACAATAAACCAAGAGGTTAAGATAAAACCCTATAGAAAGTTATACTTACACAGCTAGGAGTCCAGAGAGCGTGGGTCGGTGGACAATGAGATCAACGCTTGCGAACTAAAATGATGCCCTATATCTTTGGCAAAAAAAATTTACCTCGTCATGCTTGACGCGAGACAAATCCTCCTAGTTTATTCGATATTGAACAGGTGCCTGAGTCCAATGGAAAAGTGGGATGTCTATCTGAATAATAAAGAAAATCTACGCTGGATATATTTGGACTCACCTGGATTTTGAAAAATAGACCCTTAAAATTTTTATACGAGTGGTTGAACGCCTTTATCAGACGACGACTAGGAACACCGCCCCACTAGAACCCCTACCTTAAAGGTTTTTACTTGAAAGAAATAGAAAAATACGGTAACCGAGGGAGTCCACCCAAAATAATCACACAGAACTTTAAAAGATTTCACAAAAGCTTATCCATTCAGATGAAGCTGGGTTAGGGTGATGTTCAAAGCATTCAGAACGCCCCTCTCGAAGTCAGAAAAAAGAAGAGATAAATGGAAGCAAAAGAAGAAGTTTTCATACACATAGGTGTAGTTTAACTCTCTAGGGTTTATCCGAGCATGAAAAAGCTTTTCCTTCGGTGAACAACCCATACACTCTACATTGGAGGGCAACGAGGAGCTGTTAAAGGTCCCTTTTGCCATAGACAGGCAATGGCGTCCTCATTACTTATGGAGGAAGGGAATGACAAAACTTCCTCCTTAACCCATGAAAAATGTTAGAAGAAGAGGTCATTTGCTTAAAGAGAGAAAAACAAAAAAGAGAAATAAAGAGAAACCACAAACAGTAGAAACCACAACAGCAAAGAAGAGAAGGGGAAGTATAACATCCCAAATTTTAAAATAGAGAATAAATTAAGGAAATAAATATTGAATAATTGAATGCGAATTATTTAATGTCCTAAAAATATTGGAAATAATTAAATTAAGATTTTCGGGGACTGTCAGTAATTTATTGGGACCGAATAATCAGAAAACTAACTCGATTAAAATATGAGTGTCGGACCAAGTATCTCTGATTGAGATGCCATTGGTCAGGGTTGTGGACAATATTATGGGGAATCTGAATATGTATTCGGAATAATTTTTAGAATGAGTATTGAGCCCGAACAGAGATCCTGTTTATTGAAAAATGGAAGAGTTTAATGAAGGGTTAAAAACTTAAAACAAAACTCCTTTCTCCTCTATCAAATTCATGTTACCCTTCTTCTCTTAAGGCAAACCCACATTGCTCTTTTCTATCATCTTCTATGTTCTTTTTTCTACATCTTTTTCTTCAAAAAACCTAAAGAAAAACTTGGTGCCTTCTTTCTCTCTTCAATTTCATTTTTAAGAAGCAAGGAGGAGACAATGGATGCTTGAAGCTTCTCCTCTCTTCTCTTCCATTTTCATCACCATCTTTCTCCCCCCTTGATTCCCATTTTCGTTTTTGGAGCAAGGTAAGCTCTTTCTCATTTTAATGGTATTTGAACCCTAAAATATAGATTATTAAGGCTTGGGAGAGTATTGAGTGCATATGGGTTGTTGGGAGAAGCTTTAAATATGAAAACCTAAGGTGGGGTGAAATAAATGTGGACTTTTATGAGCATTAATTAGGGTACATGAAAATGGGGTTGAAGGATGATGAATATTGATATGCATTTATGATATGGTTGGGTTTTAATAAAACCCTAACTTATGAAATTGGGGAAAATATGTAATATAGATGGGGGTTGGCATTAAATGATGATGAGAATGTTATTAATGGTGAGGTATTGCCATAAATGATGATTGGGGATGGTAGTTGGAAGCCATAAATGAAAAACCCACTTAAAATGAGTTGGATGTGAGATTGGTATATGTGGTGACTTAACTAATTAGGTTGTTGCCTTTGGTAATAATGGGTTTTGATTAAAAGGAAGGAATTCCCGAAGCCTAATTGGGCAAATGAATAGAACTATAAATAGTTTCTGCATGATGAGAATCATGTATATATGTAAATGTATGTATATTGAAAATGGTGCTTGAATGAATGATTGATGTGGTCCTATAATTGAATGATGTTGGACTTGATAACACTTGTGAGGCGGGAACATCAAACCCAAAAGTCTACTTTTCTTGAGGTAGGAGAGGGGTGTATTTTCTAAATGCATGAAACCTTGTATGTTGATAATGTATGTATTGATGCCATGTTGCATGTTTCTCCTTGAATGTATGTTGTAACGCCCCGAAACGTTGATTGAAATTTTCGAGTAAATCTTTCACTTTTTCGAAAGATCATTTTAAAATTTATAAATTTAATTCAGAGTTTATGTAACAATTAATAACAGTGGAAAAATTATCATACATACTAGTCGTGAATAATTAAATTCGAGAAAATAGTTAAGTAGCGGAAACGATTGAGAAGATAATAGTACATGACATGTTAAGCTTATTACAACCCATAAAATCAAAGTTCAAGTAATAATTCGAATAGGCATCAATCATGGCATTACTCTGCATTCTGCGTGTCATTCACTGTAAAAATTAATGTAAGAGTGAGACAGAATATAGAATAAGCATAAAATAGATAAAATTGCACAAACACAATCAACAACTCATAATGATATGATGAATATGCCCAACAAGTCCATTTAATAATTCTTCAATTAGTCAAATGATGTCATGCTGGATCCATTTGGTTTTGATGGGAATACTGCAGTATAAGTCTCATAGAGACACAATTAGGGCTTTAGCATATACCATGAATCCCTATACTTCATGGCGCTTACACAATTAGGGCTTTAGCATATACCATGAATCCCTATACTTCATGGCGCTTACACAATTAGGGCTTTAGCATATACCATGAATCCCTATACTTCATGGCGCTTACACAATTAGGGCTTTAGCATATACCATGAATCCCTATACTTCATGGCGCTTAAGTACCGAAATACACAATTATCATAAGTAGGGCTTTGCATAGACCATGAATCCCTACACTCCATGGCACACAACAAAATAGGGCTTAACTCATCATAGAGTAACCCCCACCAGGGTAGGCAATCACGGAACCCCTAAATTCCATGATGCGTCCAATGCTTATGATGCATGAATGCCTTTAATTCTCTTTATCATTTAACATACCATGATATCCACATTTCCAAAACCTCTTGGATAATACAAGTCCTCAAGGGACACAATACACATAATAATTCATAAAATCATGGATTTACTGTTTCAACCACATATGTCAATAACCACAAGGCATTCATGTATATATATATTAATTATGTCATTCATAATTATTCACTATCACAATATACAAATTGTGTGATACTCAACAGCATTTATACTAATTCATAATCACTCAAGAATTTAATAAATAATCTTTATCCATAGAGAAAATATCATTTTCTTTCAAAATAGCCTTTTTCAGTGACTTTCAGCATCCCCAACAGCAACATACATTAGCAAAACAGTCATAACATGGGCAAATCAACTCCCTTTTAGATGATTCCACTTTCTATAGCTCAATAATACAATTATCTACAACTTTCATGGAGAACTCAGTTTCAGATTCCAATCAGAAATACCACTTTTTCATAAAATACCATACTGCCTCAAGATAATTTTTTCAAAAATGTACACAGATTAGTATTTAGAACGTATTTGGAGTTACAAACGTGATTTTGACATGAAACCAATTCTAAATTATTATTAACACATATATCTACAATTTCCATGAAGACACCAACCCCTAATTCTCACCACAAACTTCCCAGTTTTTAAAAACAAGATTCGGATTTCAAAATTTCAAAATTTCAGAATTTCAGCTTGCACATACTTCAGTAATTTGAACATAACGTGAGCTATAAAAATTATTTTGATGTGAAACCACTTTCTAAAAATCCACAACTTAATTATCTACAACTTTCATGCAGACATCCAAGGCTGATTATGCATGTATAATTCCCAGCATATCAAAATATGCACTAAACATGAAGCAAATCTTTCACTCGGACATACAGTAGTATTTTGGCTATAACTTTTGCTACACATACTCAAATCAATCGGTTCAGGTCTCAAAATTCACATAACAAAAAGATTTACAACTTTCATGAAGACACTGATCACTAATTCTTAACACAAAATTCCCAGTTTTAATAATAATATACGGATTTCAAGTTCACAAATTTACAGCTTGTACATACTTTAGTATTATGAGCATAACTTGAACTATAAAAATTATTTTAATGTGAAACCACTTTCTAAAGATCCACAACATATATATCTACAACTTTCATGAAGACATTCAAGGCTGATTACGCATGTATAATTCCCAGCATATCAAAATATACACAAAACATGGAACAAATCTTTCATTCGAACATGCAGTAGTAATTTGGCTATAACTTTTGTTATACATACTCAAATTAATTGAATCAGGTCTCATAATTTAGATAACAAAAAGATCTACAATTTTCATGAAGAAGTCAAAGGCAAATTCATACGTTTTCAGTTTCAAAATTAAGCCACAAGATGCGAAATTAAGACTGGAATCCTAGAATAGCATGCAACTCTATCCATTTCATAGTTATTCACCACCCTCTCCCCTCTTACTTGATTTGATGTCCTTTGATTAACAAGGTATGTCTTGTAGTTCCCTCATTCCAGTCCGTAATGGAAGAAATGGAAAGAACAGCCTTTAGAACGTACAAGAATGAGAAGAAGAAGAAAAAGAGTGTGTGATTTGCTAAGTGGTTCGTATGTAGGTGGTAAGTTGTTAATAATGAGAGAATAAGTGGCAGACTTGAATGGAGGATTAGGTGAGATTTAATGGAACCTTTTGACTCGTCTCCCTGTCATCTTTGCATTAAAGAGGTTAGTGATATATTAATTTATATAAAGTGGTCTGATTGGAGTTAAAAGGTGTTCGTTGTTGGAGATTTTGAAGAGGGCGGCATAGAGTGTATGGGGCAGTGTAGGGTGTGAGGGCGGAGTGCAGTATGAGGGCGGTATTAAGAGAGGGCGGTGTGGCGTATGAGGTGGTATGCTGTGTGAGAGCAGTGTGGAGGGTGTGAGGGCGGTCTTGAGTGTGAGGGCGGAGTGGGGTTTTGAGGGACAACGTCCATGGAAGGAGACGGTGTTGTGGTGTGGGAGGAATGCTGTTGTGTCGTTACGAAGAGGTCGGTTTGTGAACACCGGCTCAGAATTGTTTGGTGTGCACACCGGTTTAAGAACAGCTTCCTTAGCAGCTAGCCGGTGTGGAGTATTAATCCGGTCTAAAATCAGTCAGTCTTCCCTTACACCGCCCATCCAAGCTGTTATAAGAGACATCGGATCTTAGGTCCTAGTTCAGGACGGGTCGAGGCACTCGGAAATGTTCCATCCGGTCTACGATTTCCTTTTCATTCGGTTGTTCACTATGTCAAGTCATCCTAAACTGATTCAAAATTCCTCAGATTACCACTCGGTTAAGTCATCCTAAAACCGTGTCTGTTCTAGTCAGTCTCACTCGGTAATTTCAAACTATATCCGAGTCATCTCTACACACTGTTTCACCTGGTACAACTCATCCACTCACTCGAAACCTTATTCCAGGATTGACATATTTCCTGGTTAACTTTCACTCGGTGTTCATTCTAAACTCTTTTTCTTCCTTTCAAATAATCCATCCAGCACAAGGTCTTCCACTCGGTGAAGTTGTTCCCAAGTTCTTCACACGAATCTCTTCAATCGGTATCTTCTTACTCGGAGTTGCACACTCGGATTCCACCATTAAGCTCCATTTGGCATTATTCTGACCTCTCATTCTAATGAATTCTTGTCTACTCGGAACCATTCAAACTTCTTATCTCTTGGAGGGATTCATTCACTCGGTTTTATTTCATACTTAGATACTCAGACTACAGGTTACCTTTTTCACTCAGAATGGTTACTTCCTAGTCAAAATACATACAACATTGTTCACTCGGAATATCTCCCAACCTTATTTCACTCGGAAGTATACTACAAGTTTATCAACTCGTCTTCTGAGCAGTATCTCACTCGGAATTGGCTCTATGCTTACTACAATTTACTGGGAACGGGTTCTTACTATCATTTTCCGCTCGGTATCTACTCAATTAGCATTATTCATTCATTACCCTTCTTATTCAAGCCTAGTAATGTCTTAACCATTCAATATATATATATAACTACTCGGAATCCTATCCCTTCCTCACCAAGGAGGTCCTGACTTTGGACAACTCACTCGGATTTTGTAACCTTCAGTCAGAATTGGTAATCCTTCACTCAGAATTTCACTCACTTTTCGTACTAGACAGATTCTCCTGAAAACGTCTCAAGGTACGTAAGTTGCCACTCGGTATAATTGATTCTAAACCGACCCAAGACATATATGTTGTCAATCGGAATTCCTTCATTCAGGATTGCAACTTCTGATCCTAATTGACTCGGAAATGAGTCTTTGGAAGATGCTTGACTCAGGAATGAGTCTCTCTGGGATGTTTGACTCGGAAATGAGTCACTTAGGAATAATTGACTCTGAAATGAATCCTTTGAAAAACTTGACTCGGAATTAAGTCTTCCTAACATGTTTGACCCAACAGTGAGTCTCTGAGACAGAATTTCACTCGGAATAATTCCTCTTGACCATGTTCCACTCGGAAAACACCATTTTCACTCGGTATTTCCACTTTCCACTCGGAATTCCTTTTGGTTACTCGGAATTTGCAGTTTTCACTCGGAACAGACTCTCTTTCTCACTCGGACAGTTCTTTCTAAGGTATTTTCACTCGGAATTTGGCCTCATCATTAAAGGTTTATGTAATTCCTATAATTATACCCAGAAAATGAAATCTTGAAGTATCACAACCATCCATAGAGTGTTTTTATTCATTGAGTAACACTAACAGATCTTTTATACTTCAAAATTTACCAAAAAGAGCTATTATTAAAAGTAGGATGTTACATTTCTCCCACCCTAATAAAAAATTTCGTCCTCGAAATTTCAAAGCTGGAATCATTCCGCACCATTATCCGGAACACAAACCTATCACAACTATACATATTCATGCTATTATCATACCATCATAAGGCATCTTCCCCCAAAACTCATTATCAAGTTCCAAACTTGTCTATATCCAATTTACACGTCTATGTTAGGCTTCGGGAATTCCTTTCCCAAGGCCTAAATTCTCTAAATCTTAAAGAGCTAACTATCCCTATCAATAACAATACTATGGCTCTCAGCTTTCTAGACCATCACATGAATAATTCAACCATTACTAATTCAACTACTTCAAAGTGATTCTAGTATTATTCCCTTAATTCACTATCAATTGCTCACAACCACTTTTATCATCATCATAAACATCAACAATCTAAATTTAAGTTCCCTAATCACTCACATATTCATATACACTCTTCTCCTAATCCCCAATACCAATGTTCCAATAATTCAATTCCTCATATATAATCATCCTAGAGTATCAAAAGTCATTCGAATCATCAACTTAACCAAAATTCTCAACTCGTCAAAACTTAATAATCATTCCTAATAACCACTAACCTCCATTATTAATAACACCTATACACACATCATCCTGGTTTTTCGCTGAAGATCATCTCACATGACATTATTACTTATTTCCTTTAAATCCTAAAATTAAAGTTCCAATAGAATCAAACAATCACCATTAACAACCATTACCTCCCATCTCAAATCTTAAAATCTTCGTATACTATTTCACACCTATTCAAAGATACTTAAAACATATTCCTCCTTTGGTTTCACATGAAAATGATTTCTAAAACTCATTCATAATGCACTCTCCCATGATCATAGAAACCAAACCCTAAAACAACAAAAGGGTAAAAGAATTGCACCTAAAGTTCCACGCTATCCCTAGCCTTAGTATATCCACGAAAATGAAGAGAGAATATAAAGTTTCTAAACATTTGAACCATCTTCATAAGAAAGCATGGTTGGTTGGTATGGAAGGAGACTCACAAAATGGTTGTCTGAAATAGGATTTTCTTCTAATTGAAATACCTCGGTCTCGTTATGACAGTCTACTAAAACTTGATTCACCGATATCCAATTCATTCCTAGAATTACTTCCATATTCTTCAAAGATAAACAGAATTGACAAGAAAGTTCCTACCTTCTGTGAGTTCAGAATAATCGTTACACACCTTAGTAATCCTAAGTTGTGTACAGTTGGGAATGGAAATAATCAAGTCATATATTATAGGCTTCCCGGGTAATTGAAAACGTCTAACTTACTTTGGTGTGGCACCCGAATCAGACAACACAGATAAAATGGTGTCATTGATCTCACACTTACTTTGCATGAGGTCGCCTGCTTGGTCTGCCTCTGAGCTGCTAATGTCAAAGACTCTTCCTGTATGTGATCTTTCGTCTGTGGACTCCCTATACTATCTTATATGTTGAACAGTACGAGCGTTTCCTTTACAAATTTCTTGATAACCCGAATCTCTTTGCTTATTGATAGTGTTGTTGATTTGCTGTTTCAGCGGACAATTTGGGCTGATGTGCCCCTTCTGATTGCATTGATAGCAAGTGATATTTTCTAAGCGTCTATTGCAATCACGTACATGGTGATTACCTTTGCACTTAAAACACCTTATACCCATATGATTGTTGTATTTCTCAGAAGATGATGACGATCCCCCCTTGAAGCGATTTGGATAAAAAGATCCTCTCCTCTTGAAAGCAATTGACTGAGGCTTCAGTTGTCTGTTGATCTCCTCTCGTGCCAATCTGTCTTGGTGGTTTTCTTCAAAAATTCTTAGTTGATTCTGCCTTTCTATAGCTTCAGCTAAACGGTTGATAGCAGCTGCCATAGCGTCGTTATCGTTCCTTGCCATCCTATATTCATGGTTTGATTTATACTAATCCTATGGAAAAATATATTATGTATATAAATACTACCTAACTATGAATGTTCTATAGTTTATCAATTAAATAATAAATCATATAATACACATTTATCATATTATCAAGCAGAAATCAACCAATCATTTGTAATTTATCGATTAGGCACAAGTCATATAGCACACACTTAACATATTATCAAACAAATAATCAAACAATTCACGTAATATATCAAAAAAATCAACACATGTTATAGTAATTAGTCCTGAATTTTTGAAAATGCTCTGATACCAACATGTAACGCCCCGAAACGTTGATTGAAATTTTCGAGTAAATTTTTCGCTTTTTCGAAAGATCATTTTAAAATTTATAAATTTAATTCAGAGTTTATGTAACAATTAATAACAGCGGAAAAATTATCATACATACTAGTCGTGAATAATTAAATTCGAGAAAATAGTTAAGTAGCGGAAACGATTGAGAAGATAATAGTACATGACATGTTAAGCTTATTACAACCCATAAAATCAAAGTTCAAGTAATAATTCGAATAGGCATCAATCATGGCATTACTCTGCATTCTGCGTGTCATTCACTGTAAAAATTAATGTAAGAGTGAGACAGAATATAGAATAAGCATAAAATAGATAAAATTGCACAAACACAATCAACAACTCATAATGATATGATGAATATGCCCAACAAGTCTATTTAATAATTCTTCAATTAGTCAAATGATGTCATGCTGGATCCATTTGGTTTTGATGGGAATACTGCAGTAAAAGTCTCATAGAGACACAATTAGGGCTTTAGCATATACCATGAATCCCTATACTTCATGGCGCTTACACAATTAGGGCTTTAGCATATACCATGAATCCCTATACTTCATGGCGCTTACACAATTAGGGCTTTAGCATATACCATGAATCCCTATACTTCATGGCGCTTACACAATTAGGGCTTTAGCATATACCATGAATCCCTATACTTCATGGCGCTTAAGTACCGAAATACACAATTATCATAAGTAGGGCTTTGCATAGACCATGAATCCCTACACTCCATGGCACACAACAAAATAGGGCTTAACTCATCATAGAGTAACCCCCACCAGGGTAGGCAATCACGGAACCCCTAAATTCCATGATGCGTCCAATGCTTATGATGCATGAATGCCTTTAATTCTCTTTATCATTTAACATACCATGATATCCACATTTCCAAAACCTCTTGGATAATACAAGTCCTCAAGGGACACAATACACATAATAATTCATAAAATCATGGATTTACTGTTTCAACCATATATGTCAATAACCACAAGGCATTCATGTATATATATATTAATTATGTCATTCATAATTATTCACTATCACAATATACAAATTGTGTGATACTCAACAGCATTTATACTAATTCATAATCACTCAAGAATTTAATAAATAATCTTTATCCATAGAGAAAATATCATTTTCTTTCAAAATAGCCTTTTTCAGTGACTTTCAGCATCCCCAACAGCAACATACATTAGCAAAACAGTCATAACATGGGCAAATCAACTCCCTTTTAGATGATTCCACTTTCTATAGCTCAATAATACAATTATCTACAACTTTCATGGAGAACTCAGTTTCAGATTCCAATCAGAAATACCACTTTTTCATAAAATACCATACTGCCTCAAGATAATTTTTTCAAAAATGTACACAGATTAGTATTTAGAACGTATTTGGAGTTACAAACGTGATTTTGACATGAAACCAATTCTAAATTATTATTAACACATATATCTACAATTTCCATGAAGACACCAACCCCTAATTCTCACCACAAACTTCCCAGTTTTTAAAAACAAGATTCGGATTTCAAAATTTCAAAATTTCAGAATTTCAGCTTGCACATACTTCAGTAATTTGAACATAACGTGAGCTATAAAAATTATTTTGATGTGAAACCACTTTCTAAAAATCCACAACTTAATTATCTACAACTTTCATGCAGACATCCAAGGCTGATTATGCATGTATAATTCCCAGCATATCAAAATATGCACTAAACATGAAGCAAATCTTTCACTCGGACATACAGTAGTATTTTGGCTATAACTTTTGCTACACATACTCAAATCAATCGGTTCAGGTCTCAAAATTCACATAACAAAAAGATTTACAACTTTCATGAAGACACTGATCACTAATTCTTAACACAAAATTCCCAGTTTTAATAATAATATACGGATTTCAAGTTCACAAATTTACAGCTTGTACATACTTTAGTATTATGAGCATAACTTGAACTATAAAAATTATTTTAATGTGAAACCACTTTCTAAAGATCCACAACATATATATCTACAACTTTCATGAAGACATTCAAGGCTGATTACGCATGTATAATTCCCAGCATATCAAAATATACACAAAACATGGAACAAATCTTTCATTCGAACATGCAGTAGTAATTTGGCTATAACTTTTGTTATACATACTCAAATTAATTGAATCAGGTCTCATAATTTAGATAACAAAAATATCTACAATTTTCATGAAGAAGTCAAAGGCAAATTCATACGTTTTCAGTTTCAAAATTAAGCCACAAGATGCGAAATTAAGACTGGAATCCTAGAATAGCATGCAACTCTACCCATTTCATAGTTATTCACCACCCTCTCCCCTCTTACTTGATTTGATGTCCTTTGATTAACAAGGTATGTCTTGTAGTTCCCTCATTCCAGTCCGTAATGGAAGAAATGGAAAGAACAGCCTTTAGAACGTACAAGAATGAGAAGAAGAAGAAAAAGAGTGTGTGATTTGCTAAGTGGTTCGTATGTAGGTGGTAAGTTGTTAATAATGAGAGAATAAGTGGCAGACTTGAATGGAGGATTAGGTGAGATTTAATGGAACCTTTTGACTCGTCTCCCTGTCATCTTTGCATTAAAGAGGTTAGTGATATATTAATTTATATAAAGTGGTCTGATTGGAGTTAAAAGGTGTTCGTTGTTGGAGATTTTGAAGAGGGCGGCATAGAGTGTATGGGGCAGTGTAGGGTGTGAGGGCGGAGTGCAGTATGAGGGCGGTATTAAGAGAGGGCGGTGTGGCGTATGAGGCGGTATGCTGTGTGAGAGCAGTGTGGAGGGTGTGAGGGCGGTCTTGAGTGTGAGGGCGGAGTGGGGTTTTGAGGGACAACGTCCATGGAAGGAGACGGTGTTGTGGTGTGGGAGGAATGCTGTTGTGTCGTTACGAAGAGGTCGGTTTGTGAACACCGGCTCAGAATTGTTTGGTGTGCACACTGGTTTAAGAACAGCTTCCTTAGCAGCTAGCCGGTGTGGAGTATTAATCCGGTCTAAAATCAGTCAGTCTTCCCTTACACCGCCCATCCAAGCTGTTATAAGAGACATCGGATCTTAGGTCCTAGTTCAGGACGGGTCGAGGCACTCGGAAATGTTCCATCCGGTCTACGATTTCCTTTTCATTCGGTTGTTCACTATGTCAAGTCATCCTAAACTGATTCAAAATTCCTCAGATTACCACTCGGTTAAGTCATCCTAAAACCGTGTCTGTTCTAGTCAGTCTCACTCGGTAATTTCAAACTATATCCGAGTCATCTCTACACACTGTTTCACCTGGTACAACTCATCCACTCACTCGAAACCTTATTCCAGGATTGACATATTTCCTGGTTAACTTTCACTCGGTGTTCATTCTAAACTCTTTTTCTTCCTCTCAAATAATCCATCCAGCACAAGGTCTTCCACTTGGTGAAGTTGTTCCCAAGTTCTTCACACGAATCTCTTCAATCGGTATCTTCTTACTCGGAGTTGCACACTCGGATTCCACCATTAAGCTCCATTTGGCATTATTCTGACCTCTTATTCTAATGAATTCTTGTCTACTCGGAACCATTCAAACTTCTTATCTCTTGGAGGGATTCATTCACTCGGTTTTATTTCATACTTAGATACTCGGACTACAGGTTACCTTTTTCACTCAGAATGGTTACTTCCTAGTCAAAATACATACAACATTGTTCACTCGGAATATCTCCCAACCTTATTTCACTCGGAAGTATACTACAAGTTTATCAACTCGTCTTCTGAGCAGTATCTCACTCGGAATTGGCTCTATGCTTACTACAATTTACTGGGAACGGGTTCTTACTATCATTTTCCGCTCGGTATCTACTCAATTAGCATTATTCATTCATTACCCTTCTTATTCAAGCCTAGTAATGTCTTAACCATTCAATATATATATATAACTACTCGGAATCCTATCCCTTCCTCACCAAGGAGGTCCTGACTTTGGACAACTCACTCGGATTTTGTAACCTTCAGTCAGAATTGGTAATCCTTCACTCAGAATTTCACTCACTTTTCGTACTAGACAGATTCTCCTGAAAACGTCTCAAGGTACGTAAGTTGCCACTCGGTATAATTGATTCTAAACCGACCCAAGACATATATGTTGTCAATCGGAATTCCTTCATTCAGGATTGCAACTTCTGATCCTAATTGACTCGGAAACGAGTCTTTGGAAGATGCTTGACTCAGGAATGAGTCTCTCTGGGATGTTTGACTCGAAAATGAGTCACTTAGGAATAATTGACTCTGAAATGAATCCTTTGAAAAACTTGACTCGGAATTAAGTCTTCCTAACATGTTTGACCCAACAGTGAGTCTCTGAGACAGAATTTCACTCGGAATAATTCCTCTTGACCATGTTCCACTCGGAAAACACCATTTTCACTCGGTATTTCCACTTTCCACTCGGAATTCCTTTTGGTTACTCAGAATTTGCAGTTTTCACTCGGAACAGACTCTCTTTCTCACTCGGACAGTTCTTTCTAAGGTATTTTCACTCGGAATTTGGCCTCATCATTAAAGGTTTATGTAATTCCTATAATTATACCCAGAAAATGAAATCTTGAAGTATCACAACCATCCATAGAGTGTTATTCATTGAGTAACACTAACAGATCTTTTATACTTCAAAATTTACCAAAAAGAGCTATTATTAAAAGCAGGATGTTACATATGTAGTGCTTTATGTGTGTGATATAAAATAGAGATTGAATCTTGCGATGGTTGATTGTGAAATAGTATATATATATATTTGATTATGTGGGATTAATATTGTGATTGAGTATGAGTGATACTCTAAATGAGAGGGTGAGATAATCCTTATGAGGTTCAGGCATGCATGAGCATTGTTGCATACATAGCATGACATGCATAATATGATGTTTGAAAAGTGGTTACGATCACTTGAGATTTGAGATATAAAGGGCTTGCGAGTTCCTGTGATATTGAGCCGGTGGTTGCGATCACCTGGTGTTTAAAATGAAAGGCCCTACAGGACCATTGAGATTGAATGCCTGTGGTTGCAATCATGAGGCGGGAGTACCCCTTGCGAGGCGGAAAACCATTATGAATTGTTGAACGTGGTTGCGATCACGAGAAAGCACCTTGCGAGGCTGCTAGAGGGAGTATCCCTTGCGAGGCGGGAAACCAATGAGAATGAATGAATGATTATGGTGGTTGCGATCACCTGATGAAATGAAATCGGATCCGTGCATATGCATCTCTAAACACCAGCATGTGAATTAGCCATAGAAGCATGACATTGAGTGATATCCCAATGAGGAAATTATGTGAAGTGTATATGGAATCTTCCTGATCACTAACTATATTTGTGTTTATTATTTTGGTGTGACTTAATGAATTTTATGGAAATGAGTGTTCTATGAATTGAATGATTGATTGATTTTAATGTCACTTGATCTTCTTTTGGGAGAAGATGTTAAACTTGCATTCATATGTATATTATCACTAATTGTTGGATTTTTCATCATTGAGAAAATTATACTCACTCTCCATGTGGTTCATCTTTTTAGCTCTTGTGTTGTAGGGCTTGACCATGGAGCTCATGTGTGAAAGAATGGTGTGAAGGAAGTCCTTTTGGGTAAAGAATGCCTTGGCCGACAATCGTTTTGATTTTATGGCTTTTACGTATACTTTTGTAATGTATATACATAATGATATAGCCATGAATTAATGTGGATAACTTGTATGGATGATAAATAGATGATGATAATTTTGGAGGTCATGTAGGAAAATGAGACCCTAGTACCTATGGCTCATTTTCATTGGTGACCTTGACATTGGTTGGATAATGAAAATGATGTATGATGCAGTTAGAATTGGTGAATGAATGGATATCCATCTAGATTTTGTGTTTTATAGAGCCCATAAAATGATGAGTATGAATTGGATGTGATTAATGGATTAAAAAGGGGAATTGTTGAATGTGACATTTGAGATAAGTTCTAAATGCCTAATATGGTGTAATTGATATATTAAACTTGTTCAATTTGGTTTTATATGGATTTTCATATGTTAAGTTGTGTAAATTTCTTGCTTTCTGCGCATGTCTGATAATCTCGCTCAAGCGAGATGGATTCTCTCTCAAGTGAGAATCCCCTGTGCTGGATATTTGGCCACTGGCCAAATCTCACTTAGGCGAGCCTATGCATCAGTTGTTGGCCACTGGAGGAGATTCGCTCAAGCGAGTAAGGCCTCGCTCGAGGGAGAGCGAGGTAAATTGCCACTGGACCAATTTCGCTTAAGCGGAAGGCCTTTGGGTGTGGCACTCGCTCAAGCGAACGAGCGTATGTTGGATTCTGGGGCACTTTCTCCCACGCTCGCTTGCCTCGCCCAAGCAAATCCTGAGGATCTCGCTCAAGCGAGATGGCCCCTGATACTCTTTCTTTCCTTTCAATCAACATGTTTTGTGGCTCGCTCAAGTGCCCCACTCGAACTCGCTCAAGTGAGTGTGGCTCGCTCAAGTGCCCCACTTGGCCTTTCCTTGTATCAAATCTCCCTCTTGCATCTTCTTAGAAATATTTTAGACATATTATGAAGTCATTGAACCTCATGATTTTTACCTCTTTAAATCCAATCATATAGCATTAGTTTAATTAATTCTTTCCGCTGTTTTTAATTGAGGATTTCTCATTAATCGTTTTTAACTTACCTTCTCATATCTCCATATATGAGATAGGTCTTTCATAGATCCAGGGTGATGAATTAAGTTTCACTACTATGTGTCTTCATTAAATAATGACGTGAAAATCGCGAAAAATTTACCCCCAATTTTCGGGGTGTTTCAGGAACAACTAACCTCTAAAGAAAAGCACAACCCAAAGAGGAGGAAGTGAAAGAGCCAAAGAGAATCAAAGTAGAAAACCAAAGAACTGAGGGAAATCGCAATGACAAAGGTAGAAAGCGAAGGAGGTTTGGACTATATATGCAAGGAAAGAGTAACTCTCATGCATAGATCTAACAGTTGGGAACAGTCTCACCATCTTTATGGTCACGATGCCACGACGACCCTTCGAAGGACAACTACCTTCAACACGTGGCAAGTAAACCTCTCACCTTCGAAATGACACACCAAAACTCAGAGAATGCATTTAAGAACTTACGGATACAAAACGCCCCGTCATTACAAAAATAACTAGATCTAGACATCACATTGAGAAATGAAACGACAACTGTCCACCATTAAACACGTGTCCCTCTCTAAAACCCCTCGGAGAACGTCACGAATCCCCCACTCAGAGTATTGCCTCACTCGGAGTATTACCTCACTTAAAATACTACCTCACTCGGAATATTGTCTCACTCAGATTCAGAGTGTTGTCTCACTATAAAGCTGAAATTAGTTGAAATTTAAACAAGAAAGTTTTAATTTAAACAATAAAAAACAAGAAAGTTGAAATTAGTTGTCATGCTTATATTAAAAAATGACAAATTTATCTCAAAAATTAATCCTAACATACAAAACTAAACATATAATATGTGACGTTAACAAAATTAAACATCTCTAAGTTAAAACATATCTCAAACTTTATAATTATAATTATAATGACCATATTCTTATCTTACATCCCTCCACTAATAGCGTGCGAGTGAGTATATTTGGCCTTTTGGGGTCTCCTTAAAAGAAACAAACGTTTCTCTCTCTCTCTCTCTCTCTCTCTCTCTCTCTCTCTCTCTTTTCTCTGTTTGTAGACCAAAACACGCTCCTTCTCCATTCTCCTGGGAGAAAGAAAGTGATCAACTTTGAGAGTTTTTGTTGCTGCCCACTACACTGAGTCACCAA
Source organism: Clitoria ternatea (assembly GCA_037962975.1). Classification (NCBI taxonomy): domain Eukaryota; kingdom Viridiplantae; phylum Streptophyta; class Magnoliopsida; order Fabales; family Fabaceae; genus Clitoria; species Clitoria ternatea. The sequence continues at coordinate 207,831,566 of CM075671.1, read as the reverse complement.
TTAAGCATGTCTCTTGGGTATGCCGAGAAGCTTTCATACATAGAAGACGTGGGCAACGTTGGAATGGCCGAACATTTCGACCCATCTCACGTTTTGCGAGAGAAAGTTCGTCCCTTGTCTCCATTCCACCTTACACATGTTTCTGTTCTGCTTCTTTCTCACACTGTTACTTACCCTTGTGCCCTTTTAACTTTGATGCTTGGTGTTGATCTCTCACGTCATGTGCAACCTTTATGCCTGTGGGGTGTTACTTGTTTAGTCCACCCTAACTAACTTCCATGAAATGAAGTTTTGTTTTGTTTCTTGTTATGTACTGAATGATTGATTAGTAATGGTTTTGAATGAGTGTTTTAAATTGTGGTGTGCAACCGCAATTGCGGCTTCAAAGTAGAATTCTTTGGGATCTTTGCAACTTCAATTGTGGCTGCATTTGTCTGCGATTCGGCATGATATCAAGATTTTTGATATTGTCGCAATCCCTGTTTAAAACACTAAGATTTGGTGGTGTGGGGTTGGTTAAGCTGAAATTTGGGTGGAGTTTAGTGATGCTTTTATGATCAGCATGCTTGATTATGAATATTTTTGATACTTGATTACGGTGATTAGTGCTTTAGATTTGGTGACCTAATATGAGGGTTTTTATTAAGTGAATAATGCTTTGAAGTATTGAAATGTTGACCAAGTACGAGCTTAGGTTTTTTGGGATTGTATTTTACCTCAAATGTGGGAAAGTGTTTTTGATAGACATTGGTTGATATGCTAAAGATTATCAATAAAGATAGCCCATTGTGCATTACTGTGAGACATACCTTATTGTCTTACACGAAGTTGTTTATATTCAGCTATTTGCCAATTCCTCTTTTAGTATGATTCTCATCAAAAAGAGAAATTGTGTTTTGTTGTTTAGTAGTAATTCAATTACTCTTTGGCTTGCTAGCTGAGGGGGTTTATTTCAATCTCCAACTCAGGGTTTAATTTAGTTAAAACTTCGGCCTTTATGACACTGCTAGAAGTTGTTTCTGTTTGCATCATGTCTTATTGTATAGAAATAGAACTATGGCCTGGTATATGCCAGCATTGTCATCTTTACTTCTTACCATCTTAACAATAAATAAAACTTGGTATTCTGAATGAATTTGAACGGTTGAAAAAGTGCTTACTGATTTAGGAAATAGGATAGCATGCATATGTATTTGTTTCTTTGAGTTGATATCTTCATTGGCTTTTGCATGTTGTTGATTTATCCAAACCTGAATTAGTGATTCAGTGTTAGAAAGTTTAACGGGTTTTGTAATTTGGAGGAAAATTATATCATGCCAATGATGAATTATGCCATTACCGTATGTGAGATTTGGTTACAATGTAGAAGCCTGCTAGGAATCAATTTCTTTTGAAAATGCTTTTGATATCAGTCTATATGGATATGTAAGCACTTTTTTGTTTGATAAGCTGAACTGTACTTGTATAGTTATGCCATTTGTCCTCTGTTGTTTTATGTAAGCCTGCCCCAAGATTTTTGGAATCTTATTGTTATCTTTTCGTGAGTATGATTTAAGCAGATCTATGATACATATGAATACGATAATATCATCAGCTGGCCCATTATAATTTATAATTGCATCTTTGGGTGGCTTTAGATAGTACCACAATTATTGGAATTATTAAGCATGCATATCTAGGAGCAGGTTATCAATTTTCAGTTGACATGAATTGTGACTGCTAATTTTTGTTGTTTTGAAGGATAATGTACTAATGTTCTCATTCTTTGTGGATTTTCTATTTATCCAGGTCTATTTACATATATGTGCATATTAAACTGTTTACGCAGATCAGATTTTTTTTCCTAATTCTGAATATGTCAGTCATTTATTCAATATTGGTTTCTCACTTTTAATATGATGGTTGGATTTATGCTACACTATGCTGTTTCTTACAATCTCATTTATCTTCATATGCTTACATAACTTTTCTTTCTTGACAGATAGATCAACTTGCTATCATGATAAAAAAGGTATTGATTGCAGCTGTGAATTAATGTTGATATTGTGGAGTTTCTTTTCTCTATTATAAGTTTTGTATAACAAGCTTCATTAATTTTATTTCTTTGTCTATTTGCAGAGCAAGCATCTAGTAGTGTTTACAGGTGCAGGAATATCAACTTCTTGTGGTATACCGGATTTTCGTGGTCCAAAGGGAATTTGGACGCTTCAGGTGAGCTTGGAAATGCTTATACTGTAATTGAAAAAAACTTCAATTCCCTTTGGCTTTGGAGATTCAGACAATTGTGAATGTATGCCAGACTATTCAGTAGTGTCTATCAAATTTAGATGCAAATGCTAATGAGACCAGTGTCACTAATTTCTTATAGTTATGATACTAGGAACTTTTTGCTTCAATTTTTAAATTTAGGATCCTGTATTCTATTATTTATAGTTGAGAAGTTGCTTAACCAGTTTGGAGTATACATGTTTTCTGGAGTTATGTGAACAGAAGACTATATTGCATCTGTTACAGACATCATTGCTTTTTTGCAACACAGACCATGATAATACATTCTTAACAATTTCAAGTGATTGGCTTCAAACAGTATTTTCATGTCAAGTAGATAAATGTGCAAGAATCGATCCTATAAATTGATGAGACATGAATTTTTTTAGCCTATGTGTCTATCCATGGCACATGCTTAAATAACCTCCCAAGAAGTTAATTTAAGCATACAGTTTACATGACTCTGTTGGCTTTGTCATCCAAAACCAAGAAAGAAGGTGGTATATTTGAATATAGATTTTTTCTTCCACAGCAAGAAACACAGGATACTATAGTCTATAGTAATAACTGATATAGTTGTGCCAAGCTATGAAAAAGAAAATCAGATGCTACTATTTCTTTCAGAATTTTTTTTCCTTTGGTTGTATGTTTGTAGCCATTCATTTGGAATCTTCTTTTCTTCTTATGGTTTATGGGCTTCATATTAGGCTCTTCTCATACTGTTATCTGTATTGTTATAGCGTGAAGGCAAGGCCTTGCCTGAAGCTTCACTGCCATTTCATCGTGCAGTGCCAAGCTTAACTCACATGGCTCTGGTTGCATTAGAAAAGGCTGGTATTTTGAAGTTTGTTATCAGTCAGGTAGAGTCATTGCACTTTTATTTTATGCATACACTTACACTCACTTTCTATGTATGTGTGAAAATTTTAACTTTTTGAAGTAATTTGATACATACAAATATCATGATAATTGGGTGGGTTGTTGTTTTAGCTAATGTTTTGATCCTTTTTTCATCAAAATGGTCATTGCAGAATTAAACATATATCTCTTCTCCCCATTTCTTGTAATCTTTTATTTTCTCATGATAGAATGTGGATGGTCTCCATCTTCGATCTGGAATACCAAGGGAGAAACTATCTGAACTGCATGGGAATTCCTTCATGGAAACTTGCCCTTCTTGTGGAGCTGAGTAAGATCTGATTGCTGTTTACATTCTAGTTTTGCATGAGCTTTCTCTCAGTAGGGTTAGTTACTCTAGCATATTCAATCAAATATCTTCCACATAGCTATGAATATTCATAATGCAGATGCTGACAAGTATCAGCAAAACAATCACTAAAATTCTTTCATCAATAAAAGTTATACACTTTAGTTTCTATTCTCTAATCTTTTCTAATTTCTAATATTATCTATGTAGATTCTCCTATAGACTTGGCCTGATTTGTTTGCTTAATGGCTCTTGCGTCAAGTAAATCTTGTGGTGATTTTAGTTCATGCTTGCTTTCGCTATTTCTATAATCATAACTTCTTTTTTTCGCATTTGGTTTGGTACACTAGAACAGTAGAACCTATATCTCATTAAGAATATCCAGCTTGCTCTTGTTATCCAGATGTTACATAGCCACCTTTGGTTGATCTTTATAAATAAGTTTTTTCTCTAGTTCTGTGTTTTTGGTGTTTATATGTTAGCCACTATTATGCTGTCATTTTTTCAAAAGAATTGTAATCTAATGGTATGATTGAAACCTCTTTTAAGGTACTTTCGTGACTTCGAGGTAGAAACTATTGGTTTAAAGGAGACATCAAGGCGCTGTTCAGATTCAAAATGTGGGTCAAGACTTAAGGATACAGTCCTTGACTGGGAGGTACTACATTGTTCATTTACTTAATGGCAACTTGGTTAAGGTCAACAATTATGATTTATTTTTGTTGTGAGGTGTGTCACAAGGTTTTGTTGTTTTATTTGGTATGGAAATAGAATTTAAAACTTTTAGAATAGTAACCGTATATATTAGGATTAATTAGATTAATTCTATCTTTATGTAAAATAGGAAATTGGATATCCTGTAATTATGTACAATCCCCTATAAATGCAAAAGCTCCGCTGTGACCATAACACACAATTCATATGTTCTCTCGTTTTCTCTTTCTCAACATAGTATTAGAGTCAAAGTCTAACTTCTTTCCGGTTATGATGAGTCACGAGTTTCCCTTTTGTTATTGGGTCAAAAGTTACCCTTTGCCTGGTCAGTAGGCTTTGTTAGAGGGGGCGTGTTAGAAGTCTCACATCACCTGCCTCATAATATGTCGCATGGTTTAGATACCTGTTAGGCTACTCCTTTCATTGCCAATTGGTTTTGGGATGAAACCTTAACATGGTATCTAGAGCTTAACGAGAGTTCCTTCCTTTCCGTGATCCTTTGATGAGCCACTACTTACTACTGCATAATTTTTTTTTTGAAACCCTAACTCTCCGCGGGGTTTCAAAACCTTTGACCGATCTTCCTCCGGTGTCTCTTTTTGGTCCTTGCCGCCGCCTCTTTTGTCGGCCTTTTTCGACTGGCGACCCCACAACCAGCTTCCTCTATCCAAGACCAGCTGTTCCATCTGCCAGTGCCTTGATCGGAGCCCCCACCTGCTCATACACGCCACCATCGTTCCTTGCGTGTAACTCCACACGCCGCCCCTCTCCGTCGCACGTGATGGCGCGTTAGCCTTCTACGCCACCGCGGCCAACTGGGCTTTGCTCGCCTTAGTCTCCTCTACCTTGATTTGGTCTTCTTTTCCTGTTTGGCCCACTTCTTCCCCTCCGTTTGGCCCTTTTATTGTTGCTGCCCCTGTTTTTCTCGCTCTTCTAGCACACCCATGGCTGCTCCATCTGTTCCTCTTCTTGATTCTGGTTCCACTACTACTGTTGCACACACTGGTAATTCCTTTGTTGTCTTCTCCCATTCTTTGAGTCCTTGGATTCTTGATTTAGGGGCCACTGACCATATTACTAGTAATAAGTCTCTTTTTTCTTCCCTTTCTACCACTAGTTACTTACCTTTTGTCATTATATGGTTCTAAAACACAGTCTTGAGGTATTGGTATTGCCCCATCTTCTTCCTTCTCTTTTTGTTGATAATGTGTTATTTGTTCCTGGTTCTCCCTTTAATTTGTTATCCATTATCCAACTTATTCGTACTCTTGATTGTGTCATCTTTTTATTAAAGATTTTGCTTCTGTACAGAATTGGAAAACAGGGAAGATGATTGGCTTAGTATGTGAATCTCACGGCCTTTATCAACTTAACAGGCCATCTCTAGTTGGTTCAGCACAGTGTTATCAAATCGCCGCTATAGCGGCGCAATAGCGGCAAGGCGGAGCGGTTTGAAGGCCAACCGCGAAACGCCATGGGAAAAAGCGGCCGAAATAGCGGTGACCGCTATTTGGCGAATCGCGGCCGCTATGCGCATAACGTCGTCGCGCCTGTAGCGGGGAATAGCGGTCGAAGCGCCGCTTTCCAGGGAAGTCGGGTTTGGGCCCTGTTGGGCCGGGTCAGAACGAAGCGGGTTCCGGGTTAGGTTTCTTTTTTTGGCTTTCTCCTTCCACTTCCCTCCCGCTTCTCCTTTCACTTCTCCTCCCTCGCGCCCATCACCCAGCCATCTCCGTTGAGTTTTCCGGCGAAAGAGAGGCGGCGACCACTGTTTCCGGCCATTTCCGGCCATTTCCGGCCATTTCCGACCATTTCCGGCGACGTAGAACGGCGGCGACTGTGCAGGGCTCACCGGCGACCATTTCCAGCCAAGTTCCAACAGTTTTCTTCCACATTCCTTCGTTCAAACAGGTTTCTCCTCTTTCTTCTCTGTTATTTTTCTCGTTTATCCTCTTTCTTCTCTGTTTTTTTTTTCTCCTTTCTCCTCTTTCTTCTCTGTTTTTTTTTCTCCTTTCTCCTCTTTCTTCTCTGTTTTTTTTTCTCCTTTCTCCTCTTTCTTCTCTGTTTTTTTTCTCCTTTCTCCTCTTTCTTCTCTGTTTTTTTTTTCTCGTTTCTCCTCTTTCTTCTGTTTTTTTTTTCTCCTTTCTCCTCTTTCTTCTCTGTTTTTTTTCTCCTTTCTCCTCTTTCTTCTCTGTTTTTTTTCAGCTTTGTTTTTCCATTTTGCTGAAAACAGTTTCCCCTTCCTCTGTTTTCATTTTCATCTCTTGTTATTTTTAATTTCTGTTTTGTATTATGAAAATGAATTTTTTTAAAAAAATCTATTATGTATTTAATCTTTTATTTCATCATACTCTGTGTGTTGCTGGTGTTTGTTGCTGGTGTCATACTCTGTTATTTTTCTCTTTGTTGCTGCTGTTTTGTTGCTGTCAATGGTGTCATGGTGCTGTTACAGCATGCATGTCATGGTTCTGTTTTTGGAATTTGCTAAATAATTCCTCCTTCCCCTGTTCCTCTAATACAGCAGCACTAAATGGCAACAAATACCGACCCCATCGATGGTCCTGCCACTGCCACCACTGCAAATGGAAGGGGTAACAACAATAGAACTGACATTGGGTGGAAGTATTGTTCCATTGTGAAAGATGGTGATACAAGCGTTGTTCGGTGTAATTTCTGCAAAAAAGTGATGAAAGGAGGCATTACAAGGGCGAAGGAGCACTTGATTAGGAAGGCGGGAAATGTTGCACCTTGCCCGACTTGTCCGGTTGAGGTTAGAGAAGAGTTGAAAGCTGCGATGACAAGTAAGAAGAGGAAGGGGGAAGCTGTGGTAAAGCGAGTGGTGGATGACCTTCGAAGCTATAGTGCAAGTGATGATGAACAAGAAGAGATATTGAAAGACTTACAATCCCGAAACCAAACTGAATCCCAAACCGATAGTACTAGTGCCGTACCAAACAAGAGGCTTGAATTGAAGGGTCCAATTGATCTATACTGCAAAAGGCCTGAATCAGCTATTGCCAAAAATCGAAAGGAAAAAATGAGGCAGCAAAACATAAGAGAAGCGGTTGATAAGGAGGTTGTGAAAAAAGTGCATCAGTATATTGCCCGGTTCTGGTATCAAGCCGGTCTATCTTTTAACATGATTAAGTTGGAGAGTTTCCATGATATGCTGGCAGCTGTTGGCAATTTTGGACCTCATTTACCACCTCCGAGCTTTCATGATATCAGAGTGCCACTTCTAAGAAAGGAGACGGAGTACACAAAGGAGTTGTTGAAAGGCCATCAAGAGCAGTGGGCTCAGTTTGGCTGCTCTATTATGTCTGATGCATGGACCGATCGAAAGCAAAGGTCAATCATTAATTTTTTAGTGAATTCTGCAGCTGGGACTATGTTTTACAAGAGCATTGAAGCCTCGGATTTTGTGAAGACCGGGGAGAAGTTGTTTCAATTGCTTGAGGCCATTGTGGAGGAGGTTGGACCAGAAAAAGTTATCCAAGTCATAACGGATAACGGCAGCAACTATGTTCGTGCTGGAAAATTGTTGGAGGAGAAGTATCCAAAAATTTTTTGGACTCCATGTGCAGCCCACTGCATTGACTTGATGTTGGAGGACATTGGAAAGCTTCCACTGATCAAGAAGACACTCAAAAGGGCTATTGCATTGGTTGGTTTCATCTATAGCCATTCAAGCACATTGAGCTTGATGAGAAAGTATACCAACGGGAAGGAGCTTGTGAGGCATGCGGTAACTCGATTTGCTACATCTTACCTATCATTAGAGAGTATCCACCAAGAGAAAACCAACTTAAGAAAAATGTTTGTTAGTGAAGAATGGCAACAAAACAAGCTGTCAAGGGAGGCAAAAGGAAGGGAATCAACAAAAACCGTGCTAATGCCTCGTTTTTGGAGGAATGTGGTATACATTTTGAAAGTAATGTCACCATTGGTGAAGGTGCTTAGGCTTGTTGATAGTGAGAAAAAGCCGGCCATGGGCTACATTTACGAAGCCATGGATAAAGCAAAGGAGGCAATTATGACATCTTTTAAAAAAGATGAGAAAAAATACACTGATGTTTTTTCCATAATTGATGATAGGTGGAATTGTCAACTTCATCAGCCATTACATGCAGCCGGTCACTTGTTGAACCCTCAGATGTTTTATGCCAACCCCAGTATGGAGTTTGATGCTGAAATAATCCAAGGCTTTTATGATTGCATAGGTAGGTTGGTGGGAAACCTAGAGTTGCAAACACAAATCTTGACGGAGATGCATTCATATAAAACATCAGCTGGGTTGTTTGGCACTCCTATGGCGAAAGACATGAGGAACAAAACCGCACCAGGTAAAAGACTATGCAATTTATAGTCAATTAGTCGTTTCCTAGGTGTTAAGTGCTAACAATTTGATTGACCATTGCTTTGTAGCTAATTGGTGGCGACTCTTTGGTACTACCACTCCTAATTTGCAAATCCTAGCCATTAAGATTCTGAACCTTACTTGTAGTGCATCCGGTTGTGAAAGAAATTGGAGTGTTTTTGAGCAAGTAAGTCTGAAACATGACTTGAAGTTTACTTATAAATTAATTTTTAATTTGTACATTTATTCTTATTATTCCCTTTTAATCTTGTAGATTCATTCTAAAAAAAGAAATAGGCTTGAGCACCAAAGATTGCATGATTTGGTGTTTGTGAAGTACAATCAAGCACTCCTACGAAGACGCAACATTAGTGATGAGATTGACCCAATATCCCTTCAAGGGATTGATGAATCTAATGAGTGGTTAGTGGGAGACATGGATGGAGAGGATGAAGATGAAAGGGTCCATGAAGGAGATGATCTAAGATGGCGGGATGTGTATAGAATTTCCGGAATTGGAGAGCCTAGAACATACACAAGGAGAAAGAACAAAAAAAGGCAACCAAAATCAGTTGTGGTGTCTAAATCAAAAAGAGGTAGAGGGGCAAGTTCTTCAAGTAGAAAAGGAAAAGAAAAAGTGGCTGAAGTTGAAGAAGAACCAGAATTTGTGGATGATGAAGACACCGAGGATGAATTGGAGGATTTTGAGGAGCTGGATCTTCATGACTACCGATCCGAAGAAGAAGCTGAAGGATTTGTTGCTAACATTCCCCACAAGGAGAATGACTATATTGATGAAGAAGAAGGGGATGAAGAAGAAGGGGATGAAGAAGAATGACTATTTTGTTTTTTCTCATGATTATTTTATGTTTGTTTAACATTTAGATGTTTTCATGACTTGATGTTTTGAGTTATTTATGAGTTATGACATTATGTTTGTTTAACATTGATTTGGATGTTGTTTTGGATGATATTTTGATATGTTTTTTCATTTTATTTATAGTATTATGGTCTTATTTATAGTGTCCGCTATGTGTCCGCCATAACCCGTTATAGCGTCCGCTATAGCGTTTATAAAGTTTTTTTGGCTCGCCGCGATAACCCGCGACCGCTATTTAATAACACTGGTTCAGCATCAACGTCCCCTCTTCTCATTCATGCTCAGTTAGGACATGCAGGTCTAGATGCGTTAAGGAAATTAGTTCCTAGTTTTTCTAAATTAGAGTCTTTATTGTGTGGGTCATGTCAGTTAGGTAAGCATACTTGTACTTCCTTTCCTAACCGCATTAATAATTAGGCCTTGTCCCTTTTTGCTTTGGTTCATTTGGACGTTTGGAGTCCGAGTTGTATTTTATCTTTTTTAGGATCTAAGTATTTTGTTACCTTTATTGATGATTTTTCCCGTTGCACTTGGTTATATTTAATGAAAGATTGTTCTAAGTTATTTTTTTATTTTTTAGTCTTTTTTCCATGAAATAAAAACTTAATTTGGGATGTTCATTCGTACTTTACAAAGTGACAATGCACGTGAATATTTGTATTACCAATTTCAGACTTTTATGGCATCTCATGGTGTGTTGCATTAGACTTCTTGCCCTCATACCCCTAATAGAATGGGGTTGCTGAGCGCAAAAATAGACATCTTTTTATATACAACTCAGACTCTTCTTCTTCATTCTCATGTCCCTCTTCAATTTTGTGGTGACGCAATTCTTACTGCATGTTATTTCATTAACTGCATGTCTTCCTTTGTTTTGAAAGGTAAAATTCCTCACCGGGTTCTATATCCTCATCGTCCACTTCATCCTTTACCCCCTTGAGTCTTTGGTTCTACTTGTTTCTCTCATGTTCTTGGTCCTGAGATCGATAAATTATCTGCTCGATCTCACAAATGTTTTTGTCGGGTATCCCCGCTCCTAGAAAGGACACAAGTGCTACTCTCCTCTTCGTAGGTATTTTATCTCTACAGATGTCACCTTCTTTGAAGATGTTCCTTCTTTATGTCTGAAGTATCTCCACCAAAGCCTCCTTTTTTTGTGACTACACCTACAATCCTCTTTTCTCCCCCCAAAGAGTCTCCTTCCCCTCTAAACCCCCTTCCTCCTCCTCCTCCTTTGTAGGTTTATCAGCGTTATCTTGTCTCGTATTGCCGACACCTGTAACCGACACAGTGTTATTAAATAACAGTCACGGGTTATCGCGGCGAGCTAAAAAAACTTTATAGAAGTTATAGCGGACGCTATAACGGGTTATGGCGGGCACATAACGGACACTATAAATAAGACCATAATATCATAAATAACATGAAAAACATATCATAATATCAAAATATCATCCAAAACAACATCCAAATCAATCCATAATGTCATAACTCATAAATAACTCAAAACATCAAGTCATAATAACATCTATCTGTTAAACAAACATAAAATAATCAAGAGAAAAAACAATCAAATCATCATCTTCATCATCCCCATCATCTTCATCCCCTTCTTCTTCATCAATATAGTCATTCTCCTTGTGGGGAATGTTAACAACAAACCCTTCAGCTTCTTCTTCGGATGGCTGGTCATGAAGATCCAGCTCCTCAAAATCCTCCAATTCATCCTCGGTGTCTTCATCATCCATAAATTCTGTTTCTTCTACTTAAACCACTTTCTCTTTTCCTTTTCTACTTGAAGAACTTGCTCCTCTACCTCTTTTTGATTTAGACACCACAACTGATTTTTGTTGCTTTCTTTTGTTCTTTCTCCTTATGTATGTTCCAGGCTCTCCAATTCTAGAAATTCTATACACATCCCGCCATCGGAGATCATCTCCTTCATGGACCCTTTCATCTTCATCCTCTCCATCCATCTCTCCCACTGGCCACTCATTAGATTCATTAATCCCTTGAAGGAGATTGGGTCAATCTCATCACTAACGTTGCGTCTTCGTAGGAGTGCTTGGTTGTACTTCACAAACACCAAATCATGCAATCTTTGGTGCTCAAGCCTATTCCTTTTTTTAGAATGAATCTACAAGATTAAAGGGGAAATAATAAGACTAAATGTATAAATTTAGAATTAATTTATGAGTCAACTTCAAGTCAAGTTTCAGACTTACTTGCTCAAAAACACTCCAATTTCTTTCACAACCGGATGCACTACAAGTAAGGTTCAGAATCTTAATGGCAAGGGTTTGCAAATTGGGAGTGGTAGTACCAAAGAGTCGCCACCAATTAGCTACAAAGCAATGGTCAATCAAATTGTTAGCACTTAACACCTAGGAAACGACTAATTGACTATAAATTGCATAGTCTTTTACTTGATGCGGTTTTGTTCCTCATTTCTTTTGCCATAGGACTGCCAAACATCCCAGCTGATGTTTTATATGAATGCAGCTCCATCAAGATTTGTGTTTGCAGCTCTAGGTTTCCCACCAACTACCCATGCAATCATAAAACCCTTGAATTACTTCAGCATCAAACTCCAATCTAGGGTTGACATAAAACATCTGAGGGTTCAACAAGTGACCGGCTGCATGTAATGGCTGATGAAGTTGACAATTTCACCTATCATCAATTATGGAAAAAACATTAGTGAATTTTTTCTCATCTTTCTTAAAAGATGTCATAATTGCCTCCTTTGCTTTCTCCATGGCTTCGTAAATGTAGCCATTACTTTCAAAATGTACACCACATTCCTCCAAAAATGAGGCATTAGCACGATTTTTGTTGATTCCTTTCCTTTTGCCTCCCTTGACAACTTGTTTTGTTGCCATTCTTCGCTAACAAACATTTTTCTTAAGTTGGTTTTCTCTTGGTGGATCCTCTCCAATGATAGGTAAGATGTAGCAAATCGGGTTACCGCATGCCTCACAAGCTCCTTTCCGTTGGTATATTTTCTCATCAAGCTCAATGTGCTTGAATGGCTATAGATGAAGCCAACCAATGCAATAGCCCTTTTGAGTGTCTTCTTGATCATTGGAAGCTTTCCAATGTCCTCCAACATCAAGTCAATGCAGTTGGCTGCACATGGAGTCCAAAAAAGCTTAGGATACTTCTCCTCCAACAATTTTCCAGCACGAGCATAGTTGCTGCCATTATCCATTATGACTTGGATAACTTTTTCTGGTCCAACCTCCTCCACAATGGCCTCAAGCAATTGAAACAACTTCTCCCTAGTCTTCACAAAATTCGAGGCTTCAATGCTCTTGTAGAACATAGTCCTAGCTGTAGAATTCACCAAAAAATTAATGATTGACCTTTGCTTTCGATCGGTCCACGCATCAGACATAATAGAGCAACCAAACTGAGCCCACTACTCTTCATGGCCCTTCAACAACTCCTTCGTGTACTCTATCTTTTTTAGAAGTGGCACTCTAATGTCATGAAAGCTCGGAGGTGGTAAATGGGGTCCAAAATTGCCAACAGCTGTCAGCATATCATGAAAACTTTCCAACTTAATCATGTTGAAAGATAGACCGGCTTGATACCAGAACCGTGCAATATACTAATGCACCTTTTTCACAACCTCCTTATCAACCGCTTCCCTTATGTTTTGCTGCCTCATTTTTTCCTTTTGATTTTTGGCAATAGCTGATTCAAGCCTCTTGTAGTATAAGATCAATTGGACCCTTCAATTCAGGCCTCTTGTTTGGTACGGCACTACTACCGGTTTGGGATTGGGAACCACTTCAGTTTGAGGACTCTAAGTCTTTGAATATCTCTTCTTGTTCATCATCACTTGCACTGTAGCTTCCACCAGCAATGTCTTCCACCACTCGCTTTACCACAGCTTCTCCCTTCCTCTTCTTACTTGTCATCGCAACTTTCAACTCTTCTCTAACCTCAACTAGACAAAAATTCGTTTAAAGAAAATTTGGAGATGAAAACAGATTTAAAAAAAAAAATTCGTTTTCACAAGACAAAACAGAAATTAAAAATAAAAGAGTAGATGAAAACGAAAACAGAGGAGGGGAAATTGTTTTCAGAAAATTGAAAAAAAATAGAGCTGAAAAAAAAACAGAGGAGAAAGAAGAGGAGGAGGAGAAACGTGAAAAAAAACTGAGGAGAAAGGAGGAAAATAACAAAGAAAGAGGAGAAAAAACCTGAAATGTGGAAAAAATCTGCTGGAACTGTTGCAGAGGTGGTCGCCGGAGAGCCCTGCGCTGTCGTCGCTGCTGTACGTCGCCGGAAAAGGTCGGAAATGGCCGAAATGATCGGAAATGGTGGTCGCCGCCTCTGTTTCGTCGAAAAAGTCATCGGAGACGGCTGGGTGCTTGACGCGAGGGAGGAGAAGTGGGAGGAGAAGTGAGAGGAGAAGTTTCGGACCTGAAACGTGGAAGGAGGCCACGAAAAATGAAACCCTAAATCAAAACTCGTTTCTGATTGACCCGGCCCAATAGGGCCCAAACCCGACATTCCAGAAAAGCGCCACCTTGACCGCTATTGGCCGCAACGGGCGCCACAACGTTACGCGTGTAACGGCCGCGATTCTCAAAATAGCGGTCACCGCTATTTCGGCCACCATATTCCATGGCGTATCGCGGGGAGCTCCAAAACCGCTCCGCCATGCCGCAATAGCGCCGTTATAACAACGATTTAATAACACTGAACCGACATGATTTAAGACTCACATCTTGAGCCCACTCATCTGACCTCTTCTCTAGTCTCGCCTCATTAGTCAAATCTTCCCATTACATTTTGCAAAGGCATCCGTCTTACTCGTAATCCTTCTCCTCACTATACTGCTTTGAGTTATCATTGTATATCTTTGTCATATTAATCTTCTTTATTCCTAAGAATACAGAAGATGTCATTACCCATCCAGGATGGAAACAAGCTATGGTAGATGAAATGTGTACATTACAGAGTAGTGGAACTTGGAACCTCGTTCCTCTACCATCAGGGAAGTCAGTTGTTGGTTGTCGATGGTGTATATGGTGAAGGTTGGCCCCAACAGAGCAGTTGACCGCCTTAAGTTTCGTCTTGTCGCCAAAGGTTATACTCTGATCTTCGTTGGATTATGGAAACACTTTCTCTCCTGTTGCCAAGATGCCTTCGATGCGCCTCTTGCTTTCCATTGCCGCCATTCACCACTGGCCTTTTTACTAGTTGAACATCAAAAATGCTTTCCTTCATGGTGACCTGCTTGAAGAGGTTTATGTGGAGCAAGCTCCCTGCTTTGTTACACAGGGGGAGTCTTCTGGACTTGTTTATCGACTGCGAAAATCTCTATAGGGCCTCAAGCAAGATTCAGTATTGTGATTCGGGAGTTTGACATGATCCGGAGTGAGACCAATCACTCTCTTCTACCATCATTCTTTTGCTAGTTGCATTTACTTGGTGGTTTATGTGAATGACATTGTTATCATTGGCAGTGATCGTCTTGGCATTACATAGGTAAAGCAACATCTCTTCAAGCATTTTCAGATGAAGGACCTTGGTAGGCTCAAATATTTATTAGGGATAGAGGTAGCACAATCCAAAAATAGGATCGTCATATCCCAGAGGAAGCATGCAATGGATATTTTGGAAGAAATAACTATGTTAAATTCCAAGTCAGTTGACACTCCAATGGATCCTGCTAAAAGAGAGAAAAACGAGAAGGTATATGAATTCCGTATGTTTTTGTGATCACCCGGAGCTATTGTATTTATAGGGATTTTGTACATAAATACAGAATATACAATTAAAGATATGATTGATATATTTAATCCTAAAATATATCTTACTATATTTACATCATTCTAACACCCCCCTCAAGTTGGAGCATATAAATCATATGCACCAAGCTTGTTACATATATAGTCAATCCGAGGGCCCCTTAGAGACTTAGTAAAAACATCCACCAACTGATCATTAGAATTAACAAAGCTAGTGGATATTTCACCAGATAAGACTTTTTCTCTAACAAAATGACAGTCAACCTTAATGTGCTTCATCCTCTCATGGAAAACTGGATTCGAGGCAATATGCATAACGGCCTGATTATCACAGATAAGTGTCATCTGTGAAACCTCTCCAAATTGAAGTTCTTGAAGCAATTGTTTGAGCCATATGAGTTCTTGATTGGTTATAGCCATATCACGGTATTCTGCCTCCGCACTGGACCTGGCTACAACGTTCTGCTTTTTGCTCTTCCAAGAGACATGATTGCCTCCGACAAAAATGCAATATCCGGAAGTGGACCTTCTATCAATTGGAGAGCTGGCTCAATCAGCATCAGAGTATCCCATAACTTGAGTGTGTCCTCTATCTTCATATAACAGGCCCTTTCCAGGATCTTTCTTTACATATCGAACAATACGAGTCACTGCATCCCAATGTTCCTTACAAGGAGAGTTTAGGAATTGACTAACCACACTAATTGCAAATGAAATATCTGGGCGAGTGACAGTGAGATAGTTCAACTTGCAAACTAAACGTTTGTATCTCTTAGGGTCCGGAAAGGGCTCCCCCTGATTTGGTAGGAGCTTGACATTGGGATCCATGGGAGTGTCAACTGATTTGGAGTTTAACATCGTTGTTTCTTCCAGAATAGCCATTGCATACTTTCTTTGGGATATGACGATTCCATTTTTGGACTGCACTACCTCTATCCTCAAGAAATATTTGAGTTTGCCAAGGTCCTTCGTCTGAAAGTGCTTGAAGAGATGTTGCTTTACCTGTGTAATACCAAGGTGATCACTGCCAGTAATAACAATGTCATCCACATATACCACCAAGTAAATACAACCAGCAACTGAATGACGATAGAAGACAGAGTGATCTGCTTCACTCTTGATCATACCAAACTCCTGAATCACAGTACTGAATCTGCCAAACCATGCCCTGGGAGACTGTTTAAGGCCATATAGAGATGTCCGCAAGTGACAAACAAGTCTAGAAGACTCCCCCGGAGCAACAAAACAGGGAGGTTGCTCCATGTAAACCTCTTCAAGCAGGTCACCACGAAGGAAAACATTTTTGATGTGCAACTGGTATAAAGGCCAGTGACGAATGGCGGCAATAGAGAGGAAGAGGCGTACCGAGGGCATTTTGGCAAAGGGGAGAATGTATCTCCATAATCTAAGCCGTAGATTTAAGTATAACCTTTGGCGACAAGGCGGGCTTTGAGGTGGTCAACTGATCCGTCCGGGCCAACCTTCACTGTGTACACCCATCGACAACCAACAACATACTTCCCTGGTGGTAGAGGAACCAGATCCCAAGTTCCATTACTTTGGAAGGAACATATTTCATCCATTATAGCTTGTTTCCATCCTAGATGAGTAAAAGCATCTCCTGCATTCTTAGGAATAGAAACAGAGGACAAAGAAGAAAGACAAGAGTAATAGGATGGAGAGAGGCAATGATAACTCAAAACAGTATAGTGAGGAGAAGGATTACGAGTAGAACGAATACCTTTGCGTAGGGCAATAGGAAGATCTGACTCAGGAGGCGGGACCGGAGAAGAGGTCGGATGAGTGAGCCTAGGATGTGAGTCTACAATCTGATTAGTGGCAGGTTGTGGTGGTAGAGAACAAGGATGACACTGATAGACCTGCAAAGGAGGAGAAGGAAGAGGATCTGGAGAGGGAGGAGACTCCTCAGGAGGAGAAAAGGGGACTGTAGGTGTAGTCATAGGAAGAGGAGGCTTCGGTGGAGGTGTTTCAGACTTAAAGAAAGGAACATTTTCAAAGAATGTAACATTTGCAGAGATAAAATACCTGCGAAGAGAAGGAGAGTAGCATTTGTATCCTTTTTGGGTACGGGGATACCCAACAAAAACACATTTATGAGATCTAGCAAATAATTTATCAATGCCAGGACCAAGGACATGAGAGAAACAAGTAGAACCAAAGACGCGAGGAGGTAGAGAGTGAAGAGGACGATGTGGATATAAGACTTGATGAGGAATTTTACCTTGAAGAACAGAGGAAGGCATACGGTTGATGAGATAGCATGCGGTAAGGAGGACATCACCCCAAAATTGAAGAGGAACATTAGAATGAAGAAGAAGAGTCTGAGTGGTTTCTAGAAGATGTCTATTTTTACGTTCAGCAACCCCATTCTGTTGGGGGGTATGAGGACAAGAGGTTTGATGCAACAGACCGTGAGATGCCATAAAAATCTAAAATGAGTTAAACAAATATTCACGTGCATTATCACTTTGTAAGGTACGAATGGAAATCCCAAATTGAGTTTGTATTTCATTAAAAGAAGACTGAAAAATAGTGAATAACTCAGAACGATCTTTCATTAAATATATCTAAGTACAACGGGAAAAATCATCAATAAAGGTGACAAAATACCTAGATCCTAAAGAAGACACAATAAGACTAGGACCCCAAACATCTGAATGAACCAAAGCAAAAGGGGACGAGGCCCGATTATTTATGTGAGTAGGAAAAAAGGTACGAGTATGCTTACCTAACTGACAAGACTCACATGACAGATTCTAAATTAGAAAAACTAGGGACTAATTTCTTGAAAGCATCGAGACCGGGATGTCCTAACTGAGCATGAATGAGAAGAGGGGACGCGGAAGCCGAACCAACAAGGGATGGTCTGTTAAGTTGGTAAAGGCCGTGAGACTCACATCCGAAGCCAATCATCTTCCCCGTTTTCCAATCCTGCAAAGAAACTGAATCTTTAGTAAAAGAGATGACATAATCAAGAGTACGAGTAAGCTGACTAATGGATAACAAATTAAATGGGGCACCAGGAACAAATAACACATTATCAACTGAAATAGAAGGAAGGGGATGGACAATACCAATACTCAGGGATTGTGTTTGGGAACCATTGGCCCTAGTAACAGAAGGTAAGAAACCAGTGGTAGAGAGAGAAGAAAAAAGAGATTTATTACCAGGAATATGGTCGGTGGCCCCTGGATTAAGGACCCAAGGACCCAAAGAATGGGAGATGCTAACGAAAGAATTACCAGTGTGTGCAACAGCAGCAGTAGAACCAGAGACCTGGCGTTCTTCACGCCACTTCAGGAAGTCATTGTAGGAGGGCGATGGAGACGGATCTGGCAGCAGTGGAGGAGCAGAAGACGGTGGATGAGGAGGCTGAGCAACCTAAGCAGTGCGAGGATGACGACCATGAAGTTTCCATCACTTATCAATGGTGTGGCCTAGTTTGTGACAATGATCACAATGAGGACGTGGCCTACCCCCTCTTCGAGGTGCAGAGTCGCTGTTGCGTGAAAGCAAAGCGGAAGAATCAAGATAAGAAACAGTCGGAGTAGTTGAGGGAGGCATGGAGGGAGAGATAGGGCCATGAATATTAACCCGAAGGAGAGTGGCCAAGGCACCATCTAGAGTAACCTATGTGGAGCAACCCAAAATCGGAAAGCAAAGAATCGGACTTAGTATCACTGGGAGTAGCCATGGGTATGCTGGTGGAGAGAGAAAGACAGTGGCAGCAGCGAAAAACGTGCCAAACAGTAGGGAAAAAGTGACCGAAACGGAAAACGAACACCAAATCGGGGAAGAAGAGGCCGAGGCGATCAGGACCCAAGAAGGCGCGACGTCACCGGACGTGGACGCGCCGTCACGAGCGGCTGAGAGTGGTGGCGCGTGGGTTTTACGCGCAGAGGAGGGGGTCGCGCGTGGGAGCTCTGATGGGGCCGTGCCGTCGGGGAAAGGCCGATCTGGGCAAGGGGAAGCCAGTCGCAAGGTCTTCGGGAGAAAACAGTGGCCGGAGGTGGCAGAACTGGCCCTATCTCTCGTTAGGAGGGATCTCTCATTAGGCTCTAAATACCATGTTAAAAGAGAGAAAAACGAGAAGACATATGAATTCCGTGTGTTTTTGTGATCACCCGGAGCTATTGTATTTATAGGGATTTTGTACATGAATACAAAATATACAATTAAAGATATGATTGATATATTTAATCCTAAAATATATCTTACTATATTTACGTCATTCTAACAGATCCCAATATCAAGCTCCTACCAAGGGAACATCTTTTGGATCCTGAAAGATTCAGATGCTTACTTGGCAAGTTGAACTATCTCCCTGCCACTCGCCCAAATAACTCATTTGCAGTAAGTGTGATAAGTCAGTTCCTGAACTTTCCTTGTAAGGAACATTGGGATTCAATGACCCGCATTAGTTGATATATCAAGAAAGATCCAGAAAAGAACCTGTTATATGAAGACATTATAGCCAGGTCCACTGCGGAGATAGAGAACCGCACTATAGCTATAGTGAGTCAGAAACTCATATGGCTTAAACAATTGCTACGGGAACTTCAGTTTGGAGAGGTTGAACAGGTGACACTTATATGTGATAATCAGGCCACTATGCATATTGCCTCGAATCCAGTTTTCCATAAAAGAACGAAGCGTATTGAAATTGATTGTCATTTTGTCATAGAGAAAGTCATGTTTGGTGAAATATCCACTAGTTTTGTTAATTTTAATGATCAGTTAGCGAATGTTTTCACTAAATCTCTAAGAAGTCCTTGGATTGACTATTTATATAACAAGCTTGGTGCATACGACTTATATGCTCCAACTTGAGGGGGAGTAATAGAATAGTAACCGTATATATTAAGATTAATTAGATTGATTCTATCTTTATGTAAAATAGGAAACTGTATATCCTGTAATTATGTATAATTCCCTATAAATGCAAAAGCTTCACTGTGATCGCAACACACGGAATTCATTTGTTCTCTCATTTTCTCTCTCTCTCTCAACAAAAACCAATTCATTTGTTACAAGTTGCACTGCAATCATGTTTGATCATGGTTTTTCTTTATATGGGTGTTTGGCCACAAAATCAGGATTGCATAACTGCAATTTTTAAGAGATCCAAGTGGGTGTTCTGTTCTTACGAGTTTATTCTGCCCTTGCTTTTTCTATGAATAATTGAAGAGAATAATGGGTTTTTTCCCATCAAAATATTGAACTGGAGACAAACACTTTTCTGCTATTTTTGAGTTCTCCATGTCTTATCCCTTCTAGGTCACACGTGCAGCTTTTACTCAAGCTTTTACTTCTTTGTCTCCTTTCCCAAAGATGAATAAAAATACAAGTGGTTATGTGTTGATCATAGGATACTGATTTGCTAATTGCATTTGTTAATTCCTATGTAAAATGGAAATGGTTTGTTTAAACAACCAATATAGGGTATGTTTGGCTAAAATTATCCAGTCAAAATTGAAGTATTAAGATCAACTCCCCATCCCTGATTTTTCTGGTTTAGAAACTTAGGGTATGTTTAGGTGAGTAGCTTTTTATTAAGTACTTGTGCAGCTCTTATCAGATGAGAACTTATTTATAAAGCTTATTGAAAAAAAGATAAAATGACAATTGGGTTCACTGATTTGTTGATTCCGCTGTTAGTGTTTGTGAAAACTATTGTGCCTGAGGATATGATTAAGGACATGTTGATAAACATTTGTTGTGTTGTTTGTATCTGGATATATGTGTTTCCGGCTAAATGGGTTTATGTTCTTGAATACAGGATGCATTGCCTCCAAAGGAGATGGATCCGGCTGAGAAGCATTGCAAGCAGGCAGATATAGTTTTATGCTTGGGGACAAGGTAAATAGCATACCTGATTTTTGTTTTTCTTTTACCTTGTCCAGTTGGCCTTTAGATTTGAGAGGAGGTGTTTGGAGGGGAGGGAAATTTTTAAATTTTTAAATTTTTAAATAAGAGACTTAAATGTTGTTTATGATGATAAATATATTTAGTTTATACTAATCTATCAGTTTATATAGTTTATTTTGAAATGTTATCAATTTTAAACATGTTTATTTAAAATGTAGAAATTGACCATCCCCTCCAAAACCCCCTCTCAAGCAAAGCCCAATAGTCTAATTTTTTCAGTACTTTGCTATTCGGATGTTTATTATTAAATGGGTGCAAGTAGAATAAGCTTTTATTACTAAACAAACCTGATAAGTGTCAAGACTTTGGCGTCGATTCCTCCTTGACTACATTCTCCCAAATAAATAGTACAAAGACAATTACAAGTTACAACAGTTAATGATATATTAATTCAATTTCCTAATTTGTTCAACCTAAATTGGGAAGTCTAATTATATCCAATAAATATATTGATTTCTATTCCTAATATACACAATGTCTAATAGGAAATATTATTTATACAATATTTGTATGTTAACAGTAAGCATTGGCTTAAGTTTTGTGGCATAAGCCCTACTGCTCTAGTAATTCCCTAGTGAGAAACTGGCTTCTTACATTTGATTTTAGTGCTAAGTGAAAGGGATCTACTACTTTTGCTTAGTCTCTTCCAAAATGAACAGTCCTGAGCTTGAACCCTGGTAATATAGTTATATGTAGAATCTAGCAATTATTGCATCTGTAGTTAATTATAATAGGTCTCTTATTACTTTGGAGGGAAATTTTACAGAATTTCTGTGGATGGATTTGTGGTGTTTCTTTTATCACCATTCAATGAACAGATTATGCTAGATGTACTTGTAAGTTTTAACCAACTTAAAAACTGAATCTGAGAGCATATTTCATGTCTTTGGAGGGGATATCATTATGAGCTGTGCATGAAAATTTTCCATGCCTAGAAATTGTTTTGTTTTGCTTTGCTACAAGTTTCATTTGATATATCATGATTCATGGCAAAAATCTCCTGATGCAGCTTACAAATAACTCCAGCATGCAACTTGCCTCTGAAAGCACTTCGTGGTGGGGGTAAAGTTGTCATTGTAAATCTCCAGGTTTGTTGCCCTTTTTTTCTTAGCCAGCTTCATGTTTATCAAGGTTTCCCCCATCACCTAACTTCTAAAATAAACTAACTTCTAAAATAAACTAATAAAGTTTTATCTTTTTTTTATTCTGTTTTGAGAGGTCTAGAACTCATTTTCTACTTGTTTTTTATTTTGCTAATGAGATTTTGATATTTCAAGGAAAATCCAAAATCAATTGTGGTTTGTGGTCAACATATGCCATAGTTACAATCTAATATTTTGAAATTGTCTGATGTTTATGGTTGCTAGAGCTTTGCTGCTACCAAATGCAATTATGCTACAAATCAAATCCATCCTTGAACATGCTGGCTGGCTTCTAATTTCTAAGTTGCAGTTCCTTATTTTATGATTGTTTATTATTGTAATCATCTAAACTATAAATGTTTGGATTTGCAGAAAACTCCAAAGGACAAAAAAGCCAGTTTAGTCCTACATGGGTTTGTAGATAAGGTATTTGTGGATGATGTTTGCTTTTCTGTTGTTTTCCTATCCAGAGTTTTCTTCTGTATTCAATTTTAAACTGAAGTTAATGTTATGAAAAAACACTAACATCACCAATGGTAGAGATAAGAACATGTATTGAAGTTTTCTATTGTATTACTTTGTTTTAATTCAAACTCTCTACACTACTAATTTACTCATCCAGAGTACAAGGAAGTTGTATATTATGACCTCTATATAAAATTTAACACATCACATGCAGGGACTTGGCAATAGTTTATCATTCTTTAAAATTTTCTCCTGTCATGAGGAACAAAAACATATATGCTTTTATGCATTTAAATATGCATTATTCAAACTGGAACAGGTAATTGCGGGTGTCATGGACCAGCTTAATCTGCAGATTCCTCCATTTGTCAGGATTGATCTTTTCCAGATTATTCTAGTGCAAGCTTTGAGCAATGGTAACTAGTGTTGAATTGTAATCTTTAAGCTATATCTCACTGTGTTCCTGAATTCAAATGCATTCAATATCTCGATACACACACCCACACTATCTCATACTAGATGTAAGTGAGCAAAATGAAACTTGTGATCTGATTCTTTAATGCCCCTAGCTGCTAGTAAGCTATGAAAATCACAAATTGTATTTGTGGATCCATGTAATGAACTCTTTATAGTTTTTGCTTCATGTTATGACATGAAAATTGATAGAATATATGATTGAAAGTACATCTCATGTTTAGTTATATGAGATTATCCTCTAGAACCAATTTCCTTATTTCTACAACATCTCTTAGAATTGGTTATCATATTTTCATTTGTCATTCTGATTTGTTTCCCTAATTATATAAGATTATAATTATAATTAGTATTAATAGGGATAGTGCTTTAGGTTTTGTGAGCACTTCATCGACATATGGTAATTCTTTCAATATTAGTCATAGTAGTCAATCCCAAATCGCGGTGCGACGCGGCCGACCCATAAAACGGGATCGCGTGTCGCGGCGCTAATTACGGACGCAATTTAATACTATCGCGGGATAAAACAGTCAAACATGTAAATATGCACAAAAACACTTAAAAAACCCAAGATATATAACTAAAAACACTCCAAATTCATTAGTGATAATTAAAAACCAATATCATCCAAATGGAACATAGTCGAACATGGTCTAAAACATTAAAAAACAATGATTCAAGCATTCCAAGTCCCTAAGGCAACATTAAATTTAAAACCAAATACATAACAAGATAAGAAACATAAGCTATGAAGTGAACTAGGAATCTATAAATCATATTCATCTTCTTCATCATCTTTATCTCCTAGTTCCAACTCTTCTTCCCCTCCACTTGAGCTCTCATGATCACTTCTATATATTTCTTCCTCTTCAGAAGTCTCTTCATCACAAAGCTCTTCTTCCTCACGTATAACATATTTCCCTTTCCCCTATTTCCTTTGGCTTGAGGAAGGCCCGGATGCATCACTTTGCTTATGCTTCCTCCTTGTGTAATGCAATGGCTGTCCAGCACCGGTAGTATGTTCCACTTGCCCCCATGTCAATCCATCACCCTCATCAAACACAAATTCTTGCTTACCCCCATCTTCATCACCATCTAATTCTCTTAACAACCACTTATTAGTGACAGTATCATTAACTTCCTTTAAGAGAATTGGATCAATGATGTTCATAGCCTCAAACCGCTCTTTTAATGTTTGGTTTTACTTGATGAAAACCAAGTCACACAACCTTTGATGCTCAAGACGGCTTCTCTTCTTAGAATGAATCTGTTTCATTTTAAAAAAATGTTAGCCTGCTGCCACCACTAATCCAATTTGTATTTGTACAAAATTAATAATCTAAAAAAGCTATTAAAAGCTTACATGCTCAAAAGTGCTCCAGTTCTGCTCACCCAAAAGAGCTACAAGTTAAAGATAAAACTCTAACAGCAATCTTCATCAACTCTGAAGCAAATGTCCTATATAGCTTCCACCATTTAGCTGCAATGCAATTAATTACATCAATTGTCATTGTTATCAAATTTAAAACAAATGACAATTAAATGAATGAAGATAGAAACTCTTATCAGGGGCTAAAGTGGTCCTTTCTCTTATGGCCCCACCTCCACTAAAGAGTCCTTGAGAATATTTGTAAGTGACCAATTGTTCACAAGCCTTATCTTCATCAATAGAGTTGTGGGAGAGCCTCTCAATGGTCTTCAAGAGGCCGACTTTCACCTCCTTATCATTGTCAACAACCAACAGGATCCTTAAAAAAATGCAGGGTTAAGATAATACCTCGCAACATGCAATGGATGGTGCATTTGATAATCCCACCATTTATCAATGATGGCAAATATGTCTTTATATTTACTTTCATCTCCTTTGAAAGCAACTTGGATGTTTTCCTTAGCCCTGTCTATAGCCTCATATATGTAACCCATTGCGGGTTTCTTCTCATTATCTATTAATCTCAAAACTTGGACAATAGGCCCCATAGCCTTAAGGCTAAAAACCACATCCGCCCAAAATGAAGTCATTAGAACGGTTTCCATTGCTCTCTTCCCCTTGGCATCTTTTGCTCCCTTGCTTTTCATCCGTTCATTCGATATAAACAGCTTACAAAGGTTGGTCTTTTGGTTGTGCAACCTTTGCAAGGTCAAAAAGGTTGTAGCAAACCTTGTCACTCCATGTCTAACCAACTCAGCTCCACCAGTGAAATTTCTCAACAAATTCAATGCGAAAGAATGGTTATAGATGTAACCAACCAGCTTTGTTCCCCTTAAACATGCCCTTTTAATCTTGGAAGTTTTCCAATGTCTTCCAACATTAAATCCAAACAGTGAGCAGCACATGGCGTCCAAAACAGATGCTTCCTCTTCTCCATCAACTTCTTACCTAAATTATCACATGATGTCATCTAATTAATTAAAATTAAATCTTAAGTAATCAACCATAATTAAGTAACATTTAAAATAAAGATGAATAATTACCAGCTGTAACATAATTGCTTCCATTGTCTGTTATCACTTGGACAACTTTGGACTCTCCGATCTCCTCCACAAAGTTATCCAACAACTCAAACACCTTATCCCCCGTCTTCATGTAGGAAGAAGCATCAATGTTTTTTATGAACATAGATCCGGTAGGAGTATTGACCAAAAAATTGATGAGTGTCCTCCTCTTTCTATCAGTCCAACCATCTGACATGATAGAGCATCCTGTGTTTTCCCTCCAAATCTCATGATTCTTCATGAGTTCCTTCGTGTACTCTAACTCCTTCAAAAGAGAAACCCTACACTCATGATAACTGGAAGGCTTTAGATTAGAACCATATTCTCCAACCGCTACCAATATGTCCTTAAAGCTCTTGGTACGCACAACATTAAAAACAATTCCATTCCCGATTAGAAAGCGCTCTATGTATTGAACTGTTCTTGCTCTTGCCTCCTTGGTACAATGATCCTTCATGGTTGTTTGTTTCATATTTTTCCCCATTTTTCTAGTTGTCTTTGGATCTCTCATCATCCACAAATCGTGGCCCTTTTGTATTCTTTGATTTCTTCAACAGCGATATTGAAGCATGACTTAAAGAAGATGGAATCCGTTTTCCTTGCTTCAAAGGTCGGATCTCTTGAATGTCTTCCTCCTCCTCCTCATCTACCTCTTCATTCAAGTATGTCATTTTATCCGCAACCTTTTTGGCCACAAGTTCTTTCAACTTCTCTCTCACACTTTCAGAGGTCTTCAAACATCTACCAACATTCCCCTTTGCACCCATTTGGTGCTCCTTAGCTCTAGTAATACCACCTTTGGTGGTCTTCCTATAAAAGTTACATGTCACCATCTTCTTGTTGGTAGGGTCTTTTAGTGAGTTCCATTCCCAACCCGGATCAAGATTGTTTCTGGTGCATTTGAAGAGTTGAACACATGATTGAGAGGTTGAGGTATCGCCTGAATCTCCACTGACTGTTGCCATTGATGGAGAGGTGCTGTGGGTGTTGTTGCTGGAAGCAAATGGCAATAAAAATGGGGGAACAGTGGCTGTTGGAGCTTGCAGCAGGTGGTTGGGGGCTGTTTGGAGTGGCAGCAGGTGGTTGGAGGCTGTGGGAGGTGGCAGCAGGTGGTTGGGGGCTGTTTGGAGGTCAGAACAGCGTCGCCGGAGGTCAGAACAGTCTCACCAGAGTTCAGACAGCGTCACCGGAGGTCACACAGCGGTCACTGGAGGTCAGAGGTGGTCGCCGGACAGTAAGGAGGCAGTGGGTGTTGCTATTGGAGGGTGGGTGAGCAAAAGATGTGAAGAAGAAGAGGAAAGTAGAAGAAGGAGAAAGTAGAAGAAGGAGAAAGTAGAAGAAGAAAGGAGAAGAGGATATCAGAAGAAGCCCTAAATAAAAAAAGAGGGAAGTTAAAAAAAACTTACCAAAACGACATAGTTTTGCACGCCAACAGAAACGCGGCCGTGTCAGCCCGCAATCCGCGACGCCGAGATCGCCGTGCGACGCCTGCAATCCGCGACGCCGAGATCGCCGCGCGACGCCCGTGATTTGGAGCCCTGTGCAACGCGGGCCGTGAAACTTCCGTCGCTTGGAGGAGCCGCAATGCGATGGAGTGAAGCAATCGTGGCCGCGATTCCCGCTATTGACTACTATGATATCAATTATTATTTCATTCTTTTCCTCTCTTTATCTCCCTCTATACCTAAAAGGCTAAGACCCCATAATTTCAACATAATATAAGTTAGGTCCAATATCCAAATTTAAGATAGTGTCATTGGGCCACCCACATAGTCTTCTTCAAACTCTACGCTCCATATGTCCAATCCTAGATATGAGGGATGTGTATTGAAGTCTCATATTGACTAGAGATAATGCCAAATAATAGTATATAAGGTGAGCACCTTATTCAATGAACTAACTTTTATGATTGGGTTAGGCTCAGTATCCAAATTTAAGAAAAATATTTATGTTGGTGACAATAATATATTTTCTAGCTTCAATAAAGAAGCTTCTATACTTTTTTGGTTGACAGTTAACAGCATCTTCCAAGCTCGGCACCAACTCCCCCCTCAGATTGGATTCTTCAATTTAGGTATTGGGCCTAACTCAATCCTAAAAGCTAGCTCATAGGATGAGGTTTACCCTCCACCTTATATACTTTTGATTGGCCATATCTCTAGTCAATGTGGGACTTTTAACACACCCCCTCACGCTCAAGAATTGAGCGTGGATGAATACGGGTGGCCCACGGGACTTGTTAACACACCCCTTCACACTCAGGAATGGAACGCAGATGAATACGGGTGGCTAGTAGGACTTATTAACACACCCCTTCGCGCTCAGCAATGGAGTGTGGATGAATATGGGTGGCCCGTGGGTCTTATAGAACACCCCCACACCCAAGAATGGAGCGTGGACAACATGGGTGACCCAACAACGGATCTAGGATAGGCTCTGATACCATCTTCAATTTGGGTATTGGGCCTAACTCAATCCTAAAAGCTAGCTCATAGGATGAGGTTTACCCTCCACCTTATATACTTTTGATTGGCCATATCTCTAGTCAATGTGGGACTTTTAACATGGATATTGTGTCAAAATAACTGAACAAAGCTTCTTTCTGTCATAATAGAATTTACATATTTATAATATTTTCTGTCACTGTTGACCCTGTCTTTGAGAATTGGTTCCCCGTTCCCCCTATACATAATCTCATATTTTAGGTTTAACACCGCACAGGCATTCATTCGCTTATATATATCTTACATAGTCCAATAACTTGCATCACAGATAAAAGATATGTGAACTGGACTCTCCAGATTGCAAGTGCTCATGGACAAAGAGCAACATTGCCCTTCATCGAGTCTGTTGAGGTGAATTCATATGTTGACTCTTTTTCTACTTCTACTCTTTCACATTTCTATTCTTGATTATTCTTTTGTATCAATATGTTCAATGACTAGCACTTCCTGGTTCATACTTCCCAACCTCCTGAATGGCAAAGTTGCATTCCCTTCACCAATCTCATGTTTTTGTGAATTAAAACTGAAAGGGAAGGCTAGAAATTGACCTGCATATCTGTCTTTGTGTGGCAGGTCTCCTTCTTAGACAGGGAAGATTACAAAGCAGCCATTCTGGATAAGCAACCATTTCGGCTTAAAAGGTTTTCACACCCTATGCAATGTGTTTCTTTGTACTTGCTTTATTGGTCCTTAATCTAGATGAGATTAAACTGAATTCGGAAGAATTGTGAAAATCTAGGTGAAGTCTGCAAATTTTGGAGCAAAATTCTTCATTTCTTTGTGTTGCTTAATTTATATTCTCACAATAGACGTCACCCACGGGTTGCACCTTCCTTACATTACATGTGGTTGACTGTTGTCTCAGGAGAACTGCATATAACAAAGCATTTGAAATGGTTCTGAAGCTCAACTTTAGTGATGGCTGTGGCTGCTCATCCCTTGAAATTGATGTCCCAGTTGATTTTAAGGTAAAATGTGTACTTAATTTTTACCTATCTATGATGCCTCACTTCTCATAATAGGTGAATGAAAAGTGACAATGCTAGTTTGGGAAAACACCATTTGCTACTTCAAAACTCCACTCTTAAGAGGGATGGAGGCAGAATTAGCATTCTCATTTTCCCATCTTCTTAAATGTCTTGCATTATTTTCTTATTAGTTAAATATGTTTTTAGTCCTTATAATTATAACTAATTTTGGTTTTGTCATTCAGTCTTTTTTTTTGTTGGTTTTGTTTCTTAAATTTTAAAACTTTTCAAACTGGTCCGTATGACCACATATTAATGGCGTGATGTGTCAAGTATCTGTGCATGCCATGTCATATGCCACCTTAGCATGGTTGCTGACATGGCATATTTGGATGGATGATACATTGCGATTAAGTGGTAACAAAGACCATGTTCAAAAAATTTAAAATTTGAGGACAAAAAGTAACAATTCTCTTTGGAGGTTAAAACCAAAATTTACTATATTTAGAGGGACCAAAAACATATTTAAGCATTTCTTTTATAAAAAAAACTGAATGACTTGCATTATGCATAAAAATTTGACTAGGTTGAATTGTTCTAAGCCAATGTCTTGACTGAAAATTAATCGTTGCAGGTTTCAATGGACTGCTTCGACTTTAATAAGGACTTCATATTCCAAAAGTTGAGAGACAAGGCAGTCCTTAAATCAAAATGTGGTCAGAATGCTGTTATTGAGAGAAAGACAATCTTGACACCTAGAAGTGATGTCACTACATATGCCGTTGTGACCAATGTTGTTCAGTACAGCAAAACTATAATAAGCAATGGTGATCATAAAAAAAGAAGAGCAAGCTTGAGTGGTACAGGATCATCTAGGAAGCGTTCAAAAGGGTCCTCCAAGTGTAAATCTAGATCAGAAAATACAAAGGGTTAGATGTAGGTTTTGTAAGTAAGATACTAACTAAGTATTAGGACAAACAGGAATGAAAAGAATGTAGAGACTGGGTGAATTTTGTTAGATGCTACACTCAGTCTTTATATGTTATGGTGTCCATAATTACTAATATAGCGGTTATTCTTGGTGTGCCTTTTGGAAATGTTTCTTTTGTGAAAATTCTGGACAACTTGATGTGAATTAGAGGTGTTCAACGAAATTTAGTTTGGGAAATGCTGTGTTTGCAGAGCTCAAATGTGAAAAAAAGGCTCCCCCCTAGCCGCCCCCCCCCCCCCCCCCCCCGCAACTTGTATAGTTTTGTGTTTATGTTGAATCTTTTCAATGCTTGCTAAATTTATCCATGAATGTATGTTTTTTGTTATTATGTTTAATCCAAGTACTCAAAATTTGGGCTCAGTGATGAAAACATCTTTGCGTAAGCTCTGTGATTAAAATAGCTAAAAAGACTAATAAAATAATGGTAATGTAGTATGTTTTTTCATTCAAAAAAATGGATAAGATGCTGTAATCAAATCAAAATTTATAATAATCAAATGACATAAAGCAAACTAACAAGAGGAAAGTTTCTAAACGATGAACGTAAAAAAAATTAGTTTAATTATTTTGCGGGTCATTAAGCTATTTAGAGATTTTCAAATAAGTCTTTATATTTCGAAAGATTATATTCAAGGTTTGAAATTTTGCATAGTTTGTATTGCGTCTCTGCTAACTTTTTGTTAAGAGTTTTTATTAAGGCCAATGACTTAATTATAAATATTTAATATATATTTTTACACAAATTAACACAGATTGAAATACATATAATTTGGTGACTTTAACTCTGGAAGCAAAATTAAGAGAAAAAAAACGACTAGTCTGGGGAAGAAAAACAAATTAGGCCTAGTTAACTATGGTGTTATTAATTCCTTTTGCTTGACATAATCATGCATCTGAATTTGGATTTAAATCCAATGAATATATTTGAAGTAGCTAGCCTAGTTGGACTAACATATGTTGTTTGTTTTTTTTTTTGTCTAAGTGACAGTGTCATGTGGCATCCCGTCTAAATTCTTAGAATTAATCTACAAGGTTTATAAAATTTAGCGAAAATTTTTCGTGGAAAACACAACACTTTAACGGACTAACCCTAAGAACTTAAGCGACATGTGGCTCAATAAAACACAACGAAAACATAACCTACAAACCCTAACAGGCTTAAGGATGAACCTACCAAGCTACAAGTCCCTAATAATGGACGGGGTATCCTTCTCTTCTCATACATGAAGATATGAGTCGGGAACCAAGGAATACCGACCTTAGGGCATTACTACATAACTCAATCATACTTCAATTCACATTTATACCAATCTAAAATAATCCCTGGACATATGGAGGACTAAATCCTCAACATAATTTCATTGCAAGACAAAATCTAAACCTCCAGTGAGGTGTCAGCTACCTATCCTCTAATAATCAGATAAATTAATTATCACAAATACTAAATGATCCGATCTAGAGACCGGCCCCTGAAATTAAAGGTAATTTGTCTAAAATCCCACATCTCCAACTGATATGACGTGGTGACTAGTGTGAGCTATTCTCTCAACGTCGGCATCTTACGTAACGGGCCGGTTTAACACCAGTATCTGTGGTTACACGAATGGTCCCTAAACTGAACCCGTTGCGAGTTACTCACTCAATACCAGAGGTTTAAAGTTGACCTATGACCTAGCATACTAAACAAGTTACCTGTAAAGTGACTGATAGGTAGGTAGAGCCGTTGTGAAACGTCACTATCACAAGTCAGACTTACTGCAGAATAGCAGAGTAAGTACTGAAACCATGTACGAAAGACTTTAAGATCAAGAAGGCTTTTGCAGTCTCTTCAGGTATAAATACCTATGCATCAACATAACATGTGAGAACATCCTTTCTAACCTTATGCTTGAGCTCTGAAATTCCTTAGAACTTTCACTGACTTGAGCATCAGAGTGTCCTTGTAGGTGACACCCCATTTTGCCCTTACAACGCGTAAAGGCTGGTGATTTGGTACGCGGAATTACTCCAAGACCTTTATTCCCCACTGGAATCGAGGATACAATACCGGATTCCCACTGGACCAGTGTAATATTTGATAGTTAACAAGAGATTTAGGGATTGTCCAGTTCATTGGCATGCCTAATGGGACCTGTAAACTTCAAGTTCCATTTTCTCATTCTTGAGTTTAGAAGTCATGGAGAACCGTGAGCCTGAAGGTCATGTTGAAGGTTTGATGTTCTTGGAGCCAAGGCGTTTGGCTTTTAGCACTTCTAGAGCTTTAGCTAGGAAGGTCGTCCTCGTGGTTATTCCTGACTCAAGGGATGAGATCATCAAGCATCTCAGGGAGGAGCTTGTTGAGCTAAGGCGTGAGCATCCTGTTCAGGTGGAGAAAATGAGCCCTAACAAGGTGCAACAATCTGAGATCTCTAGGCAGGAAGTGTCTCGTACACTTTTATATTCAAGGATTCTTATGTTCGAAGAGGAGCAGGAGACTTAGTCTCAGGCAGAGCAACAAAACCCTAGGTATAAATGTGTTCACTCCAGCTCTCCTACGTCTAGATATAGGCCGAGTGTCCTTTTCTCCAGGAGACTCATTTGTGTGCCCATCCCCAGGCACCTACAAACCACCCAACCTCTCTCTATAGGCAAATATACAGGTGAGACAAATCCATGTAAGCACCTTGATGAATACGTGTATGAGGCCATGTTTTTAGGTGCTGAGGCTTACGTTATGTGTCGCATGTTCCCGCTTAACTAACAGGGGAAGCCCTAGCATGATTTAAGGGTCTACCCTCTGGATCCATTGATTCATGGGAAGAGATGGCTGAAGCTTTTAGAGGATATTTTGTTATCTTTAGAGACATCATGCCCTTGCCCAAATTAAGCAATGAGAAATAGAATCTCTAAAGAATTTCTTGAAAAGGTTCTACAAGGAAGCTGCTATGGTGCCAGATCTAACAGATGTCATCCGGCTACATATAGTGATGGAAGCCTTGTAGCCTAAGTCTCTATTTGCCCTATCTCTGACGAAGGGACCACCCACCATGTTTGAAGAGTTCAGGCGTAAAACCATTAAGTACGTAGGGATTGAAATTCACTTGGAGGCCACCTCCGTAAGGAACAAGCCACTCGCATCATCACCTCGACATGAGAAGGAGAAAAACAAGCCTAAGAATGACAAAGTACCCTAAAAAGAGAAAGATAGAGGGCAATAATCTCAACAGCTGGAGAAGTGAGTGGCTTCTTTCAGTCATTACACCCCGCTTAACACCCCTTCCACCCAAATCTTTAGAAACATCAGTTGGTAGACATTTAGTGTCTACGGGGTGCGAAAACCAGCTCCTGTACCCTGGCCTGGTAACTTACAAAAGTGCTACGAATTTCATGAGCAGACAGGGCATAAAACCAATCAATGAAGGCTGATTAAGGACGCGGTCGAGGTCCAAATCCGTGAGAGGATGCTGAAATAATATCTTCTCCAAGACAGGTCCTATGGTGAATCTGAGAGGTCAGAAAAAAGATATTGGGACTGGTCTCCTGACGCCGATGCAAGCCGAGGTTAAAAGAAGTTTACAGCCATGGAAAAATAGAAGAGCCTACTCATTAAGCTAGTGTAGGAAGAGAAAATAACTTCCTCCCCACCCTAGAGCAGGCGGGAAGTGATCGATTGATACCAGATCTATTAAATCTTATTACGGATAAGGGTGCAAATATGGCATGTCCTAGGGTAACCCCTAATAAAAATTTCCATTATTAATAAAATATCTTTTTACCATGTTCAATGATTTTAGGTATTTTATCATATCTTCAACACGCGTGAAAATTACCCCAACTGGTTGAGGATTAGACCTCTTTAAGGCCGTACCAGACCCAGACAAAGCGGCACCCCAATCCTCTAAACAAGGATTGACTACTTTGCCCCGAATGGTGGCAAGGATTGGCTCTATTTTAAGACCATACCGAACCCTGATGAGTGGTACAAGTAGAACTTTGCCCCGAGAGTAGTGAGGATCAGACCTTTTTAAGGTCGCACCGGACCCTAACGAGCGGCACCCTAATCCCTTAAACAAGGATTGGCTACTTAGACACAACAAGTGGTGAGGATCAGACCTTTAAGAGGCTGTACCAGACCTCAATGAGCGGTGCAAGTAGAACTCTCAAAGCCCCAAGAAGTGGCGAGGATCGGACCTCTTTTGAGGCCGTACGAAATCCCAACGAGTGGCAACCCCAACCAATGGTTGGTTGCTTGACCCCAATGAGTGGCAAAGATCGTATTGTTAAAACCATACTGAGCCCTAATGAGTGGTGTAAGTAAATTACTTAGGTTTTTCAACATAAGTCTTTTTTTGCACAAAACAATTTATGCATGTTGATGCATAAGGGATAATACACACTTTATACACAACGTCCTACGTGACTTGGCAAATTGTGTTCGAGGTCACCAACAAAAGTAAAGACAAATTTCCTAGGTTGCTTCAACTGCCATTATTGAGATATAGCAAAAAAGGAGCATGATTATAAAAATGAAGTACTTTCATTCACATTAAAAAAGAAGTGACAAAACTAGAGCCCATCTTGGAACAAGGCTAATAAAACTCAAATATATATTTATATATAAGGGGACCGAGGCAACTGTCTTTCAAATCGGTAGGTAGTTACAAGGGTGGAGCTTTCTCAGAGGATAACACAGTCGTTTCTTCTACAACAACTTTAGTATTCTCAGCGATAGGAGACGTTATATCAGGAGCCATAGAGTGAGAGGGAAACAGAGCAGGAAACTTATACAGGACATTTTCTGGCTCCTGATGTTCTTTGTTAATGATGGAACCGGGTTTTTATATGATACTTGGCGGATGGCAGCACTGAAGGCTTCATCCTCCACAGTCCCGCAGAGTTGGACTACGTCCGTTACCTTCTATAAATTAAGTGCAATGTCCTCCTACAGTGGCTTGTACTCCTCTTCTAGGCCTCCAATGCCTTGGAGTTTCTCATTCAGCTCTACAATCTTCTCCTTAAATTGCTTATTCTACTTCACAACTTCGGCATGACACATGATCTCATCTTAGACCTTGCCACACACAGCGATAGCATCCGCCTTATCCTGGATGAGCGTCAAATGTTCTTCTTTCAACCAGCGGTTTTCCTCTTTAAGCTGCTCCATCTCTTTCTTTAAGGCAGCCAAATTTGTTTGCCCGTTCTCCAAGTCCTGGTCCTTGGTCCTGACTACCTCCTTTAATAATGAATTTTCCTTAGTGGCAGCCTGCAGATCAGTGTCTAGACTCTGGACCTTATCATAAAGGGTGGAGCTTTACTCCGCGTGGTTAGTAAGTTTTTTGAAGGACTTAAGCAATCCTTCAACATCCTGTAGGTGCCACCGACCCGCATCTACTGCAGCCTTTGTTTTATCGAGGTCTAGACCCCCACATAAATAGTAGCCGAGCACCCCTAGTTGGTCCTAGTCCTTCTTTCCGTGCTAGAGTAGAAATGGGTTTAAGCACCACCCCAACGTAGGAGCATGGAATGGTTCCGGAGTTGGAGCCCTAATGTGGGAAGTTTCAACCCCCCCTTGAATGGCAGAGGAGGAAACTTCAACAGTGAGCCACTGAGGGGTGGCTTCTTTTTGCACCACCTCTTTATTTTTAGCATTCTTGAAGGGGGATGATGGACCCTTCTTTTGATGCCGGCCTTGCCTCTTGTGATTGGCCTCAGCGTTATTTCTCTTTTCGACTGCCTTTCCTGGGTGGTATCAATAACGGCTTAGTCACCAGTCCTCAGGCGCAAGATTTCATAGGCATCCTCCAGAAATTTTATTATTGCTTGTTGGGCCTTCTGGGTGTTTTTTTTCTTGGCCTTTTTTTCCAGGGCTTGTTCTTCGTCGACCCTTTCCTTTAGTGGGATGCTCGGCATGTCCTCATCCCTAAATTTGAGGACGTCGGCATCAGCGTTTGGGATGTTCCTTTTGGCCTGGATTATGTTTTCAGTGGCCACGATGGCAGCCTCGATCCGCAACTGTTTCAATGCTTCCATGGGACCGAAGCTTTCGATTTCACCTGTAAATAGTAAAGTTAAAAGGTTTAGACGATAAAAATTTGAACATACAATGCAAAGGTTCTTCCTTTGGAGTATTACGGAGATAGACTTCTCTTATTGCGGGGAAACTAAGAAGCTATTTGCATGGAATCTTCTGGTGGGAAATATTGCATTCTCGTAGAGCCCAAACTACCTTCACGGACTCGGAGGATATTTCACTCTCCTCTACTACGAAAGTTACCCCAGTCAGAAGGAAGTGCTTGTAGGTCCATGAGATCGAGAATTTGGGGATCTCATCCTCACTTTCCCTAAAGACCGGTCTATCTGGCCAGACTTGTACCTTCACAAAACACTTCTTGTAAAAGCCGTCGTCTGACTTAGTGAAGGGGAAGCCCATAATATTTGCCTCACTATGAAGGGTAACAAAGCTCAAGCCGTCGTCGGGGTTGAATCGATGTACAACCTGATAGAATGAGAAGAATATCGCCACTGTAGGGATGAAACCAAAGTGCTCCCTGAGCACCTCCAAGCTTCATACTAGACCCTAATTGAGTGGGGGCACACTCCAGAAACCGGAGAATGCCCATTTCAAACTTCGTCAATGGAAATCTCACCCCGAGGTGAGTGAAGAATATATCGTACATGAAGATAGTATACACATTAGGGGGCATGTGACAGACGCGCTCCCCAACCCTTGGATGAAGAGCGACATATCACTCTTCATATTTTTCTTCATATTAGATGGGGTACCGTCTCTCCATAACACCCTCTTTGGCCTTTGCATGTTTGGAGGCGATCTCCATTTCTTCTAGTTGAACCCAGACATAGGGGTTCTGGTTCAAGAGCTTCTGCCAGTCAATTTTGTGTGCATTTAGGGTCAAACATCCTGACATTGTTACAACTTCTTTTCTTTCCCTCTATGTGCTGATCATTGTCGCTAAGTGTTTAAGTCCACCTACAGAGTGTGGTTGGTACTCACAGAGTCACCTCTTATGGACGTGGCTAGGGGACAACTGGTACGACATCATTTTGCATCAATCGACACATTTGAATCTTTAGGTCGAATCTATTTGATTTCCAATGCCTATTGACCAAAAGTAATTGCCAAATCTGAGTAAAATAGGTAACCGTCACGTATCATTAGAAATAAAAGCTGCATGATTGCTGCAACCCACTACGCATAAACAATTATGAGGATAATAAATGTGATACAATTACGAGTATAAAGCAAGTAAGCAAAAATATTCCAAGTCACGAACAACCTCAAAATTACCCACGTCCACAAGAGGTACCTCGGTCAAGAGTTTGTAGCTCATTGAAGCAACCGACATGATCACTTCAACAAGCTAGGGGGCAAATGATTCGGTCCAGAGACCGGCCCCTAGAATTAAAGGTAATTTGTCTAAAATCCCACATCTAGAACCGATATGACATGGTGACTGGTGTGAGCTATTCTCTCAACACCGACATCTCCAGTTTAACACTAGTATCCGTGGTCACATGAAGGGTCCCCAAACTAACCCCGTTACGAGTTACTCACTTAATACTAGAGGTTTAGAGTTGACTTATGACCTAGCGTACTGAACAAGTTGCCTGCAAAGTGACTGATGGGTAGGTAGAGCCGCTGTGAAATGTCACCATGACAAGTCAGCTTTACTATAGAATAACAGAGTAAGTATTGATACCATGTATGGAAGACTTTGAGAGCAAGAAGATTCTTTCACTCCCTCCAAGTATAAATACTTGTGCATCAACATAACATGTAAGAACATCCTCTCTATCTTATAAAGACTCTGATGTTGATGGTTTTTATCCCAAGATTTGTTAATAACACACATTAAGGCTTTTGATTAAATAAAGTCTAGTTTTGTGTTATTTGACCTATCTAATTAAGTGTTTCAGGTCAAAGGTCTGTAAGGCATAAGTTATAAATGAAAAGGGAAGCATATCATAAAAAGTCTGATATTGGTACACAAGTCTGTATGGGACTAAAAAAGGATTCAAGAGAAGTCTGATCCCAGTTGCACCATCAGGGTCTGACCTATCAAGCCTTATCTCAGATGGAACACGTTATATTCTCTTTAGACTTCAGAATCAAGACTTCCAAATATACAAAGACATTATTCTTGTCTTTATATCAAAGCTTAACAAATCCTCCTTGAAGATAGTTCAGAACTGATTCCTTCTCTGAAGACAGCTCGTATCATCAAAAGAGATAAAAAGATAAGAATTTACTCAAGAATCAGAGCATACAACAAAAGGATCATAGTTCATTTTGATGATGCTCTAAACCTTGTGCGTATCAAAGACCACACTTATCATCAAAAGAAGAAAGGAGGCAAAACAGTGTAAAAGTTAAAGTTCTTATGGGAAGAAACCAATGAAACTGTTCTGTGCTTTTTAGAATTTGAGTTCGCGCGTCAGAATACTTTCAGAAGGTCAACTCTTTTTGCTCTACACGTTTTATGCTGAAAGAAGAAAGCCTATAGAAGGACTTTTGTTCTGAGACTATCAAGAAACACTATTTCTGTGCGAAGCTCTTATGTTCGTGCACACTAGACCTTTGTTTTCTCCTCAATATAAACTCAAGGTCTAATGCTCTCAACAGCTAAAACTCCTTCAACGGATTCACAATGGCTATATTCTTCATTGGATTATCAAATGATCAATTTGAGTGATCTATAAATATAAAGAGATTCAAATTTTTGAAAAATAACTTTAGAGACCTTTGAAGAATTCTTTGCAATCAGTTCACAAAACATACTTATTATCTCTCAAGTTTATATTTCTTAAACAAAGAACTTCTTTGTAGTTCTGCATCCAACACACCTTGGTCTTTGGCTTTATTACTTAGTGTATCAATTCATATCATTGTATATTTTTACACACTAAGTTCTCAGAAACACCAAACATAATCTATCATTCAAATCTGTATTTTTGTAAAAGTCTGGTGAGTTACCAGCCTTTAGTTTTTGTTTTAAAAACAGTTTATGGCCTGAAGAGTCTTTTGAAAGAATACTTAGGATTGAGCCAAGAGTGGCTTGTGGAAATAATACTTGGGTTTAAGCCAAAAGTGGCTGGAGTCAATAATACTTATGGCACGGTCTGGTGTTAAGATTGTGAAAGAAGTTTTTACAATAGTGGAAATCCTTCAACTTTAAAGGGACTGGACGTAGCTTCTAAGTTGGAAGTGAACTAGTATAAATTCTCTGTGTTCATTCTCTCTTTCCTTGCTTTTAACAGTCTGGTACAAAAGTCTGATTGCTTACGCTTACAAAGTTTTTAAATTTCATAGAAGAGTCTCAGACTTATTCAATCCCCTTCTAACTTTAATTCATCAATATATATATATATATATATATATATATATATCAAAACTTAATATTTTACATCACATACATGTGTTCGCCAATCTGAGCCAATCAAAAGGCTATATAAAACTTCAAATATCAAACAACTCCAAGCCAATTAGAGGGCCATACCATCCTTTCATATATCAATTAAACCATACCAATTATACATTTACCTTAAGTAACACAATATAAAGATTAGTTATAAATTCATCTTGGCATTGCATTGCTCCTACCACCGAGCTCACCAAGCGGCATCATTATCTTAAAAACTTACTAAAAGGAAAGCTGAGGAGCTAGTACCACTCTAAGTAGTAAATAACAATTCACATATGAAGTACCCATTGGATTATGTAATTTAAAATGCTACAACCACAGTACAATGGCATATAAGCTGACAAACCATGTCTCAATCATCAATTCAATTTCAAACATTACCAAATACATATTAATCATTAATTCAACCTCAACCATCAATTCAATCCCCAAATGTTAGCAAATACAATACCAAACACCAATTCAATTCCAAAACATCACCAAATACCTCCAATTCTTCCAATACCTATACATATCTCATTACTCCCTCGATGTGAATGATCAAATGTCATGGACTTTTAAGACCATATCCTTTTCAAATGCATAAAAACATGCAATATGGATCCGACTTAGTGGGTAGCAAATCAAAGTATCAAGCAAATCAAAGTGCTTATTGAGGATAATGGTCATAATATATCAAAAAGGGAATTCGTTAGCAACCAAAGTGCTAGACAAACCGAAGTGCCCCAAGAACGACAACTCTGATATCCACAATAAATCGTAGCATCATAAAAATGGGTATCCTAGATACCTGTAACAAATCGTAGTGTCATACTTGCAGATATCCCAAAGAGAACCAAAGCGCTATGTAGACCGAAGTGTCAAGGACAAAATTAGTCCTTAGGAATTTAAAGCCCCTTCTCAAGAGCAACCCCTGATAAGTGCTTTATAACACAATAAATTAGATCCAGTTTGCTTAGGATTTTTATCATTATCCACTGTATTTCCTTTATTTATTGCGATTTTTGCTTTCTTTCCACTCTATTCTACTTGAGCATGTTATTTTGCAGAAATTAAGGCAATAAAGGGTCAAAAACAAGAGAAAAACGACCATAAAATGATAAAGAAACAAGAAGAACAAGCCCAAAGTGGAAAAAACTCTCTTTTTATGCTGAATTCTGACTCAGAATGCTGAATTCTGACTCAGAATGCTGAATTCCGACTCAGAATGCTGAATTCCGACTCATAGTGCTGAAATCCGACTCAAAATGACCAAATCCAAGTAGGACTCAAAAATGACCAAATCCGAGTGGAAAGACTCAGAGTAGAGCATTTCCGAGTGGAA
The DNA here is from genome assembly GCA_037962975.1 of Clitoria ternatea. Taxonomy (NCBI): domain Eukaryota; kingdom Viridiplantae; phylum Streptophyta; class Magnoliopsida; order Fabales; family Fabaceae; genus Clitoria; species Clitoria ternatea. The sequence goes on along the minus strand of CM075671.1, from coordinate 207,790,646 downwards.
TACTGCACTGTTGGAGGAAAATCCGAGTGAAATGTTCCCTGTCAAAGCCATTTCGAGTGATACATGGCTGACTCTATTGGAGGTTCAATGCTGAAAAGGAATAAGTCTCGGTTGGAGGTGATTCCGAGTGGAAGCTGTCCAAATACAACCATTCCGAGTGAAAAAAAGGACTGACCTTCAATAAAAACTGCCCAAAGCTAATTCTGAGTGAAGGGATGTTGACTAAAGCAGATCTGACCAGGGAACAAGAACTTTTTTGGGCATAAAGTTGTTCCGAGTGAGTTAATTCTGAGTAGAAGAGGCCACTGAATGAATGTGTTGAATAAGGAGGAATCCGAGTGGTTTCATTCGGAGAAAATGGCATTCTCAAGCGGAACAAGGCATTTCCGAGTAGTGTCTTAGCAAGCAAGGAAAAATCTGACTGGAAATGAAACACACTCGGGCAGACTCTCAAGTTTCACACTGAGCCCGAGTGAGAAGTCTCCAAAGAAAAGCACATCCGAGTGAGTTGGGGCAGAAAGCTACATTTTCGAGCAGAGCAAGGCTCGAACATAAAAGAAATTCAATCAGTCGGATTCCAAAGTTTCTGAGTGAAAGTGAAGGCCATTCTGAGTGATTTGATTGACGACTGAAGTCAATTCCGAGTGGAAATCAACTCGGACTTCCGAGTGAAGGTGTGATTTTACCATTTGAATGTGACCGAGTGTATTCCTGAGAAATCTGAGCAAGATCTCTCCGAGTGGTTCAATTCCATAGACATAGCCGATTGAAACAGTGAGCAGACTTCCCAATCCTGAGTGAGCCACTTTCCAGTCGGTTCCGAGTCACTTTTTAATCAGTTCTGAGTGAATCACTTTTCACTCGGTTCCGATTCACTCTTCAATCGGTTCCGAAGGAATAAAGCAATCGGAGTTGCTTTGCTCGTCTCCTCAAACACTGTCCGACTTCAAAGCAACTCAACACCGACCAGTTTTCTTCCAAACACCGACCCCTCAACTCGACACCGAGCAAAGATTCACTTGGTCTTCTTTAGAAAATGCACCTTTTTCCAGTCGGTTTTGTGCACAAAAGGCATTTTTCCACTCGAATTCTAGAGAGAAGGTGAAAACCGATGTAATTCTTCACAATGCAACACCGGATCACTACCTCCATCAACACCGACTCCTTCCATCTCTTCACAGGCCAAACACCGGATCAATAGAACACCGGCCACAATCAACAACACTCCTCTCCACACCGTCCAACAACTCCAATGTCCCTAAAGCCACAACACCATCCCATTCCCTCTCCCTTTCCGTTCCAACATAACACCGGCTCCAACACCTCTCTCCATACCATCCAATACCAACTTCACACCGCCCAGACTCTTCTCTCCAACCAACACCGTCCAGCACTCAGCAAACCACCCTACAACAAGCTTTCACTCAGATTTTGGAGAAAAGATAAAAACCGACCCATTTTTCCACTCGAAATTTGCCCAGCTGAATAAATCCAAGCACCGAATTATTGGAAATATTAAAATAATGCAATTTGGGACAGTTGGAAGTCACATGCACCGAAAGTTTTCTCCCACTTGACACTATCCAGGCTGTCTCCAAGCTGTGATGGTGGGGCGGCTGAGAAGAAGACAATTGCACCAACTGGCAACGCGTTTTCCAAGCTGACTTCTTCCCTTCCTTTGCCTATAAAAGGGAACACGGACAGCACCACCAAGGCATCAATTCCATTAGCATTAATTCCTCTTCTTTCTTCTCTCTCTTTTGTTTTCCTTTTCTTTCTTTCTCTTCCGTTCTTCTCTTTCTTTCTTTTCATTTTTTTTACTTCGTTCCTTTTCCTTTCTTTTTCGTTTTAATTTCTCTTTTTATTTTCTTTTTCTTTATTTTATTTTAAGAGTTATGAATTGTAAAATGAGTTGTTTAAATTTGTAATTGGTGGAGAATACTGCAACAAGGAAATACAGTGGTAAATTATTCTGAGCTTTTGGAGAAACCCGTAAGTCTTTATTTTTACCATGTCTTGTATGTTTTATTTTTCCATTATTTATATGAATTTGAATTATTTCATGAGTAGCTAAATTAATTATCTTGGGATAAAAGGGGTATGATAATATTTTATATTAATGTTATTTTGACTTTAAATTAAATAAATTTCTGTTTTCCATTTAGTTCAATTATGTTCAATGCTTTTAGTAATTCCGAACAAGAACCTAAATGATAAAACTGTATACTTGCGGGTATATTAGTAAGTTTAGGTAATAAATAGAATCGAGAGATTTATTTTTACCGGAAAGCTTTGAACTAAACCTAAGATTTTTGAAATGCTTTTTGTGACCTCGGTAAAACCGTGAAAGTAATCAAAATTCTTTTGAGGAAATAAAAGGGGTTTTCATAAAACGATAATGGGCCTTTCTGAGGATTAACCAGCGCTTTCCATAGGTTAGGTACATTAATAGGATTCCGAGAGGAACATATTAATTTGCTTTTGGAAAATTCGCCTTGGAAAACTTAATTCGATTCTTATTTATGAAAAGTTAAAATTCATTAACATAAAATAGAGTCTTAATCCCCCGAAATCCCAAGATATTCTCAACTCTGATTTTTAAGTGTCAAGTAAATTTTATTTTTATATTTATTTGTATTCTGTGAAACTTTAATTTGTGCTTTATTTTATAAAAATCTTAAAAATCAATTGTGTGGATAATTAAATTTCAATATGCTGGTACTTTGAACACAGTCCCTGTGGAGAACGATAATCTTTTATATTACGCGACATAACCCGTGCGCTTGCGGGCCCTGTCAAGTTTTTGGCGCCGTTGCCGGGGACTGTTGTCCCTCAAATATCGGCAATATTGAAATTCGATTAGATCATACTTGTTAATATTTTTATTGTTATTGTTATTTTTATTTGTGTTTAGGTTTGTAATTTTGTATTTTGATTCTTTATTTTGTGTATCTGTTGTTGTTTTATTGATAATTTGTTTTATTTGTCATTTATTTTCTTTTTATGCGACGAAGCCATAGTGTCGATCTAAACTTAGGATTTGATCCTGAGATAGAACGTACCCTTAGAACTTTGAGAAAACAACAAAAACAACAAAAAGAAGAAAAAGAAAAACAAATGGCAGACCAACACAGACCCTTAAGAGATTTTGCCGCTCCAAGCACTAATGGGAGAGGATCTAGCATCCTTAGACCCACAGTGGAGGCTAACAATTTTGAATTGAAGCCTTCACTACTCTTAATGGTTCAACAGAACCAATTCAGAAGATTACCCTCCGAAGATCCAAATCTTCATCTTCAAATCTTTCTTGAATACTGTGACACCCTGAAGATGAACGGAGCCACCAATGATGCCATTCGCTTAAGACTTTTTCCTTTCTCCTTAAGAGATAAAGCGAGAGCGTGGTTATACTCTCTTCTTGAAGGATCCATCACGACTTGGGAACAATTGTCCAGTGCTTTTATCAATAAATGGTACCCAAGGAGCAAGACTGATGTGTTGAGAAAACAAATCATAAATTTTTCATAAAAAGATGATGAATCCTTGTATGAAGCCTGGGAAAGATACAGGGAGATGCTAAGAGAATGTCCTCACCATGGGATAGAAAGGTGGTTGACAATCCATATTTTCTATAATGGATTAACTTACACACAAAAGATCTCTTTAGATGCTGCAGCTGGAGGAGCCTTCATGAGTAAAAATGTTGATGAAGCTGAGAACCTGATTGAGGAAATAGCTCAAAACACTTACCAGTGGAACTCTGAGAGAGGAGTACCTTCTAAAACACCAGGTAAGTATTCTGTCGATGCTCTTTCCCTACTTTCTGCCAAAGTTGAAGCATTAACATTAAAACTTGATAAAATAGGGTCAACAGGTGCTACTAATATTGTTTGCGAAGTTTGTGGTGTTTCAGGACATGGAGCTACAAACTGCCATTTAGCAATGACCCTTAATCAAGAACAAGAAATGCATCAGGTGGATGCTATTGGAAACTATGGTGGAAATTATCAAGGTAACTACAGACCTCCACAAGGTCCACCTGGCTTACAAAATAGGCCACCTCAATTCCAAAGTAACTACAAACCTCAACAAGGAACCTATATTCCACAAAAATCAAAGCTAGAATCCTTGATGGAGACATTTGTAGCTACTCAACTTAAACAAAATGATGAATTCTCTGATGCAATAAAAAATTTGGCTTCAAAAGTGGACTCTCTTGCCACTCACAACAAAATACTGGAAAATCAAATTGCCCAACAAGCCTCCTATTCTCAAAGAGCACCAGGAACATTTCCTGGAAAACCAGAGGCTGGACCATCTAACCAAACCATGGCTGTCACTCTTAGGAGTGGTACTCAATACGATGGGCCAGTTGACAGAACTGCGAAGGAGGAAAAGAAAGTCGATGAATCTTCATCTCATCCAGTAATTGAAGAAGAGAAACCACAAGAAAAGAAGGAGGAGGTTAAGCCATATCAACCTCCCATTCCATTTCCTCAGCGCTTAGCCAAAGCAAAGTTGGACAAACAATTTGGTAAGTTCCTTGATGTTTTAAAGAAATTGTATATTAATATTCCTTTCACAGATGCTTTGCAGCAAATGCCTACATATGCGAAGTTCCTGAAGGACATTTTGTCCAACAAAAGAAGACTGGAGGAAGATGGTACAGTTGCACTTACTGAAGAGTGCAGTGCTCTAATTCAAAAGAAACTTCCACCCAAGCTCTAAGATCCAAGTAGTTTCTCTATTCCTTGCATGATTGGTGACATGAATATAGATAAAGCATTGTGTGATTTAGGAGCGAGTGTGAGTTTAATGCCATTATCTGTTGCTGAAAAGTTAGGATTGGGTGAACTAAAACCTACTAGGATGTCTTTACAATTGGCTGATAGATCTGTAAAATATCCTGTAGGAATTTTAGAGGATGCTCCTATTAAGATAGTAAAATTTTTTATACCTGCTGACTTTGTTGTGCTTGAAATGGACGAAGATTCTTTGATTCCTATTATTTTAGGCAGACCATTTTTAGCAACTGCAGGTGCTGTGATCGATGTCAAGAATGGTAAGTTGTCTCTAACTGTTGGAGACCAAAAGGTTGATTTCAACTTGAAAAATGTTTTAGAAAAACCTTATAATGATGTTTGCTGTACTGTGGATTTTGTCGAACAAGTGGTAAAGGAAACAACCCTTCCTAATGACCCACTTGAAACTGTTTTCAAGATTGAGCTGACAGAAACATCTGATTGCTCTGAGGCCCTACATGACACTGAGGTCATGTGTGACAAAGTGGTAAGCCCCAATGTGGAATTAAAACCTTTACCAGCTTCATTAAGGTATGAATTTCTTGGTCCTAATTCCACATATCCTGTGATTATCAATGCTGAATTAAATCCATGTGAAACTGAAAAACTTTTGAAACAACTTAGGTTGTATAGAAAGGTAATAGGTTATACAATGGATGATATCAAAAGGATTAGCCCTTCTCTTTGTATGCACAGGATTACTGTAGAAGATAAAAGTAGGCCCACAGTAGAACCACTTAGGAGATTAAATCCTAAAATGCAAGAAGTGGTTAAAAAGGAAATTTTGAAATTGCTTGATGCTGGAGTCATATATCCTGTTGATAGTAGTAAATGGGTAAGTCCTGTCCATGTGGTGCCTAAAAAGGGGGGAATAACTATGATTGAAAATGATAAACATAACTTGATTCTTACTAGGATTGTCTCTAGTTGGCGCATGTGCATTGATTATAGGAAGTTAAATAGCGCCACGGAAAAAGATCATTTTCCCCTCCCTTTTATTGATCAGATGCTTGAAAGACTTGCGAAACACTCTTATTTCTGTTATTTGGATGGGTATTCAGGTTTTCATCAAATTCCCATTCATCCATCTGATCAAGAAAAGACTACCTTCACTTGCCCTTATGGGACTTATGCTTATAGACGTATGCCTTTTGGTTTATGTAATGCACCTGCGACTTTTCAAAGGTGTATGCAAGCAATTTTTTCTGATCTTATTGAAAATGTGATGGAAGTCTTTATGGATGATTTTTCAGTGCATGGTTTGGATTTTGATAATTGCTTAACAAATTTGTGCCAAGTCTTGCAACGTTGTGAAGAAACCAATTTGGTTCTAAATTGGGAAAAATGTCATTTTATGGTAAGAGAAGGCATAGTTCTTGGACACCTGGTTTCTGAGAGAGGTATAGAAGTTGATAAGGCTAAAGTGGAAGTGATTGAAAAATTGCCTCCACCCACAAATGTGAAAGGTATTCGGAGTTTTCTTGGACATGCAGGGTTTTACCGCAGGTTCATTAAAGATTTCTCCAAGATCACAAAGCCTCTTACAACTCTTCTAGGTAAGGATGTGCCTTTCAATTTTGATTCATCTTGTATGGAAGCTTTTTGCAGGATTAAGCAAGCTCTAATCTCTGCCCCTATCGTGCAACCACCTGATTGGAAACTCCCGTTTGAGTTGATGTGCGATGCGAGTGATTACGCAGTGGGGGCTGTGTTGGGGCAAAGAAAGGATAAAAAGCTCCATGTAATTCATTATGCCAGCCGGACGCTAGATGATGCTCAGGTAAATTATGCCACAACTGAAAAAGAACTGTTAGCTATTGTCTTTGCTTTTGATAAATTTAGGTCTTACTTGGTAGGTTCACATGTTACTATTTACACTGACCACTCTGCCATTAAGTATCTATTGAATAAAAAGGAAGCAAAGCCTAGGTTAATTAGGTGGATTCTAATATTCCAAGAATTTGATTTGGAAATTAAGGATAAGAAGGGTACCGAGAACTTGGTCGCTGACTGTTAGTCCTCAAATTTTCAATAAAAGCTTAAATAAAAATTTAATAAAAATTATAAAAATTAGTTTAATTTGTTAGAAAATTAGGATTTAAATTCAATAAATGGATGTTGTTGGAAATAATCTGCCCTTGATCAATTTTCTCTAGTTTTGCAGTGAAAAAGTTAAGAAATCAAGAGAAAATTACACTGGAGGAGCTGACGCGTAGCCTCACCCCACGCTTAGCATCAACAGCTATTTTTGATGCTGACGCTACGCATCAAAGCCACGCGTAGCGTCAGTGCTGTGTGGTCTCCACCTCCACTTTGATCAACCACTCCACTTGGACCCAATAATGGGTACTCCACTCAGCCAAAAGGGCCATCCCACTCACCATGAAAGGCCAAAACTCGTTGAGACATGTCCATATGGCCACGCATGATCAAATTTAATAATTTAAAATGGCCATTATCAAGAGTTTAATGGAGGCTGAGTCAGGGGTGTGACACGTAGCGTCACAGGGACGCGTAGCGTCAGCACCGTTGCTCAACCCTATAAATAGGGTCATCCAACACCATTCAAATCATCCCTTACACAGCATTTCATTCTCTTCTCTTCTCTCTTGTGCTCGACTTTGAGTACTTCTTTTGTGAGTTGTAGTTCTAGAATAGTTTTCTAGATACTTGAGTGTGTTTCGGTGTATTGTGATCGTTGTATCGTGAAGTTTCCATCGTCTTCATAATGTCAAACTCTGTAAGTGTTGTTTTTACTTTTACCATGTATAACTAATTTGTTTATGTTGGAATTGGTGAACTAATCTATTGAGTATAATGTTGTGAATTCGACCTCTGCATGTTTATGATTCAAGTCCATGTTAGTATCTCAACCTTTTATTAATATGAACGTCAAACGGGAGAATGATTTTCATGTGTATCAAAACTGGTTTTATTAGTGTAAATGTCAAACGGGAGAATGATTATTTATGCCGTATTGAAACTTGTTTTGACGAATAGTAAAAAGTTGGAATACCCTTGGTATCTCAATTCTATAGGGGTTGTTAACCATTGTTGCCATAAGGCCAGGTCTTAATGCAAGTTTTTACTGAGAAAGCTCACGAGGGATCGGACTTTACGGTGAATTCTTAGAATTTATATCACGAGGGATCGGGTATAATGATTTTAAGCTGCAATGACATGAAACTTGATGATTAAATATGCATGTCTTGAGTTCCTCATTGTTATTCTAGATTAGGGATCTAATTTTCAACATAATTTGTTTATCTGTGTTTATCTCAAGTATCTTACCTATTCTAGATTGTAACTCGTCTTTTTAGATAAATTTTATTTTCTTTTATCTTATGAATCACTCAATCATGCTATCTTGTGAATATTGTATAAACTGTATATAAATCATTCTTTTGTTTATAATTTCCTTCACATTTACCATAGTAAATAGAAAATTACTGTTGTCATTGGACTTTCAATCCCAGTGGAACGATATCTAAATTTTGAAAACTACAAACGATTGGTACGCTTGCCAATTAACAAACCCGGTGGTGGAAACGAACCGTTGAGACGCCGTCGCCGGGTTAACAAGTTTTCTGGCGCCGTCGCCGGGGATTGAATTGTTTCAGTAAAACAGTAAAATTTTAATTACCGTGGTAAATATTTTTTTTACCTTATTTAATTTTTTTTATTATTTATTTCTTATCATTATTACACTAACTTTCTTTGTCTAGTTTGTGTATGCAAACTCGATCTACCGCAGGTAAAATTTATTTTGATCCTGAGATAGAAAAGTTTGTAAAGAAAATTAAGTTTTTGAAATCTAAAACACAAACTAAGTCTTCTTCTACTTTTAAGAATTTTGAAAATTCAAATATGGCTGAAAGGAGAACATTGGGACAGTTTGCTGCTATAAATGGTCCACCCCGAGTTTCGGGAATGTTTCAAGGACCAGTTTTACCAGTGGAAATTAAACCTGCCACTTTAAACATTATTCAAAACAACCAATTTGCTGGTTTAAATCTTGAAGAACCATATGAACATTTAACTGTTTTTTATGAGTTATGCAGCACAATTGGTTTTGAACCCAATCAAGAAGAGTCTGTTTACATGAGACTCTTTCCTTTTTCATTGATTGGGAAAGCAAAAGAATGGTTTAAATCTTGTCCACCGGGTAGTTTTGCAAGCTGGTCCGATGTTGAAAGAAAATTTTTGGAAAGATTTTATTCTCCTTCAAAATATTTTGAAGCAATGACAGCCATACATTCTTTTTCTCAAAATAATGATGAATCACTAGGAGAGACATGGGAACGATTCAAGGCACTCTTGAGAAAGTGCCCAAACCACAACCTGAATGATGCCGAGAAGGTAAGAATCGTTTACCATGGTTTATTGCCTCAGTTTAAGATGATGTTAGATGCTTATGCAGGTGGTTCTTTAATGAATAAGACTGTGGAGGAAGCCATAGAAATATTGGAATCAATGGCTATTAGTGACCGCCAAGCGAAGCATGACAGAGGTAATATGCAGAGGAAGCCAGGAATGCTCGAATTGGGAGTAAATGATGCAGTGTTGGCTCAGCAAAAATTACTGACCCAACAAATTGAAGTTATAAGCAAGCAATTGGAAAAACTTCAAATTGCTCAAGTAGCATCACCACCCCTTGCTCAACTTAAAACATGTATGCACTGCATGGGAGAACAACCATGTGGTTACTGTGGAAATGAGCAAGAGCAAGCCAATTTCATGAACCATCAAAGAGCACCCTTAGGTAATTTTCCTTTTAATCATGGAAATTCTTTCCCTAACAATTACCTACAGGGTTGGTAAAATCAGAATATTGGCTGGAGACAGGACACTGGACCTTCCAACAGACCTCCTAACAATCAATTCAAGCAACAACAAACTGACAATGCAAGATTGACAAAAATAGAGGAATCTATTCAACAGTTATTGCAGTTTGTAGAGACAAATGAAGCTGCTCGTAAAGCATCAGACATACAAATGGGTCAACTTGCAAAAGAGATAGCCGAATTAAAGAGTTCTGGGTTTTCTGCAAACACTCAAAACCCAAGGGAATAATGTAATGCTGTTTCTTTTGATGTTGTAAAAATTGATTGTAAAGAAAAGAGTGAGAAAAAGAAAGAAGAAGAAGAGAAAGAAAGTGAAAAAATAGAAAAAAATGAAAAAAAATGAAAAAGAAAAAAATGTGCAAAGAGATACAGAGCAAGAAACAAACTGTATAACCCCGAAAAAATGTAAAGATCCGGGGAGTTTCACCATTCCTGTGACAATCGGAAATATCAACATCAGGAATGCGTTATTAGATTTAGGGGCTAACATTAACTTGATGCCCTTAGATTTAATAAAACGCATTGGTGAATATGAGTTAAAGGAAGCAAAGACAAAATTACAGTTTGCGGATCGCTCTGTCAAAAAGCCTTTTGGGATTGTGGAAGATGTACTGGTAAAGGTTGACAAGTACCACTTCAAGGTTGACTTTGTGGTGCTGGATATGAAGGAGGACACTGAGATCCCCCTGATCCTAGGAAGACCTTTTATGAAGACTGCAAGAATCAGAGTAGATGTTGATCTAAGTACGGTTGCAGTCAAAGTTTATGAAGAAGAGGTAAGCTTCAGTGCTCATGAACACCTCAGGATAAGTAATGAGGCAAAAGTTTACCCATTAACCGAACCAGGTATACCTCTTCCCAATCAATTAAATTGTTTTAACTTAATCGATGCTTTGAAAGATGAAAAACAGGTAATTAAGCATCGAAAAAGAAAAAAAAGGAAGAAAAAGACAGGTGATTCCTCAACGAATATTGGAAGACCACCTGATTAAATCAGAGGTAATGTCTGGCTGGAGACATTAAATCTAGCACTCAATGGGAGGCAACCCATTCTTTTCTCTTATTTTTAAATATTTTTTTAATATAAAAAAGAAAAATTTAGATAAAATTTTTTTTGAAAAGAATTGGGGTTTAAAACTGAAAAGAAAAGGTTTATGAAAATCAAAATTTTGAAATCATAAAACAGAAGCCCACGCGTAGCGCCCATGTGACGCGTAGCGTGGACTCTGAATTATAGGTTTGACGCATAGCGTCTCATCCACGCGTAGCATCAGAGCCCACGTTCAGTTTTTAAAACTGAATCAGAAAGGCCCATCTTAGGGTTTAAAGCCTAAGATCTCCTTTCTGCCCCACTTTAGTTTTCAAAACCCTAAATTTCAAAACCTCTTTCTCCCTTCCAAGCTCTTTCAATCCTATTGCTCAAGGAACCACAAGTAAGTGTTCTAATTCGTTCTCTTTAGTTTTGTTTTTAAAATTTTCAATTTATAGAAATAAATGTGGTTAGGATTAGGATTAAAAGACCATTGAGATTTATTGCTGTTAGGAATTGAATGAATAATGTGGTTTGGAAAGGGGTTGCTGCTGTGCAACCCCTGTTTCTTTTCTGTTCTGTGTAGCTCACGCGTAGCGTCCCACTGACGCGTAGCGTGAGGATGAACTGTGAACCCACGCGTAGCGTCCCACAGACGCGTAGCGTGGGCAGAACAGGCTGATGCGTAGCGTCACACCACGCGTAGCGTCAGCCTCTATTTTTAATTTTTGTTAATTTTTGCTGTGTGTTTGTTGTTTGTTATTTTCTTTTTAAATTAATAAATTTTTATATTTAGTATTTGTTATACTTTCTTGCATAAAAACAAATTTGTATGAAATTTTGAATAAATTGTATTATTTGAAAATATGTGTGTTACTTTCTATATAATTCAGAAAAATACAAAAATATGTTGTGGTGTATTTGAATTTCAATTTATATATATAAAAAATTTCTTTTAATAAATCAAATTTTTGTTAGTTAGTTAATTTATACACTTAGAGTTTTTACACAATAAAACTTAAATTTGTAAAATCAATTATCGATTTTTTTATATAACTTAGGAATTTTGATAAATTTAATTACAATAAGTTTATTAACCATCAAGCAAATTTCAATAACCTGGTGAGCAGAGAGATATTTTTTTAAACACTTGAGGGTTTAATCGACATATTTTCAATTCGAATTGATTTTGCTTTAATCTCTGATTTGTGTTGTTGTACAGAGAATTCGGGAAAATGATCAAGGCACATTTATTGGTGAAACGAAACCTTGGGCCAAACAACTTACCTTGGTAAAAAGTCTTTTATCCCTTGCAAGCCAATTTGAGCCTAAAATAAAATTCTTTGGTACCCTTAAAACCTAATTTTGTTTTAACCATTCCCTATACTTGATTGATTAAAAGAGCAATTGAAATAAATGAAAAATATTTTGAGTGTTCTCACAAAAATAGGGAGTGAAAATAAGCAACTTGATTCTTTTCAAAAGGAAAGTATGAAAAAAAAAAGTCAAAAATAGTGAAAAGAATCAAGTTGGGGTATTTATTTTTCATCAATAAAAGAAAATGAGAAGTTTGGGTCAAGAGAAAAGCCTAAAAATTATGAAAATGCTCTTTTATGATTTCAGGTTTTTGAATTCCAAGAAAAACCATTAATTCTTGTAAGCCAAGCCTCATTACAACCCGTGAAAAGACCTTGTGATTTTCGAATTAACTCGGTATAAATAACCATTGATTAGATGACAAACAAAGTTAAATTTGTTTGATTTTATGATTGATTGAGTGAAACAGGTTACCAATTGCATAGAGATAAACACTCATGAGGTAAGCCTGAAATTCTGCTTGATTGTTAATAGAATATTGTAAATAATTTTATCATTAAACCTTTGTTATATTTGATATCAGTTTTTGATTATTACAAAATAGTTAAAATTGTGTAATTATTTTTTGTGGTAAATTTTTGGACTAACTTAAAAATTTGATTTCAAATTTTTATTTTTCTTATTTTTCTCTCTTGCTCGAGGACGAGCAATGTCTCAAGTTGGGGGTATTTGTTAGTCCTCAAATTTTCAATAAAAGCTTAAATAAAAATTTCATAAAAATTATAAAAATTAGTTTAATTTGTTAAAAAATTAGGATTTAAATTCAATAAATGGATGTTGTTGGAAATAATCTGCCCTTGATCAATTTTCTCTAGTTTTGCAGTGAAAAAGTTAAGAAATCAAGAGAAAATTACACTGGAGGAGCTGACGCGTAGCCTCACCCCACGCTTAGCATCAACAACTATTTTTGATGCTGACGCTACGCATCAAAGCCACGCGTAGCGTCAGTGCTGCGTGGTCTCCACCTCCACTTTGATCAACCACTCCACTTGGACCCAATAATGGGCACTCCACTCAGCCAAAAGGGCCATCCCACTCACCATGAAAGGCCAAAACTCGTTGAGACATGTCCATATGGCCAGGCATGATCAAATTTAATAATTTAAAGTGGCCATTATCAAGAGTTTAATGGAGGCTGAGTCAGAGGTGTGACGCGTAGCGTCACAGGGACGTGTAGCGTCAGCACCCTTGCTCAACCCTATAAATAGGGCCATCCAACACCATTCAAATCATCCCTTACACAGCATTTCATTCTCTTCTCTTCTCTCTTGTGCTCGACTTTTAGTACTTCTTTTGTGAGTTGTAGTTCTAGAATAGTTTTCTAGATACTTGAGTGTGTTTCGGTGTATTGTGATCGTTGTATCGTGAAGTTTCCATCGTCTTCGTAATGTCAAAATCTGTAAGTGTTGTTTTTACTTTTACCATGTGTAACTAATTTGTTTATGTTGGAATTGGTGAACTAATCTATTGAGTATAATGTTGTGAATTCGACCTCTGCATGTTTATGATTCAAGTCCATGTTAGTATCTCAACCTTTTATTAATATGAACGTCAAACGGGAGAATGATTTTCATGTGTATCAAAACTGGTTTTATTAGTGTAAATGTCAAATGGGAGAATGATTATTTATGCCGTATTGAAACTTGTTTTGACGAAAGTAAAAAGTTGGAATACCCTTGGTATCTCAATTCTATAGGGGTTGTTAACCATTGTTGCGATAAGGCCAGGTCTTAATGCAAGTTTTTACTGAGAAAGCTCACGAGGGATCGGACTTTACGGTGAATTCTTAGAATTTATATCACGAGGGATCGGGTATAATGATTTTAAGCTACAATGACATGAAACTTGATGATTAAATATGCATGTCTTGAGTTCCTCATTGTTATTCTAGATTAGGGATCCAATTTCCAACATAATTTGTTTATCTGTGTTTATCTCAAGTATCTTACCTATTCTAGATTGCAACTCATCTTTTTAGATAAATTTTATTTTCTTTTATCTTATGAATCACTCAATCATGCTATCTTGTGAATATTGTATAAACTGTATATAAATCATTCTTTTGTTTATAATTTCCTTCACATTTACCATAGTAAATAGAAAATTACTGTTGTCATTGGACTTTCAATCCCAGTGGAACGATATCTAAATTTTGAAAACTACAAACGATTGGTGCGCTTGCCAATTAACAAACCCGGTGGTGGAAACGAACCGTTGAGACGCCGTCGCCGGGTTAACACTGACCACCTATCTAGGTTGACATCTGAAAAAGAACAAACAGATAATATTCCCATCAATGAATCTTTTCCAGATGAACAACTCTTGAATCTTAGTATCCAACGTGCTCCTTGGTATGCTGATTTTGTAAATTTTCTTGCATGTGGTATCTTACCTCCTGATCTTAGCTTTCAGCAAAAGAAAAAGTTTTATGCAGATGTCAAGCATTATTATTGGGATGAACCACTCCTTTTCAAGCAATGTGCAGATGGTATGATTCGGAGATGTGTTTCACAAGATGATGTCCATGCTATCTTGGATCATTGCCATTCTCTTTCCTGTGGAGGACACATGAGAACCTCTAAGACAGCCGCTAAAGTATTGCAAGCTGGGTTCTATTGGCCAAATATTTTTAAGGATGTACGTAAGTATGTTCTAACTTGTGATGCTTGCTAAAGAATAGGTAACATCGGTAACAGACAAGAAATGCCGTTGAATACCATTTTAGAAGTTGAATTGTTTGATGTATGGGGTGTTGATTTTATGGGACCTTTTCCTTCCTCTTTTGGAAATCAGTTCATATTAGTGGCAGTTGACTATGTGTCAAAATGGGTGAAAGCCATTGCTTCACCCCATTCTGATGCTAAGACTGTTATTAAACTTTTCAAGAAAATAATATTTCCAAGGTTTGGGGTCCCAAAATGTGTTATAAGTGATGGAGGGTCTCATTTTATTGAGAAAACTTTTCAGACCCTTCTAAAGAAATATGGAGTTAAGCATAAGGTTGCTACACCTTATCACCCACAAACTAGTGGACAAGTTGAGGTATCCAATCGGGAAATTAAAAATATTCTTCAAAAAGTGGTGAATACATCACGTAAGGATTGGTCTATTAAGTTAGATGATTCCTTATGGGCGTATCGAACCGCATATAGAACTCCTATTGGAACCACACCTTTTAAGCTAGTATATGGGAAGCCCTGTCATTTACCTGTTGAGCTAGAATATAAATCTTTTTGGGCTGTTAAAACTCTTAACTTTGATCATAAGGCTGCAGGTGAACAAAGATTGTTGAAATTAAATGAGCTTGAAGAACTCCATCTAGATGCATACGAAAATGCCAGAATTTATAAAGAAAAAACAAACAATGGCATGATCGTCACATCCAACGGAGAACATTTAATCCAGGTGATATGGTTTTACTATTTAATTCTAGATTGAAGCTTTTTCCAGGTAAACTGAGATCCCGATGGTCGGGACCATTCAAGGTGACAAAAGTCTTTCCCTTTGGAGCTGTCGAACTATGGAGCGAGAAATCTGGTACATTTAGGGTAAATGGACAGAGAGTAAAGCACTATCTGACAGGTCAACCAATACAACAAGCAAGTGACTTGGACTTGTTTGATGCTCCTGATGAGTAAATCCAAACGGTGAGAAGTCTGGCTGAAGACTTAAAACTTAGCACAGATAGGGAGGTAACCCTATAAAAAGTTGTTGTTTCATTTTAAGTTTTAAAAAAAAAACCCAACTATGTCAACTGCTGGTTTGGGGTTACTACAGGTAAGTGTTCTTATACTTTTATCATCCATTTTAACATTGAGGACAATGTCAAATTCTGGTTTGGGGTGGTAGGTAAGAAAACTTAACTGTTTTGTTTACATTGTGTGATTGTCATTTTATTACGCATGTGTGTTTTCCTTGTTTTGTTTGTAATCTTGTAATTTACCATGATTGCATGATAAATTTACTTTGAACACAAGGCTAAAGTATCTAAGGATCCCAAAATTTTGAGTAAAATTTTCAAAATTTGATTGTTTAAATGCCAAATCAATGTCTAAATGAACTTTATGTGATTAAAATTTTCTTTGAAAAGACTTTCCATGGTAAGACTTGAGCCAAAATGGGTTATTTATTAAACAAATTTTTAAAACCCATATCTTCTTGATTGAGTGAATCTCATAGTCATTAATATTCTAGAACTTGTTTTTTAACCGATTCAAAATGGTTTTTGATTATATGTCTTAGGATGATAAAGGCACAATTAGGTCTTATTCTTAAGCCTCAGAAATTTTGCACAATTTGACCCCTAGTTGCCCCTTTTGAGCCTAAAAGTGAAAATTTTTCCTTGAAGCCTTTCATTGACTGATCTTCTCTTAATGGTGAAAAAGTTGGAAATTTAGTGGAGCAAAGAAATAAAAAAAGGACTTAAGAAAAATATGGTATTGAATGCAAAGAAAAGCAAGAAAAAGAAAAAAGAAAATCAAAAGGATGATATTGAATGAATTACAAAAAGTCCATAAAAGTTCAAAAATTTGCTTTGTTAAATTTATGATTGTAATTTGAATCATTCATGACTATTAAAGCCCTTTTGTATTCCATTTTTCTTGAAATTCCTACCTTGACAATACAACCCAAGGCCACGTTACAACCTTTGAAAGACCTTTAGACTTTGACATATTTTCTATCTAAACTGTGGAGTTTCTGGTTTATTAACAAGCTTATGGTAATATTTTTTGACTATGATGATTTGAGAGATACACAAACCTTGAAACACTTGAGTGAAAATTGTGAGAAGAGTATCTCAAGTCTTGACATTGAAAAATTGATTCACATAAATTAAAATTGGCATTTGAATAAATCTGTTTCTCTATTTTGGATTCCTTAATTTATTAAGCTTAGTGTTTTTTGTATATTATCTTGTGAATATGGTGATTGCTTGAGGACAAGCAATGCTTTGGTTTGGGGTATTTTGATAAGTGCTTTATAACACAATAAATTAGATCCAGTTTGCTTAGGATTTTTATCATTATCCACTGTATTTCCTTTATTTATTGCGATTTTTGCTTTCTTTCCACTCTATTCTACTTGGGTATGTTATTTTGCAAAAATTAAGGCAATAAGGGGTCAAAAACAAGAGAAAAACGACCATAAAATGATAAAGAAACAAGAAGAACAAGCCCAAAGTGGAAAGAACTCTCTTTTTATGCTGAATTCTGACTCAGAATGCTGAATTCCGACTCAGAATGCTAAATTCTGACTCATAGTGCTGAAATCCGACTCAAAATGACCAAATCCGAGTAGAAGGACTCAGAAATGACCAAATCCGAGTGGAAAGACTCAGAGTAAAGCATTTCCAAGTGGAATACTGCACCGTTGGAGGAAAATCTGAGTGAAATGTTCCCTGTCAAAGCCATTCCGAGTGATAAATGGCTGACTCTGTTGGAGGTTCAATGCTGAAAAGGAATAAGTCTCGGTTGGAGGTGATTCCGAGTGGAAGCTGTCCGAATACAACCATTCCGAGTGAAAAAAGGGACTGATCTTCAATAAAAACTGCCCAAAGCTAATTCCGAGTGAAGGGATGCTGACTGAAGCAGATCTAACCAAGGAACAAGAACTTTTCTGGGCAAAAAGCTGTTCCGAGTGAGTTGATTCTGAGTAGAAGAGGCCACTGAATGAATGTGTTGAATAAGGAGGAATCCGAGTGGTTTCATTCGGAGAAAATGGCATTCTTAAGTGGAACAAGGCATTTCCGAGTAGTGTCTTAGCAAGCAAGGAAAAATCCGACCGGAAATGAAACATACTCGGGCAGACTCTCAAGTTTCACACTAAGCCCGAGTGAGAAGTCTCCAAAGAAAAGCACATCTAAGTGAGTTGGGGCAGAAAGCTGCATTTCCGAGCAGAGCAAGGCTCGAACATAAAAGAAATTCAATCAGCCGAATTCCAAAGTTTCTGAGTGAAAGTGAAGGCCATTCTGAGTGATTTGATTGATGACTGAAGTCAATTCCGAGTGGAAATCAACTCGGACTTCCGAGTGAAGGTGTGATTTTACCATTTGAATGTGACCGAGTGTATTCCTGAGAAATCCGAGCAAGATCTCTCCGAGTGGTTCAATTCCATAGACATAGCCGAGTGAAACAGTGAGCAGACTTCCCAATCCTGAGTGAGCCACTTTCCAGTCGGTTCTGAGTCACCTTTTAATCAGTTCTGAGTGAATCACTTTTCACTCGGTTTCGATTCACTCTTCAATCGGTTCCGAAGGAATAAAGCAATCGGAGTTGCTTTGCTCGTCTCCTCAGACACTGTCCGACTTCAAAGCAACTCAACACCGACCGGTTTTCTTCCAAACACCGACCCCTCAACTCGACACCGAGCAAAGATTCACTCGGTCTTCTTTAGAAAATGCACCTTTTTCCAGTCGGTTTTGTGCACAAAAGGCATTTTTCAACTCGAATTCTAGAGAGAAAGTGAAAACCGACCTAATTCTTCACAATGCAACACCGGATCACTACCTCCATCAACACCGACTCCTTCCATCTCTTCACAGGCCAAACACCGGATCAATAGAACACCGGCCACAATCAACAACACTCCTCTCCACACCGTCCAGCAACTCCAATGTCCCTAAAGCCACAACACCATCCCATTCCCTCTCCCTTTCCGTTCCAACATAACACCGGCTCCAACACCTCTCTCCATACCGTCCAATACCAACTTCACACCGCCCAGACTCTTCTCTCCAACCAACACCGTCCAGCAGTCAGCAAACCACCCTCCAGTAAGCTTTCACTCGGATTTTGGAGAAAAGATGAAAACCGACCCATTTTTCCACTCGGAATCTGCCCAGCTGAATAAATCCAAGCACCGAATTATTGGAAATATTAAAATAATGCAATTTGGGACAGTTGGAAGTCACATGCACCGAAAGTTTTCTCCCACTTGACACCATCCAGGCTGTCTCCAAGCTGTGATGGTGGGGCGGCTGAGAAGAAGACAATTGCACCAACTGGCAACGCGTTTTCCAAGCTGACTTCTTCCCTTCCTTTGCCTATGAAAGGGAACACAGACAGCACCACCAAGGCATCAATTCCATCAGCATTAATTCCTCTTTTTTCTTCTCTCTCTTTTGTTTTCCTTTTCTTTCTTTCTCTTCCGTCATTCTCTTTCTTTCTTTTCATTTTTTTTACTTCGTTCCTTTTCCTTTCTTTTTCGTTTTAATTTCTCTTTTTATTTTCTTTTTCTTTATTTTATTTTAAGAGTTGTGAATTGTAAAAGTGAGTTGTTTAAATTTGTAATTGGTGAAGAATACTGCAACAAGGAAATACAGTGGTAAATTATTCTGAGCTTTTGGAGAAACCCATAAGTCTTTATTTTTACCATGTCTTGTATGTTTTATTTTTCCATTATTTATATGAATTTGAATTATTTCATGAGTAGCTAAATTAATTATCTTGGGATAAAAGGGGTATGATAATATTTTATATTAATGTTATTTTGACTTTAAATTAAATAAATTTCTGTTTTCCATTTAGTTCAATTATGTTCAATGCTTTTAGTAATTCCGAACAAGAACCTAAATGATAAAACTGTATACTTGCGGGTATATTAGTAAGTTTAGGTAATAAATAGAATCGAGAGATTTATTTTTACCGGAAAGCTTTGAACTAAACCTAAGATTTTTGAAATGCTTTTTGTGACCTCGGTAAAACCGTGAAAGTAATCAAAATTCTTTTGAGGAAATAAAAGGGGTTTTCATAAAACGATAATGGGCCTTTCTAAGGATTAAGCAGCGCTTTCCATAGGTTAGGTACATTAATAGGATTCCGAGAGGAACATATTAATTAGCTTTTGGAAAATTCGCCTTGGAAAACTTAATTTGATTCTTATTTATGAAAAGTTAAAATTCATTAACATAAAATAGAGTCTTAATCCCCCAAAATCCCAAGATATTCTCAACTCTGATTTTTAAGTGTCAAGTAAATTTTATTTTTATATTTATTTGTATTCTGTGAAACTTTAATTTGTGCTTTATTTTATAAAAATCTTAAAAATCAATTGTGTGGATAATTAAATTTCAATATGCTGGTACTTTGAACACAGTCCCTGTGGAGAACGATAATCTTTTATATTACGCGACATAACCCGTGCGCTTGCGGGCCCTGTCAACCCCCCACCAGGGTAAGAAACAAGAGACCCTGTAACTTTTATGCCTAAACAAAATGCATATGATGTCATGAACCAATGCAAATGCATATGTGTAAATCGAAAGCCATCTCATAATATAGACATCATAGCCTAGCTCTACTAACCTTAATACTCATTAACTCAACAACGTTATCTTAAAACTTTGGAACAAGTTCATGGAGCCATCAATACCATAACTAACAACATCATCAATATATTCATAATGCCCACATGGGTCAATTTCAGCAACACATATCAAACAATACAGCCAGTGGCATTAATATCATTAATAATTCATATCTTTAACACTGAACCATCCATAACGTATCACTAATCAATAAACTTTCAACAACACACAACCAACACATCAGGCTATAACAAATATATAGCGCCATCATAGGGCGTATAACAACATTCTAATAAAAACAATACCAAGTAATCACCAACCATGTCAAGCTTTAAGCTTCCACTTCATTAATATTATTTCATAACATTGGTTTTATTTCTAGAATATTATCAACACCATCATGGGTCATTGACAACAACATATATCAAGCAATATATTAAATGGAACTTCACAAATCAAATTCACATAATATTAATATCACCATTTATCAAGCATCGGACTCTTTTATAAATAATACTTCATAACATAATAGTAATTATATTTTTATTTTATAAAATCAATATTTTCTAGGCATCGATATTTAAAGTAAACTTTTTAATTATAAAACCGGCCCTAAAAATAAAATCTCTACTCGTTACTTGGATGATAAACCCCCTCGTATGTCAACAAATACCTCAAGGAGTTATCCGACCTTTTGAACACAATCTCGATTTCCAACTTAGCTTTGAGTGTAAATTCTCTATATTCAATAAATTATGAGAAATTAATAAAAATAAATCTTGCAACCTATAATTTACCAAAACACTAAAATTGAGGCTAGAAAGTCAACACAATGGAGAAGAATCTCACTTACTGACAGTTACGAAACTCGTCGACGAAGTGTCAAAACTACCCTAAAGCTCCGAAATCCTATTGATGCCCCTCGAAGGCACACGACCAAGTTAGAAAAGAGAAGGGAAAGTCAAAAACATTGCATGTAACGGGAAATAAAAACATGTATGCGATCAGAAAGAGTAACATTTGCATGCTCCCATATTTTAATCCTAACTTAAGCTACAAGTGTCCTATTTCAGTGATTTTGGTCTCAAAATTTTTGTAACAAAATTTACTGCAACTTCTATGAGGGCACCAAAAGCTAATTCGAAGCCAATGAGTCCTAGATTTTGAAAATAGGTTCTTGACCCATAGCCATGCTATGACGTCCTTAGTCATTTTACCTTTATTTTAAGTCGTTTAATTAAAATTTTGTAATAAATCTTTCACAATCAATTAATTTTATTATCTTATCTTTATAAAAATAATCATTTTCGGTAAAAAAAAGTTCAAAATATAAAATATGTTATAAATTAAAAACCCCAAAAGCCATTAAAAATGGAAGAAACCCAAAAACTAAAATAGGGGCCTGATAAGTCTTGAAAAGACTTATTTATTAGCATTATTTCTAATTGCATTTTAATAATTTAAATGGAAAAATAATTATTATTCTATTCATTTAATAATTAATTAGAATTATTAGTGATTTAGTTAAATAATAATTTGTTTAATTATTTTAAAGTAAATAATTAATTATTGATTAAATTAGGATATTTAATGAAAAGGGAAAATTTTCAGGTGTTATCAATGAATCACTTAGCGTAGGCACACCCAGCACCAGTGTACCCACACCTAACGTGCAGGAGCAACACCAGCATCCATGTGTTTCAAAGTTTCCACCAGCGTGCCAATGCAGAATCATCCAGCCTACCCACGCTCACTTCCAGCGTAGGTACACGCATCAGCTCATCATCAGACCTGCTTCCTAGATTCCATGGGTGCTTATGCCTGTTCCAATGTGCCTACACTGAGGCCTAAAGACCCACCAGCATGCCTACACGCATCAGTTCACCATCAGGACCCAACTCTAGAGTGCCAGCATGCTCACGCCCGTTCTAACGTGGCTACGCCCCAACATCAATATGCCCACGCTCAACACCACATTCCTATGTGCGTTGGACCAACCCAACAGCGTTTCTATGTCCAAAGCTGGCGTACATACGCCAGCTGACTAGTCCACCTAATTTCCATTTTATTTCCAGTTTGTAATTTTACTAATTTAAGTTATTTATTTATTTTATACATTTTAATTAATTATATTCTCTGTAATTTAGGATTTTTAGGAGGCCTAGGAAAGCTATTTATAGTTGCGTTGTAAAAGCTAAACTAACTAATTCCAAACTAACTTTCAAATCTCTTTTTCATTCTCTGATTTCTCTCATCTCTCTAGACCTTCTCTCTTTAAATCATCTCATCCTTAACCTCATTCTCTGTATCCATTTCGTTCTTCTCCATGGGTGCTTAAATCCTTAGGATTGGGATTGATTAAAGCTGCAACCAAACTCAAATTCAAGTGGCTGAAGTTGAAGATTCACTTTAGGCAAGTTCTGAATATTGGAAGTGTTCAATCACACCTCTTGGATTGGGAAATCCAAGGCTCACTCAGAAGTGATCTCCAAAGAGGAATCATGGTGAGAGCTTCAGATTGCACTTCCTAACCTAGTTGCTTCTTGCCTAAGGAATTAGGTGAACAACTAGGGTTCCTTTTAATTTCGTAATTGGATTTGACATGAGCTGATACCTAAGGAATTAGGATTACTTTTTGTTGAATTAGTAATAATTACCTAAGGAATTAGGAGTTATTCATCTGTGAGATTGACTATGCTTTAATTGAATCCAAAGCTGCTGTCATTAGGATTTAAGTGAAGTTGTGTGTTGAGATCAATTCTAATCTGCAAGTTTAGTTTAGATTACTTGCTGACTTAATTCTACTTGTGACACTACTATATGAAAATTCACAATAACAATATAAAATTCAGAAAAATGCAAGACTTTATTGGCTTTGCTATGAGGTTCAACTAGAGACTTCTCAAGATTATGGTACTTAACACAATCCTTATGGAAACAATCAAATATATTACTTTTTAGCAATTGGTGCGCTCTCCAAGATTTCCATCATCCGATGAGATTGCATCAGGGCCTGGCGTGAACCCCAAAATGTAGCCCTGATGCATAGCGTCAGGCTGGTACCTAGCCTCAACTTGACAATAGCAGCACCTGTTGCTGTTACACATTTTAGGTCAATCGGGCAACTTCTAACCTACCCATTTGGCCCGTTTTAGGTCTGATTACCACGAAACTTCATGGGCCACATGCTTTTCCCATTTCGAAACTGTTGGTGCTGTCTGTTCATCAAAATTCCATCATACGCGCAAGTTATGTGTAAAATTTAGTTTAACACAAATAGGTGTAAAACCTTTGCACCAAACCACCTAAATGGACTCCAGTTGGTCCATGGCCTATATGCACAGTTCCTAAATGATCTAGGGAACCTATTGGTCCCTTTCGGGGTCTCAAAACCCACCATATCTCAAAATTACCTATTTAGTTCTTAATTTTCACATAAATGCTTATTCTAACATATACACACATCACCTACAACATCCAATCATCATATATTGCATCACATACATGATTTACAACATCACAAAACCTGCTCATGGCAATGATGAAACACATACATATTGGCTCTAAGCCAATATCTCACATGTATTTGTATATTGATGTAGGTTTTGATAATGATACAATAAATGAAGATATATTTATGGACAAATTAAAGGATGTTGTACAAAGCAATTAATTAGAAGCGAATCATGAAGTCCAAGCAAAAATAGATCAAGAATTCAAGAGTTAAATACATAAGGATTAATGAACATCAAGGACATATGTTAAAGGATTTTAAAGAGGCTTAAACAAAGTGCCATAGATCAAAAGGAACCACGCCTTATCGAATTAAATGTCAAAAAGGGTCAAAATACAAGTATTTTGTAGGAGAACAGCTTCATGAATCGATTCATGAAGCAAGCAATCGATTCATGCCATTACAAACATGAAGGAATAGATTCAAGAAGCTTGGGAATCGATTCACACAAACATACAGCGCCCAGGATTGCATTTTTTAACAAATGAATCGATTCTTCCCTGCCATGAATTGATTCATACGTTGAAACTTGCACAGATACGCTTGAGAAATTGATTCTCTTGGAAATTGAATAGATTCATTCAAGGCAAATGGGTCTGGATCATTTTAGATAGTATATGGCACTATGAATTAAACAACAACATTTTCCATGCTCCACTAGGCAGCACCATACCTTTCTGACTCAAGCTAACCGTCCCATGCTCCACTATAATTTTTTTAATTGAGAAACCATGCTGCACTACCCTCGGATAAATATTTTAATTGTAAAGCCATACCTTTCATCGCCTATAAATAGAAGACAAATCTGAAGGAGAAGGACACACCAACAGCAAGCATTCCTTTCTCCTTGCCTTCTTCCTCTCTCGTAGCTCTCTGTTCCTTTCTTTTGGTTAATTATTATCTTGAGAGTTAGGAAAATATTTTTTAGTAATTTACATATTATTTCTTAAGAGAGAAAAATATTTTTTTGAATGCTAAAATTTACGTATCCTCTCTTTGAGAGTTATCATTTTGTGAAAGCTTAAATTTGTATATCCACTCTTTTGGAGAGTTATCCTTGTACACTTAAACACCAAAAATCCTAGAGTTTGGGGTTGGGTTTCTACCTTGTAATTTGTGAGATTGAGAGATTGGGTGGTGAAACAACCCGACTTAATAAACCCAAAACCGAGACCAGGGAAATTTTTTCCAAAATTCACCAAGCAGTCGGGGTAAAATAAATCAAACGTAAGGCAAGGGAAAGCAAAACCGATCAGAGAAGGGAAGACCGAGTCAGAAAGCCACACATGGGCAAGACTCAGCTTCGGTCAAACAGACCAGCGAAAGATGCAGCGCTTGAGCGAGCCCTTATCCACTGTAGCGAACCCATTCACTCGGTAATTCTATTACTAGGAATCGGGATCTAAGTTCACTCGGGAATTATCCCCTCTCGGGTTATACTTCACCCGGTAAACCCAACCATACCTTATATTTATTCAAAGTCAACATGCTTCATTCGAAAGCGTCATAATCTCCACACGGGAAATGATTCCCTCGATTACTCCTTTCGAAGTCCATAAGCTTTCCCTCACCCGGATTGTTTCCCCAGTCCAATACCACTCGGTATAATTCCACCACAATTCACTCGGAATACTGTAACATCCTGGTTTTGGATTTAATTACCGATTGTAGCTAATTATATAATTAAGATTTATTTATTAAATAATAATAATAATAATAAGTGGCCAGGCAGAATTACACTGGTGCCCTTGGTGGTTTAGGAGGCTTCGGTTTCCTCCCTCTCTCTTCTTTTATGTTGATTGTGATTGATGGCTGAGACAATTAGCATTAAATGCAGATAGGATTGGAGTTAATGGTGATGGGATGACTGACTGTTGATGGAGTGGAGCTGTCACGGGCTGTGTGAAGGGATAAGGGCTTGAGCTTCTTATTTCCCACCCACTCTCTGCCATTCTTATTTTGTGGGATATTGGAAAACTCCTCTGTTCTCTCTTTGGACCTTGTGGCTTCTTCTTCTTCTTCTTCTTATTGCTATTCTTCGTCGTCTTCTTCTTCTTCTTCTTCCATTCGAGGACTGTTGGGGGCCTCGCTTGGGAAGTTGCAGCGTGGGGATGCTTCGGTTTGTGGAAGTGGTCCACTGTCCCTATGGCGGGGCTGCTTAAGGAGGAAGACAGTGTGGTTGAGTAAGAGAACTGTGTGGTGCTGTGTGCCTTGGAGGCTGGGACCCTCCACTGGACCGAGTGTGAGGACAGCTTGTGCCTGGGAGGTTTGGAACTTCCCTCTGTTTTGTGTATAGAACATGGAGTGTCTTGGAGGCGGAGCTGTTCGTGTGTCTGAGTGGCTCGGTGTTCCTCCAAAGCTGTGTTGAGTACAACAGCTGGGCCGTTCCGTTGAGAACAAGTGACTGAAGGACGATCGGTCGGTGTTGCAGGCTCATGGAGCTTCTGGATCTTCATTCCAGGTAAGGGGGGCTAATTTACATCTCAAATGTATGGTTTATGGACGGGTTCCAGGTGAAACTATTACACTGTGATGTGTTGTGTTTGCTATGTGTTATATGTTGTTGAGTGGAAGCCCGGATGTGTGATAATTATTATTTGCGTGGTGTATAATTATTTTTGTCCAAGAGATGTATGATGATATCTGTGATGATGTTGAGTCTATGTATGAGATGCATGTTATGTTTATTATGAATGCTGAGTGCATTTGTGTGGTCTGTTGCCGATTCTCGTTTGGGATACTATCTGAATTAGCATGAGATGTTTGCTATGAAAATATTGATGCCGAGTGGATATTATATGGTATAGCATGGGATGCTTGTTGTAAATGATAATTCCGAGTGGATGGCATTGTGATTGCGGAGTGTATGAGTTGTGGGACATCTGATTCACCATTAGGAATACCGAGTGCATATAGCGTTGGACGCTTAATACAGCGTCGGCAATCGGATGAATACGTGTTAAATATAATGAAAGACCTTGGGTTGGAGTCAAGGCAGTGCCGAGGGCACTAAGCGTGGGACGCTTGATGAAAGACCTTGGGTTGGACTCAAGGAAATGCCGAGTGCATTGGTGTTGGACGCCTGATGAATGAGACCGTATGCATCCGATTCGCACTGGAAATACTTGGAGTATGTAGCGTGGGACGCTTAATGTAGAATCGGTAATCAGATGAATAAGTGTGAGAATATAATTAAAGACCTTTGAGCGGGGCTCAGGCACTCTCCTTAAGCAAGGCTCAGAGTTTAAACATTATTGATATTGCTTGGAATAGATTTGGGGTAAAATCTGATTGGATGAATACATGTATATTGATACATTGTTATTGAGGATGTTGTGCATTATAGCCGGGTGAAATGGGTAAATCCTGATCGGAAAATGATGTGTGAATATTCATATTTAAATAGCAGTATGTGCTATGATTGATTATGTGATTTGTATAATTGCTGATTGACATATGTTATTGTATGGTTGAGGATTCGAAGATTAATCCGAGTCAATAACTGTCATTTAATATGTAAAAGCTCACCCCT
This sequence comes from Clitoria ternatea, assembly GCA_037962975.1. Classification (NCBI taxonomy): domain Eukaryota; kingdom Viridiplantae; phylum Streptophyta; class Magnoliopsida; order Fabales; family Fabaceae; genus Clitoria; species Clitoria ternatea. The sequence continues at coordinate 207,763,242 of CM075671.1, read as the reverse complement.
ATAATATTTTTTAGTGTATGCAGGTCGAACTGGTAATGAGGATGGCCTCAAGTCTGAGTGTTGGGCACTCAGATTATTAAAGTGCACATATGTATATATATTGTAAATAAATATGTTAAAGCCTTAGCCGGCTCTCTTGTAAACCGAATGGATTTAATTATAAGGGTTGTCTATCGGGTTTGTGAACAAGAGTACATTATATATATATATATATATATTCATATTGTTATGGTGTTACCCGATTTATTCATTTTGTGGTGTTGAGAAAATAATGCTAAGTCAACGAATTCCGAGTGGAATATTGATGGGAGAGTCGTGTCCAAGTGAAGCTTAGCGTGTGGCCTTTTTTCGAGTGATAAGGGTTTGTATATTCCGAGTGGGAAATCTCGAATGAATCTCTTCTGAGGGAAGAGTAATTATGGTGGTTCTGATTGAAGTGTTCTAGGAAGTCCTCTTCTGAGTGAACGAGGCTACATGTAATCCGAGTGAATGTTATATATATTCCGAGTGGATAAGTTTTAAATAAGTCCGAGTGACTTAACTTGCTGAATTTCTCCTAGTGGGAATGGGTTAATGTATTACCCGAGTGGTGAATGGTTAAGATGTGACCGAGTGATTTATAGCCAAGAGGTTATGGTGATCTCCGAGTGAGGAAGATCAAATTATACCGAGTGCAAAATGGATGTTGTATTCCGAGTGAATTGAGGTTAAAATATACCGAGTGGTATTGGACTGGGGAAATAATCTGTGTGAGGGAAAGCTTGTGGACTCCGAGTGAAGTATCCGAGGGGATCATTTCCCGTGTGAAATACGCCCGTGTGTTTTATAATTGTAATATGGCTAAGTATGAATTTACCGGGTAAATCATGTATATGGGGACCGTTCCTAAGTGGACGTGGTCCTGAAGCTGAGTGATAAAAATACCGAGTGAATGTGTTCACTTCAGCGAATGAGATTTCGCTCCAGCGAGTGTGAATGGAAGGAAGCTTTCTGGTTAGTTTCGCTTAAGCGAATGAGTTCTTTGCCCAAGCGAGATGGGTTGTCTCGCTTAAGCGAATTGGGGTCTCGCTTGAGCGAGTGAACACTGTTGGGCTCGCTTAAGCTGTGTCTTCCGCTGTTTGCCGTGTGAGTGGCTTTTAATTTCCCTTTCCATTCCATACATTATTATTAGGATCTTACAATTTGGTATCAAAGCGTTGTTTTTGTGCGTTTTGTAAAAAAAAAAAGAAATAAAATTGGGGATGTTATAGCTGGTATCAGAGCATGCTTAAAAGAATTAAGGATGTTTCATTTTGGTATCAGAGCGGACTTAAAAGATCCATGGACAAGGTATGCCTACTGTGTGTGGGCGGTTATGTGCAATATGACCGATTGTCATAATTGCTTGTGGTGTTCTATTGGAATTGATACATGTTTAATCAGGATTTACGTGATTATATGCCTATGTGCTTTGTTGTGGACACAGTAGTGAAAGGTACTACTGTTGAGATGTTTGTTGGGGGTAGAAGACTTGTTACTACCCTGGTTCGGTTATTCATGAAATGCTTAGAGGTTATTCTAAGCCTGGGTTGGTTAGAAAGGAAATAGAATGATATATGTTGAGACCCTTGTACAGGTGGAGGTCGGATTAATTGGCTAGGACTCTTGTGTATGCCATGCTAGTGGTTCATGGCCGAGTCATGCTTGTTGAATGAATTAGAACTCACATAAGTGAATGATAATAAAGGAATTCCCTAGTGTGGTGTTTCCAAATTCAAGTGATCGGTTGTGCCGTTTGTAAGGGATCATCCCTTGGCACGAGAACTCTATATGATATATGATGTACGTGATTTATGGTATAAGGGATGGGTTGCAGTTTCCTAAGTTGGAAATCTGGGTTTGTGATAGGTGATTAAATGTAAAATTTGATGCATGTTTAAGTGGCGTAGTGTCTCGGTTTCTGGTGTGTGAAAACCGGGTGAATGATTGGTTGGTGTTAGACCATTAGGTGTGGTAACCCAGTTGATTGGCATGATCATGTATGATCGGATATCATTGAGATGGATACCTGAGAGGTTAGAAAACTGGGTGAGAAATTGATGTAATTGGATACTTGAGGATTTGGGTTTGACTCGGTCTTGTGGTTGAAAACCGAGTGAATAAATGATTTAGTGGTAACCCATAAGGTATGGAGATTCCGATCAGATTTAGTGTAATTGTATACTATCAGATTCTGCGAGGCTGGGCCCTATAGTGGTCCAGACTTGAGATATTTAAATATTGTGGGAATGTTCCACGATGGGTTCTAGGTAACCCTTAGACTCATTAAGTCTAGTGATTGACCAGATTTTATGAATGGTCTAGACTCGGTGAAAAATGGATGTTGTGGGAGTGTCTCACGAGGAGTACTAGGTGACCCTTGGAATTTCCGAGTCGGATAATCTGATTGACCTTATGGATTGTTGAGCCGAGTAAGTAATGGTATAATGGATTGTTGAGGCTTGAATCATCCTAAGATAAAATGTAAATAATAAATGGGATACCTGATTGATAGTAGATGGAAAGGTTTACTGATGTTGAAACCTGCTATGAGATTGAAAATCATATTGTAATCTGAATTGTATATCTAAGTGAGCTTAGTGAATCGTTTAGGCTTAAATTGGGCTATGGCCGGTGAGGTATGATGGAATGAAGGATTAATAGGCTGTTGAGCCATGGTTTTATGATGGATGTGATCCAATGAAAGGGTATTTACTCGGTATGGGCTGGAAGCCAATTGTTGATATGCCATTATATGACGAGGCGTGTACCTTGTGAGGGTCGGAAGCCTATTACCATTATACTATTTTACAGTAGTAATAACTGATGTTTCATGATTGTTGTTGCGTGATGTGCCCTAGGTGGTGCATAATGATAATGTTGATGTAAATGTGTGCTTATATGTGTGTGTGAATTGCCATTAATTTTTGTAAATTAGTATTAGTTGAGTAAGCTTGGTCGGTGTGAGTGAAAGGAGTGTAATGTATGCTGTTCCGAGATGACTCTACCTACCATAGGTATTGTGGCAGCGTACATTTTTATAGTGACTCTATGTAATTGTTGTAACCCTATAGGAATGAGACGTCATCCTATAAGTCGGATGCAGCAATTCATGAGTCAGGCAGGTGAGGCTGTAGCTGCTTATGGTGATGGTGAGCCTATCGGGCTATTCTGAGTGAAGATGAGAGTTGTATTGAGTGAACGATAAGTGGTTGAGTATCAAAATGTGGATAGAAGGTTGTTTAACCTTGATGTGGTTACCTCCAAGAGGATCAAAGATTATTGGGTATGAATTGGCTACTAAAATGATGATTAGTTATTGAAATAGATGGGTGATCAGTAAGGTGAGAATTTGATCGGAAAGATTAGTATATTCTGAGTGTGAGAAAGTGGAGATAGATCCAGGTGAAATCCTTCTGTGAGAAAGAACTACTGAGTGGAGTCATGATGTTCCGAGTGAAACATCATTTTGGGGGAGTCATGACTAAGTTAAGGAACGGTGTCAGAATGACACTTTTGTATTAGGCGAAGACCGGATGAAATATCCGAGTTGTGTGACTTTCGGGTGAAGTGTCCGAATATGGCACTCCTGAGTAGGGAAAAAAATCCGAGTGAAGTGCTTCTGGTTGTGACACTTCTGTTTGGAACGCTACTGTATGGGACTTGGAATAGATAAGTTTTCGAGTGAATGGCTCCCGGGGGGAGCAGATACCCGAGAGGTAAATTATTCATATTTATGTTCGAGTTGATGTTTAGAGCTGCTGAGTTTGAACTCAGATTTGTATTTGATGTAGGCTTGAATGCCGAGTGAAAATTTTGTAAGTGAAAAGTTTTCCGGGTGAGAATTGCTTTCAAACCCGAATAACCCTTTGATTGAGAGATCCGAGTGACATTCTCAGGGGTGTAGGCATGGAATTAGCCGAAGGAATGGTTAGAAATCTGAGGTTTTGGAGTCGAGTGTGATGTCTATAAAGGGTGAATTCAGGCAAACTGTGCTAATTGGAGCGCATTGGAGCTCTTTTAAGTGTTTGGCTCGGTATTGTCGAGGTATATCATGGTTTAAAGAGAGATTTTAGTGGTCGGATGATATCCGAGGGTTTAATCCGAGATAAAATGGAAAATTGTGAGTATTTGGGGGAATCGGTAATGTTGTTTACCGACTAGCTTCTTCCCAACTGGTTGATTAACCTCCATAACGTGCCTCATGTAACGCAACTTTGAGTTTATACTCTGCGTGAATACTTAATTATGCCAAGTAACTCCTATGAATTGGAGGAAATGTTGATGGATGTACACCGATTGGCGTTGAGAGTGTAGGGCCGAGTGGCCAAAGAACTAGAGGTGCCATCGGTTGTGGTGAATTGGTAGAGTTAAATGGGGTAACTTGTACATTTTAAAATTGAATCCCCAAATGTATTGAATTTTATGAAGAGGTTGTAATCAGGTAGGACCTGACTTTAGTGTTTTTACCGACTGGAATTGTGGGGTGGTCGGTAAACCGCTTAAGAGGTGAAGCTATACCGAGTAGAATTGTGAACCGGTCGGTGAATGCTTGGGAAACAGTGACATATAATAGTTGAGGTAGCAATATTTTGAGTTGCTTGTTGAGATAAGTTCATGTTGGAATTTCGAGGACGAAATTCTTTGAAGGAGGGGGGAATTGTAACATCCCGGTTTTGGATTTAATTACCGATTGAAGCTAATTACATAATTAAGATTTATTGATTGAATAATAATAATAATAATAATAATAATAATAATAATAATAATAATAATAATAATAATAATAATAATAATAATAATAAGTGGCCAGGCAGAATTACACTGGTGCCCTTGGTGGTTTAGGAGGCTTCGGTTTCCTCCCTCTCTCTTCTTTCACATTGATTGTGATTGATGGCTGAGAGAATTAGCATTAAATACAGATGGGATTGGAGTTAATGGTGATGGGACGGCTGACTGGTGATGGAGTGGAGCTGTCACAGGCTGTGTGAATGGATAAGGGCTTGAGCTTCTTATTTCCCACCCATTCTCTGCCATTCTCATTTTGTGGGATGTTGGAAAACTCCTCTGTTCTCTCTTTGGACCCTGTGGCTTCTTCTTCTTCTTCTTCTTATTGTTGTTCTTCGTCTTCTTCTTCTTCTTCTTCTTCCATTCGAGGACTGTTGGGGGCCTTGCTTGGGAAGTTGCAGCGTGGGGATGCTTCGGTTTGTGGAAGTGGTCCACTGTCGCTGTAACGCCCCGTATAATTTTTCGAATAAATTTTTTGCGTTTTTAAAAGATCATTTTAAAATTCATAAATTAAGTTTAGAGTTCACGTAATAGTTGATAATTATGGAATATTATCATACATACTAGTCGTGAATAATTAAATTCAAGAAAACATTTAAGTAGCGGAAACAATTTAGAAAATAACGGTACATGATACGTTATACTTATTACAGCCTATAAAATCAAAGTCCAAGTAATAATTCATATAGGCATCAATCATGGCATCACTCTTCATTCTGCGTGGCATTCACTGTAAAAATTAATGTAAGAGTGAGACAGAATATAGAATAAATATAAAATAAATAAAATTGTACAAACACAATCAACAAACCATAATGATATGATGAATATGCCAAACAAGTTCATTTAATAAGTCTTTAATTAGTCAAATGATGTCATGTTGGATCCATTTGGTTTGGTGGGAATACTGCAGTAAAAGGTCTCATAGAGACACCGGTAGGAATTAATACAGTCATGGATCCCTACAGCCCCATGACCAACACATCGATAGAAATTTATACAGTCATGGATCCCTACAGCCCCATGACCAACACATCGGTAGGAATTTATATAGTCATGGATCCCTACAGCCCCATGACCAACACATCGCAAAAATAAGGCTTTAACTCATCATAGAGTAACCCCCCACTAGGGTAGGCAATCATGAAACCCCCTAAAATTCCATGGTGCGCCCAAATGCTTATGATGCATGAATGCCTTTAATTCTCTTTATCATTTAACATACCATGATATTAATATTTCCAAAACTACTTGGAAAACCACAAGTCCTCAAAGGACACATCACATATAATAATTTTCAGAATCATGGATTTACTGTTTCAACCACATGTAACAATAACCACAAGGCATTCATGTACATATATATTAATTATATCATTCATAATTATTCACCACCAAAATATACAACTGTATGATACTCATTAAAACGTAACAACATCAATAATAAATCATAATCACTCAAGAGTTTAATAATAAATTGTTACTTATAGAGAAAATATCATTTTCATTCATAATAACCATTATAATTAACTTTCAGCATTTCCAACAGCAACATACTCTAGTAAAACAGTCATAACATGAGCAAATCATAACTTTTTCATGTGATTCCACTTTCTATAGCTTAATAATACAATTATCTACAACTTTCATGAAGAACACAATTTCAAATTCCAAACAGAATTACCACTTATTCACGAAATACCACACTGCCTCAAGGTGAGTTTTCCAAAACGTACATATATTAGTAATTTGAACGTTTCTGGAGCTACAAAAATGATTTTGGCATGAAACGAGTTCTAAATTATACTTAACACAAATATCTACAACTTTCATGAAGGCACCAACCACTAATTCTCACTACACAATTCCCAGTTTTAAAAATAATATTCGGATTTCAAATTAACAGAATTACAGCTTGTACATACTTCAGTATTTTAGGCATAACTCAAGCTAAAAAAATATTTTTGACTTGAAACCACTTTCTATAGATCAATAACATAAATACCTGCAACTTTCATGAAGACATCAAAGGCTGCTTATGTACGTACAAGTCCCAGCATATTAAAATATACACAAAACATGGGATAAATATTCCACTCGGACATGCTGTAGTATTTTGGCTATAACTTTTGCTACACATACTCAAATCAGTCGGTTCAGGTCTCAAACTTCACATAATGAAAATATCTATAACTTTCATGAAGACACCGATCACTAATTCTCACCACAAAAGTCCCAGTTTTAAAAATAAATTTCGTATCTCAAGTTAACAGATTTACAGCTTGGACATACTTCAGTATTTTAGGCATATCTCAAGCTACAAAAATCATTTTGACTTGAAACCACTTTCTATAGATCCATAACATGAATATATACAACTTTCATGAAGACATCAAAGGCTGATTATGCACATACAAGTCCCAGCATATTAATATATACACAAAACATAGGATAAATCTTCCACACGAACATGCTGTAGTATTTTGGCTATAACTTTTGCTATACATATTCAAATTAATTGATTCAGGTCTCAAAATTTAGATAATAAAAAGATCTACAACTTTCATGAAGAAGTCACAGTCAAATTCATACGTTTTCAATTTCAAAAATAAGCAACACGTTATGAAGTTAATTCTGGAATCCTAGAACAGCATACAATTCTACCCATTTCATAGTTATTCACAACCCTGTCCCCTCTTACTTGGTTTGCCGACTGGAAATGGTCTCCTTGCTGTCCTTGCTCCTGTTCGAAGGTGTATTGAGGAAGAAGAGTAAAAGAGAGGAAGAAGGTATACTGGCCTTGTTCTCTGAAGGTAGGTCTGAGCAGAAGCAATGTTAATAATGTAAGGATAAGTGGGGAACAACTTTCCCTTGAGTGGATGTTTAGTGCTGTTAGTGCGTTGATAATGGGAATTAAATAAGAAAGTGGACTTATAATGGTCCACTTCTGACCGTCCTACACACTAGAGGTGAATAATGGGTTTAGATGCATTAAAATATGCATAAGAGACAAGAAAGGAGTCAAAAAGTTACTCCTGCGCTGAATACCGACTGGAATCCACTCGGTTAGCCTCTAAGCCGACTAGAATTGCCAGTCGTTGTGAAGAAGAAGGGAATCCGAGTCCCTCTCGCTCAAGTGAAATCCTCTCTCGCTTGAGCGAGTGCCATATATAACACTGCCATAAGGGAGTTTCGCTCAAGCGTTTCCGACTCGCTTGAGCGAGTCATACTGTCCTCGCTCGGAATTCCTCTGAAACCGACTCAAGTACTTGGTTTCTCACTCGGTAGAATCTTTCCAGAACCGACTCCCACCTAATTGGACACTCACTCGGAATTGTGTCTTCTTGAAAACTCGGTCAGATTTCTCTTCCTTGGAGGTAACTCAGTCGGAGTTGACTCGGACACTCAAAGTATCTCACTCGGCAGAACCTCTTGACACCGAGTCAGCTCTCAATCAGTCTCTCACTCGGCAGTTTCAAATCAAATCATTCTTAGCCGACTCACACTTACATAGTCTATCACTCGGCTATTTCTTCTAATTCTGAGTCATCACAAGCAGTCTTTCACTCAATTAAATCTTCCAGACTGATCCACACTCTTTGGTTTGTTACTCGGCAGATTACTACAAACCGACTCATTCTACTCGATTGTGCACTCGGTAAAATTAATTAAAACCGATTCCCAACACCCAGATTTCTACTCGGTAGAATAATCCTTATTGATCATCATTCACTCAGCATTTCACTTCCAGAACTGATCAATATTAGATCGGCCATTACTCGACAATTCCTTTCCTTACCAACTCATCTCTAAATTGATTACTCACTCGGTATGTCATCCCAAAACTGACTCCTCATCAGGTTGATCCTCACTCGGTTAATTCATTCCAAAACCAACTATTCTTAATTTTTACCGTATATCCTCAGCAGGTGCCATCCCACTTGGAATTACACACTCGGAGGTACTCCACTCTCGAGTTCCACTCGGAATTACTCTACCCTTTCATCATTAGGAGGAATTCACTAAGCCATCTCACTCAGACTTATTCGAATCTTATCCACTCAGAATATGTATAATATTTTTCACTCGGATATCAACACTTAGGAATATAGAAGTATTTCCCACTCGGGTTTCACTCGGTTAATCATTACTTAGTCAAAATCAAACCAACTTCTTCAACTACGTTTCACTCAGAGTCCATCAGGTCCATTACCACTCGGAAAAGGCCCATACATACGAGTCTCACTCGAAATTTGGCTTATATACATGAGACTCATTCGGTTATTCATCTCTTGGCATCACAGACTAACCTTCCTTGAATTGTTCTTCACTCGAAAACCTTGCTTTCACCAGAAAAGAAGCCATATGCATAAGTTCCATTCGGAAATGAATTTTCCTTTGCTCTCCTCTCGGAAATAAAGCACTCGGGAAACTTTCACTCAGAAATGAAAATACTTAACAATATGACTCAGAATTGAGTCGTTGGAGAAATACTTGACTCAGAAATGAGTTCTTCTGAGATGTTTGACTCGGAAATGAGTCATTTAGATATAATTGACTCAGAATTGAGTCTTTGGAGAGTACTTGACTCGGAAATGAGTTTTTCTAAGGTGTTTGACTCTGCAGTGAGTCATTCCAGGGTGAGTCACTCGGATTTTTTCACCCAGAAGTGGTTCTATCAGTCCACTTCACACAAAAGTGTCTTTGGGGCAAGGATTCCACTCGGAATAAACCCTCTCGGCCATGTTCCACTCGGAAAACACAACCTTCACTCGGTATTTCCATTTTTCACTCGGAATTTCTCTTAGTCACTCGGAATTTTTCTCTTTCACTCGGAACAGGGTGCCTTTTTCACCCGGACAGTCCTTTCTAAGGCATGTTTCACTCGGAAAATGAATCTTATCATTAAAGGTCTATGTAAATCCTATAATTATACCCAAAAATAAAATTTTTGGAGTATTATATATCATCCATAGAGTGTTTTATTCATTGATTAACACTTATAGACCTTATATACCTCATAATTTACAAAATAGGACTATTATTAAAAAAAAATAGGATGTTACAGTCGCTATGGCGGGGCTGCTTAAGGAGGAAGACAACGTGGTTGAGTGAGAGAACTGTGTGGTGCTGTGTGCCTTGGAGGCTGGGATTCTCCACTGGACCGAGTGTGAGGACAGTTTGTGCCTGGGAGGTTTGGAACTTCCCTTTGTTTTGTGTATAGAACATAGAGTGTCTTGGAGGCGGAGCTGTTCGTGTGTCCGAGTGGCTCGGTGTTCCTCCAAAGCTGTGTTGAGTACAACAGCTGGGCCGTTCCGTTGAGAACGAGTGACCAAAGGACGATCGGTCGGTGTTGCAGGCTCATGAAGCTTCTGGATCTTTATTCCAGGTAAGGGGGGCTAATTTACATCTCAAATGCATGGTTTATGGACGGGTTTCGGGTAAAACTATTACACTATGATGTGTTGTGTTTGCTGTGTGTTATATGTTGTTGAGTGGAAGCCCGGATGTGTGATAATTATTATTTGCGTGGTGTATAATTATTTCCGTCCAAGAAATGTATGATGATATCTGTGATGATGTTGAGTCCATGCATGAGATGCATATTATGTGTATTATGAATACCGAGTGCTTTTGTGTGGTCTGTTGCCGATTCCCGTGTGGGATACTTTCTGAATTAGCATGAGATGCTTGCTATGAAAATATTAATGCCGAGTGGATATTATGTGGTATAGCATGGGGTGCTTGTTGTAAATGATAATTCCGAGTGGATGGCATTGTGATTGCCGAGTGTATGAGTTGTGGGACATCTGATTCGCCATTGGGAATGCCGAGTGCATATAGCGTTGGACGCTTAATACAGAGTCGACAATCGGATGAATACGTGTTAAATATAATGAAAGACCTCAGGTTGGACTCGAGGCAGTGCCGAGGGCACTAAGCGTGGGACGCTTGATGAAAGACCTTGGGTTAGAGTCAAGGCAATGCCGAGTGCATTGGCGTTGGACGCCTGATGAATGAGATCGTATGCATCCGATTCACCACTGGAAATGCTTAGAGCATGTAGCGTGGGATGCTTAATGTAGAATCGGTAATCAGATGAATAAGTGTGAGAATATAATTAAAGACCTTTGAGCAGGGCTCAGGCACTCTCCTTGAGCGAGGCTCAGAGTTTACACATTATTGATATTGCTTGGAATAGATTGGATGAATTCATGTATATTGATATATTGTTATTGAGGATGTTGTGCATTATAGCCGAGTGAAATGGGTAAGTCCCGATCGAAAAATGATGTGTGAATATTCATATTTAAATGGCAGTATGTGCTATGATTGATTATGTGATTTGTATAATTGCTGATTGACATATGTTATTGTATGGTTGAGGATTCGAAGATTAATCCGAGTCAATAACTGTCATTTAATATGTAAAAGCTCACCCCTACAATATTTTTCAGTGTATACAGGTTGGACTGGTAATGAGGATGGCCTCAAGTCTGAGTGTTGGGCACTCAGATTATTAAAGTGCACATATGTATATATATTGAAAATAAATATGTTAAAGCCTTGGCCAGCTCTCTTGTAAACTGAATGGATTTAATTATAAGGGTTGTCTATCGGGTTTGTGAACAAGAGTACATTATATATATATATACATATTCACATTGTTATGGTGTTACCCGATTTATTCATTTTGTGGTGTTGAGAAAGTAATGCTAAGTCAACGAATTTCGAGTGGAATATTGATAGGAGAGCCGTGTCCGAGTGAAGCTTAGCGTGTGGCCTTTTTCTGAGTGATAAGGGTTTGTATATTTTGAGTGGGAAATCTCGAATGAATCTCTTCTGAGGGAAGAGTAATTGTGGTGGTTCTGATTGAAGTGTTCTAGGAAGTCCTCTTCTGAGTGAACGAGGCTACATGTAATCCGAGTGAATGTTATATATATTCCGAGTGGATAAGTTTTAAATAAGTCCGAGTGACTTAACTTGGTGAATTTCTCCTAGTGGGAATGGGTTAATGTATTACCCAAGTGGTGAATGGTTAAGATGTGACCGAGTGATTTATAGCCAAGAGGTTATGGTGATCTCCGAGTGAGGAAGATCAAATTATGCCAAGTGAAAAATGGATGTTGTATTCCGAGTGAATTGAGGTTGAAATATACCGAGTGGTATTGGATTGGGGAAATAATCCGTGTGAGGGAAAGCTTGTGGACTCCGAGTGGAGTATCCGAGGGGATCATTTCCCGTGTGAAATACGCCCATGTGTTTTATAATTGTAATATGGCTAAGTATGAATTTACCGGGTGAATCATGTATGTGGGGGATGTTCCCGAGTGGACGTGGTCCCGAAGCCGAGTGATGAAAATACCGAGTGAATGGGTTCGCTTCAGCGAATAAGATTTCGCTCCAGCGAGTGTGAATGAAAGGAAGCTTTCTGGTTGGTTTCGCTTAAGCGAATGGGTGCTTTGCCCAAGCGAGATGGGTTATCTCGCTCAAGCGAATTGGGGTCTCGCTTGAGCGAGTGAACAGTGTTGGGCTCGCTTAAGCTGTGTCTTCCGCTGTTTGCCGTGTGAGTGGCTTTTAATATCCCTTTCCATTCCATACATTATTGTTAGGATCTTACACTTTGGTATCAAAGTGTTGTTTTTGTGCGTTTTGTAAAAAAAAAGAAATAAAATTGGGGATTTTATAGCTGGTATCAGAGCATGCTTAAAAGAATTAAGGATGTTTCAAATACATTATCCATTTTGCACTCGGCATAATTTGATCTTCCTCACTCGGAGATCACTTAACCTCTGTTAGTCCTCAAATTTTCAATAAAAGCTTTCATAAAAATTATAAAATTTAGTTTAATTTGTTAGAAAATTAGGATTTAAATTCAATAAATGGATGTTGTTGGAAATAATCTGCCCTTGATCAATTTTCTCTAAGTTTTGCAGTGAAAAAGTTAAGAAATCAAGAGAAAATTACACTGGAGGAGCTGACGCGTAGCCTTATCCCACGCGTAGCATCAACATCTATTTTTGATGCTGACGCTATGCATCACAGCCACGCGTAGCGTCAGTGCTGCGTGGTCTCCACCTTCACTTTGGCCAACCACTCCACTTGGACCCAATAATGGGTACTCCACTCAGCACCAATGGGCATCCCACTCAGCATGAAAGGCCAAAACTCGGTGGAAACATGTTCATGTGGCTAGGCATGATCAAATTTAATAATTTGAAGTGGCCAATATCAAGTGTTTAATGGAGGCTGAGTCAGGGGTGTGACGCGTAGCACCACACTGACGCGTAGCGTCAGCACCCTTGCTCAGCCCTATAAATAGGGCCATCTAACACCATTCCAAGCATCAAAACCCATCCAATCACATCCCATTTTCTTCTTTTCTCTCTTTGTGCTCGACTTTGAGTACTTCTTTTGAGAGTTGTAGTTCTAGAATGGTTTTCTAGATACTTTAGTGTGTTTTGGTGTATTGTGATTGTTATATCGTGAAGTTCCCATCATCTTCGTAATGTCAAACTCTGTAAGTGTTGTTTTTACTTTCACCATGTGTAACTAATTTGTTTATGTTGGAATTGGTGAACTAATCTATTGAGTATAATGTTGTGAATTCGACTTCTGCATGTTTATGATTCAAGTCCATGTTAGTATTTCAACCTTTTATTAATATGAACGTCAAACGGGAGAATGATTTTCATGTGTATTGAAACTTGTTTTATTAGTATGAATGTCAAACGGGAGAATGATTATTCATGCCGTATTGAAACTTGTTTTGACGAAAGTAAAAGTTGGAATACCCTTGGTATCTCAATTCTATAGGGGTTGTTAACCATCTTTGCCATAAGGCCAATTCTTAATGCAAGTTTTTACTGAGAAAGCTCACGAGGGATCGGACTTTACGGTGAATTCTTAGAATTTATATCACGAGGGATCGGTTATAATGATTTTAAGCTGCAATGACATGAAACTTGATGATTAAATATGCATGTCTTGAGTTCCTCATTTTTATTCTAGATTAGGGATCCAATTTCCAACATAATTTGTTTATCAGTGTTTATCTCAAGTATCTTACCTATTCTAGATTGCAACTCAACTTTTTAGATAGATTTTTATTTTCTTTTTATCTTATGAACCACTCAATCATGCTATCCTGTGAATATTGTATAAATTGTATATAAATCATTCTTTTGTCTATAACTTTCTTCACATTTACCATAGTAAATAGAAAATTACTATTGTTAATTGGACTTTTAATCCCAGTGGAACGATATCTAAATTTTGAAAACTACAAACGATTGGTGCGCTTGCCAATTAACAACCCGGTGGTGGAAACGAACTGTTGAGACGCTATCGCCGGGTTAACAAGTTTTCTGGCGGCGTCGCCGGGGATTGAATTGTTTCAATAAAATAGTAAATTTTTAATTACCGTGGTAAATATTTTTTTTACCTTAGTTAATTTTTTTTTATTTTTACTTATTGTTACACTAACTTTCTTTGTCTAGTTTGTGTATGCAAACTCGATCTACCGCAGGTAAAATTTATTTTGATCCTGAGATAGAAAAGTTTGTAAAGAAAATCAAGTCTTTGAAATCTAAAACACAAACTAAATCTTCTTCTACTTCTAAAAATTTTAATATGGCTGCTGAAAGGGGAACATTGGGACAGTTTGCTGCTATTAATGGTCCACCCCGAGTTTCGGGAATGTTTCAAGGACTTGTTGTACCAGTAGAGATTAAACCTGCTACTTTAAATATTATTCAAAATAATCAATTTGTTGGTTTAAATCATGAAGAACCATATGAACATTTAACTATTTTTTATGAGTTATGCAGCATAATTGGTTTTGAACCCAATCAAGAAGAGTCTGTTTACATGAGACTTTTTCCTTTTTCATTGATTGGTAAAGCAAAAGAATGGTTTAAATCTTGTCCACCGGGTAGTTTTGCAAACTGGTCCGATGTTGAAAGAAAATTTTTGGAAAGATTTTATTCTCCTTCGAAATATTTTGAAGCAATGACAACCATACACTTGTTTTCTCAAAATAATGATGAATCACTAGGAGAGACATGGGAACGATTCAAGGTACTTTTGAGAAAGTGTCCAAACCACAACCTGAATGATGCTGAAAAGGTAAGAATCGTTTACCATGGTTTATTGCCTCAGTTCAAGATGATGTTAGATGCTTGTGCAGGTGGTTCTTTAATGAACAAAACTGTGGAGGAAGCCATAGAAATATTGGAATCAATGGCTATTAGTGACCGCCAAGCAAAACATGAAAGAGGTAATGTACAGAGGAAGCCAGGAATGCTCGAATTGGGAGTAAATGATGTGGTGTTGGCTCAGTAAAAATTACTGACCCAACAAATTGAAGTTATGAGCAAGCAATTGGAAAAACTCTAAATTGCTCAAGTAGCATCACCACCCCCTGCTCAACTTAAACAATGTATGCACTGCATGGGAGAACAACCATATGGTTACTGTGGAAATGAGCAAGAGCAAGCCAATTTCATGAACCATCAAAGAGCACCCTTAGGTAATTTTCCTTTTAATCATGGAAATTCTTTCCCTAACAATTACCTACAGGGTTGGTAAAATCAGAATATTGGCTGGAGACAGGACACTGGACCTTCCAACAGACCTCCTAACAATCAGTTTAAGTAACAACAAACTGACAATGCAAGATTGACAAGGATAGAGGAATCTATTCAACAGTTATTGCAGTTTGTGGAAACAAATGAAGCTTCCCGGAAAGCATCAGACATACAAATGGGTCAGCTTGCAAAAGAAATATCCGAATTAAAGAGTTCTGGGTTTACTGCAAACACTCAAAACCCAAGGGAACAATGTAATGTTGTTTCTTCTGATGTTGTAAAAATTGATTGTAAAGAAAAGAGTGAGAAAAAGAAAGAAGAAGAAGAAAAAGAAAGTGAAAAAATAGAAAAAAATGAAAAAAATGAAAAAGAAAAAAATGTGCAAGTAAATACAGAGCAAGAAACAAACTGTATAACCCCAAAAAAATGTAAAGATCCGGGGAGTTTCACCATTCTTGTAACAATTGGAAATATCAACGTCAGGAATCCGTTATTAGATTTAGGGGCTAACATCAACTTAATGCCCTTAGAATTAATAAAGCGCATTGGTGAATATGAGCTAAAAGAAGCAAAGACAGAGTTACAGTTTGCGGATTGCTCTGTCAAAAAGCCTTTTGGGATTGTGGAAGATGTACTGGTAAAGGTTGATAAGTACCACTTCAGAGTTGACTTTGTGGTACTGGATATGAAGGAGGATACTGAGATCCCCCTGATCCTAGGAAGACCTTTCATGAAGACTGCAAGGATCAGAGTAGATGTTGATTAAAGTGTGGTTGCAGTCAAGGTTTATGAAGAAGAGGTAAGCTTCAGTGCTCATGAACACCTCAGGACAAGTAATGAAGAAAACGTTTACCCATTAACCGAACCAGGTATACCTCTTCCCAATCAATTAAATTGTTTTAAATTAACTGATGCCTTGAATGATGAAAGACAGGTAATTAAGCATTGGAGAAAAAGAAGAAGGAAGAAAAAGACAGGTGATTCCTCAACAAAAATTGAGAAACCACCTGATTAATCAAAGGTAACGTCCGGCTGGAGACAGTAAACCTAGCGCTCAATGGGAGGCAACCCATTATTTCTATTTTTTTAATTGTTTTAAAAAAATTTAAAAAGAAAGAAAAAAGGTTAAAACTCAAAAGAAAAGGTTTTTGAAAATCAAAATTTTGAAAAATCAAAAACAGAAGCCCACGCGTAGCGCCACTGTGACGCGTAGCGTGGACTCTGAATTTTGGACCTGACGTGTAGCGTCCCATCCATGGGTAGCGTCAGAGCCTACGTTCAGTTTTTAAAACTGAACCAGAGAGGCCCATCTTAGGTTTTAAAACCTAAGATCTCCTCTCTGCCTCACTTAGTTTTCAAAACCTAAATTTTTGAAACCTCTTTTACTCTCTTCCAAACCTTCTCAATTCTATTTACCCAATGAATCACAAGTAAGTGTTCTAATCCTTTCTCTTTAGTTTTGTTTTTAAATTTTCAATTTTTAGAAATAAATGTGGTTAGGATTAGGATTAGAAGACCATTGGAATTGATTGCTGTTAGAAATAGGAATTCAATGGATATAATGTGGTTTGGAAAGGGGTTGCTGATGTGCAACCCCTGTTTTTCTCTGTTCTACGCAGCTCACGCGTAGCATCCCACTGACGCGTAGCGTGAGGATGAACTGCGAGCCCACGCGTAGCGTCCCACTGACGCGTAGCGTGGGCAGAACAGGCTTACGCGTAGCGTCCCACCACGCCTAGCGTCAGCCTCTGTTTTTAATTTTTGTTAATTTTTGTTTCTTATTTTATTATTTTTATTATTTTATTATTTTTTTAAATCTGTTTAACATGCTGTGTGTGTGTGTTTGTTTGTTGTTTTCTTTTTTAAAATTAATAAATTTTCATATTTAGTATTTGTTATACTTTCTTACATACAAATATAAAAATAAATTTCTATAAATTTTGAATAAATTGTATGAATTTCGTTTTGAAAATTTGATTCAAAAATACTTAAAATTTTTTTAAAAAATATGTATGTTAACTTTCTTTATAAATCACAAAAATACAAAAATATGTTGTTGTGAGAATTTCATGTCTATTTTTTGTTAGTTTTTAGAAAAACCAAAAATATTTGTGTTTCAAATTTTGTGTAAATATTTGGTTGATTGTATATGATTGTTAATGTGTGATTTACTTTTTAATATGTGTTTAATTTTAAAATTTTTACTTTTTGCAGATGTCACCAAGGAAATCCATTCCCACTACTGGTCCCTCTAAAAGACAGAGGAAGGCCACAGATACTGACACCACCTCTGAGGATCCTGATCTTCAGGGACAGGAGGTGTTAGGACCGAGGGATCCTACGAGATTTCACACTGATGCGAAATGGACCCGCTTTCATCAGATTAAGGGTCAAAAGCTGATGTGGGAGAGAATATTGGATCTTAGTGCTGGAGATTATCCTGAGCTGCAGGATGGAATCCAGAGGAGGAGATGGGGACCCCTGTTTTCTCTACCGACTGAGGGGGATCCCATCTTAGTGATGGAGTTTTATGCGAATGCCTTCAGGACTCGCCAGGACGCACCGAGTATAGGACAACAGCGGACGAGTTGGGTGAGGGGCCGACATATTTCATATGACCGGGACACTATCAGTACCCTATTGGGTAATCCTTGGGAGCCTACTCCCGAGGATGACACTTGTTTCTGGAAGGAAAACAGAAACAAGATTATTGCCGAGGGAGAGTTAGGATACTCCTTCGAGGAGGTTGCTCACTTCTTAAGCAAGGATGGAATCTTTTTCAACCTGAGTAAGGTTGGAAGGAGTCCATCTAACCTCCTAAAGACCCAGCTGACCCCTCTAGCCCAGGCATGGTCCCACCTCATGCTTCATAACATCACTCCTATCACCCACCTTTCATCTCTTCCAGTTGAGCGTTGTTGCCTTCTATTTTTTATCCTCCAGGGTCATACCATTGACATCGCTGAGCTTATATCTGAGCAGATTCACTTGTATGCCCTTGGGTATAAAGTAAACCGCCCCATTCCATTTCCTCTCATCATATCTGCCTTACTGAGGAGGCAGGGAGTCGTCGTACCTTCACCTGAGTTCACTAGTTCTTCGGGGAGAGTCCCCAAAGTTCTAGTGAACAGAGATTATTTCGTCCAGCAGTGCGAGCTTCCACCACTAGAGCAGGAGGCTCAGCCTAGACCTAGGAGGAGGAGACCACCAGTGCAGCCTCCATCTACTGATGCTGTCACACAGGGCTTTGCCCGGATATCACTTGAGCATCAGCATATGATGCAGATGATGGCTGCCACTCATAGAGCTTATATTCATCTTCACGATGAATTTTATCAGTACAGGTTACAGGGAGAGGGAGCACCTTATGTTACCCCGGCCGAGTTTGCAGCATATGTAGCTTGGCCCGGTGATTTACCTACCTACCCTGAGACTGGTGGATCGTCTCACGCACAGGCTGACTCTGACGGCGATGATGAGGAGGAGGTTGATGATCAGATGGAGGATTGATGATGCCATCTTCTTATTTCTTTCATTTACTTTGAGTACAGTTATTTTTAGTTTATATTTACATTTACATTTACACTTTATATTATGGTATTTTATTATTATGTGGTGTATTTTTACGTAATTATTTGTTTTTGCATATTCTATTCAAAAAATAATCCAAAAATCCAAAAATAAAATTTATCTTTTAATAAATCAATCAAGTTTTTGTTAGTAAGTTAATACACTTAGAGTTTTTACACAATGAAACTTAATTTTGTAAAATCAATTATTAGTTCTTTATAACTTAGGAATTTTGATAAATTTAATTACAATAGGTTTATTAACCATCAAGTAAATTTCGATAGCCCGGTGAGTAGAGAGATATCTTTTTAAATACTTGAGGGTTTAATCGACATATTTTCAATTCGAATTGATTTTGCTTTAATCTCTGATTTGTGTTGTTGTACAGAAAATTCACGAAAATGATCAAGGCACATTTTTGGTAAAAAAAAAAACCTTGGGCCAAACAGCTTACCTTGGTAAAAATTATTTTATCCTTTGCAAGCCAATTTGAGCCTAAAATAAAATTCTTTGGTACCCTTAAACCTAAATCTGTTTTTACCATTCCCTATACTTGATTGATTACAAGAGCAGTTGAAATAAATGAAAAATATTTTGAATGTTCTCACAAAAATGGGGAGTGAAAATAAGCAACTTGTTCTTTTCAGAAAAAAATAAAGTATGGAAAAGAAAAGTCAAAAATAGTGAAAAGAATCAAGTTGGGGGTATTTATTTTTCATCAACAAAAGAAATGAGAGTTTGGGTCAAGAAAAAGCCTAAAAAATTATAAAATGCTCTTTTATGATTTCAGGTTTTTGAATTCCAAGAAAAACCATTGATTCTTGTAAGCCAAGCCTCATTACAACTCGTGAAAAGACCTTGTGATTTCTGAACTAATTCTGTATAAATAACCATTGATTAGATGACAAACAAAGTTAAATTCGTTTGATCTTATGATTGATTGAGTAAAACAAGTTACCTATTACATAGAGATAAACACCTGTGAGGTAAGCCTGAAATTCTGCTTGATTGTTAATAGAATATTGTAAATAAATTTTATCATTAAACCTTTGCTATACTTGATACCAATTTTTGATTATTACAAAATTAATTAAATTGTTAAAATTACTTTTTATTGTAAATTCTCGGACTAACTTAAAAATTTGATTCCAAATTTTTTATTTTTCTCTCTTGCTCGAGGATGAGCAATGTCTCAAGTTGGGGGTATTTGTTAGTCCTCAAATTTTCAATAAAAGCTTTAATAAAAATTTCATAAAAATTATAAAAATTAGTTTAATTTGTTAGAAAATTAGGATTTAAATTCAATAAATGGATGTTGTTGGAAATAATCTGCCCTTGATCAATTTTCTCTAAGTTTTGCAGTGAAAGAGTTAAGAAATCAAGAGAAAATTACGCTGGAGGAGCTGATGCGTAGCCTCATCCCACGCGTAGCATCAACAGCTATTTTTGATGCTGACGCTATGCATCGCAGCCACGCGTAGCGTCAGTGCTGCGTGGTCTCCACCTCCACTTTGGCCAACCACTCCACTTTGACCAAATAATGGGCACTCCACTCAGCACCAATGGGCATCCCACTCAGTATGAAAGGCCAAAACTCGGTGGAAACATGTTCATGTGGCCAGGCATGATCAAATTTAATAATTTGAAGTGGCCATTATCAAGTGTTTAATGGAGGCTGAGTCAGGGGTGTGACGCGTAGCACCACACTGACGCGTAGCGTCAGCACCCTTGCTCAGCCCTATAAATAGGGCTATCCAACACTGACGTTGTTATTTTTACAGTCGTGATTCCGTCAAATTAGTACATTAAAATTAATTAATGTAGTACTAGGGTGTCAACCTAGGTCGTTCTCTCAAGGATCAACACAAAAATTTAGGAAAAATCAAGTCTTAAACTAATTTTTAACAATTAAAAATAAAAACTCAACAACTAAAATTTTTACAAACATAAGTTCACTAACATACAATTGGGGGGTTTTGATTGATTTTTGTTGTCATAATTAAAATTAAAACAAGGTAAATAAAGGATTTAAAACAATAAATAACAAGCGATTGATTTTCTTGGAGTATTGTAAATAAATTTATCCTTGGTTCATTAAAGATAATTTGTATACTTATTAATGTTAATTTCTTAGCTCAATTTGAATTGATCAACTAAGCGTCTTTTTCAATTCACAATTCCTTTACTTTCATTTAAAAATAAATATTTTAATCAAGCATCCTAATTAAGCAAAAGGAGTCAAGATCTTAAAATCTAGGAATCATTGAGCATACATAAAAACATCGCCTATATACATAATCTATTCTCAAATTATGGAATTAAGCAAACCATAATTATTAAAAGTGATTATGAAAATATTCATTAAGCATGCATATTTCCTTAATCCGTTCTAATTTGAAATCTTATTTTACTCCATTTGAATAATTAAACCGATTAAGCATACAGATTCAATTAAACAAAATGGATTTAAATAAGTAGAGAATGATTATGAAGAAATCACAATAATAAAAGCATACTATATTAAAATTAATGACCTCAAAATTACATTACAACATTCTCCAAGAAAATCAATCTAGGGTTTTAGCCCTCCATAATAACAACTACAAAGAAAAGAAACTAACCCGGAATGGAGCAAAGAGGGGGAAGAAGAGAGGAGGAGGCTTTATGCCTTCCTCTGATGCTTATAGAAACAAAGAGAGAAAATAGAGAAACGTGAATTCAGGTGTGTTTCAAGCCTTTGGCAATGGTCCTATTTATAGTGAAAGCAAGGGTAAAGGTCTCCTGCTGACGCTGTGCGTCAGCAGGACGCTACGCGTCAGCGTTGCGAATCTGCTTCCATGCTACGCGTAGTTGTGAGGCTACGCGTGAGGGTTTCTGACTCAGAATACATTATTTCATCCAATAATTCTTCAATAATGCTTGGACACTTGTGCTGCATGTTCCCCACTGAGATAGTGCCGTATGTCTGTAATGGATTGGCCAATAAGTGCTTAAATATAAATAAATCCTCCACTTCTGAAGTTGCATACAGCCTGTTAATGGGATCCTCGTCACTGTTGACGCTACGCGTGGGCTTGACGCTGCGCGTCAGTGTTGCGAATTTGCTTCCACGCTACGCGTGGTACCAGCGCTACGCGTCAGACCTGATGCTCAATTTTATGATTTCCCAATTGCAACCTCATTTGTTCACTACAATATAAGGGAAATCAAGTAAGATTTATTATTTCCATTTAAAGATTATTGCCTAATTCATTTAATATTAAATAAAGCTTGAATTATGAAAATGTGTTAAAATGCATAATATTACACAATTAGCAATGGCAAATTATACACATTTAAAGCAAGGAATTAAGGCTAAATCATGCATCATCAAACACCATTCCAAGCATCAAAACCCATCCAATCCCATCCCATTTTCTTCTTTTCTCTCTTTGTGCTCAACTTTGAGTACTTCTTTTGAGAGTTGTAGTTCTAGAATAGTTTTCTAGATACTTGAGTGTGTTTTGGTGTATTGTGATCGTTATATCGTGAAGTTCCCATCGTCTTCGTAATGTCAAACTCTGTAAGTGTTGTTTTTACTTTCACCATGTGTAACTAATTTGTTTATGTTGGAATTGGTGAACTAATCTATTGAGTATAATGTTGTGAATTCGACTTCTGCATGTTTATGATTCAAGTCCATGTTAGTATTTCAACCTTTTATTGATATAAACGTCAAACGGGAGAATGATTTTCATGTGTATTGAAACTTGTTTTATTAGTATGAATGTCAAACGGGAGAATGATTATTCATGCCGTATTGAAACTTGTTTTGACGAAAGTAAAAGTTGGAATACCCTTGGTATCTCAATTCTATAGGGGTTGTTAACCATTGTTGCCTAAGGCCAATTCTTAATGCAAGTTTTTACTGAGAAAACTCACGAGGGATCGGACTTTACGGTGAATTCTTAGAATTTATATCACGAGGGATCGGTTATAATGATTTTAAGCTGCAATGACATGAAAGTTGATGATTAAATATGCATATCTTGAGTTCCTCATTTTTATTCTAGATTAGGGATCCGATTTCCAACATAATTTGTTTATCAGTGTTTATCTCAAGTATCTTACCTATTCTAGATTGCAACTCAACTTTTTAGATAGATTTTTATTTTCTTTTTATCTTATGAACCACTCAATCATGCTATCCTATGAATATTGTATAAATTGTATATAAATCATTCTTTTGTCTATAACTTTCTTCACATTTACCATAGTAAATAGAAAATTACTGTTGTTAATTGGACTTTCAATCCCAGTGGAATGATATCTAAATTTTGAAAACTACAAACGATTGGTGCGCTTGCCAATTAACAACCCGGTGGTGGAAACGAACTGTTGAGACGCTATCGTCGGGTTAACAACCTCCATTCCTTCAGAAGGAGTCCCAACAATCAAGTTTCATTCAGGATTCCTAAGTTCTCACATCACTCGGAGGAATTCACCAAGTTAAGTCTCACTCGGACTTATCCAATACTTAGCCACTCAGAATATATAACATTCACTCGGAATATATATATAGCCTCGTTCACTCGGAAGAGGACTCCTAGCATACACCTCAATCAAAACCATCACAACAACTCTTCCCTCGGAAGAGGTTTATTTGGGATTTCCCACTCGGGAATATTCAAACCTTTCCCCACTCGGGGTTTACTCATATTTTCACTCGGTAACATATGGACTAGTCTTCATCACTTGGAAAAAGACCACACAAACAATAGCTTCACTCGGTAATGGCTCTCCCATCAATATTCCACTCGGAATTCATTGACTTAGCATCATTCTCTCAACACCATATAATGAACAATTCGGGTAACTTTATAACAATGTAAAATATATATATATATATATATACACACACAATGTATACTTGTTCACAAACCCGATAGTCAACCCATATAATTAAATTCGTTGGGATTACAAGAGAGCCGGCCAAGGCTTTAACATATCTATTTACAATATATATACTATATATGCACTTCAACAATCTGAGTGCCCATCACTCGGACTTGAGGCCATCTCAACATTCCCAGTCCGACCTACATATACTGAAAAATATAGCCACAGTAGGGGTGAGCTTTTACATATTAAATGACAGTTATTGACTCAGATTAATCTTCGAATCCTCAACCATACAATAACATATCTCAATCAGCAATAATGCACTCTGCCATTTAATATGAACCCTACAACAACTTCATCCACTCAGGATTCATGCAATTCAATCAAGACTGAGTAATTCACAACATTCATAATCACCTTGCACTCGGTAACAGTACCAATTTATATATATTCACCTAGTCGGAATTCACACCAATCATTCATGGCTATATTAATCATGCTATTCACAACAACATTTACACATATATATACCATTTCATTGAGCTCATCAACAATATAATGTGTACTCAATAGCATCAGTATACATGCATTCATCCACTCGGATATAAGTGTGCACTCGGTATAGCATCAGTATACATGCATTCATCCACATATTCATACAATTCACATTGAGCTCAATGACAATCATAAGTATGCATACATTTATTTCACCCAGATCCGGTTATTTATTATCAATTTTTATTGTTGCAACATAGGCTCCAAGCCTTTTTCTCAGCTCCAAGTGGATTCGGCCGTTTTACTGGTACCAAACCGTTTGCCCTCACATGTAACACAGTCACTCCAAGCGACAACGGAAGTGTTACGGGCAGCCCCGAGTCCAACCCAGTAGGCTTGCCTTGAGTCCAACCCAAGGTCTTTAAGTGTCCAACGCTTAGTGCACTTGGCACTTCCTCGAGTCCAACCCGAGGTCTTTTATCATGTTTAACACGTATTCATCTGATTGCCGACTCAGTATTAAGCGTCCAACGCTATATGCTCCAAGCATTTCCAGTGGCGAATCAGATGCATACGGTCTTATTCATCAGGCGTCCAACGCCAATGGACTCGGCATTGCCTTGAGTCCAACCCAAGGTCTTTCAATATGTTTTCCACACATATGCACTCGACATTCAAATATCAATAACATGCATCCAATGCATATTACCATTATTATTCATAAACAGGGATCGGCATAGCAATAACACAATACATGCACTCGGCAATCACATGTACTTGGCAAATCACATGCTTTTTAATATAAAATCCCAAACGGGAATTAACATAACCGACCCACATCTCATGCACTCGGCAATCACAATGCCATCCACTCGAAATTATCATTTACAACTGGCATCACATGATTTTCATATAATATCCACTCGGGAATAACACAACAGTCCCCCATCTTATGCACTCAGCATTCGCAAGTTCACTGACAAGCATCACATGCATTTAAACACAAAATCACACACGGGGATCAGTACAATAAACTCATATACTCAGCTTTCTCATTAACAACCAACTTCCATGCATTCACTCAGCATTTCATATTTATCTTCATACATCTCATGGACAGAATCATGACAACATCACGCAGACCATAATAATCCCAAATCCGGGTGTTTCATGCACCAATACTCAACCACAACATATCAATCAACATATTTCAAACATGACACAACACATTAAAGCAAAACCACCCAGAACCCGTCCATAAACCATACATTTGAGATGTAAATTAGCCCCCTACCTAGAATGAAGATCCCAGAAGCTCCCAAAGCTTGCAGCACCGACTGAACGTTCTTCAGTCACTCGTTCTCAATAGAACGACCCAGCCTCTAGCTGTTCACACAGCACTCTGCTCTCAGCTTTGGAGGAACCAACAGCTGCTTCTTCATGAGCAGATCTACTACCAAAACACTCCATGCCAAGCCTCCAAGGCACAACATCACCCCACACTCAGTCCAGTGGAGGATTCCATGGCTGTTCCTACACACGAACAGACCAGTCCTCACCAACAGTGGAGGATCCCATGCTTCCAAGCACCCATCATTGCTTAGGCAGAACAGAGGAAGATCTCAGCCTCCAAAACACTCAGCACCACACGGATCTCTCTCTCACAGCCACGCTGTTCCCACTTCGTGTTCCTACTTCCCACTCAGGTTCACTCAGTGTTCGAGTAGAAGAAGAAGATGAAGGAGAAGAACAGCCACGAAGAAGAAGCAGAGGCTCCAAGAAGTTGTAGAGAGAACGGAAGAGTGGTTCTTAATGTACCCAAAATGTAATGAGCAGGGAGTGGTTGAGAACGTGAACTGAGGCTATCATCATTGCACTGCCCTACGCCTGCACTCCCTCTCAATCAAAAGTCACATCTCATTCATCTCCTATCCCATCAGCGTGGGAATCACGAGGGAGAAAGGGAGAGAGGACCGAAGCTCTCTTAACGCCAAGGGCACCATCGTAATTCTGCCTGGCCACATATTATTATTATTATTATTATTCAATCAATAAATCTTAATTCTCTAATTAACCTTAATCAAAACCAGGATGTTACAGGTGGGGTGCCCTTGTACTTGTAAGAATTGGGTTCTTTCGTGTGGGACACTAGGAAGCCGCGATTGCTCAAAGTTGTATCTCTAATCTCCAATAGTGGAAATCCTCCAAGTGGGTTGCTTGGAGGCGAGACGTACACCGGTGTGGTGGAACTCGTATATATCAGTTTACAAATCTCTCTTCCCTAAACTCATTTAATTTGCACACTTAACTTGCTTGCTTAATTTATTGTGTTCATAACTTGATTAATTAATTACTTCATTATTGCTAATTAATTTGGTTGTTAAAATTAAGTGCATATTCTATTGAGTTGTAAATTATTTAGATTAACCTTATTGAAATTATTTTAAGTAATATTCTTGAATTAATTTGAAATCTTTCTAAGTACCAAAAACAGTGTTGTAATTAATTTGATATTGTTTCTTGAATATTACTTTAACTCTTAAGTGAATTTATTTTCCATATACTTCATACGTGTAAATTTGCTTTGTGTAAAAGTTGTTATTATTTGTGATTAAATTTATCATCTTCGTTAAGCATAATTATTAAAGAATCAATTTCAAAAGCATTCCAAGTAAAAATTTTAATACTCAATTCACCCCCCCTCTTGAGTAATTGAGGCCACTTGGTTAACAAGTGGTATCAGAGCTTGACTCTTGGTAGATCAAGCTTAACAGCTTCAAGAGATAAAGATGGCCTCAACCTCATATAACATGTTTCCTGAGGGCGGTGCTACAAATTGACCTCCCGCTTTCAATGGGGAAGGTTATGCATTTTGGAAAGAAAGGACGAAAATTTTTGTACAATCAATTGATTTGAAAATATGGAATGCTATTGAAAATGGTCCTTTTATACCTATGCATATCGTTAATGATAAACAAGTTGAAAAACCTATGGATGATTGGACTAGTGAGGAAGAAAATAAAGTGCAATATAATTATAAAGCAAAAAATCTTATCACTTTAGCCTTAGGTCCCGATGAATTCTTTAGATTAGTTACATGTAAATCTGCTAAGGATATGTGGGATACCCTTCAAATAACTCATGAAGGTACTAGCGATGTTAAGGATTCTAAGATTAGTACTTTAACTAGCCAATATGAAAGTTTTAGAATGTATTCTAGTGAAACTATCTTAGAACTACAAAAGAGATTTTCTTTGATTATTAATCATCTTATTACACTTGGTAAATCTTACACTAACAAGGAACTTATTCATAAAGTTCTAAAAAGTCTTACTAGGGAGTGACAACCTCTTGTTACTGCCATCAAGCAATCACCCAATATAAATAATATGTCCATTTCCACATTGTTTGGTAAGTTACAAGAACAAGAACAAGAGTTGAAAGATTTGAAACATGCGGAGGAAGAAGAAAAAGCCTCAAAGAAGAAAGGGCTACCTCTCAAGGCCACCTCAATTGATGAAGATGAATCTGAGAGTGATCTTGATGACGACGAAGAGCTAGGATTATTCGTGAAACATTTTGGGAAACTCATGAGGAACAAACGCTTCCAAAAGAGCTTCACACATAAAGGTAAGAAACCTATCTCTAAAGAAAATAATTCCTCACCTACTTGTTTCGAATATGGAAAGGAAGGGCACTTTAAAGCAGATTGCCCAAACCTAAAGAAGAAAAACAAAGAAAGAAAAGGGAAAAGAAGAGCATATATCGCATGGGATAAAAATGAGATAAGTAGCTCAGACGAATTGGAAAATGAAGAAACAAACCTTTGCCTCATGGCCAACCACCAAGATGAAGATAATGAGGTAAATTTTCATGACTTAGATAAAGAAGAACTACTTGATGCTCTTGAAGAATTGTATGATAAATTTATAAAAGTGTCTAATAAGCATAAGTTATCAAGAAAAACCATTGACACTCTTGAGATACATCTTATGGAGGTTTGTAAAGAAAATGAACTTTTAAAAATGGAAGTAGTAAAAATACAAGCATGCTCTAGGACTAAACCTTGTGAATTTGCTAAGAAATGTGACATTCTAGAAACTAAGGTTTTAGACTTGAGTAGAACTTTAGAAAAATTTACAAATGTTAGAGACAACTTAAATGTTTTACTTAGAAAACAATGGTGTATGTTTGATAAAATGGGACTGGGTTTCAATGCCTATAAGAAACAAAAGAATTATAAAAACTTCTTTATACCATCTAGTAAAACTACATCACCTTTCATGACATGTAACTATTATGGCTTTAAAGGACATAATTCATCTAATTGTAATGTTAGAAAACTAGGGCCAAAGGTTGTGAGAAAAGTATGGGTTCCTAAAGGAACATTACCTCAAACTAATCTTGTAACATTCCTGGTATTTTAATAAAAATTATGAAGAGTGGAAAATATTAGCAAATGTTTTAGAGATTTATTTAATATTTGATCTGCCTGAACCGGGGTCAAGGAATCCGGTGTCGGGCCGGTCTCAGATGTGAGGACCAAACAGTGTTGAAGATCGGTTGTACAGGGGAGAATAGTCAAAGACGTGCTGTTTTGCGACTGATGCTTATCCGGTGTGCCTGGAGCGGTCTTGGACTAACCGGTGTGAGGAGAACGCCTAACTCGGAATTATAGTCTGGATCAACCTCTTGTAATGGCTGAGGCAAACAGATATGCATAACAAAGATGTAAGGACGGATGAAGTGTCTGACCTCTCAAGTGTTACCGAGGTATGGGCACTACGCCTGGATACCGATTATCCGGTATCCAGATCGGGTCAACACTCTTAAGAAGTATTAGGCAATCACGAATAATTAAACGTTGTGAAAGTAAATAAGCGTAGTTTGTTGGGTAACTATAAAAGAGTCTAATGTGGTGAAATTAATTAAAACTTTTAATGAGAATGCAAATGAAATAGGGGAAAAGGCTGTCTTGCCCCTGAGCCTTATATAAAAGTAAATTCTCTCTCTCTCTCTCTCCCTCTTCATTATTCACGAGAACTACTTCTTCTTTTTGGTCTGTTTCTCCTTCTTCTTTGTTTTCTCCTTTCTCGTCGTTGAGTTGCATGCTCCGGAGGAGGACTCCGTTAGTGTTAAGACTTCAATCGAACCCCATTTCTGTGATTGTGGCCTCAAGGTGAGTCCACTGATCTGTTTTATTTGTGGTTCCTTATCCCTTTCATTTCTCTGGTAGCCAAGGACCATGCATGGCTGTATTCAAGTCTGTTCTCCACTCCTTTGGTGAGTGTGAGCTCAAATGTGGCCCTTAGAGCTGAGGGCATTGAGTTAACGGGTTTTTACATTCTGACCCGTAGGTAGTAGATTAAACAGCGAAAGGCTGAGTGACAGAGCTGAGACTGCGAATCTAGTGCTCAGAGGAAGGGACCGACAACGGGAGTAGATCATCAAAGCGTGGAACCGATGTAAGGGGGTGTTCGGGTTATGATTAATTAGAATACGACTTACTTCCTATCCGAGCCGTTGAATGGTATGAACAGGGTAAGAAAACGTTATTGAATGTTGTTGTGTGCCAATGTTTGTGCATGTGTGACTGTGTACACCGATCAGTTGAGGATCGGGTGTGTGGCTGAGTTAATCATGTCATGAGCTTGAAATATTTAATGTTGAGATGATCGGTGTTATAATGTAAATCCAGGTTTGACAAGCAGGTCACTCGAGTGATGAGAAATTGATGTTAATGGCCACGTTTGATATGTGAAATGCGAACTGTATGTATGACTACGTGGTGTGGGACGGTATATTATAGCCCCTTATTTCCGGCTCCCGTGGTTTTTGTGCCCAGTTGAGCTACCCAGTGGTCAAGTAGGACACAGTGGTCGAGGTGGAGAGTCAAGCAGGACTCGGTGAACTAAGCAGGGTTCACGGGGTTTCAAGTAGGACCCCCAGCTGAAGGCCGATCCTTTAGTATCCGGATACTAGGAGTCAGATTGCATGAGAGTCAGTGGTGATTATTGATGAATTTGATATAATTGCTAAGTTGAGTTAATATGTTCATTGTGTGCAATGTGCTATAATTTCCAAGTGTGACTTGATAAATCTCCGAGTGAAAATTTAATATATTTGGTGAGTATGAATTGTTATCTTTATTGAATGCTGTTGTTGGGTTTTGTTGAGTGAACTTCTACGATTTCTGAATGAGACTTAAACATATATATATATACCTAACATGATTTGTCATTAAGTTTGCCGAGTGAAATTCGCTATTATGATTGTTGAGTACGATTTGAAAGAAGGACAAAGATGCATTCGGACAAAGCATATATATATATATATATATATATTTAACTTGTTAAATTCCGCTCTATATTAATTATGATGCCAAACACTCACCCTTGCTGTTATTTTAATTTAGTAACCAGTGACAGGGAGGAAGCCGGAGCCATGGAGTCACGCCAAGGGGGAGATCGATGCCAAGGCCCGAGTGATTTTGAGTGATTGTGTAGAGTATATGTGTGTATAAGGAGTTTCCGAGTGTTTAATATTATCTGTGTGCCAACTTAATTTAAATCGGATGCGAATTTATATTTTAAAATACATTGATATATATGTTCTCATGTTTGCTGTGACAGCTCATTAACTAACGGATTCATTCCCAAGTGAAGGATAACCGAGAGATCCCCTTCCAGGTGGAAGGTTAGAATGTCCCGAGTAGGATTGGTTGGGAGAGAGTTCCGAGTGAAGAAAGTGTATAAAGATTCCGAGTGAAGAAGGTGTATCATGATTCCGAGTGAGGAGAAGTTGGATGTGTCCGAGTGGAAATTTGAGTGCTTCCGAGGGAAGGTGAGAGTGTTTGTGAGTAAAATGTGGCCGAGAGAGAGTTTCTTCCGAGGGAAGTAAGGATAGGGTATTCTTCGAGTGAGGATATCCGGAGAAACTATAATCGAGTGAAGGAGGCTGAATTATCTCCAAGGGAGTTATGACCGAGCCAAGCTTTCTGAGTGAAAGGTAGTAAAGAGTCAAGTGAGGAATGTCCGAGTGAATGGAAGTTGAGCATTTTCCGAGTGAAACCCTTTTGCCGAGTAAACCATTTTACCGAGTGAACCCCCATTTGAGTCCACATGTGCATTTTATTCGCCCAGACTTCAAGTGTGGCATTCGCTCAAGCGAGTCGACACTCGCTTAAGCGACTCTCAGATTTCGCTCAGGTACCTTGGGGTCTTGCTCAGGCGAATGACCCCTGTCCTCTTCTTCTTCTTCTTCTTCTTCTTCTCCCGCTGTTGTAACTCCACTTTACCGAAGGATGTATTCCGACCGGATATTATTTCGCGTACACTCTTATTATTACTTTGATTATATTTAAGTGAATATTAATGATTATTAGGACTGAGTGGAACCATTTCCGATTGGTTATTATTTTAACATACTTTTATTTAGGGATTTATTTTAGAAATGGTTTTGTTCATTCTGAGTATGATTTTATGTAACTAAAAGAGGTAAATATTATTTTACATCAAGGCCGAGTGGATTATTTATTAGGGGAAATAGATACTAATTCATATTAAGATACAAATTTTTATTCAACGTGAAAATTTATTTTGAAAATAATTTGCCGTATGTAAATAAAAGGGGTAAATCAACCTAGGATGTTACAGTTGGTATCAGAGCGGTTCTTTCCAGAGCCGGGTGTATGGGTCAATCCAGTGATTGTATGAGTCCTATGAGGGCTGGTTGCATTCAATTGTATTGTGTTTTGTTGTGCAGCTTGGCATCGTTCCCTTGGCACTCCAGTGGCGCTGTATTTTATGTGTGTGAGGTAAATCTCCGACTCCCTGGTTAGCATTGGTTATTAATGGTGACGTGTTTGCTCATTGTAGAATTACTATATGGCCGAAGGAACTAGTTCCGGTGGAGGAGACGATTTCTTCTCTAAATTTACCCAGCTGATGAGTAGGACCGAGTCTGGTCCCACTCTGGATAAATTCCTGAAAAGGAACCCCCCGGCCTACAAGGGAGGACACGATTATGACGGGGCATACATTTGGATCAGGGACATAGAGCAAGTCTTTGAATACTTTGAGTGCTCGGAAGAGCAAAAGGTTTTGTTTGCTACTTATCAATTAAAGGACAAAGCTAGAGTGTGGTGGTCTCGGGTGAAGGTGCAGATGAACGTGGCAAATGAGCCGCTAGTATGGGCAAATTTCCGAAAGAGATTCCTTGTTAAGTACTTCCCGGATAACTACAAAATCCAGAAGGAAATGGAATTCCTGAAGTTGGAGCAAGGCCAGCTGTCTATGGCCGAGTACACCAGCAAGTTTGACGAGCTATGCGATTTCTACCATCCTTTCTCGTTGGAAGGGACTGAGGGCAGCAAGTGTGCTAAATACGAGGCTGGACTACGGATTGAACTCCGTAGTGTAATTGTATCGATGGAGATTTGGGACTACCCGACTCTTGTGAACAAAGCTAGGTTGACAAAAGAGGTGCAGATACAGAGGGCATCTTAGCCAAGAGATAAAAAGCCACTGAAAGCAAAAGGGTTTAGCTTCAAGAGGATGGGCCAATTCTTTCGGGGCGGCAAGTCTTCCGCCACCTCTTCATCCTCTTACGGTCGGGGTTCTACTGGCCGATCGGGTAATCAGTCTGGTAGCCGTGCGTGCTACAATTATGGCCAGGAGGGTCACATTGCCAAGCACTGTCAAGCCAATCAGATTGTATGCTTCCAGTGTGGACAGGCGGGGCACCTCAGGCCCGATTGCCCATAGAAGTAGCAGCAGGGCAGACAGGGCAACCGAGCCAACCCTTCTGGAACTCGGGGTGCCAATTTTCAGAGAGGAGGCAGGCATGGTGCTGGTCGGGGAGGCCAACAATCGGGAAGATCTGATGCCCAGTCTAGTGGTGCCCAGAATGCAATGACCGGGCGGGTATTCGCTTTTGATGCCTCGGAAGCCATGAGGAATGACAACTTGGTGCAGGGTAAGTGCCTCATCTGGGGCTATCTTGTTGATGTAATTTACGATTCGGGCGCGACCCATTCATTTATTTCTGAAAGTTGTGTGCGACGGCTTGGTTTGCCGATCGGTTTAATGGAGAACGCTCTTATTGTTTCCACTCCAACCGGTTCTACTTTTCACGCAACCACCGTGTGTAGAGAAATGCCGATGCAAATCGAAGACCGTACTTTCCGAGTGAATTTTATCTGTATGCCGTTGAGGAACTTAGATGTTATTCTAGGTCTCGATTGGCTAGCTGCTAATCATGTGATGGTCGACTGCTATCGGAAGAGTATTGTTTTTTCCCAGGAACTCAACACGAAGGACGTGGTGAGTGATGTCTTAGCCACATATGTTATTTTATTTACTTCGGAGGGTCGGTATAACCTTCTGTCGAGTGATATTCCAATTGTTTGTGAATTTCCTGATGTTTTTCTGGAAGAAATTCCGGAGTTGCCTCCCAGTCGGGAGATTGATTTCTCTATTGACTTGATTCCCGGGGCCGAGCCCGTGTCCCGTGCGCCATATAGGATGTCTTCGGTGGAATTAGCCGAGGTAAAGAAACAAGTGAATGAGATGCTCGAAAAAGGCTTCATTCAACCGAGTGTCTCACCATGGGGCGCTCCGGTGTTACTGGTAAAGAAGAAGGACGGTAACATGTGAATGTGCATCGATTACCGACAACTGAACAAATTGACGGTCGAAAATAAATATCCTTTGCCTCGGATTGATGATTTACTGGACCAGTTGAGAGGCGCTGTGGTGTTTTCTAAGATCGACTTGAGGTCGGGATATCACCAGATCTGAGTGAAGTCGGAAGATATTCCGAAGACAGCATTTCAGACTCGGTATGGGAACTTCGAGTACATTGTAATGCCCTTTGGAGTGACGAATGCCCCTGCCATCTTCATGGACTACATGAATTGGATTTTTCAATCGTACTTGGACCAATTTGTAGTGGTATTCATTGATGACATTCTGGTGTATTCGAGGTCGGTTGAGGAGCATGCTCAACACCTTCAAATTGTTTTGCAGATACTCCAAGAGAAGAAGTTGTATGCTAAACTATCCAAGTGTGATTTCTGGGAAAGTAGTGTACAATTCTTGGGACATGTGATTTCTCGAGAGGGCGTCTCGGTTGATCCGACTAAAATTAAGGCGGTTATGGCTTGGGAGAGGCCGAGGTCAGTAACTGAAATCAGAAGTTTCCTTGGATTGGCTGGATACTATCAACGTTTCATTGAAGGGTTCTCTCGGATTGGACTTCCTCTGATGCGGTTAACAAGAAAAGAGAGTCCCTTCGTGTGGTCAGAAAAGTGTGAGCTGAGCTTCCAGACTCTCAAACGGTGTTTGAGAACTGCCCCGGTGCTTGTATTGCCCGATGTAACATGGGAATTTGTAGTGTATTGTGATGCATCCAAGTTCGGTTTGGGATACATGCTGATGCAATTCGACCGGGTGATTGCCTATGCTTCCAGGCAATTGAGACCCCATGAATTGAATTATCCGACCCATGATCTGGAGTTAGCAGCAGTAGTATATGCATTAAAGATTTGGTGTCATTACCTATATGGATCCCATTTTGTGGTGTTCAGTGACCACATAAGCTTGAAGTATTTATTCGACCAAAAGGAGCTAAATATGAGGCAGAGCAGGTGGGTGGAGTACTTGAAAGATTATGACTTCGACTTGAAGTACCACCCGGGCAAAGCGAATATTGTTACTGATGCACTGAACAGGAAGGTGTTGCACGCGGCTTACTTGATGGGTAGAGAGAAGGAATTGCTGGAGAGCTTTAGGGATATGAATATTGGAGTCGTTATGGATGCTCTAAACCGAATGACAGTCGGAATGTTGAAGATCTCCAACAAATTTCTAGAGTCTATTATTGCTGCTCAGAAAGACGATGAGGAGTTGCTGAAACTGATTGACACTCAGGCTCGAGGCAAGGATATGGAGTTGACTCGGGGTAATGATGGAATATGGAGATTCCGAGACCGAGTGGTGGTGCCTGCACATGGAGATTTCAGGCAAGCTGTGCTAGTTGAGGCACACAAGAGCTCTCTGAGTATTCATCCCGGTGTGACGAAAATGTATCATGACCTAAAGAAGGAATTCTGGTGGCCGGGTATGAAGAAGGCAATAACCGAGTACGTGAGGTCCTGTGTGATATGCCAGAAGTGCAAAGTCGAACATCAACGACCCCTAAGTTTGCTTCAACCTCCAAAAATTCTGATCTGGAAGTGGGAAAGTATCACCAAGGACTTCGTATATGGGCTGCCTCACACCCGATCCGGGTGCAACGTGATTTGGGTAATTGTTGACCGACTGACCAAGAGCGCTCACTTCCTGGCGATAAAAATGAAATGGTCGCTGGACCGATTGGCTAGGCTGTATGTTGCTGAGATTGTACGACTGCACGGTGTACCCTCAAGCACTATTTCCGATCAGGATCCTCGATTCACTTTAAGATTTTAGGGGAGCTTGCAACAAGAACTGGGTACTGAGCTCAGACTGAGCTCGGCTTATCATCCTCAGACCAATGGCCAGTCGGAACGGACAATACAGACTCTTGAGGATATGCTGAGGGCATATGTGTTGGAGCAGGGCGGATCATGGGAAAGATACTTGCCCTTGGTGGAGTTTGCATACAATAACAGCTATCATAGCAGCATTGGGATGGCTCCATATGAAGCCCTTTATGGTCGAAAATGTCGTACCCCATTATGTTGGAACGAGAATGGCGATGCCATTCATCTAGGGCCCGAGCTGATCCAAGAGATGAACGAACAAGTTACTCTAATCCGAGAGAAGATAAAAATTGCCCAAGACTGACAAAAGAGCTATTATGACAATCGGCATAGGCCACTCGAATTTCAAGTGGGCGACTGGGTGTTCCTGAGGATTTCACCGACCAAAGGTGTAGGTCAGATTTTGAAGAGCCAAAAGCTTAATCCGAGATACATCAGACCATACCAAATACTGGAACGGATCGGTGAGGTTGCTTACCGACTGGATCTTCCCCAGTCGTTGACTAACATCCACAACGTGTTTCATGTATCACAACTTCGAGCCTACATTCTGTGTGACACAATGATTGTACTGAGTGACTCTATCGAATTGAAGGATGATCTGACGGTGGAAGCTGTACCAATCAGTATTGAGGAGTATCAAACGAAACGGTTAAGGAGCAAGGAGGTGCCGCCAGTGAAGGTGAAATGGCAAAATTTGAATTGGATAACCTACACTTGGGAATTAGAATCGGATATGAGGCGGATGTACCCCCATCTTTTTCAATCAGAACACTGATTTCGGGGACGAAATCCCCTTTTAGGGGGGTGGATATAACATTCTTGGTATTTTAATAAAAATTATAAAGAGTAGAAAATATAAGCAAATGTTTTAGAGATTTATTTAATATTTAATCTGCCTGAACCGGGGTCAAGGAATCCGGTGTCGGGCCGGTCTCAGATGTGAGGACCAAACAGTGTTAAAGATCGGTTGTACAGGGGAGAACGGTCAAAGACATGCTGTCTTGCGACTGATGCTTATTCGGTGTGCCTGGAGCGGTCTTGGACTAACCGGTGTGGGGAGAACGCCTAACTCAGAATTATAGTCTGGATCAACCTCTTGTAATGGCTGAGGCAAACATATATGCATAACAAAGATGTAAGGACGGATGAAGTGTCTGACCTCTCAAGCGTTATCGAGGTGTGGGCACTACGCCTGGATAACGGTTGTCCGGTATCCAGATCGGGTCAACACTCTTAAGAAGTATTAGGCAATCACGAATAATTAAACGTGAAAGTAAATAAGCGTAGTTTGTTGGGTAACTATAAAAGAGTCCAATGTGGTGAAATTAATTAAAACTTTTAATGAGAATGCAAATAAAATAGGGGAAAAGGCTGTCTTGCCCCTGAGCCTTATATAAAAGGAAATTCTCTCTCTCTCTCCCTCTTCATTATTCATGAGAACTACTTCTTCTTTTTGGTCTGTTTCTCCTTCTTCTTTGTTTTCTCCTCTCTCATCGCTGAGTTGCATGCTCCGGAGGAGGACTCCGTTAGTGTTAAGACTTCAATCGAACCCCATTTCTGTGATCGTGGCCTCAAGGTGAGTCCACTGATCCGTTTTATTTGTGGTTCCTTATCCCTTTTGTTTCTCTGGTAGCCAAGGACCATGCATGGCTGTATTCAAGTCTGTTCTTCACTCTTTTGGTGAGTGTGAGCTCAAATGTGGCCCTTAGAGCTGAGGGCATTGAGTTAACAGGTTTTTACATTCTGACCTGTAGGTAGTAGATTAAACAGCGAAAGGCTGAGTGACAGAGCTGAGACTGCGAATCCAGTGCTCAGAGGAAGGGACCGACACCGGGAGCAGATCATCGAAGCGTGGAACCGAGGTAAGGGGGGTGTTCGGGTTATGATTAATTAGAATACGACTTACTTCCTATCCGAGCCGTTGAATGGTATGAACAGGGTAAGAAAACGTTATTGAATGTTGTTGTGTGCCTATGTTTGTGCATGTGTGACTGTGTACACCGATCAGTTGAGGATCGGGTGTGTGGCTGAGTTAATCATGTCATGAGCTTGAAATATTTAATGTTGAGATGATCGGTGTTATAATGTGAATCCGGGTTTGACAAGCAGGTCACTCAAGTGATGAGAAATTGATGTTAATGGCCACATTTGATATGTGAAATGTGAACTGTATGTATGACTATGTGGTGTGGGACGGCCGACGGTATGTTATAGCCCCTCATTTCTGGCTCCCGTGGTTTTTGTGCCCAGTTGAGCTACCCAGTGGTCAAGTAGGACCCAATGGTCGAGGTGGAGAGTCAAGCAGGACTCGGTGAACTAAGCAGGGTTCACGGGCTTTCAAGTAGGACCCCCAGCTGAAGGCCGATCCTTTAGTATCCGGATACTAGGAGTCAGATTGCATGAGAGTCAGTGGTGATTATTGATGAATTTGATATAATTGCTAAGTTGAGTTGATATGTTCATTATGTGCAATGTGCTATAATTTCTGAGTGTGACTTGATAAATCTCCGAGTGAAAATTTAATATATTTGATGAGTATGAATTGTTATCTTTACTGAATGCTGTTGTTGGGTTTTGCTGAGTGAACTGCTACGATTTTTGAATGAGACTTAAACATATATATATATATACCTAACATGATTTGTCATTAAGTTTGCTGAGTGAAATTCGCTATTATGATTGTTGAGTACGATTTGAAAGAGGGACGGAGATGCATTCAGATAAAGCATATATATATATATATATTTAACTTGTTAAATTCTGCTCTATATTAATTATGATGCCAAACACTCACCCTTGCTGTTATTTTAATTTAGTAACCAGTGACAGGGAGGAAGCCGGAGCCATGGAGTCGCGCCAAGGGGGAGATCGATGCCAAGGCCCGAGTGATTTTGAGTGATTGTGTAGAGTATATGTGTGTATAAGGAGTTTCCGAGTGTTTAATATTATATGTGTGCCAACTTAATTTAAATCATATGCGAATTTATATTTTAAAATACATTGATATATATGTTCTCATGTTTGCTGTGACAGCTCATTAACTAACGGATTCATTCCCGAGTGAAGGATAACCGAGAGATCGACTTATGGGTGGAAGGTTAGAATGTCCTGAGTAGGATTGGTTGGGAGAGAGTTCCGAGTAAAGAAAGTGTATAAAGATTCCGAGTGAAGAAGGTGTATCATGATTCCGAGTGAGGAGAAGTTGGATGTGTCCGAGTGGAAATTTGAGTGCTTCTGAGGGAAGGTGAGAGTGTTTGTGAGTAAAATGTGGCCGAGAGAGAGTTTCTTCTGAGGGAAGTAAGGATAGGGTATTCTTCGAGTGAGGATATCCGGAGAAACTATAACCGAGTGAAGGAGGCTGAATTATCTCCGAGGGAGTTATGACCGAGCGAAGCTTTCTGAGTGAAAGGTAATAAAGAGTCAAGTAAGGAATGTCCGAGTGAATGGAAGTTGAGCGTTTTCTGAGTGAAACCCTTTTGCCGAGTAAACTATTTTACCGAGTGAAACCCCATGTGAGTCCACATGTGCGTTTTATTCGCCCAGACTTCAAGTGTGGCATTCGCTCAAGCGAGTCGGCACTCGCTTAAGCGACTCTCGGATTTCGCTCAGGTACCTTGGGGTCTCGCTCAGGCGAATGACCCCTGTCCTCTTCTTCTTCTTCTCCCGCTGTTGTAACTCCACTTTACCGAAGGATGTATTCCGACCGGATATTATTTCGCGTACACTCTTATTATTACTTTGATTATATTTAAGTGAATACTAATGATTATCAGGACCGAGTGGAACCATTTCCGATCGGTTATTATTTTAACATACTTTTATTTAGGGATTTATTTTAGAAACGGTTTTGTTCATTCTGAGTATGATTTTATGTAACTAAAAGAGGTAAATATTATTTTACATCAAGGCCGAGTGAATTATTTATTAGGGGAAATTAATACTAATTCATATTAAGATACAAATTTTTATTCAACGTGAAAATTTATTTTGAAAATAATTTACCGTATGTAAATAAAAAGGGGTAAATCAACCTAGGATGTAACAAACCTACAAGGACCCAACATAAAATGGTACCAAGTTCTCTAACTTGACTTGTTTTGTAGGTATGCTTTAAAGCGAGTAACACCATTGGTATTTGGATAGTGGATGTTCAAAACATATGACAGGAGATAAAAGTAAGTTCATTTCCTTTACTCCAGGAAATAAAGGATTCGTTACATATGGAGACAACACAAAGGGAAGAATACTAGGCATCGAATATGTTGGTAAAAATTCTTTCACTTCTATAAATAATGTTTTATATGTTGAAGGACTCAAACATAACTTGCTTAACATTAGTCAATTATGTGATAAGGGCTATAAAATTGTTTTTGAATCAAACTGTTGCATAATTGAAAATAAGCTAAACAAAGAAATAAAATTCATTGGTCAAAGAGCTGATAATATCTATATGATTAATCTTGATTGTCTTGTTTCAAATGATGTGCAATGCTTCATAACTAAAGAGGATGAATCATGGCTATGGCATAGAAGAATTGCTCATATTCATATAGACCATTTAAACAAACTTGTTTCAAAAGATTTAGTAATCGGTTTACCAAAATTGAAATTTGAAAATAAATTTTGTGACGCATGTCAAAAAGGAAAACAAGTAAAGGTCTCTTTTCAAGTAAAAAATGTTGTTTCAACAAATAGACCTTTACAGCTTTTACACATGGATTTATTTGGACCTTTAAAGATTAAAAGTTTTGGTGGAAATTATTATGGTCTTGTGATTGTGGATGATTATTCTAGGTATACATGGACTTTGTTTCTTACTCATAAAAATAAAGCATATTATGCATTCAAAATGAACAAAATTTGAAACTAGCATCCATTTGAACGGATCATGGGGGAGAATTTGAAAACCAATCTTTTTAAAAATTTTGTGAAAAATTTGGCATTGAACATACTTTTTCGGCTCCAAGAACTCCACAATATAATGGAGTAGTTGAAAGGAAAAATCGATCTTTAGCGGAGCTCGCAAAAACTATGTTGAATGAAAGTAATATTACGAAACACTTTTGGGTTGATGTGGTAAATACCGCTTGCCATATTATGAATCGATGTTTGATAAGACTAATTTTAAAGA
The DNA here is from genome assembly GCA_037962975.1 of Clitoria ternatea. Lineage (NCBI taxonomy): Eukaryota > Viridiplantae > Streptophyta > Magnoliopsida > Fabales > Fabaceae > Clitoria > Clitoria ternatea. The sequence continues at coordinate 207,722,243 of CM075671.1, read as the reverse complement.
AAACCCCCTATGAACTTTACAAAGGTAGAAAACCAAATATTTCTTATTTTCATGTATTTGGATGAAAATGCTTTGTTTTAAATAATGGAAAGGATAATCTCGACAAATTCGATGCAAAATCTGATGAAGCAATATTCTTAGGTTATTCATCTACTAGTAAAGCATATCGACTCTTTAATAAACGAACTTGTACAATTGAAGAGTCTATACACGTCAAATTTGATGAACTTAACCAAAATTCCCCGAGAAAGGAAATTGATGATCTTGTAGGTACCTTCCAAGAAATGAACTTGGATGATAAAGAAGAAAACAAAAATGAAGGAGATACAACACAAAATGACGAACCTCAACAAAAGGAGTGGATCACCATGAAGAATCACCCCTTGGACAATGTCATGGGTGAAATAACAAAAGGTGTAAGTACTCAAAACGCCATTAGAAATGCATGTAATCACTTAGCCTTTGTATCACAAATTGAACCCAAAAATATTAATGAGGCTATTATTGATGAGCATTGGATGTTGGCCATGCAAGAGGAATTAAATCAATTTGAAAGAAATGAAGTTTGGGAACTTGTGCCAAAACCCAATGATCATCAAATAATAGGTACTAAATGGGTTTTTAGAAATAAGATAGATGAAAATGGAATAATAACAAGAAATAAAGCTAGATTAGTTGGTAAGGGATATAATCAAAAAGAGGGAATAGACTATGAAGAAATGTATGCTCCCGTAGCTATGTTAGAAGCCATAAGATTACTGTTAGCTTTTGCTTGTTGTATGGATTTTAAGCTTCACCAAATGGATGTCAAAAATGCTTTTCTAAACGGCTATATTCGAGAAGAAATTTATGTAGATCAACCTCCCGGTTTTGAAAAACACAAATTTCCAAACCATGTTTTTACATTGAGAAAAGCTTTATATGGTTTGAAACAAGCTCCAAGAGCTTGGTATGAAAGACTTAGTAAATTTCTTTTAGAAAATAATTTTGAAAGAGGAAAGATTGATACTACACTGTTTATAAAACATAAAAATAATGACATTCTTTTGGTACAAGTTTATGTTGATGACATAATATTTGGTGCTACTAACAAAATTCTTTGTGAAGAGTTTGCCAAGATTATGCAAGATGAATTCGGGATGTCCATGATAGGAGAACTTACATTCTTCCTTGGGCTACAAATTAAGCAAACTAAAGAAGGAACTTTCCTTAGTCAAACGAAATATTGCCAAGAACTACTCACACTAGTGCAAAAATGGTCTATGAGGACAGGATACGAGCACAGTTACCACATACCCGTGCTTAAAAGGAGCACGGTGGCATTTTTGTAAATAGGAGAAAGTGTGTTTTAATTTTAAAAGTGATATTCAAGAACGGTTGAAGAAAATCCGTCCTTAAAACCAATATATAAGCACGGTTATATGCGGACCGTGATTAAAAGTTATTATAATTTTTTAAAATAATTTTTTCAAAGGACTTACAAAGACGGTTACCATTGAACCGAGCTTAAATGTTATTAAAAATTTTTTGAATAATTTTTTAAAAAGACTTACAAAGACGGTTGCGCAGAACCGTCCTTAAAGGTTACTAAAATTTTTTAAAATAATTTTTTTAAATGACTTACAAGCACGTTTAAGGGGAACCGTGCTTAAATGTGTACGCTACTAACACGGTTGAGGAGGGAACCGTGCTCAAAAGTTTTAAAAAATTCATCTTCTAGCACGGTTACGTGGGTCCGTGCTTAAAAGCCTTGCAACTAACACGGTTCTCTCTGGAACCGTGCTTATAGGGTAGTCCCCTCGTTATGCGCGACTGTCCAGGTTCATTATCATATCACTCTTTTCATTTCCCTCCATTCTTCTTCTTCCTCCTCCCTCTCTCCATTTCAGCTTTCATTTCAACATTCCCCTTCATTCATTTCCTCCTCCGTCCCTCCATTACTCTTTCTCATCGTGCACGACGCCATTCCGTGGTATTCCTCCTCCTCCTCCTCTTTGTCATTCCGCACGACGCCGCTTTGTTGTTCCGTTGTATTCCTCCTCCTCTCTCTCAATCCGTACGACGCCGTTCTCCGTTGTCTTCTGTTGTCTTCTTCCATTCTCCTTGCTCCCTCCATCCCCATTGACGTTCGGCATTCCGAAATTGGTATGTTTTCTAAAACCCCACATTTTCTCTTAGTAAAATTATTTGTTAACTATAGATTAATGCAAGTTTTGCTTAGTTAGTTAAATATTAGTAAAATTATTTGTTAACTATAGATTAAGTATTGATTGTTGAAATTATTTTGTATACTCTGTTAATATGAAACTTAGTTTTAGGAAAATAAGAATATTATATATTAGGAAATTAGAATTTTGTTAGATATAAATTAAATAGTTTGATTGATTGTTACTTAGTTATAGATTATGAAGTAGATAAAAATTAAGTTGTAAATGTAAAATAATAAATTATATGAATTGTAACAAAATAATTAATAGGAGTTATTTTTGTTGATTAGGCAATTAAAAATTTTAAATACATAATTTTTTGGGTTGATCTAATTAATTTAGTTTATTGTACATTGTTTACTTTCTTTAATTGCTTTTTAATTATTATGTGTTACTAATTTTGTGGATGTAATTTATATTTGTTATAATTTCAGAATTTGATAAGTTTATTTAAATTTATATGAGTTTGTGATTTATTAAATTGTATGAGCGAACCATAGTTTCCTGTTTGAGATTCGACACAAATGGTAATTAAATTAATTGATTTCATCGTTTGTGTTGAATCTTGAATTGTCTGTTTAGACAGTTTGGGATGAACAATTTTTTTATGCGTCATTGCTATGTACAAGTTAGGACTTTTTTTAAAATTTGATAAAGTTTTGGTTAGTTAAGTTTTGTATTGTTCTCTGGGTGCATATTTGATTGTGGTTGAATTTGATTTTACCACTTTCATTTCGTGTACTTAGAGACCAATGCGAAATGCTGCCGAAATTTTATCAAATTTTAAAATGACTCCTAAGTTGTATGTGGTTATGAGGTATAGAAAAATTTTCATCCTGAATGGGTAGGACCACCACCTTTGTGAAGAAAGTAAGATTCATAGCACCGTTAAATTTACGGGTATTGTAAACAGAGAGTATGGATCGAAGTTGGATAGCTGCATCACGTATAAGTCCAGAATATGAGGGTGGAGTTGAAACATTCATAGAGTACGTGATACGAAATGCTGAAGAGGTGAATGGAATGTATTTTTGCCCTTGTGTTAAATGCTTAAACATGCGCCGACTAGAATTGACAGAGGTGCGAGAACATCTGTTGTGTGATGGATTTCTTTAGAGTTATACGCGATGGATATGGCATGGTGAACATGTTGAGGTGCCAAGTACTAGTTTTCAAACAAAAGACCAAAGCTTTGCTCATGAGGTTGATGATGACATGGATGACCGACTTGAGGATATGATCCGTGATGTAGGGGTAGAAAGTTTTAAAAGAGCTCACGTATATGCGAGTCTATGTGAGGATTCTGAAAAGCCGTTGTATCCGAATTGCTCTAATTTCACGAGGTTGTCAGCAGTTTTACGATTATTTAATTTGAAAGCGATAAATGGGTGGACAGATAAAAGCTTCACTGACTTGCTTAAGTTGTTGAAAGAAATGCTCCCAGTTGGTAACACTTTGCCAAATCGTAACTATGAGGCTAAAAAGGTGTTGTGTCCTATGGGCTTGGAGTATACGAAGATACATGCATGCCCAAATGATTGTGTATTATACCGTGGTGAGTACGAAATGCTGCATCAATGTCCTAGGTGTGGGGTGTCACGATATAAGAAGAAAGAGGTTGATTCTGATGATTTCTGCAAAAAGGGGTCTCCTGCGAAGGTGTTGTGGTATCTCCCTATAGTTCCATGACTAAAGCGTCTATTTGCCAATGCAGATGATGCGAAGCTTATGAGATGGCACGTTGATGAAAGGGTTGTTGACGGATTAGTTAGGCATCCGGCAGATGGATTACAGTGGAAGAAAATGGATACGATGTTTCCAGATTTTGCCTGTGAACCAAGAAATGTTAGGCTTGCACTAGCCACAGATGGCATGAACCCGTATGGGAACCAAAGCACAAACCACAGTTCTTGGCCTGTTTTGTTGTTTGTTTACAACTTGCCGCCGTGGTTGTGCATGAAGCGGAAATACGTTATGTTATCAATGATGATTTCTGGTCCACGACAACCAGGGAATGACATTGATGTATACTTATCTCCGTTAGTTGAAGACCTGAAAATGTTGTGGGTAGAGGGGGTTGATGTGTTTGACGGGCTAACAGGACAATCATTCAATTTGAGGGCCATGTTATTCTGTACGATCAATGATTTTCCAGCGTATGGTAACCTCTCAGGCTATAGCGTCAAAGGACATAAAGCGTGTCCTGTATGTGAGGAGGGAACTAGTTCTGATCGACTACATCATGGAAGGAAAAATGTTTATCTTCGACACCGTAGGTTTCTCACACCTAATCATCCACTTCGTAGGTTGAAGAAGTCGTTCAATGGTGCACAAGAGTTTGAAATGCCTCCCCCGTCGTTGTCTGGTCGACAAGTATATGAAAAGGTGAAAGAAGTGAATGTGGTTTTTGGTAAGTCTGAGAAGCAGTCTATCTCAAAAAACACATGGAAGAAAAGGTCAATATTTTTCGATCTGCCATATTGGAAAGAGCTTGATGTGAGGCACTGTATTGATGTGATGCATGTGGAGAAAAACGTGTGTGATAGTTTGGTTGGAACCCTGTTAA